>ML675624.1:39984358-40098581 GCA_007922155.1 Mesoclemmys tuberculata
TCAACCAATACCCCAAGGTCCTTCTCCTCCTCTGATGTTTCCAACTGTCCCCCACCATCAGAAAACAAGAAAAAATACACAGATCACGTTGGCCCTCTCCACTAAGGCTGGAATGTGGGGATGATATAAAAGGAAGGCAGTTGATTAATCAAACCAAACCACCTATTCACACCAAATGAACTCTTAAACACCCCTAAATTCACCAATTTGAATTTCTTTCCTCTCCCATCCTAGCCCCATCCCTAATTTCAGAAAATAAAACAAACAAACAAACATACATAATTCTTCCCCCACTTCCCCAGTCTAAATGGAAGTCCCTGGAGCAAACCTCCTGCTGCCACTCATTGTTATTGTGGTATTGCTAATGCAGGGAAGGCTTCTAAGCAGTTCTAAAACTATTCATTTTCTGTAAAAGTCAGCATCTCACCCCCCAAAAATGTGGATTTGTAAACAAAATTTAACTGCTTTGGCTAGCACTTCAAGTTTAAAAGTAGTTAGTCAAGCAATAAATACAATCATGTATCCTGCCTTGTGTCATCTAGATTTTATACAGCACCTCAGGGAAACTGAGAATTACTATTATGTGTCAAAGGCCAGTTCCAATTTTTCTTTTGGTCTGCAACTATTTGGAAGGTCAGCTACCTAGAGATCAAATATGGCTGAGATATGGCTAAGGGGATGTAAAACATCCTTGATGATCAGTCAAATGTAAAAAATTATTGTACAGATTGTTTTTCAGTGTTTGATAACACCTTCTTTGTTGTAAAACAAAGGAAGGAAGAGCAACTGTCAAGTAGTATTGTCAGCAGACATGAAAAGAGCTATTTAGGAAGCCTTGAAAGCATTCCCTCCTTTTGTTTGTACTAGTAAATTATAACCTATAGACAGACAGTTCTGGTTGACTGCCCTGAGTGTTATGGGAGAAAGATTCTGGAATGACTTGCTCAGAAAGAAGGGCTAACTTGAAGACCATATAGAAGGTGTAGAGGTCACCTAAGGTGAAAATAATTAAAATAAAAAGCCCTGAGCCATATCCTCAGCTGGTGTAGATCCGTGTAGCTGAACTGACTTCAGTGAAGCTCTGCCAAAATACACCAGCTGAGGACCATTCCATCTACGTACTTAATATCAAAATGTACATATTGTAGCAATAGAGCCTAGCAGAGAGGCAATGTGAACTAGAGGATTGAGACTGAACTGGGGTTTGGTTCTATTTCTATCTCTGCCATTGGTATGTCACCTCTCTGCTTCTCAGATTCCTCATATGTAAAAAAGGGATGATGATACCTCCTTTATAAAGCATTTTGGACTCTACTAATTACAAGCACCGTTATCATTCTATCACTTTGCTTCAATTTTCAGCATAATTCTATTAATTTCTATTCACTCTCACTGACAGAAAACTGGAGTAAGATATTAGTGAATCAGATGCATAAATTTTAGAGACATTTGTATTGTACAATTCACAAAACTTACTATTGGATATACCTTTTAATGGAGAATATTGATATAATAGGTTCTAAAAGAATTCAATAAAGAATTCAAATAACTTAGAGACATGTTGTTTTGTCTGTGTGGAATTTGGAGTTGAATCAGTTGCTCCAAGAAATACCACTGTGGGTTGCAAACAGAAAAAAAAAGTTACAGAAGCTTTCTTAGAAGAGTTATTTATATTGCATATAAAATTGTCGATAATATGGTAATGTTTACATTATTCAGAGCATATCTGGATCTTTTAAAAGTAGAGTCGCATCAACAATTTATCATAGAATATATAATGTAATTCTCAATTGACATGAAGATAATTTTATTATCAATATTTGATAACAAACAAGCACCTTTGTGCTTTCTCCTTTGCTGCCTCTTGCTTGAGAGGATATGCCTATAAATACCCACAAAGTACTTCATTAGGCTCCTTCAAATCCCCTCTTTAAAATCTCATTTGCTCTGATGCATACAAAAAACTTGACAACAGCTGGGCCGATATGCTGAGCCAATGCCTATCATGCTAAATGTAAAAGAACTTATTTAGCATCCAACTATAGTTGTTCTCCTGCAGATATGTGCCCTGCTCCCTTTCTTTGTAATTTTGTCTTTTCAGGTTTAATTTAGTTTAAAAGAAAAGACAGAAAGTGTCCAATTACAGAAAGTTTACAAAGTACCAACAGAAATTATTTCCACGTACTAAGGCCTGGTCTACACTTAACTTTTGGATTTGGTGGCAGACAACAGGAGATACGCAAGTGACGTAAAAAAAATTGCGTATTTCCCGTCGACTTCGATGTGTCTGTTCCGTACACCGTCCACAATGCGCTGCGTCGACAGGAACAGCGTTCCCGTCGACACAGGGCTATGCCACTTAATGAGGTGATTTTCCTCCGTCAATTTCTGAGTCGACTGAGCGGGTCTACACAGACCGCTTAGTCGATCCAGAGACATCGATCTGATGGCGGCTAATTTGCCACCGTCAATACAGATGTAGCCTAAGACTTTCTTCTATACTCCATTTAATTAATTCCTTTGTATTTTACTTCACCTTTCCTAAACTGAAGGTACATTTGATGTAGATATCCAATTTTGCACCTTGTACTATATACAAGGTACATGCAAATAATTTAATATTGCTTTCATGTGAATTGTACAGGAACTTCTCTGACTAACAAAGTAGCTGCATATTAAGATATATTTTAATAAAGGACGGATCACCAAAAACAAAAATAAAAATGTTGCTGGTATTCTGCAACAGACCTGCATGAAGGAGATTACTTAAGGACTGAGGAGTAACAGTTAAAATATAAAAAATAAACATGTCTTTAATAAATGTTATGTGAAGGGTGAGAAAGATTATTCCTACTGTTAAATATTTAAAATATGAGCCCTAATTTTAATATTAGTTACTGAAGAATCTTTACTTATGTATGAACATTTTTCAATGGACTAATATATATGTAATAAATAAATCATAATTACACCTCATATCGTGTTTTTCATCAGTAGAACTCAAAGTGTTTTACAAGATTGGATGTTTTACAGATGGAAAAACTGAATCACGGTGACTTTGCCCAATGTCACAACTGGAAATAGAACCCAGATCTCCTGAGCCCTACCACATTGTTCTACCTATTAAACCATCCTATCTCACTGTGGTCATTCACAAGCATACAATAGTGAGCACATAACTTGACATCACTGAACCAATGTTTATAAACATTCTAAAAATGAAATTTTTGTGTTTCATTTAGATGATCTAAAAAGCAAATACTTTTATGGAGCCAATTTCTTCACAGCATAATATGGTCATTTCTCTTGTAAGCATAACATTCTTACACGGTGCACAACAAGTTTCAAGCTATTTTCTCTCTCGAGGAATCTAAAAACTCCACAGGAGACAGCTAATCTGCAACTCCTTAATTCTACAGAATTAAGCTGCATGAGAGCTACACAGAGGACAGGTTCCACTGCATCTTTTTATATGTTAAGAGTACTTGCTACATACTCTCTAGTTCTGAAATATTCTAAATCTCATATGAACAGACTTAGGAATAATAAATTCTAAAGCTTTTTTTTAAGTTTTATTTAATCACTTCAGTGCCTCTCCTCGATTTAATGCTTCTACTGAGTAGAAATGTTTTTCAATTTGCTATAATAAATAATATTTTAGATTGTACCATCTTGTAATAATTGTTTGACTTAACTAATTCTGAATGGAAAATTAGTCTTCCAGATGAATTTTTCTGTTAAATTTAGCTATGCTCTTTCTTGTAACTAGCAGAAAAGTGAATCATCACTTAAAAGACTAGTCCTCAATTGAAAACTACCAATGTTTATAGACATTTACTCTTTCATAAATGTAAGTTTTATTTGAATTAAACATAAGTTTGGCCCAAATTTGTTGTTTGCACTGATATATTCCTCATATTTATATAAAGTGGTTTTATTTTATTATAATAATTTAAGGCCAGATTTAATTTAAAAACTTCATTAGACTTCTGCTATTGTGGAAAGAAATGCAAGACTAAATGAATTACTTTGGGTGGCTTTTACAAGTTTCCACAGCACAAAAACCAGCACATTTTTAGTGAATATGGGTTGTTTTTCTTAAATAAATGAAAGACCTGTAGTAAAATTATATCTTTCCCCAATAATTAATGTGAAGTTTGATGGTCAGAAGCTATGAAGATTTTAAAGAAGTCAAAACCTTGATCTGCAGAATTTTAGAAACTGGTAATGCATAAATCTGATTTTTTTTATTAGAGAGTTGATGTAATAAATGGGATTTTAGAAGTTACCAATTAATATTGTGGGGAACATGAAAAACTGTGCAGTTGTTCAAGGATATCAATCACACATTACTATCTAAAAAATTAATCACAACAGTTCGTCAAACTGCACTTACCAAATTCTGTACCCTTTAATTAAAAGTATTATATTATGTCTCTTTTGCAAGTAATTCTCATTAGAAGGACAAAATTAAACTTGAAACATTTAAATACCAATACAACACACTTCAAAAACTGTTCCAGATTAAGATAATACTGTAAATAATTTCCTATATGATCATGATCAAACAATACAGATATTGACAGAAACTTTGTAAAAGACATCTGCTTTCCCTCTTCTTGGGGGAAATAATTAAGGATTCATCTTAAAAGTGCATATTTCAGCAACATTTCCACTACACAGAATCCAAAATATATGTAGTAAAGTTATTCAGTAAAATAATACTCCTCACCTTTATCGCTAAGATTACGGAAAAGTTTTGATGATCCTTTCCAAACTGGTGGTGTCTCTATAAGTATCTGATTCAATTCCTTGGGGGGGGGTGGCGGGGGGAGGGGATAGGGGGAGGGAAGAAAAAAAGATTATCAAACACTGGGTTTTTTTTTAAGTTGTTATCAGATTAAATAGTGAAATCTAAGAAACCAAGACAAGCGACAAGTAATTTTACACAAACTTTCTATTTAACTCCCAAGGTATGGCAGGTATAAGTGGAAAAATTCTAGCTTGCAGAAACACATAGACCCTGATCCTGCACCCCTTAAACACAGCGTAAATTTTGCTCATTGAGTACCCCTGAAATTAGTCACCTGAGCAAATCTGAATAGATGCTTAACAGTCTGTAGGACTGGGGCCTTATGTGTAACTCAGTACCACTTACGCATGACTGAACTTTTTAGTTTGTTCCTACAACTCATTTAGTAATGTATTCTTTATTGGGAAACTGATCCATAGCCCTTTGAAATCAATGGAAAGACTCTATTGACTTCAATGGGCTTGGTTCAGGCCTCAAGTTTGGTTGCACTGTTTTTACGATGTCCAACTTCACCTACACTAAAACAAATGCACCAACTTCACCTACACTAAAACACTAGAAGCCTGATCACAGGCTTCTTCAGGCTTAAGGGCTGTTCAGCACCTTGCAGGGATACAAGGATATATACTGCTCTCAATTACACCAATGCAAAGTGCAAACCAAACTGCAGTAATTCTAATAAAGTCAACAGACACACTACAGTTTAACAACAGTCTTAGTAAGAGTAGAATTTTGTCAGCTGAGCACACTCAAGTTCTGCTGAGTTTCACAGGAGTTGAAGATGTTCAGCATCTCTCAAGAGGCATTCCCCCACCTTGCTGGACTGGGCCACATATGAGTTTTACTCATCCACTCAGGGAAAACAAACATACTATGAAATCTTCATGCCCAGTTACAACATTTTGATTTTCAAATTATCACTACAAGCTGCTGGCAAATCTGCAGAACAATAATGATTTGCAGAAATAATTTCAGATAAATAAATCTGTTGCAATCATAATTTGTTCAGGGACAATGCACCAACAGAAAGTACTACATTTTGTCAAATGGTTTTCCAAAAATTATTTACTTAGTTCTACTCCTAACAGTCTGGTTAATTACCATATTAAAACAAACTAATTATTAACTACTAAAAATTAAAATTTAAGTGAGAACAGATTTACTGTAGTCTGATTGCTGTAGGATAAACCAAAAAAATGTAGCATTTATATTATTTATTGATAAATAAATCCAGTAGGAGATACACACAATCAGTCAACCAAACTAAAGATCCTATCTGGGAACACTGTACAAAAACAAAAGAGCTTGCTAATTTTTCATCCGGTGCCATTTCTTCTTAATAAAAGGCCCAGTCGTGCAACTGGGTCTACATGGATGCAGCTTAACCAAAAGAGTAATGGAAGTCTCCAATATAAATAAATACATACATACATAAATGAAAAGGCAGATTGTTATATTTTGAGATTTATGAAGTGTTGTTGCAGCGGTGTTGGTTCCAGATATTCGTGAGACAAGATGGGTGAGGTAATGTCTTTTATTGGGCCAACTTCTGTTGGTGAAAGAGACAAATTTTATATTGGGCCAATAAAAGATATTAACACACACCCTGTCTCTCTGAGTTTTATACAGTTAATTACAATTGTCAACAATTTGAGGGATATGATACATAGTAGAATTGAAAAATGAGGGAGAGTTTTAAGGCCAGAAGGCACTGCAAGATCATCTCATCTTACATCCTGTATACCACAGGCCACCAACACACTAAACACAACACCCAAAAGTAGACCAGAGCATTACAGCTCACAGGAGACCAAACTATTATGTGCCACAGGCAAAGAATAGGAGGGTTTGAGGTGCACCAATACCCAAGGGCCCTACAATGGCAGGGAAATAATTGAGTGTGATATACTCAACAAGTGACTCTCACCCCACATTGCAGAGAATGGCGAAAAACCACCTAGGTCACTGCCAATCTGACATAGGGGAAAATTCCTTCCCAATGCCATATATGGCATTCAGTCAGCTCCTGAGCATGTGAGCAAGAACCACTCAGATAAGCACCTCAGAAACAGAATGCTGAGTGCCAACTCACAGCACCAGCCCACCTCATCCACTGTCCCATCTTCAGCTGTAGCCATCTTGATGCTTCAGAGGAAACAAGCAAAAAAATTACATTGGGGGAGATCCCTTCCTGATTCCTGCAAGAGAATGGCAGAAGCCCTGAAGCATGAGACTTTAGGAACATAAGACAAACCAGAAAGCATCCATCAAGGTGCCAAGCCCAGATCCAAAAAGCAACATCATCACAATCTCACTCATAAATTTATCCAGCTCTCTTTCAATTAATTAAGTTGTTTACTCCCACAACTCCTACCGGGAGGCTCTTCCAGAATCTCGTTTCTTTGTTCCAAAATCTCAATCCTCTGATGGTTAGAAACCTTCTAATTTCCAGCCTGAATTTGTTCAGACAGTTTATACCCATTTATTCTCGTGCCAACATTGTCCTTTAGCTTAAATACTTTTCTCCGACCCTGGTGTTTATTTCCCTTATGTATTCATATAAAAAACAAACATAATCTTCTGTCAACCTAGTGCTGTCCACATGGGAACTTAGGTCAGCTACACTATGCCGCTCAGGGGTGTAGATTTTTCAATCCTGATTGACAGTTAGACTGACCAAATCTTGTGTAAACCAGGCCTTTGAAGGAATAATTAAGTATTAGAGCAAGCAATTATTTTACTAGAGAACAAGTGACTACTGTGACATTCCAAGAAGCAGAGGAGGAAGTGTCTTTTTTCTTCTTTAAATCTGGAACGTATTAAAAAAATAGCCCCAAATCCCACCCATTAAAAATAAAAATGTCTAAACCTTTCTCATTGTGATTGTAAGTTTGTAGCATATATTTACTTAAATATGTAAATGTAAATATTTACATATTTATTCATATGTGGAAAAATCTAAGGTTACAAGATACAGAAGGAACTATCGCTCACCTGCTTTGAAAGGGACCTCCATTTTCTAGCACCTGAAATGAGGGAGAAAAATTAAATATAGCATTTAATTAAACACATTTTTATACGATACTGTCATGGAATCAGTTCATGATTTATCCTGTTTTGTAATAAAAAAGAACATCTCTCTGCTTTAGTTAACTTAGGAACAGATGCTTGTCTTCAAGCAAATTGCATTTGGTTCCAAAGTGTTTACTATCTACTGTTTGTAGCATTTTTCAAAAACATAGAAAACAAACTTCAAAAAAAATCTATATAAAGATATATTTCCTTACTAAACTCTACTTCAATGAAAAATTATATCTACATGGTCTCTACCACCACAATATTCCATTAAAACTCTAAAGAGGGGATGGAGGATGATCCATGTATACCTGTAGAATCCATACATTCAGATCATTTGTATTAGTAGTAGTACTACAACCAAGACTGCAGTTCTTTTGTGCTAGGCACTGCACAAACACATTGTAAGAGACAGTCCCTACCCCACAGAACTTAGTCTAAATAGACAGGACAGACAAAAGGTGGAGTGGAAACAGAGGAACAGGATGGTGAAGTGAGTTGCCCATGATCACAAAAGGTCAGTGACAGAGTCAGAAACAGAATCTAACTCTCCAGATTCCCAACCTAGTGCCCTGTCTCCTAAACCAAGCTCATTCTCTGAGGACCAGTCACTGGTAATCTTCCTTTCTCCTTCAATACATTTTTTCCATTGATTCCCACAATAGGGAAGTTGCAGCCAATGATTATTCTCAAGAGGACGGTTAAACATGCTAAAGCACTGTCTTCCCAAAACAAGCTTCCAGAGGGAACTCAGTAGCAATACAATAATATTTTGTGCAAGTGTGAATTGAACTCTAGCTAGCAGCCTTACAATTCACAGGTAGAGAAACTTCTACCCTACATTTGGGTTGTAGTACTGCTGGCTGTGGGCATTGTGGGAGAGCAAAAACTGCAAGTAACTTACATTGTTGCAACCGCCATTTAAGCAGGATTTTCTGCCACAGAAAGCTCAGAGCACCCACTGAGTAATAAAAACTTCATTTAACTATAGAGAAGCACCATCTGCTGTATTTAAGGTTGGGAAGCCTATTCTGTTTAAAGGACGTCTCTTTCAAGTACTCTAAATCTGCATGCTTATTCAGATTGCCCTGAAATTTTGTGTGCCTCACGGAGATGTGATATTGGATGAGTCATCCAAATCTGGTGTCATTTGAGTAATGGGTTCCCAAGATACAGTCCCTGCCAAAAACCCAGCTTCTCTTAAGCTTGAGAGACAAGGCAGGTGAAGTGGTATCTTATTGGACCAACTTTCTCTTGGTGGAAGGGACAAGCTTTCGAGCTCCACAAAACTCATCCCCAGGTCTGGAGAAGGTAACCAGGGAATCCAAGCTAAATACAAGGTGGGACAGATGGTTAAGCAAAAGGGGGTTCACACAAGCTGTAGGAGACCACTTAAAATGAAGTGGGCAATTAAGGGTTAGCAGGCACTATGGTGCGTTACAAATTATTGTAAAGAATCATAAAATCAGAATCTCTGTTAAGTTCATGGCTTTTAGTGTCCAGAAGAGTTACGAATTTATTCCCAGGCTCATCTTCTGAAGTTGTTGTGCAGGTTTCCTTTGAGAATGAGGACTGAAGCCTGGTCTACATTAGGAAATTAGGGTGATAAAACTACATTGCTCGGGGATGTGAAAAATCCACACCCTCAAGCAACAAAATTAAACTGACCTATCCCTCAGTGTAGACAGAGCTAGATCGATGGGAGAATTTTCCTGTCACCCTTGCTACTGCCGCTCAGGGAGGTGGAACACCTATGCTGATGGGAGAACCTCGCCTGTTGGCATAGGTAGTGTCTTCACCAAAGCGTTACTGCAGTACAGCTAGAGTGTTTTAATTGTAGACAAGTCCTGACAAGACAAATATGGAGTGATCAATTTGTGAAAAGTGTTTACTCCTGCCTTTTACCATTTTTCTGCAAGAGTTCATTTGAAAATATAGCTTGGTTTCCCCCACATAGTGGTTGTTGGGGCACTTGATACACGGGATGCAGTACACCACTTGTTGTGATAGACATGTGTAAGACCCAGGGATGTTAAAAGGTGTGTTGGTGGGAGTGTTGGTCATCATAGCAGTGGAGATATGTCTGCAGGTTGTTGTGGCATGGTCTGATGCTGCTTTGAGTTGGTGTGCCCTGGTCTGTGGGAGGCTTGTCTCTGATGATAAGCTTGGAGAGGTTGGGGGGCTGTCTGAAGGTCAGAACAGGTGGTTTGGGAAAGATTTTTTTCAGAATGTGGTCCCCATCAAATATGGGGGTAACAAATTGATGATACCCCATATGAGTTCCCATGTGGGGTAGGAAACTTTTTTCCCTATATTGAAGTTGGCTCTCCCAGGGTATTTGGATGGCCTGTTCCATGATATAATTTACTTCTCTGGTGGAGTGTCCTTGTTTAGTGAAGGTGGTTTTAAGTTTGTTCAGGTATGTACCCTGGACTTTCCCTACGGAGCAAATTCTGAGGTATATGAGTGCCGGCCTGGATGTAACAGATTTCTTGGTGTGTCCAGTGGATCTGAGGAGGTAAGCATGGTGAGCCAAGGATTTCTTGTATACAGTAGTTCGCAGGTTTCCATTGTTGAAGCTGATCATGGTGTCCGGGAAGTTGATGTTGGTGTGGGAGTGTAAAAGATAAAGTTTGACAGATGGGTGATGGCTGTTGAAGTTGTGGTGGAAATCTACAATGAAGTTAAGTCATCTGTTCAGAGGATGAAAGTATCATTGATGTAGCTCAGGCAGACTGTTGATTTCATGATGTATTTTTTCAGAAATTCTTACTTGAAGTGGCCCATGAAGAGGTTGGTGTATTGCTGTGCCATCCTAGTACCCATTGCTGTTCCTATGATTTGGGTAAAATACTGTTAAATGTAAAGTTCTTGTGAGTGAAGATGAAATGGAAGAGTTTGGCAAGATGTTTGAGGTCGATTTTCAAGATTTGTTAATTATCTTGTAGGTAGTTGAAGCAAGCAGAGATGCCATCATGGTGAGGGATGGTGGTGTATAAGCGGTGAGGTGACATCCATGATGGCAAGGATAGGGTTCTCGGGGAAGTTAATGTTTCATAAGGTTTACAGATTCTTTTAACTTCCCCCCCCACATACACCTCGAAGTTAGCCACGGTTCTCATCATGCCCAAATAGTCTTAATCATTCAACATTTATCCCAGCTAGTGTATGCCAACCATGTCCTCTTTGAGGAGGCAACATTTAAAATGTATTTAAAAAAAGAACTGAGCTCTCCAGATAGGTTTGAGCCAACTGTGAATTGATTACACTGCACATGTGCAGAAAGATTAGGCAAGGATCTTGCAAAACAGCCTGTATTCACAGGAGCTGGGAGTTCAAGAGGACATGCTGTGGCCATTTAACCTGAGCTATATACAGACACTAAGGTTAAACCAAACCCTTGACAGGAAAATGAAAATGAAATGTACTTGAGTTGCTACAGTCTGCCTCTCTCAAAGGGGCTTTATTCCAGGAAAATGTAATCTAAGTTCAGCAGAAAATTCAGAAAGCACTCAAACTATATTTGAAAAGAAAATAAATTATACATGCAAATACTTGCTGGGAAGGGAGGGGGATTAGAGGGAAAGGGGACTGGCTGCAGTTAGGGAATAAGAGACCATGGGGAGAGAGATAAACGAGGATGGGTGGGAGGGGCTGGGAGGCTCAGTACAACAGAACAGAAGCGGTGACATGAAGGTGAGGGGTGGCACCTTTCAGCCCATCATTCTTTTCTCATTTGTGCACCAGGATAGGAGGGGGCCCCTGCCTATCTGGGGTTGCCTGAGCCCCTCTCCTAACAGTCCATATGGACCCAAATCTGGGGACCCTGTCACTCTGAGGGAGTCTGATCCTCTATCTCTGCCCCCACCACCTTCAAACCAGCATCTTGGAAGCGCTCCCCCTCTAGGTGAGGAGCTGAAAACAAGCAGGCTGGGAGCATGCACCAAGAACACACTAGGATGCACAGCTGAGAAAGGATACACTTGATACCTATCACAGGCTCTCAAATAGTGGGGAAGTGGATGAGAATGCCCACGAAGATAAATGAAGCAGTTTATATGTCTCTGATCTATTGTTTCAGACTACTCCCTTCCACCTGCTGTTCTAATTCATTTGAAAACATCATATTGACATGAACAAGCCACTTCATACCTCCCAGAGCCTCTTTGTATGCTTTCAGGATTATCCTGTGCTAGAGAACTGGATATAGCAAAGCTGATGCTGATGATTTATTTCATCCAACATTATAACCAAGCACCAGCTCTGCTACACTGAAGGCTGAGAAGACTTTTCTTTTTAAAGGTTGACTCTCCTAAGTGCTACACTAGATACAGCTGCACTGATGCAGCTGTGCCACTATAGTGTTTTAATGAAGATGTTCTATACTTCTCCCATCAACTTAGTTGACCCACCTCCATGAGAGGCAGTAGCTGTGTCACAGAATCATAGGATTTGAAGGGAACACAAGGGTCATCTAGTCTAACCCCCTGTCAAGATGCAGGATGTGTTGTGTCTAAACCAGTGGTCGGCGACCTGCGGATCTGGAGCCGCATGCGGCTCTTCAGCCGCGGTAAGCTATGTTTTGCGGCTCCAGACTATTGGCTCTTTTCATAGTAAAGGTTGCCGACCCCTGGTCTAAACCATCCAAGACAGATGGCTATCCAGCCTCCTTTTGAAAAACTTCAACAAAAGCTTCCACAACCTCACTAGGCAGTCTGTTTCATAGTTCTAATGTTCTTATAGTTAGAAAGTTTTCCCTGTGACTTAATCTAAATCTGCTATGCTGTAGTTTGAACCACTGCCTCTTGGCCTGCCCTTTGTGGCAATAAAGAACAACTTTTCTCTTTTTTTATGGCAGCCTTTCAAATATTTGAAGACCACTATCCTGCCCTCCCACCCCCCAATTTCCTCTTTCCCAAACGAAACATACCCAGTTCCTTTTTGCTTGTATGTCTTGCATTCTATCCCTTTGATCATCTTTATCGCTTGCCTCTGGATCCTTTCCATTTTCTGTACATCCTTTGTACATGGTGGTTACCAAAACTGGACAGAGTACTTCAGTTGAAGCCTAACCAGTGCTGAGTAGAACTGTTCTATCATCACCTCCTGTGTCTTGCATGCTATGCCTCTGTTAATGCAACCTAAAACTGCATTTGCTTTTTTGGCCACAGCATTGCATTGTTGACTCATATTGAAGTTGTGATCCACCACAATTCCCAGATCCTTCTCAGCAGTGCTGCTGCCAAGCCAGTTACCCCCCTTCTGTAGTTGTGCATTTGGTTTTTCTTCCCTAAGTGTAGCACCTTACACTTATCTTTGTTGAATTTCATTTTGTCGTCTATAGTCCAGTTCTTGAACTTAAAGATCCTTCTAAATTTTAGCTCTATCCTATGAAGTGGTGGAAAACCCCACAGATTTGTGTCATCTGCAAATTTGATCAGTATGGTCTCTATTCTTACCTCCATTAATAATTACTCTTTGTTTGCAGTTGTTTAACCAATTACATGTACACTTAATGATAGCTCTGCCAAGCCCACATTTTTCTAGCTTACTATGATGGAGTGTCTGCCACTTCCTGCCCGACAGATGTCTCCTGCTGGTGTTCTGGGAATTAGCTCATGATGACATCCCCATCTGTGGCCTGTGCTCCATCACTCTTCCTTCCCTGCCATCATCAGGGCTTTCCACCGTCTTTGAGGTGCATTAATCGAGCCTAGCCACAGTCCATGTTCCCACCCACCCCTTCCGGAGGGGATTCTGCAGTCTTATTCCCACCACTTATTTCAGTGGACGCTACAGTCCACCGCCACTGAAGTGGTAGCCTAAAGAGATGGGATGGCATCTGACAGCCTTCCCCTCCAGCTCCTCTACAGCCTTCCTTGGGCCACTTCCCCACAGCCCCAGTACCTCCTCCCTTGTATCAGGGCCTCAGTACCTCCTCCACCCTTATATCAGAGCCTTCTGCTCTTGCCAGGCCACAGCCATCAGCCACATCCTCATTCAGGGTGCAGAGTTCCCTGAACCTCCTGGGCATCCAGCCTTCCCTCCCTGCACTGTAACTGCCCTGCTCTGCTTGCTACTCCCCTTTTTATACTGGGCTCCTGCATCCTGATTGCTGCCCTGCCGCTCCCGCCCATTGGCTGCTTCTTACCCAGCCCTCTTTAACCCCCTCTTGGCCAGTGTGGGGTAGGCACCCTGCCACACTTACTTATCAGATCATGTGGGTCTATGTCAAAAGCACTGCTGAAGTCCAGGTATATTATGTCTACCGCATTTCCCTATCCACCAAACCAGTTACCTTATCAAAGAAGGAAATTGGCGTGATTTGTTCTTGATAAATCCATACTGGATGCTAGTGATTACCCCTTCATCCTTCAGGTATTCACAAATTCAAAAAGCTCTCCCACTGATACACATACCAGTGTCTACACTGGCTCTTAGGTTGGTATAACTTAGTTGCTCAGGGATGTAGATTATTCAAACCCATGAACAACGTTGTTATATCAAAGTAATCTGTAGTTTAGATTAGGGCTAAGGGTATGTCGACACTGCAATTAAAAACCCATGTCTGGTCGACATGGTCAGACAGCCCAGTTTCAGACTGCAAGCGCAGCACTGAAGAATAGCCACCTGGAATCTTTCCTTGCTGTAAAGAAACAAGAATGTGCTATCACACCACAAATATTGTTTAAATTACACTTAAAACGTTCCCATTTTTCCCAACTCTTCCAAATCTTTTCACTGAATGGCAGTACCCTACTGTGGCCCTTTATTCTGCCATTTAATCCCACTAGGTAACCTAGTAGGTCCATATAGGTTGTTCCATGCAAATGCTGTTAATGCCTTGATTTTACCAAATCTCCCCAGGGTTGCACTTTTCTAGGACCTTTTCCCCAGAATACCTTTTGAGTTAGTCCTGATCCTTTATATGTGCAGATACAAGCAACTGCTGCTCCCAAGCAGCCATTTTGTAGTTGTGATGTCTACTGTGTATGTCCTTCTCTTCCAATTGGTAAGTAATCTTAGCTCCCCTTGTACTTACTCTTTAATATTTCTGAGGGAGCAGAGTCTCACAAATTTGAGCTCCTCAGTGAATTTAATTAATGTTTACTCTCTCAAATCCTTACAGCAACAAACTAGAAACCTCCTTCCAACTTAATCCTTTGTATTTGTCATAACTATTCATATAAAACCATCAGTGCACATAAACCCAACGCAATCTGAACAATTTGTAAGATTTGGCTGCCAAAATTTGTCCATTATAGATCCATTCTACCAACATTCATAATTATGTTTAAGAGATTTTTTAAGTTTGGTATCTCAGATACTTTTGAGCCATCATTAATTTCATCCCCTCCTTCATTTGTTAATTAATGCATATTACTTACTCTCGAATACTACTTTCCCCCTTGACAAACTTTTACATGTTCTTCTTAACCGCTGCATGTTAGTGGTGAAAGATCAACTTATAAATGCATTATCTGAAAATTTATTTTTTTCATGATGGATTAGAAAGATAGTTCTTGGATCCAGATTCCTGTGGAGTGTTTGAAACCCCAACAGTGGACGACTCACTAGGACACTGATAGTGAAATGAATTGAAAGTAATAGAACTGATTTTTTCCCCCATTGTCTACATTAAGAGAAATGCAGAAAGTAAAGATGTTGTTACCAACTTACATTCAATTTTTTAAAATTCTTTCAGTTGTAGCAGCCTAAGTCAGTGTTGTCATTATTATCTGTCTAGTCAGTCGTGCATCGTGGCAATGTGGTCAAAATAAATGACTCTGAACTATTGATGGCGTAGAAATCTGGCAACCCCCCTCTAAAATGTAAAGTTTGTGCAGTCATGTTCATTTTGCTGATTTTTGTCAGCCTCTTCCTACAATCCTATAATCTACCACCTCATGGCGCTCTTCAATTCAGCAGGAAGTTTATTAGCTCAGAGTGCCAGATCTTGAGTTGAAACAATCCTGCATTCATTCATATTTTCTCTCTCTCTCTGGTAAGTATTTTTTTAAAAACTGTGTGTGTCATTATTTGGCCTCTTATTTTACCAAATCAGAGTAGGAAGTAGCAATAATTTCCAAGCCTTCCATGTAATTGAAAAAGAAGAAGGAAATCCAGTAAAATAACCTACTATTTTATTTTTGCTTCATAGTGGCTCCATATATTTTGTTTCATTAATTGCACAAGTATTCATTGCCTCACTGTAAGACATTGCAGGGTTGCCTTTGAAAAATATTGAATTTAATGCAAATATAGTAATAAAATAAAATCTACATTATTCTTATTTTGTTTTTATACTTAAAAGTTTATTTTGTTATTTTTTCCAGCACACAACAGCACCTGTATTAGCACAGTAGAAGAATATTTTATCATTTTTAAAAGAAAGGCCCCTGCCAATGAAAACTGTAACAATGAAGAACCATCCTTGAAAATGAACTGTGTAAGTGCTTTCTCAAGGAACTCTGTCCTACAGTCAACACAGAAAAACAGACTGGATAGTAATGATCCTTGTGCCAGTATATCAATGGCTACCAACTACACATCTAAGGATGTCGTGTGTGCTGACATCACCAGCCGGGGCAGAAGGTTGTGTTAAACAGAGTTTACCTCCTCTTGATGGGAAAACAACAACTCCGCTGCCATAAATATTTTGTGGCAGAAAGACGAATGACAAGTATAGCCTAAGATGCATTCATATCCTTCTACAACTGTTTCACTTTTCAACTGCAGTTGGTTTCCTTTGTAACCCTTCACTGAATACTCGGTTGCAGAGATTCTGTTTTTTGCTTTCCATGCTGTTACTTTGCTAACAAAGCACAACTGGACTAGGAGAACAATTCAATAACAGAACACTCATTGAGCATGGCTTAAAAAAATTGGAAGATTCTCATAATTTGTTAAAACAACATTCACTGAATTCCAGACATAAAGCACCTTACATTTCATGGCAAGACTACTTGAAAATTAGAATCAGCAGTCTGAAAAAATGTCACAGATTAACTTGTTTCCAGTCATCAGGCTGCCATAGCTGAAAATCACCAGCATATTGAAACACTCTGAAATGTATCCATGTTCTGTGAAGTCAGGGTGTTGCTTTTCAGGGGTTTGATGACTAACAAAGGAAATTTCATTGAAATTCTTGAGCTGATTGCTTCCACTGTGTTCAACCTTTTGAATAGACTAAGAAGGAGGTATGGCTACTATATCTCTCCCCAGAAGCAGAATTATTTAATACATTCTCCTGCAGAAGTCCTGAGTGAAAGCATTGTTGAAGAGGTCAGACAAGCAAAGCATTTTTCTGTCCTTGCTGATGAAACTAAAGATGCATGCAAAAAAAGAACAGGTGTCTCCCCTTTTACACTACCATCAAAAAGCAATCATTCAGGAAAGAGAGCTGGGCTGCATCCTCATGGAAAATCTAAATGATGAATCTGTTTAAAAAATGATTACTGAAGAATGATGTTTGAAGTTTGGTATTAATTACACTGTTGCCCAGTGCTACGGTGAAGCTTCCGTGCTGAGCGGTCCTTTGACAGCAATACCAGCTTGAATTCAGGACAGGATCACACATGCCATTTATGTGCACTGCAATGCTCACAGACTTAATTCAGTCATTGCAGACATATTCCTGCATCACCCAGTGACAGGAAGACTTTGGATTTGCTCAGAAACTGTACATCTTCTTTAGCAGTAGTTACAAGTACCATGAACTGTTTGTTAAGGCACAGCAGGAGCTGGCCAGAAGGTACCTGAGCTAGGTAGATTATGTGAAGCTCACTGGTCATGCCAGTATGACTCCCTCCAAGAACTGCATGCAAGACATGGCACTGTAGCAGAAACACTTGAGGCCATTTCAGTTCAGAGAGCTGATGGCCCATCAGCTCGCACTGCAAAGGGCTTGATGGCAAGGTTAAAGAGCTATTCCTTTCCATTGAGGCTCGTGATTTTGGAAAGAATATTCAAGATTTTGAATAGTGCTTCAGAAGAATTGCAAAATGAAAACCTGAATTTATCAAGTGCCATGGAATTAGTAGCAAGCAATGTTGCTACTCTTCAAGATATGAGAGCCTTTAAAAGGAAATGAAAGAAGCTATGTGATGAGGCTGAAATCATTGCCAAGAAACTTGAAATTGCTATTCCGGATCAGGCAGTAGCAACTGCTGAGCACAGCAACACAAAAACAGAAAGAAGACCTAAAAAAAATATCCTTCAAGTTGGCCTTGTTTCTAGTACACTGGGTCAGTCATCTATACATGATGTTCCCAAAAGCACTCAAGAATCTATAAAATCTGATTTCTACTATCCTGTTCTGGATAGAATTCTTGCAGAGCTTGATAGATATTCACCTCCAGTTCCAGTTTACTTTCTAGTTAACTGCTTGTGACCCAAAGAATGAAAACTTTCTTGATTATGAGAAACTAAAAATAATTGCAGATCACTATGAATCAACAGGCACCAATTCTGGCAATTTGGATGCAGAAGTTGAAATTTCCAAGAAGCACATTGCACCAAAAAAATTGCCTTCAATTTCTGAATTCTGGAATGTTCTCAGTGACCTACCACAGGGCTACCAGTCTTTGCTGCCTATTGTAGATATGGTGTTGAGCCTTCCAGTTTCTACAGCATCAAATGAGAGGTACTGCTCTGCTCAAAAGAGTAAAGGATTATGTATGATCCGCAATGGGAGATGGGCGCTTAAGTGACTTGGTAATTTTAGCCTGTGAATCTGAAGCTCCAAAACACCTGGCTATCAATAAGGCCACTGACAATTTTGCTAAGATCAGACCATGGCATTATCCATAGTTTTAGCTCATATTTTGAGTGATTTTTTGTTTTTATTTTTCAATTATTTATTTAACTTTAAATGTTTTGCTCATTCTCCTCTTCACAATTTGGAACATAAGACATTTAAAAAACAACAACAATTGCAGGAATAAGCAAATTGTAAAGAGATTTTATTTATCTCTACTAAAAATAGTATACAAAATATCACACTTGTGTTTCTGATATCTGTGTTAAGGCTCCAAAACGGATATCTCAAGATTTGGGATTGGGAATATTTTGCTGTGTTATATTCCCAGTGTTCTAAATTTACAAAAAAAACTTAAAATTTGGCTTTAATTGGTGTTTGTTATATTTTATCCTTCTTTATATAGAGATTAGGTACAGTGCTCCTGTCAGCTAATTTCTAAGTTATTACCTGCAAAAAAACTTAGAGTTTTCAGGTGCTTAAGTATCTCCTAGAATCATGGTTAAAAGTTTTCCCTACCACCATCACCAAAATCTGAAATGGTGCATCTGCTTGAGTGATGCCCCCATACGCCCATAACACGTACTTGCATTTGCACTGTACTGAACAAGAGTTGCCTATACCTGCCCTGCACTCAAACAAACACCACATATACTAAATTTTACAACTCCTTCAACCCTTTTACATCCCCTTCACCATGATGTGCAGGATGCCATCCAATCACAGTATTTTCCACTTACCTTTCATAAAACCCATAGACCACCCGCATCTCCCATTTAATTTTGCCCCACTACTGCCATGACCTACACAACACAGTACTGAAATGAGTCCTCCGAGTCTCTGAAGGCACATTTGTACCTCTTTGCTTTGACCATACATATGCGTGTCAGGAAGACGGGCTCACCCACACCTCTAGAGTGGCACAGTGCCCCCAGATCACCTCATATTACAATCACAGCCCTGCCAAGCTTCTCCAACTAATTCCTCCACCATTCAGTATAGCTATGCTTAACACAGTGAAAGCAGCTGTAGTGCATGCAAACACCACCCAGTGCTTACTACTAGCTCCATAGGGAAGAAATAAGGTTGCATGGATATGTATCTTAACTCCATTTTCTGGTTTTCCATAGTCTGTATTTTGCTGAACTCAATATTCTGGAAGGGCACGAGATACCACTGGTCAACCTTAACTTCGCAGTAATGTAATTTTTGTCAGTGAATTGTATAACAATTAGACTCAGCAGCTAGACTGGAATTTAATTAATTTATGAATAGTACCATTTCTCATATTGAGATTTGAAGGCAACAACTGGGTCATCTTTAACTCAGAAAGTCTGTGACCTTCCGCCGCTCAAAGGTTTGGCTATTTCAAACCAAGAGTATAGCATGTTGGACAGTTATTCACGTAACTGTGTTTAAAATCTGAAACATGGATTACAGACATGTCTCTACTATACATCTTTAAAGGAGTCAACTCATTCTGATATAGGCTGGTTTGTATTTGTTGGAGGGGATGGAAGAGAGAAAGGACAGAGTATTTTGAACACAAAACATTCACCAATCATGAGACGTTAGACTGGAATGGCAAGTTTGACATTCTAGACAAGCAAGTGGAGTTTTACATTGTATATGTGAACAATCCCCACCCGCTATATCTCAGCATTAGGCTGTCTATAATTTTTGTTGAGTCAAATCAGAATAGTTAAAAGGGAGCAAAATAAAGTTCTATTTCTTCCTCTTTCCAAAAGATTTTTTGTGCAAACATGTATCTAGGTGACAAAAAGCATAGAATTACAAGCTTGACTTCCCATAAACAGTTTCAGATAATACAATAAGATGTATTTTTTAAAAAGCCACCCTACACTAGAAATAGAGGAATATAATTTTAAAGTTAATTATAGCTTTTGTTTTACACTATAATTTTATTATGACTGTCTAATGTTAAAAGTTTAGTTATGAAAAATACTTCACATTTTTACCATGCTACTATTATCCAATGTTCAGTCACTGTTTAATCAAAAAGGAAGTGAACACACTCTTGACTTTTGTAGGGTTTATAAGATTTCCAGGGTAAATCAGTCACAATAGCTGTATTTATTCTACCAGAAATCTCATCCAGGTCCAGTATTATTAGCTTTTCTATATAGCAAAGGTAAATAGCTACTCCTATTACTCTTCAAAGGGCACTTTTGCTTTCTGACAAAACTCAAGTCTCTTCTAGTGTTCATCCATAGAAAAGTTCAGATGTGAGTTCTACCCTCCTATGTTCTCCGTAAGATATAAATACCACTGTATGAACAGCCCTTACAGGCCCATATCCATAACAAGTTTAAAGAAACAAAAAGAAATTTAATAAAATGCAAGACATGATTTTATTTAATATTTAATCTTAGATTCAAAAAGTAATCTTTCCAAGCCATTCTGTATTCAATAGAACAGAGTAGACAACTAAACAATCTCCTTAAAACAACAACAGTAGGAATAGGAACAGTAACACTTTAATTTATTACTTTTACATCTTCTTAGCAATATATACATTTTAATTAATTAAATGTTCACAACATCTCTGTGAAATATTAGTTCAGTTTACAGAAGAAGCAGCAGACCCAAAGACTTTATAGTAACTGTATTCCACATAGCAAATCAGTGGCACATCGAAAGTTTACACAGCAAAAAAGAGGCAATACAAAAAGATTAGAACTCAGATGTTCATGGAATCAGAATCTGGAGATAGGAAAGATCTAATACCTGATGATCATCTGGTCCATCTACTGGCAATGTTCCCTATTATACATTTGCTAGTCTTTTGTCCACTCTAATTTTAAAATAATCCAAGCAAAAGGGCTACCACCTTAATTTCATCCCCTTACATTTAACTACATATTCTTACACTACCCCTTTAAATAATTACTCTCAGTTGTGAAGTCTCCTAATGACTTCTTCACCTCCCGATTCTTCTCACTTGGTGTAAGGTGAACAACATATTCTGGGAGAGTGATAATGCTGGGCTTGCAATATCAGCCAGCTGGGTTTCTATGACAAAGATCAGGTAATGCTACTCACTGGCAATAAGATCAGGGATGGTAAATGATGTAAGGCTTGACCCTATGCTATCAAAGTCCATGGGACTTTTGCATTGATTTCAATAGTAGGAGGATCAAGTCCTTATTAACTAGAGATCTTATGTTGCGGATGAGATCCTTGTTTGTTTATTTTGGGTCCATGTGTGGTAGCTGTTTGTTTATTGCACCAGATAGGACGTAGTAGAGTCTGATGATCTCCCTTCAAAGCTTTGGCTGACATTCTCTCTATTCCTTTTTCCTTATATGATTTACACTGGGAGGGATGCAAATAAGAAGCATGCTTAATTGGCAATGGCAGGAATTTAGTTATGTGTTGGATAACTAGTATGTCGCCAAACTACTCAACTCCTAGGATGACTAAATGAAAGTGAGCTGTTAGCGAGATCTGGAGGTGTAACAGATGTCCCAGGTATGGTACATGTGATCAACACTCCTGGGTACTGTATAATTGCTATGTATGGGAAGGCATGCAAGGAGCAAAGCTGGTGAAGCTCTATTCCAGAGTATCTGAATATGGTGTTGCAAATGGGTGGCATTATACAAAGTTAAGACATTGGTCTGTTTGGAGCACAGTAGAGGGGGTGTAGCCTAAATCCTGATGCAAAGCTGGTATCTGACATTGTCAGAGACACCAACTATGCTCTGGAAATTTTTAGGGATGTTTATAAAAAATAGGGAGGAACTAGGGAAATTGCTTGGACCTCTCCCACACTCCCTTTGGAGAAATCAGGACCTCTCCCTCTTCCCCTTTCTATCTATGGTCAAGGGGGGAGCCTGTGCCCCCTCTTCATTGCAGCCTTGACCCCCACCTTTTTAAACAGGGAAGAGAGGAGCAGCCTTAGGAGAGTTGCCCTTCTATGCTGCCTAGGGCCCTTTATTATCTTGACCAGTCCCAAGCCTAGATCTCTGTGACACACTGTACCTCAAAGTAGCACTCTGCAACCCCCACATTCATCATTCGTATATGGCTACGGTATTTCATACAAAGCACATCACGTAAGATATTATATGAAAGGTCATGATCTGCTGAAACTCATTGTTCTGTCAAAATATGCATATTGTTAATGTGCATGAAGTTACGAGGTTTTGTTATATGGTTGTTATTGAAATATTTTGTGAGTTTGAGAGTCGCCGACTAATAGTTCTCCAGTGACAACAAAAGAGGTGACCCACACCCAGGCAGGCATAAGTGACCATTGACCAGCAAGGGAACTGTAAATAGGAGATCTACAATTTAATAAGAGACAGTTGCGCAAGCACCACACAATGGGGATTGCTCTACTCTGTGACACAGCAAGGCCCACCTGGACATACCTGGGTCAATATCTTTTCCAGGGACAGGGACTGAGAGTATAAAATAAAGGACAGTGGCATCATAAGACCCCCTCTCTCCTCCCCCATCTATGCTGAAGGCCACAAGAATGCTGGGAAAACAAAGACTTTGAACTGAGAACTATGACTCAGCCTGGGACTGAGAAGGAAATTCAGCCCGTGTATTAAGTACTGTAACCTACTTGCAACATTCAGTGGGTGAGAAACGCAGTTTGATTCAACTCTTGCTTAGTCTAAATGATTAGGATTTAGAATGTGTTTATTTTTTATCGTATTAAGGTAACTATCTCTGACCTTTATGCCTACCACTTGTAATCATTTAAAATCTATTTTTCTGTAATTAATAAACTTATTTTAATGTTTTATACTTACCACTGAGTTTGTCTACAGTACTTGGGAAATATGTGCAGGTTACAAAGGCTGGCGTATGTCCACTTTCTTTTGACAAAGTGGCAAATTAATTAATAAGCTTGCACTGTTCAAGAGAAGGTCTTGAGCAGTGTAAGATAGTATATTTCTGGGATGCAAGACTTGGGGCTTGGGAGATTTGCTAGTGTTTGCTAAAGTGTGTATAGTTCATGAGTAGCTTGGAGAGTTCATGCAATTTAGCTGGGTGTGCCTCTGCATGCCAGTGACTGAGTGATAGCAGCGCTGGGTATGGTTTGCTGATTATTACTGGCAAAAAATTGTAAGAGACAGTGCAGGCTGGAGACTTAAGGGGGCACAGTGGTCCCACAGTTCCAGATTGTGATGGGATCCCCAGGGTACAATCTCCTGAGATGATCTTCTTCTCACTCCTGTGTTGTATTTCCTCTCTCCACCACTGCCATTGCCTCCTCCTACCCCTCCCATTTCTCTTCCTCTGCAGACTGTGCAGTGAAGCTCTGCGCGGTGATAGACAGTGGAACTGAGGTGCTAGATTAACTACCAAAGTCACATGCTGCATGTTGTGCTCTAACTGCCCTGTGTGGACCCTGCTGGCTCACTCTAGGTACCTAGACTGTCTTACTGTAGTCCAGCACAGGTCACACAGAGCAGTTAGAGAGCAACACGCAGCTTGTGGTTTGGATGGTGAATCCAGTAGCATCCCAACCCATTCAAAAATCACTGAGGCTTGCTTCCTATCATACTCTCCCTGCACAGTTTGTGTCTGTGCCACAGGGGCATGGCAGAATGATGCACCCTGCAGCCCACTGCATTATTTGTTGTGTTTGTCTGACCCAAGTGGTGATGGATCTCTCTCTCTCTCTCTCTCTCTCTCTCTCTCTCTCTCTCTCTAGTTTCACATTAAAACCGGGAGGATTACTGAAAATTAGGGATGACTGGCATCTCTGTAAAGGGGCTCGAATTTATTTCCTTTACGTCAAGGCAGGGACAGAGGTGTGTGGGGAGAAAACAAGAAAGCAAGCAAAAGTCAAATGCTGCTTCCTGGATCAAAACTTAAAAGTTTTGGATGTTCAGCTGATGGGCTGGTTCATGGCTATGGGTAGGGGTCTCTCTGCTACTTTCTGCTGCAAGGGTGGAAGTCTTTCCATCAGCTTAATTCTCATTAATGCAAAAACATATCTTTCTTCAAGAATTGTCAAGGGTGGGTGAGGAAATCTCTCTTATTGGACCACCTTCTATTGGTGAGAGAAAGAGATGCTTTCAAGTTTACATAAAGCTCTCCAACCTTGCCTCTCTAATATCCTGGGACCAATATGGCTACAACAACACAGCAAACTTCAAGAGTTGTAGCAGTTTTGATATCACCTGATTCAGACAGCTGCAGCCTCTCTTTTGTGCTGCTGCTAAAAGAAAAGGGAAAGAAACTGCAGTTTTTCAAGCTCTACTTAGGCTGCATTAACTGGTTTTGCCAGTTCCCTGGTGATGGTTTCAGCGTTCTTTGTGCTGTTGACTTTAGAAAGAAGGACTTCGACAACAACTCAAATCAGTTATCATAAATCATTCCTGAGCAACACAAGGCATTCATTTTTTCCAGGAGTTGTGAATGTTGCCACCAGAGCATTCCAGGTTTGAGAGTCAGAAAAATCAAGCAGTTAAGAATGTTCTGTGTTTGTACAGTGCCTACCACCATAGAGTACTGGTCCATGACTAGAGATTGTAGGCATTACCGTATTACAACGTTATAATAAATGGATAGTAATGTTGTATCCTACTACTCAGCCTGCCTGTGCATTTATCTTCTGGTGTTGAAATTGACATTTATAATAAATCAACTAAAGATGTTTGTTAAAAAAAAGTGGAAAATGAACTATCATAGACAACTTCTTCTGAGAATTTGTAAATGTAGAAAAATTGATTCCATCAGGGTCTGAGGTTCTTACTCAGAGTGTTATTAGCTCTTTGGCCATAATCTTGGTTTACATAATCTTGAAAGGGTGAAAAATAAAAACAAAACAGATGACCATTTAAAATGGTGAAAACTGCAATACAAAGTTGTCTTAGACCGTGCACAGGGAAAAAGCACTATCTACCTATTTAGATAGTAACCACACTGAAAATGACAAGAGTTATACAGCAATACTAGCATATTTAGAAAGCTGGAACTGAAACTGTCAGTACAAATGAACCTTAAACCTTGCATGCCTATTGTACAAATCTATAAAACAATACAGAATGTTTAACTAAAGATTTAAGGGATTAAAAATGAATTACAAAGCTGACTTTAATTTAAGCAATCAATATGAGAATGAATTTCTGGATTTCTCCATTCTCCTTTTGGATTCTCATCAGTTTCTTTTCACATCAAGTAAACAGAAACAGTAACTTAAAACAAGCTGAAAGATAACATGCATCATCAGCATTTAATACAGCAACTTCATCCATACAAAAATCCAACTTACTTTTGGGTTCATCATTTGTAACAGACTGAATGAAGTCATATGGAGTCATATATAATTGGCCTTCAAATTCTAAACTGGCAAACATACGAAACCGTTGCTCTCGAGAAGTTGCATAAAGGTCCAGATCTTCAAGGTCTGATCTGCTTTCTGAGACCTTAACAAACACAAAAGAAAGCATGAAGGAAAAGTTGTTCTATTACATTCACTACTGTTTCAAGACTCACTATAAAGCAAATTGTAAATATAAAAAGTGTTACATATAAAGTTAAATGGATGCATAAAAGTGTTTGCAGGATACCAACAGGGTCCTATTAGTTTTATTTTCAACTCCCTATTAGTTTCAACAACAAACTTTCTTTTGGCACAAAAACTGGCAAGCGTACACTTAAAATGCTACATTGGTGCAGCTGCGCCACTGAAGCACATTAATGAAGATGCTGTAAACTGATGGGAGAAAGCTCTTCCGTCAACATAGTTAATCCACCTCCTGGGGAGGTGGCAGCTATATCAACGGGAAAAGCTCTCTTGCCTACATAGCGCTGTCTACAAGGGAAGTTAGGTTGGTATAATTGCATCGCTCAGGGGTATGGATTTTTCACATCCCTGAGCATCATAGTTATATCAATATAGGTCCACAGCATAGACCAGATCTTATTCTCAGGCAAGAAGAGAACTTTCACTATGCTGATCTGGAAAGAAATGTTCAAGGGTACCTTTGTTTGAAACTCACAAATCTCTAACAATAACTGGACGATAGCTTGGGAATCAGACTTCAGATAAATCTTAAAACTTGGACAAAGGCAACTGGAAAGAAAACGTGAAGTGGGAAGGAGCGAATATTTGGGGGGGGGGAGTTACTTCTAAGTGTAAAGTGCAATTGTGGAAAATTTTATACGCAAGAGGTTCTACTGGTATAAACTTTCTACGAATATCCTGGATTCAATAGCTAGTACTATCAATATCGCCATACATTTTGAGGAACAAATAGGAGGAGACACTCCTACGAAGTTAAGAGCCTGCTTAAATGGCATAACTTCACATGAAGTTCATAAATGCCTGGAGTACTTGAACTATTGGGATACTGCCAAAGACCTTTCATCTCATCCTGTGGCTGCAGGTGGACATTCCTCTCTCTCGCTCTCGCTCGCACGCGTTGATTGGAATAATGCTACTACCACGTGACTCCATATTTAAACTACACTGAAAACTAACTAGAGCAACATTACAAAGGATATCAATCCTCATGGTTCTCTTTTTATACTGTCTAATCGGATAACAGAATATTGGTTCTGAGGGAAATAAACATACACTCCTAACTGCCAACTCCAGCTGGTAAACATTCTTTGGCCACGTAGCTAGGCGTGTGCTTCTATGGAGGCAACAACATCAACCTTTTCATCACAAATGCACAGAAAAAAAAGGCTTAAAAATGAACAATTATATGGTTAACTTTTAACAATATTTAATAATCCAAGCAACAAAACAGCTATAATGTCACTAACCTTTTATTCATTTCACAGATGTACCATTTAGTTAGTTTTGCCACCTAAACAATTTTGAAACTATTAAGTCAAAGATAACAATTAACAGATCGTAAACAGTAGTTCAATTTTTTAAATCACTCAAGAAACTAGCCATATAAAGTTTATTTTTAGAGAGGAACCCAACCACTTCCAACAAAGAGAACAAGCTTAAGAGATGTTTGCAGTTAGTGTCCACCAAGAGATAAACTACCAATGGAAGGCATTTTTTTCAGAAAACTTTGTAAGGGTAAGGTTTAGATTTCAGTGATTAAAAGGAAAAGTCACGTTTACTGGGTGGTTACAAAAGTAAGCTCTCTTGAGTTCTGTTTCCAAAATGTACATGTTTTAGTCATCTGAAAAAGTAACACATTAGTAAGCCTACAGGGGTGAAATAAAACCAAATTTGCCTCCAACTTGTAGCCCTCCAAATAACTGAAAGTTTAAGTTGGTGTTGTAGAATAGATGCAGGACCGGGCTCATTAATGGCTGAGTGTCAACAATTGGTTGAACATTTCCCTTTGGGGACCCATAACAACAGTTACCTTGGACTGTAGGTCAGAAATAAAACAAACCAACAATAGCCAAAAATAAAATACATATAATAAAAATTCAACCTCATTAGCAACAATCTAGATGAAGTTTCTGACAAATTTTTCAATTCTTAAACTTGTACATATGCTAAGCAAGGGTCCTGTACAAGTACCACCACGGATTTATCTTGCAAGATGGTATGCAGACACTTGTTATGCTGCGTCCTCAGATCTTAGCAAAAGTTAAAATAATTGGCTATATAAAGGTATTTTATCACCTGGCAAAGTAGCTTTTTGTGACTTGAAGGAAATAATCCAGAATTCAATTATTGTAAATTAAATGCAGCCAGAAGATATTTTAAAATATATTGTTTGTCCATACATTCTGCTAATTCAGACTGATAAATATACTTTTCAAACACCCAAAAAAGCAATCACCTAAGCCTTTAAAGAAAAGTCCAATGAACACTCTTCTTGCTTGATCAAGCTATCTAGGTATGTAATGAAAATATTACAAGAGCTGATTGTACCACAGTTCAGAAGTACCAGATTTGTTATTTAAATATATGTTTAACTACTAGAAACAGACAAAAAAGTCTAGCGGAAAGCTTCAGAAATTGTATTAGGGGAACTGTTTAGAAGGAGGAGGGAGACACTGTATGCAGCCTCCATTTACTTAAAAAAAACCCCACAAATTGCATCAAGTATTAGCTTCTGCCAACTGCTAACAATCACTTGTTACAATCCACAAGTAAATTTGTTACTATTCACTTTTTGCTCACCTCCAAAACTCACAAACTGCAAAATTCAGACAGACTACCAGGCTGAGAGAAAGACTAATCCATACAGTAGTATCATGCAATTCAAAATCTGTTTATTTTTAGAAGTCATTGTCTCCAAGATCGCAAGAACTTTCAGTCCCCCCCTGCCCTCCCAACGGCACACACAGGGCTCTTTCCAGAAGTCCTGAATATTATTCTACATTTTAGATTAGCACTTCTATATCTTTTAAAATATATTAAAACAGTCAAGTTTAGTTTAGAAAAAAAAAGTTTGCTACATACAAAGTAATAATTTCTCAGAACTGCCATTAAGATTTTTTTTTAAGATCACATACACTGACATTACAATCCTGAGAAGTGACTGTAACTGTGGCACTCTGGGGTTCCAAGTTTTAACATTTTCCCATGATTTCTAAATCCAATGTACTAGGAGAAGTTTTTTGTTTTTTTTTTAAACTGCCAGCCCTGCAAAGTCACCCTGGGATGTGAAGGGGCAGCTGGGTTTTTTCCTTCTTGCACATCTGCCAGCCATAATAAAGATCCTGCAGGCCAAATTGTGCTCTCAAATTATGTATGTGCAACCCCATTGTCTTCAGATTATGGCCTCACTGACACCTATGCAACCCAGTTGCATTCAGGTTATGCCTTCAGTTAAATTTGTACAACTCATCCTATTCAGTGTGTTTGCATAGATATAACTGATTATCCCTGCAATTGGAGATTTAGTTAACAATTCTGTTTTGGATGCACTTGAAGAAGTGAGCTGGATTCTCCTTCCTTTTAGCTGTGCAACTTCTGCAGGGCTAAAGAGAATAGACAATTATTTTTATCACTAATATTAGCAGATATTCTGAATATACACAGGACGCAGGCAAAAGTGCCATTTTTGCTCAGTCATCTTTCATAGTAGGATTATATTTTAAGGACTTACTAAGCAAGTATAAACATAACAGAAATAGATCACAGTGACTCAAGAGGATCTATGGATAATGAATCACTTAGGAAGTTTTAGCATATTTTTCTAGTCAGGTGTATTACTTGAGGATGTGTTGAGGTTCTGTGCACTTTGAAGAAATTCAGACCATCTCAGGTAGTGTTGCTTGTGTTTCCATGGAGACATTTCCAATAGTATTTCCTGCATTGTCAGACTCATATTTTAACATTTCTTAAGCACTGTGTGTTATAATAAAAATAAAGTGACAAACAGTATACAAGGAAGTTTTAAGACATGCTTAAATTTAATTCAAATAAAATTTAGCTCTGCAAGATCTTAAATGACAAGGGTGAAAACTTGCTCCACTGAAGTCAAAGGGAGTTTTGCCACTGACTTCAGTGGGGTTAGGATTTCATACCATATGTGTTGCAATACTTAGACATTTTGATTTGTGAATTAAGAGTAATATCCTTTACTGTGAATATAGTTGCTTCCATTTTTTCAGTTTAGAACCAAATTAAGTTTTATATCTGCTAATGATCCAATGTGAACCCAAGCAAGCCTATAACACAGCCTAATCTAAAATACTGAAATATTGGCTTTCATAGTATATATCTACATAATAAATGAATCTATTTCTTTATGTAGACAGAAGCTAGATAAGATTTTGTCTGGGAAGGATTCCAGTCAAACACTTTACAGTGAAGGAGAGACAAAATACCTTTCAGAATACATAAGGCTTTCCTTATTCCAGAGTTCAGTGTCAGAAGTAACTCTTTCTATGATTCTTTACCAAATCACAATACATCTTCCACATCAGAAATCTCTTTCATAAAGGCTCTCAAAATTAAGAATGGGTGAATAGGTTTGTTAAAAAATTTCCAGGACACTCTTCAGGTACGGCCTCAACCCAACCTTTTTAGAAGTTCATTAAAAGGGACCCCCCCAACATTCCCCATTACTCTTGTATATTACTCATCCCCTCAGTCATTAGAAAATCCCATCCCTGCCTAGCAATTAGGATAATTTCACTTCCACTATATTTTGCTCCTAGTCTATTTAACACATGCTCATTCTGGAGCCCCTTTGAGTGTATAAGTCTCAGAGTTGGGGAAGTTTTATTGAAGCAGCACCAGTACTAAAACAGATGGATCATTCTGTAAGATTCATGAAGCCAAGCAAATTCTGAAGTCTCACAAGAAAGTACAGTGGTGTTGACAAAGTAGGGGGGTAAGTGTCAAAAAGACTCCAATTTCTATTTGAAGTTTTTAGAGCTTATCCAAACCAAATCTCTTAGTAATTATCGGCAATCTTCAAATACTTTCATGAAAGAATATCTCTTTAACAAATAAAAGAAAAAAAGATTTTTCAGACTTCTGTTTACTAATCCTCTTGGCAATCTCGTCTACTAATTACAATGATCTTGTATCGTGTTATACTTCTGTGCCTTTTAAAAACTGGACATGGCCATTTCTCTCCAGTGTACTGTCATAAATCTCTAATTAGCAGTACTATCTTAATTTTATGAACAGCAGGTTAGTTCTGGTTTACTTCATCTGCTGACCTACTTTGCTTAATAAGATTATCAAAAAACAAACAAACATACACAAATATGTACAATACTTATCTTTTCAACTTCAAAATTAACTTCTCTTTCTGTTCACAAACAAAAATACTTTTTTAAACAAAGTATTAAGGTTGAAAGCATGCCTTAATGGAGTCTCACTGACATCAAAAACAGTATTACCCTTTTTCTATGCTTATAAAATCCCAAACATGAAAAATCTGGAACTTAAGAGCTAAGAGATTCACTCAGTTGCCAGCTACCCTGTAAACTTTCATCACTATCACCCCATGATTTATAAGGTCAACCCAGTCTTAACATTTTAATGTTTAGGATTTGGTCCCCTTATCTTTTACTTTTTTTAAAAGGTACATAACTTTTGTAAGGAAGGTTTATTTATTTATTTATTTTTGGCAATGTTAGTCCATCACTAAAACATGTTTTCAAACAAGTCTTTTTAATGAAATTTTCTGTTTTTGAATTTCCCTATTTAATTTTGTTTGCTTGCGGTGGTGTTCTTCAAAAGAGTCACAAAAATGTAAATAGTATGGTATGTAAGGTCAGCAGGAGGGAAGCCATTCTTTGACAGACCTTATGAAGCAGGACTCGTCTGCCATTCCATAGTAGGAGATAGGCTAGTATGGTGATAAAGGACATGGATAGTTACAGCAGGGTAGGAAATAGAAGAGTGGATGGTGGAGGGAAAGGCTTTTATCCATATTTAAAACTTCAAAGTATTTAAGCTTTATATCCAGAAAGTTAAGCATTTTAAAGTTTCATATGAATAAGAGACTGCTCTTCCTGGTCTTCTGCATTGCATCATCTGACAAGCTGATCTCTTGTCATACTGACCTCCATGTCCTGCCAGTACTTTTTCTCCTTACCAGTGCACTTACTCCTCCCATACAGCCCTCCATTTTAAAAACAGAAAGCCTGGCTCCATGCCATTCTCAATATACCACAGCCCCCAAATCCTCAACCTACAGTTCATATCCTTCCAAGTTTCACCCCCAATCTCCTATACCATCACCCTCCAGATCAGCACAGGAGAAGCACAAGGTCAGATTATATTGATAAAGTTAATTTTAAACATTGTTCTGTGTACACATGAAAACATCTAAAGACACATAGCCGCAGCCAAAGGTAATAGGAAAAAAACCCACATCCTGGCACTCACACCTCTAAGCTTTTTCCCATTCTATCCCAATGTGCCAAGTGTTGTCCTGGCTTTCTTCTGCCTAGCCCAGAAACAAAGCCAAAGCTTGGTTAGCTCTAGCTGAGAAGAAAAACAACAGCCCTCAACTAAAAGTCTCTTGTCATCAGTACAGATTAATGGTCAGTTTCTCCTTGCTGTTCTGGGTTGGGCCCTGGTTTCTTGAACCTCTTTCATGACTGGGAAGATGGAGAGGTAGAAAAAATAACCTATGGGTACCTCCTCTTTGTATTCTTGCTCTAATGAGTCCCTAGGTAAGCCCTTCCCTAACTACTTAAGAGTGGGTTATAGAATCACAGAAATGTAAGGCTGGGGACTTTGTCCCCTGATGTTTGATACTGAACTAAAGAAAAAGGAACCCTGGTGCATATACTGTGGGACTGTCCAACAGTCATGCAGCTATGGAAAGACACAGACACAAGAGTTAAAACAGCACTGGGCTTCAGCAACCAAACTCAGCTGAAAATTATATCTAAGATTACATAACTACTATCTTGTTCTTGAGGACAACAAAGATTGTCAAGCCCATGATTTTACAAATATGGAAGAGTAAGTTTATTTCCAGACTTGAGCAGTGGTATTCACACTTGTCTGAACTGTAGCGAAAGGAAGAGTAACTCATCCATGCAGAGAGCAATTACTTGAATTTGAAGAAATTTGGACCATGTTTCTTGATACATTTGAATACAGAATGCTGAAATAGCTCAAAAAATGCATGACATCTCCACTTTTTCAATTCCTTTTGCCCACACCTTCCCTTTTTGCCTCTTAGTGAACATGTGTGTGCTTTACTCCCACCCTTAACATGTTATGTCTGTATAATATTGTCTGATTTGTAGTGTCTGGTCTTGAAACTTTGACACATTGCATAATGCATGCATTGGTTAGCCTGTGAAATGTGCAGGATTTGATAACATACAAGCAATAAGTCATTTAACTACTTGTATTTTTTTAAATATTTCTTTATGAAACTTTTTTAAAAATTAATCCCAAAGGAAAGAAACAGAGGGCTGGAAGAGAGCTCAAGAAGTCATCTAATCTAGGCAGCTGCACTGACAAAGGACCAAGTATATTTAGACCAGTCCTGACCAGCGTTTGTCTAAGCTAAACTTAAAAACTTCACAGCTTTCATTGGGAACCTACTGCATTACTTAATCCTTATAGTCAGAAAGTTTTTCCTAGTATCTAACCTTCTCTTGGTGAAGATTAACTCAATTACTTTTTGTCCTACTTTCATTGGATCTCAGTTGATCACCACCCTCTTTGTAACTCTCTTATTGAAGACTGTTATTGGGTCCCCCTCCCCATCTCTTTTTTCCTCAAAACGAAACTTTCCTCCTAGGTCAGGTTTTCTAAACTGTCAGTTTTGTTACTCTCCGCTGGCTGCTCCAGTTTGTCCACAACTTTTGCAGAATGTCCCAAAACTGGACACAATCATTCAGTTGAAGCTCACCAGTGCTTAGTAAAGCAAGATAATTACCTGCCATGTCTTACATACAACACTTCTGCTAATACACCCCAGAATGATATTAGCATTTTCTCAACTGCATCATTCAATTCGTGATCCACTATAAACCCCAGATCTTTCTCTGCAGTACTAGTGCCTAACTTATTATTCCCATTTTGTAGCTGTGCATTTAATTTTTTTTCCAAAGAGAGTGCTTTTTTTTTAAACTGCATTTCATCTTGATGACTACAGACCAATTCTATAATTTGTCAATATTGTTTTGAATTCTAATCCTGTCCTCTGAAGTGCTTCCAGCCTGTATCAAGGCGCTGTGGCCCAAGGAAGGGTCACGATGCCTCTACTGGACAAAACCAGGCCCTGCAGGCCATGCCACCCAGCAGCACAGAGGCGGAGCCAGGGCCAGAGAGGGAAGTATAAAAGGCAGGCCCAGCAGCTCAGTCAGGTGGAAGTTGCTGCCAGAGGCCAATGTGTCTTCCCAGAGGCCTGAGTGACTGAAGAAGGCCGCCGGGCCCTAGAAGCTGGGAGCAGCTACCCGAGCCTGCTGGGTGAGAGAAACCTCCTGAGGCCAGCCCTGACATGGAGGAGCTTCCTGACGTGGAGGACCCACAGGAGTGGACTGAACCTCGTGGACAGGAGGAATCCCTGGGACCTGGAGGAGCTGCCCTCTGCTGATGAACCTGAGGAGTTTCCAGACCTGCCACCAGTTGATAGTGAGGGCCTCACAGGATGCCTGCTCGCTATCTACCCCAGCAACCTGGAGGGAGATACTTGGATGCAAGTACCCAGGGACTGGGTGGGAAGGAAGTAGCTCAGGTACAGGCGACTAAAGAGTGGCTGAGTGCGTGCCCAGACCAGTCAGTGTGTTGCAGCTGGATCCCTGCTGACACTTTGCCACTGCTAGGGCTCTGGGCTGGGATGCAGGGGAGTCGGGTGGGCCTATGTCCCCCTCCCTCCTTCCCTAACCACCCTGGGAGTGCTTGGCTTCCTCTGAGTGCCCAGAGGATACTGAGCTTTACCAGCCCCGTCTGCCAATAAAGCTGGGGGCGTTAGACTATTTTGCCTACCCCACCTGCTTGAGGGCTGGGGGAAATTGACTACTTTACCAGCCCTGGGGGGCTTGCGGGCCAGGGGCTACAGACTACTTTGCTTGCCCCACCTATTGGAAGGCCAGGGGCTACAGACTACATTGCTTGCCCCGCCTGTTGGAAGGCCAGGGGCTATAGGCTGCTTCACCAGCCCTGCCCGCTTGAGGGCCAAAGGCAACAGACCGTGTATCAGACCCACCCGCGGCTTGAGGGCTGGGGTCTGGAAATTGGGTACTTTGCCTGCCCACTTGAGGGCCGAGGGCAACAGACTGCTTTCCGTCCCCTACCCCATTTGAGGGCCAGGGGCTATAGACTGTGTGTGCTTGCCAGCCCCACTTGAGAGCCAGGGGCTAAAGACTACTCTGCCTGCGCTGCCCTGACTGAGGACCAGGGGCAATAGACTACTTGCCCGCCATGCCTGTGGGAAGGCCGGGGGGTCGTGAGCACCGTACAAGCCCTGCCCTACGTGAAGGCGAGGAGGCCACTGACTGCAAGTAAAGCCTGTCCTCCTTGTGGCCAGGGCTAAAAGACTCATAAGCCGAGAGCTTTTTCCCTAAGAAAGGCGCTGTGGCCTTTCTCAGAGCCTTGGCCCAAGGAAAGGTCATGACACCTCCAGCTGGACCGTGCCACCAGCCTACACAGCCTCTTCAACTCTATCATCCACAAATTTTATAAGCACACTCTTCACTCCATTATCCAAGTCATTACTGGAAATATTTACCAGTATCAGCCCCAGAAGAGACCCCATTTGGACCCCACTAGATACTCCCTTCCAGTTTGACAGCAAACCATTGATAGCTACTCTAAGCATGGTTTTTCAACCACTTGTGCATTCATTTTATAGTAATTTAATCTAGACCACATTTCCCTAATTTGTTTGAGACTATAAACAAATGCGGGACTATAAAATGCCTTACTAAAAATCAAGATATATCACATCTACAGTTTTCCCCCTTATTCACTAGGCCAGTAACCCTGTCAAGGAGGTTTGTTTACCATGATTTATTCTTGACATTCATGCTGTATTATTTATCACCCAGTTATCTTTTAATTGCTTAGAACTTGCTTAATAATTTGTTCCAGTAGCCTTCCATGTATTGAAGTTTGACAGACTGCTGATTAATTCTCTGGGTCCTCCTCTTTTCCTATTTTAAAGACAAGTAGTATGCCTACCTTTCTCCACTCCTTCAGGACCTCACCCATCCTCCATGAGTTCTCAAAGATAATCATTAACAGTTCCAAGATTGCTTTAGCTAGTTCCTTAAGTACTATAAGGTGAATTTCATCAGGACCTTGCACCGTGAATACATCCAACTTACATAAATATTTTTAACCTATTTAATTTTTTCCCCCTATTCTGGAATGTGTTCCTCCATTCTTGTTAATATTAGTTGTCACGAATCTGGTCACTATTAAGTTTTGAAGTGAAGATTAAAACAAAATAGATATCAAACTTAGCCATCTTGGTGCTGCCCGTTATTAGCTTTTCTTCCCTGACAAGTAGTGGACCTACACTTTTCTTTTGTCCTAACATATAGAACTTTATCACCTTGGATGTCCCCTGCTAAGTGTAATTCATATTGTGCCTTAGCCTTTCTGATTTTGTTCCTATATGCTTGTGCTATTCTTTTATATTCAGCCTTATCAATTTGTCCATGCTGCCAAACCTGCCCGCCCCCTTCCCCCCGGTTCATTAGAGAGTTCCTTTTTGGCCTCTTCCAATTCCTCCTATCTTTCCTTTGCATCAGGATAGTTAGCAGTTGTGCCTTTAATACTGTCTCTTTGACAAATTACTAGCTCTCATGAACTCTTTATTTTCTTGATTTTCTTCCCATGGGACCTTACTTACCAGTTCTGAGTCTGTCAGAGTCTGCTTTTTTGAAGTGCATTTTCCTTATTCTGCTGCCTCCTTTTTCTTAGGATAATGAAAACTTTCATTTAATGATCACTGTCCCCCAAGTTGCCTTCCATCTATAGATTTGCAACAAATTCCTCCCTATTAATCAAGCCTAACATGGCTGCCTCCTTGGTAGCTTCCTCCATCCTCTGAAACAACAAGTTGTTCCTGACACATTCCACTAACTTACTGGACATTGTGTCTTGTCCTGTTTGTTTTCTTATAGTTATCTGGGTAATCAGAGTACTGAATTACTTCCAGGTCTTATGATTTGGATATTTTTGTTATGTACATGCCATTGGAAGCTCTTGCTATTATAAAGTTATGGCTTTCCCCGGTAGCCTCCCCAAAAGCTAAAAAGGTGCTTCTCCTCAGCAAGGCCAACCAAAAAGGAAAAAAAAACTCTCACAGCTGAACACTCATATTGTAGAGATAAGAAAATTTCTGAACACCATAACTTTCAAATCCCTTTTCTTATATTTTTCCAAACTTCCAAGAAAAATTCTACCATAGGATGATATGTGACATGAAATTTCAATAAGATTAGTTTGTGTGTGTGAAAGCTGGGAACTGAAAACTGACTTTATAAAGGAAAGCTAGCTCTAAGTTTAACTAAAGAAAGGATCTTGGCAGTCCATAATAATTAATTAATGTGAAATATTTCCAGACAAACATTTGAAATACAAGGATTTTTACCTTTATGAAGACAACATTTTTCATTTACTGATGTCAGTGAAAATAAATACAGAAGAAGAATGTGAGCCTTGTCTACATGGAGAGTTAAAACCAGACAAAACTGAGTTAAACCAGTTTGAAAGTGCTTGTGTACACACAACTTAATTCATTGTAGCACTGACTTCTCATTACCACAAATTCTGGAGACCTCTTTCAAAGTGAGCTAACTTTGCTGTGAAACAAGTCAGTCCAGTCTATTGTTCGTTTGCACATGCTACTACAAACTACTTGGGAGTCTCCCAGTAGCTATACCACACTGCTTTGCAGGTGACTGTACTGACCTGATTCTATGAGAGGCCCTTGGCATGTTAAGTAAGTTTTAATTACTATGCTATACTGTCATTCTAGCATCTGTTCTAGGTGCCCCATGGCCACAGCCATCGTAGGCAGTTGTGAACTAGAAGCATTTAAGTCTGAGGTCCCCATTTCCCTCCCTCCATCAGTCAGTGGTGTTCATTTGTCCCACCCTCAACTCTGCATGTTTTTCCAAAATGGGAGAAGCTGACTGACCAGCCAAAGTATCTGTCTCATGCTGAAGCCCCAACTACCAATCATTTTGAGGCCCAGCTCATGGAAGGCACATACCCGCATACCTATCTTCCTTTCCCCTTCTTTGATACATGCTGCCTAGTGAATTTTCGCTTTTGCCCCCAATCTTCTTTGCCACCATTTCCAACCCTGATTACCACCTCAAAATAGTGGCCAGCATCATGGCACAAGTGCAGACTGTATCCCATCTCCTACAGCAGCAGATTCAAATATGGAAAACAATTTGTGCTAAATGCAAACTTTAACTGAAACAGCAGTTACAGGAAAAGAAGTTTGGTTAGTGTTCTCATTTTACATGAGGTAGATAGCTGCACTGCAGGTCCATACAACCAAAACTGCTCCCCTGTAAGTGCCCATGTGACATGCATTCTTACATACTGGCATGATAATAGAGGAATTAGCTAGAAGGACTTGGCCTAAAAATTATGCAAGACCTAGCAAAATATAAAGAATTGACCAAATTGCAAAGGGAACTCAAATAGAGCAATGACTGTGCTAAAACAGTTGAGCAAAACAGAACCGTAGAAATATGCTCAGTAAAGATATGCTCAACCACAGGTCAACTGCTGGAGGCGAGCAACCACCGAACACCAGATACACTTAGGCAGGCTTCTGCAGGATAGCTAAGCGATATAAAATTGTTCGACCACAGAATGCTCGGAAAAGTAAATAGAAACTCAGAGCAGACAGGGGTTCAGTGGACTGCAGCCCCGCTCAAGAGGGGGGTGTCTATCTACTCTTGAGTCTATCGAGAGGACACCAACCCTAAGAAGCTTGTGAGCTCCAGATCCCAGTGACCACCTGTTGAGGACGAGGGTTTTGAAGCAAGGATCCAGACCAGAGGCTGAGGCAGTCTAGCTGTGAGTATAGCATCCGGATAGTTCAGGAGTCTGGACTCAGGGAATTGGAGGGATTTAATTGAGATCTGCAGATCACGTCTCCTCTAGGCAATTGCTAAAACGCTTTTAGGATAAGGAGAATAAGGATAAGTAATGAGCGCATAAATGATAATGAATAAATATAAGTGTTAATTGTCTAACTGTTTGATTGTAAGAAGTATTGTCAATTGTCTTGTTTGTTTGTGTATTGTCAATAAAGCTATTAATTGATTCAACCTGGGATGTTCTTTCCCATCAGTCTCAGAATCCTCGTAAAGAACCCAGGTGTCTTGCTACCCGCTTAATTTGCCCTTTCCCCTACTACATTTTAATAGCAGCAAGATTGGTAAGTCAATGTTCCAGGCAATGATTGCAGAACTCTATTTTTCTCTGTACTTTTAACATGTCTTCAGGAGAGATAATGCAAGATCTAAGGTTGAAAATTTAACAGTTTTTGTTTAGAGATTATGAGAAATGGTTGCAAAGCCTTCCCCACCGGCATCACTTGTGACGCCCTTCCTTTCCTGTAACACTTTGAAGGGGGGGCAGGGGAAAGGAGAAGGGACCATCTTGGTGAACAACTTCACAGTGTATTTCAGTGGTCTGCCTTTGTATGGGAGAATTTTGATAGACCAGTAAAAGGGCCAGGGACCACTTGATAGTGTAATATTAATTATCATACTTGTTGCTGACAGCAGCCAAAACTGGTCGGCCTTTCTGCAGGCCTGTGCAGCCTTGGCATGACTAAGCCAAGAGGAGACAGGATTTGGGTGATCACAGGAAAAAAGCCTCTTGGTCAACCTTTGCCTGACCCTGCACCCCTCCTTGATGCTCTGGTGGATGTGTTGGGATCTGTTTCAGAAAAAGACCAAGAAGCTTATTTATGCATGCCCTGTGGGAGATGTTTGTCCAGGCCTTAAGATATGCAAATTCTGTAGCAACACATCTAGACAATTAGTACTCTGGCAACCTTAAGTCTAGCTTGAAACTAGATTCTTTTTTCTTGACACGTTATTGTCTACTAACAAGGATAAATGGGGGCAGGGGCAGAGGTTTGGATTCTCTGGGATCTCTTCTTGTACATAGCTTCAGGATCTTCCCATGACAGCTGGAACCGATCAGGCCAGTTTGAAAGCCATCGCTGTTTACACTTGAAAGCCACCTGAAACATCGGTAGTTACTGGGGATTGGGGGTGTTTTACTAACCTGTTGCAGACATGTGTAAGTGCTTGATCGTAAGTAAAGTATAGTGTTAAAGTAAGAGCACTCATGTTATACTGTTTCTACCAGTCTATCTATCAGTTGGATGGCCGTGTCTCCAGGTTTATTTCCTGACACCACCTCGCACAGAGTAAAGTTACCAAGAGCTTTGGGTTGGCAGAACCCTGGGTAACACCCTTAGCATTTCTGAATAAGGCTATTCTTTCCACTGTGTATCCTCCAGAGTCAGGACATCCTAAATGGGATGTAGAGGGGATTACTATCCAGTTACCCCCAATTCACCATGCTAACGCCTCTGACACTATATAAGCACCTCCAAGGCACAGCAAGACTAAAGTCTGACCGGGAACATAAATTCCCAACCCCATATCCCCAACCCCACCTCCACCTTCCAAGCCACTACAGCAAAGCCGAGCATCAGCATACATCCCAAATAAAAATTCCAATGCACACCCTCCTTGCCATCTCCAAGGTTCCCCCAAGGCTGGGAAGAATCTCAGAGATAACTGCATGCGAAACAATGCTATAACAGCTTCCCTATAATATGAATAACCACCCTTTTTTTAAAAAATAACACTTCCACTGCTATGTCACCTGGATTGGCCAGACCCTCAAGGATTGGACACTTAACAGCTGAGTGGCTGGCAAACCTGAGAAGACTTGGGATGAAATGTTCATGGATATCACTACAGATACCCCAACCACTGAGAAATGCAGAGAGCTCGAGGCTGTATCTGAGGACTGAGCAGGAATCTAACAAGGACCTTTCCAGGGAGATCATTGCAGTGACCAAGGACAGTGTGACAGTTGCCAGGGAAAGCATTGTAATGGCCACAGATAGCATGGGAAAAGACAGGGAGATGCAGAAGCAACTCAAAGCCCAAAACACCCTTGCATGTTACTATTAAAGCAACAGGCAATGCAATACTGCAAACCAGCACCCTGTCGTGTGATGTAGCTTTTGGACAATACACACTACTAGAAATAAACTTTTCCCTGCTGTAGCCCTGCAGCACTGTTCCCAAGCCATTCCCCTCCCAGACCCCAGGTCAGGCATTAAAAACAGTGGCACCTAGTACCCCTGTTCTTTTGAACCCTCTATTGCCCCTGGTAACTTCAAGCCTCAGCACTAAATATCAGAAAAGGCAGAGATGTTCTCCTTTTACCCCCAGTCTTGAGTTGTGTCCTACACTACACTTGTGTTTTCTATATTCAAATAATCCACTAGTTTTAATAATTCATTGCTAATAATTTAACAGTCTTTATTAGATACATATTGACATATACATAGAGCATCTTAACTCAGGTCAACCCATCAAGTCCAACCTAAAATCAACACCCTCTTCCCACTGTCAGCTCCATACTCTGAAGAGTCTACTCATTCTCATAAAGCCACAATAATACATCTTTCTTTAGTACAAACTTATTCATGTGTTTATATATCAGTTATCTTAACTTTCTATAAGTCATTTAGTGGGTCTCCTTTGACGCAATGACCATCTAACTTCTCTGTATAAGCTATATTACTAAAGTTGTTCTTATTAGAGGAATGGTGTCATTTTCTTGCTGCTGTACTATATCATTTCTTTTTTCAGCTGAGTCTGGTCTTGCACGTATGAACTGCAAGTGTCTAATTTGGTCTATACACTTGACAGTTAATAGTCGTAATGTAAGATTGAGGCTACCTCTTTTGCTACAGTGGCTTTTCTGAGCCCAATTTCTATTATTATAGATATGTACCTTATCATTCAGTTTCAGATAAGGTAGTTTATGAAATTCTCTACCATAATTCTTTTGATTAAAAACCTCAACTGATATTTAAAACTTATGCCTTGCTTATATCCTTCTTGGAAAACTAAAAATAAAACAGGTAAACTGTGCCACTGATAAATCTTGTTGTAATGGTGATGTTTTATAATTTAATAATGCCAAAGACACTAATTAATTGTTCAACAGTCAATAATGTCAAATAGGCCAAGACACAAGGTACAATAGGGACTGCCACAACATAGTACTTCCACAATCCATAAACAATGAATTGTACAAAGAACTTCGAACTCCCGCCCCTCCATGGGTTTACAGGTAGATGTAAAGCAGCACAAATTTTGGGCCTAAGAATCAAAAAAGAGCAACAGGCATCTGATAATATTCACTCACAGCAGGGCTGATTTAAATTACCAAATGGAAAGCTGGGAAGGTGTAACGTTAACAAGCCCTTAGAGCACCACAGAGAAATACCGTCATTGTTAAGGAAGAGGAAGAGAGAGAGTGAGTATGAGTGTGGAGCAGAATAGGCACAAGTCTCATCAATTGCCCCAATTTCATGTCTTTGCACACACCAGGCTCCCAATAACCTTCTTAGCATTACCAAGCTTCATAACCTGGCACAACAGTAACTCTTCCATGATATCACACACCTGCATGGATAGTGACACCCAATGGTGATCTCCCCAGACTGAATTCGTTCACTATGGGCTAGCAGTATTTGGGGGTAGCCAGCTTCCAGATGGCAATTGTGACCTGCTTGTTCACAAGTACTGAGTGCTGTATATTGGTTTGCTACCACTGTAGCTCCAGGATTTGCTCATCTCCCAAAAGACTGCCTTTACTCCATCCTGAAATTTTCTCTACAATGTTTGTTATCCCAGATCTGCAGATGAATCCTTTCATACCAATACATCCTGGTTACCTGAGCTCAGAAACAGCACTATATACTGTGAAGCCACTCCAGAAACTAGTCCTCTACTATCAGTTAATTGGTGTCTCTCTTCCTCCTCATCTATGCCCCAGTTCCACCATCACTGAAGATGCTCCTGCTGTTGCCACATTTGTTCAGTGGTGCAGCAGGAAAAGCCTCCAGCCAAGTTACTTAAGCTGAGTGCTGAAATATACACAGGCTGCTTGGGCTGTTTCAGAGGTTGCCAGCATAGTGGTGTGAAGCATTGCTAGGTCAATGCTGGCTGATACAAATTCGAAAGTGGCACTAGCTCACGCATAAAGGAAGCATGAGGCAAAGACAGACGAATCATGGGAATTAAAACAATCTGAACTAGCCTGTCTTCTGCTATGCATCCCACAATGCAGTGAGAAAAATCCCATAATGCAGAATGCTCAGCAGTGAAGAGAATGCCACACCCTCAGTTCACGGCAAACTACCTGTGTGCACAAAGTGATGCACAGTGACAGAGGGCACACCATCTCATGTGCATGCTATTACTGCTGCTTGGATATTGCATGTAACGTAACGTGCAGCAAAAAGCTGCTGATTCACAGGTGGGCACGTACATGCGTGCGCACTCACGCACAGACAAGCCCTTCGAAAATTCTGAATGATACACAGCAATAGCATCAAAAAAGCAGGTGACAAAATTTATGTTCCAGTCCATAATCTAATAACATGCTTTAAATGTTTCCCCCATCTAAACCACACACACACACACACACACACACACATCCCTCCGCATAAAGATATTTCACAGCAATTTATAAAATGGATTAGTTAATGCCAGTAGTCCTAAGCAAACCTACAGTACACACCAAGTGTTCACACAGAGGGAAAACACGATTGATAAGATACATTTTACTGTCAGGATACCAACATCAGGGAGAATAAAAGGCCATTTTGAAAACTAAATAGTATTCTGGCAATATCTTTTTGAAGGGACATGTTTGCCCTCTGACATATTAAGCCTATCTTACAAACATATCTTGAACACCAAAAAGACTAGCAACCTTCTCAAACAGGAACTACAATAGTCTCAAAATCAAAGATATTCTGTATAACCTAAAATATTCATTCATTCATATATGTTCATAAATGATTATGATGCTCCTCTACTAAACAGAGGTTAGGGGCTAGATGACTCTGCATGTTCCTGAAAATCATCTCCCAGAAGTATTATATTTAGAATAGGTAAACTAAAAACACTGATGTAAACACTATTGCAGATCTTTGGGAATAGTAGTCTTTTTTGATTAAGAGGCATTTTTGCACAGTATATCTGATGTTTAGGAAAGAATATTATATTTAGGATCAATCATGAAAGTGTACCTTTAAACAAAAGAAAAAGAAAGAAGTCTTAGAAGATGGATAGTCTTATTGTGTAACATTGCTGTGAGGTATTACTTAGCTATCACTTTTGCCTTAAATGTGGTGGCATTCCAGTTATGAGTGAAGCAATTTGTTTAATAAACAGTTCACTTGTTAGTTGAGTAACTTTATAAGTGCTTTAGGAATGAAGAATAAAATATTCTAGGTAAAATTATTCACTTCTCTCTCTTCATTCCCAATTCAGATGGAAATATCAGAAGTATGAGTGGGCCTCTTGTGTCCAAAACTCAATCCTGCCTAGGAGTTTATCTGGATTTTTCCACAACGGACATAATAGCAAGTCACAAAGCCCTGAAACACCTGTACTCACCAAGAGTTCACCATATATCATCCAAGCTTTTCCTTAGGCTTGTTTAATCCCAGGCTTCTCCCTTTAGGGCTTCATATCCATCCTACTACCTGTCTAATCTCAGAGAGCTGCTCAGCTGTTTATATCGCTGAAGTGTTTACAGTAAGAGCTACCAGATGTAGGTACCCAGGTGGATCAGTAAAATAGCTTTGCACCTCCATAAAGTGTCATAAGGCCAGGATCCCATTTCTCCCCCCCCCCTGCAATTTCCATAAACTCATTATATATTTGAAAGCTGTACTTATAAGACTATGGCTCAATTTTAATGAAAATAAGGCATTCAGATAATACATGACATCATTATTTCCAATAAACACGACAAAGGACAGGTTCACTGCCAAGTATGTGTCTCATGTTACTTTAGGTCAGTAATTCAAAAGTTTCACTTTGGCAAAATATCTGGTTTTCCCATTGAGACAAGGTTAATGCCAAATAAAGGATTTGCTGCTTGAAAATTAGGAAAACTGATGCCTACAAGCTGATAATGCTCTAGAGAAGTAACCTGAACCAATTATATCAGTTATCTAAATTCAGAACAATACATTTCCTTTCAGCACCTCAAAGCCTCAACAAATGATGTGAAATAGTCTACATGCTATTTATGTAAGGCAAGGGGGGAGAAGCTCTTTCCACATAAGCCATTTCCACATAAGAAAGAAAATTTTGCTATGCTCCAAATCACATCAGTATTACTTTGGCTTTTTCTAACTGACACAAAGAAGGAAGACTAGCATTGGATTTCACCTAAAGAAGCCATTATTACTACTACTACTAAGTATTTTTACTAGCAGTCAAACATGTATTACAATAGTTTAATCTTTTAACAATTATGTTTTAAATGAGATTTCATTGAATTTCTTCTTATAAAGTAACCTGTCTGAAATCAATGAGGTTCTGTGCAAATCATTAAAATAAAAAGGCTTTCAAAGAAATTCTGTACTCAGCTTCCTTCGTTTATATTTGGCTTCAGGCTTATTTAATATGCTTCCAAGTAGATAAAAGCAGTATACATTTTATTTTCATGGTGGGTGGCCAACAGGTTAAACATCAAATTCTCTATGTGGGAAAACCCCAAAGTAGACAAAACTTTTTTGATGCTTAGTAAAGTTTTATTTCTAGTAGAGAGTGCTTAGAAGTACTACAACCAACAGTCCTGCTAGATGATCCCTCTTAAAATATGTCACAAGGATATTATGTGAAAATATTTACAAGCATGCAAGCTGGAATGTATTTTGCTAGCGGTGTATTTTTTTAATGGGAGAATACTGAGCTTCCTCTTGAGCTTCTGCCTCTACTGTGTAGAATGACTGGTTTGTATAAGACTTTACAGGGAATCCTTGGGATAAAGTTTAACTATAACATAACGATATTCCAAAAAAACAAAAACAAACAAAAAACAAAAAACCCCAACATATTTTACATTAAACTTCTGATGTTTAATGATTCTGTTTTTACTTTTCAGCTATCCAGGTGAACAAGTTACCAATATTCCACCATTAATATTGATTATGAAAAAAGTTTAGAGCTATACAAATGTGCTAGGAAGCAGAATGGTTTGGAATCTGGAGTTCTCAATCAAATCCCAACATTCTCAAAATGTATTCTTTATTATGCTTCTATGAGTGTTTTACATTCCCTGTTTAAGGGAAGTTATTTATGACATTAATATACTTTATAATTTAATACAAAACTACAACAATGCACTGTTAAGACAACACATTTAAAACACTAGAGAAAAACACAAGAATTAAGTTTCTATTGTTAGCTTCCCCACACTGGACATAATATACACACACACACACACAGGTATGCATTAATAGCCTAATCAGTAATCAAAAATATCATGTGTGTGATTTAGTAGCAAATTAATCTTATGAATACCCTAATTTTTGAATTTCCTGACATTCCTTATAGAGCTGAATAGTCCTCTTCGCTTTCAATTGAAAGGACTCATGGAACTGTTACTTACCATACTGGTTCTTTGGAGATGTTGTAATCAGTATGGTTCCCACTGTACATATGCATAGGTCTCATATGCATGAGACCAGGGTTTTGTTTTTTTTTAAAAAGTAACATCCAGCTGTGCCATGCATGTAACCCATTCTGACAGCCCTCAGCAGCAGGATGTTCATGCATAATTTCAGGTTGTCTTGAGATGACATGCTATTTGCAGACAGTTCAAGTGGGCGGCTCAGCCTGTCCCATATGTGTTCGTGATAAAAGCCATCATCAAAGAGGAGACCAAAAATGGCACCACTTCCCCTACCCACCATATTTACTGGACCTACCCACCAAGCAAGCTCTCAGAGGACGTGAGACAGGACTGTGATTTTCCTATTCACATGATATAAATACCTCAGCCACAACTGTAAAGGCAATAGGTGAAGTCTGACAGGCAATGTCACATGTGTGCACCCTGACAGGTGGCCTAAGAGTCCCACACATGTACACACTGTCATCTTCATATGCCATTGACTGCAGAGATCAGAATCTGTCCTCTGACACATAAGATCCTGCTGATTTGGATTCAGAGCTCTTATGAATGCTCATCTGCAGTGGTCAGAGACAACTTCTCAGTTTACAAGGAATCTTATCTGAGAGAACAGGGAAAGGACATATTCCAAGGCGGTCAGTTTTCTATTGAGACCTGCCCCATATCAGCCATCCATCCAGGTCCAAGCAGATGTGGATACTCTGTCTTCTTAAAGTGTGTTGCAACTACAGCCAGGCATTATGGTTGCATGGATATTCTGAAGGGAAGAACCCTGTACTGGTAACAATTAGACCCCCCCTGATAGTCTGAGGTACTTCCTATGGGACAGGTGTAACAAAATAAGGTAGTACGCATCCTGTAAGAGCCACAAGCCAGTCCTGAGTGGCAGAGATGAAATGATAGAGGCAAAAGTTAAATTCTCTCAGGTTCAGGATGGTATGTAATTTGTTGTTGAATCTTCTCAGGTTGAGGATTGGACAAAGACCCCTTTCTTCTTCAGAATGAGGAAATACTAGGAGTAGAAGCCTCTTCCTTGAACTATTGTAGGACGTGTTCTACGGCTCCTGGATGAAGCTATGAGGCCACTTCTATTTTTAGCAGGCTCTCGTAAGATGGGTCCCTCAAGAGGGAAAAGGGTAAAGAATGGAATTAAGCATACAATCACCTCTAACACCTATCTGACTCATGTCATGACAGACCAGGCTCACTGTCATGGGATGAGGCAGTTTCCAAAAATTGTGCTCTCTAAACTGCGGTTGATGTGGCTCTCAACTATCTCATCAAATCTGTTCATATGTCATAGGAGCAGGGTGCATTGCTGAGGAAGAGAAAAGTTGGTGCCCCTGTTGCATCTTGGATGCTTCTTGACATGACTGTCTGGGATGGTAGGACATGTGCATTGTTTCAGCTGGGGCTGAGGACCGTATGGCTCTGGTACAGAGCAGTGCTGTATGAAGGGTAGCTTGAACCTTTCATGAAGCACAGAACATTGTCCACTCAAACACCTAAGGCAGTTATGACCAGCACTTCTTTTGGGCTGGAGCCATGATGCTCTGCACCATGGCAGCCAGACCAGGCTGGTGCCAGCAGAGGCTGCTGTCTTAAAAAGTACTCAACTCCAGCCCTTGGCATCGTGCGGGACTTGGTGAACTTCTCTCCAGAGACTTTGCAGTGTCTTTTTTAATGGGAGAATACAGAGCACCCTCTTGTGCTTCTGCCACTACACTCAAAGTAGACTATCTAGGTGCCTGACTTTGATATTGGATGTTCTGGTGTCAGCTTCTATACTGAGTCCTCTTTGGTGGTAGGCATATCACTTGATACCAGGGCTGATGTCAATGCCTGAGTTTTCTTTGGTGCCATCTTCTCCATGCTAGTCTTAGTCAAGAGGATGTTGGACAATACTGGCTTGTCCAGCACTTGTCTGGAGCTAGTTTCTTCTGTGTCTGATGAGACCTTCATGGACTCATCAAGAGGGAGTTTCAGCCTCGCTTTTTGCAACTTGTTGTTTAGCAAAGAGGACAAACACACTGAGTCCTTTGCTTGGAATATGCAATTTCCCTAAGCAGAAGAGACATTTACTGCATCCATCCTGCAACCAAATTAGTCCACTGCAGGATGAACAGGACTTGAAGCCTACAGGTTTCAATGCCACCATGTTAAGTAGCCCTGTACAAGGGGCAAGATGTGCAGAGGGGTCTACACAGTACATTTTGGTCCAGATGGGTCAGATTAGTTCTTAGTGGTCAAATATTGTAGATCAGAACTAGTTCTAAAGAAGTTTAGCCTGAACTAAGAATTAACAGGGTAGACATTCTTATAGGGAACTAAGGGAGGGAGGCAGACATTATGCTCTTTATGCCCTCACACCGGACCACAAGGAAGCACAAGTGTGATCCCAATGGACCCTGCTATAAAAAAAAATTTGGTCGTGTGTGCTCAAGGTGCATTTGTGCCTACAGTGGGATCTACACATACGCATAAGTGAAGAATATGCAACTTTGTATTGAAGTTAAAAAAGACCCCAAGAAATACATTTGTTGGATGGGAACTATAAAATTTTGTCTGCCTGTTAAACATACCAGTAGGATAAAAGCCTGATAAAATTGGTTTATAAAATATTTGGATTATTTTTCTTTATAAGATTTTCCTCTGTGACTATGTAAAGTTTGATTCATATTTATTTTGATGCCTCAGATGGGTCAGTGACAGGGACTGAAGTCAGTACTTCTGGATCTAAATGAACGAATCAGTACCGCCTGTGCTAAAAGAACAGCAACCTGTGTTAGCTCAAAGACTGTGGCCAACTCATAAGCCTGTGTGTTCCAGCCACTAAACAGAGAGTCACATTAAGTAAGCATAGGTTAGACTTGTCTTAAAGAAATTGCTGACAACTGAAAACCAATTTTCTAATAAGAGACTTATGGGAATGCAAGAGTACAAATCACATCTTGGAAGCAAAAGAAAAAAAAATCAATGGAGTTACTCAATACAGTGAAGTTCTCTTAACACAGTGATGTTTCATATTCACTTAGACTCTGAATAAGAGGAACACAACTCTAAAAGGTTTAGTAAATATAACCCATAGCCCTCAGATGCTGAGAGAAAACAATGGTCTTGATGTTTATAAATACCTCAGTAGAGCAAAACTAAAATATTTTTATCACTAGTAATCAACTGGGAGGTTTTTTACTATTGGTCCTTGGAGTTGAGTCCTCTGCAACCAGCACCAGGCCTCTCTCAGCTGAGACCCTCCACTTTTGGAACTTATGCCCTCTTAGCAATTCAGAAAGCCATTCTAGGAACTTAAAGCCATAACAACAATGTTATTAATACTAAATAAGATGTGATGACTGATTGATTTTCTTAAAAAAACACTCTGGAAAAGCAAACACGTATCATGTTCAATTTCCAGAACACTTACTCCTTAGGCACCTGCCTATTATGTGTGGACATTTTAAAAAAGTGTCAGTCATCATGGAAGACTCTTCAGTTTGGAAGGAAAATGCTGGGGAACTCATACAGCCAGTAATAAAATATCCACATTTCTAAAGGTTATAGGTGAAGGAATTATTTTAGACCTCATTTTCATAAATAAAGATGAATTTCTCACTAGACTAGAAGTTGCTGGTTGCCTAGGAACCAGTGATCATGATCCAATTACATTCTGTATGGACAGACAGCAAAGTCCCAACCAGCAAGATAGTGTTTCAATTGAGGAAAATTATGAAGAAGAATTTAGACAGAAAGATGTGACTGAAATTGCAATTGTTTAAGAATTCTTTAGATGGTCAAAAAAGCCATGAATCCACAATTGCCAAAGATTTGTTTAAGAATCCCATTCTGGTTAGTAGAGGAAGTGAAGGTAGCAATTGTACATTTATAGCCTTTTTTCCTTTTGAAGTAGATGGCAAGCAATATAAATTAGAAGCTATGAAGTGTAAAAAAAAAATCTATGGCTGCAGGGCTAAGAACAAGCTTGTTGGTTTTGTTTGTTTGTTTTTGTTCCCGATATAGTTTAAAACAAACAAATGAAAAACAATGGAATAAGCACATTACAAGACAGAGTTTGTATATTGTTATGAACAATGCAAAAAGGCAAAAAGAGTTTAAATAAGTACTTCTGTTCTGTATTTGCAGAGAATAACAATGATAGACTCACATCAGAGGACTATGAACTACTTTCTAGTCCACTAAAGATGACACTAAACAGCATCTACTAGGGATAAGCATTTTTAATCCAGGAACCTAGATAATTGCACCCAAGATTCCTAAATGAGTTGATAGAGGAAATCTGGCGAATTGATTATTTTAACTTTTAATAATTCTAGGAATACTGGGGAAGTTCCAGAAGACTGAGAGAGTGCTAATGTGGTGCCAATATTCAAAAAGAGAAATTAGGATACCTGGGTAATTAAAGGGTGGTTAGCCTGACATCAATCCTAGGCAAAATAATAGGAAAACATATATAGAATTCAATCAATAAAGAAATAAAGGATGGAAATAGAATTAGGGCCAGTCAATAGGTCTGGTCAAACAAACCTTTTTTTTTCCCTGGAGGTTACAAGTTTGGTTGATAAAGGTGACCGCGCCCAAGTAGACTTTTGTAGTACCACATGACAATTTAAAAATTAGCACTATACCACATCAATAGATCATATGCTAAATGTATCAAAAACTGGCTAAGTGACAAGTGGGAAAAATCATCATCAAATGGTGGGGAGAGTTTCTAATGGGGTTCTGAAGGGATCAGTTTCAGACCCAACACTGCAGAATATTTTTTATCAATCATCAGGAAGTAAATATAGTCATTGATAATAAAATTTTCAGATGAGAAAGACTGGTAGAGGGTAAATAATGATGAGAACAAGCCGATCACACAAAGCAATCCGGTTCACTTCAGTCAGTCCAGATCATGGGTTTATTGATGAACAGAATCAAAGTAGTAGCTGTTGGTTCACTGTAGGCCAAGATCTCTGTGAAATTGTTCAATCAGTGCAGGGTCCTCTTTGAAGTAACTGCCTTTGTTTTTGTACTTTCTTGCTTTTGTGGTAGCTATGTCATGCATACATCCACCTTAACTCACAATATCATGTTTGTGTACTAATAATATAAGAGTGCTGCTTTATCCCAGGTGTGGTGATATTCTGATGCTCTGTTACCACATTTGTATAGCTCAATTAAGAGAAACATTCATCTCAGCGCGAAAGTGTCCAGTGGTTAGTGCATGGGTTTTGGGAGACCCAGCTTCAATTCCCTGCACTGCCACAAGTATCCTGAGAGACCCTAAGCAAATTGTTTAGTCTGTTCCTCAGTTCTTCCCTGTAAAAATGGGAATAGTTGTACCTCAGAACATCACATGTACAGTACAGATTGTGTCGTGCCCACGCAGCAATGTGGGCCAAAAAAGTACATAAGATAGATCTCCACCCTAGAAACTTTTCAAAGTATATTCTTCTTTTCAATCCACTAACGGCATCACATTATGAAATTCTACCAAGGTTTCATAATGTTAATATACAAGAAGCATAGCTAGTCGCATTGGAAAAACCTTCCTCTCCAATGTTTTTAATACCTCATAACCCCTACAGCGGACTGAATCAAGTTACTCAAAGTCTGAAGGCTTACAGCTGTCCACAAAGAAACAATGGTCACTACTGAACACCAGACCAATCAACTTTAGGATGAAAATAAGTCTACATATCATAAACTGAGCTGGTGATGCCTATAGTTAAGATTTTCCAGCACTGCCCAATATAATACTCTGTTTCAGTTGTTTGTTACAAACATAGGCAAAATCTCAGGCCGTACATGCTCAGTAAAGACTTGTTAGAGTTTGTCAGCTGAGTTCTCAGACGATTCCATCAGCACTGAGCACCCTACAGCCCAAGCCAGCAGGGACTGAGGACTGCCCTACAATTGCTTCTTATGGCTGCTGAAGGTCACTGTGGCACAAAGCACTGAAACTAAAAGAAGAGACACCCTCTTTCCTGTGCTTTCCATGCTTCACCTGCGGGCATCTGGAGACTGGAACTGACTGGTCATTCAGACTAAGGTAAGTAACTTGGGAAGGGAGAGTAGGAAGGAGTGCCCAAGGAGGGAAGATTGAGAAACTCATAGGGGGAACTGGGACTGGAATGAGGATCTGAAGAAGAGGGAAGAGAAACAGAAACAGGCTGAAATGACAGGGGCAGAAGGGGTCGGTTTTGGAAGGTTGTCTGCGACTCCCCTCCCAGAACCTGGAATGGAACCCCTGATTCCTGAGTCCAATCATTCCTTTCCTGACAGCAAATATTGTGAAACCCTGTGCCAAAGTACATATCTTGCCCCCCTCTAGTGGCTGGTCCACAGGAAGGATGTCAGCCTACTATGGCCATCAGTTTCTCTGTTAGTTCAAGTGCCAGTGGTTTACATACTGGATATAAACATTCCAACCCTGCTGATCAACCATGTGAGTGTCAATATGCCATATTGACAGAATGTCTTTGTTTGCTTTTAAAAAAAGTTTAGGCATGGGTCCACCCTTTCAAAGTGAAAACAAAATATCGAATAACTGCTCATTCAGTGAGCACCATCTGTCCTACACACTGATTGCTGTCCCCTCCCCAGGATCCCTGCCTCAATGTGATCACAATGTATACTCACAAAGGTAGTGAACTAAGGTTGCCCAGGCAACCTGAACTCTTGCATTTCCCAACTTCTCAATGCTTCTTCACTTTGCAACTTTTACCATAGCTTACCTTAATGTGTAATATATAATACATAAAAAACAAATTATGAAACAGTTAAGTACATATAGTAAACATACTTATCACAAACATCCAAAAGCAAGGAAGTGAAATTTAAGCCACCTAGCAGCACATACCTGCTACATTTTCATCCACAGGTACAAACCTAACCATCATAAGAATTACCATATACCAGACTGTACGCTGCAGTCTTAACTCCACCCTCTTTTAGCCTTTATGCACACACCCCTTTAATATTTTTCCTCTCAATATTAATAGTTGTAGATGTTTGGTATAGCAGATGGGTGTTTTGGTTGAGAGAATAGTTTGGTCAAAGGTTGGGTACAGAAGGTTGGTTGAAGAGTGTTACAGATGGGTACCAAGTCTCAGGTGGCAATAAGGATGTAAAAACTACAAAACTTAAAAAGCAGACAAAACCCCAAGCAATATTTCTTCTTTAATTCTCCCTGTACATCCTGTCTACAAGACTGCAAAGTCCTTGGGGAGGGACTGTCACTACTGCTAATAGTAAAAACCTGTTTGTGGAAATGTACCATGTTTTCTAATAAGTCTTACATTATAAAATCATTCTATAATCAACATTTATGTCACTATGCCCTAATTTTAGATATGACAGAACATCTAATATTCAGTTCATAAGTCTACAATTTTGGGAGACCCAGTATCAGTTCCCTGCTCTGCCACAAGTTTCTTGAGCAATATGGAGCAAGTCATTTAATCTGTGCCTCCGTTCGCCTCCTATTTTCTATTACTGTACAGATAATTTGCAGATTAACTTGCTAGCCATGACCAATTGTCATGCTAATTATATGTATAAAGCAGTATAAAATTATAATTTCTTATGCAGTTTGATAAATCTTGCCAAACACCAACTAAAGAAGTTAGTGAATTAAAGTTAATAACCTTAAATACACTAACAAGCAAACAGTGCAAAGACTGTTTCAATCAGCTGGAATTCCCTCTGTAGCACAATACACTTTTTAATCAAACTAGATGGAATGAAAAATTTGATTTCCCACACTGTGAAAAACAGTAAACGAACTGTTTGACAGTGAATCCAATGTTCAGGTGTCAGATACGCCTTGTCATTTGTTATTAAATAACTGTACTGCACAGTACAGGAGACAAAGAGATTGTTGATGCATCTTTTACACTTCTGTTTTTGTATTTGAATTGTCTGCCTGATCCGGCAAGCCAGGGGCAACTTTAGCATCCAGCACTTGTTCCATGCAGATGGACCCCCTTAGGAGAAATGACACTGACCAAACACCAAGAGCTGTCAAATGCAGAAGATATTCAAACTGAAAAGGCAGAGAAGAAACTATTTCTCTCTCCAGTCTCTCAGTCAGTCACCTGCGGGGTCACGTTCTCCGACAGAAGCTCGACTGTTACCACCCCTTTAAGGTGCGATGGAGGTAAATTCTGGACCTGAAGCTGCGATTCCCTGATTTCTTCCCCCGACTTGCCGACATAAATCTACACTGGGGCCCAAGTCTAGGGGCGCGCCACACGCAGGTGGCGAACCTCTGCTCGCCCACCGGCCAGGCAGGGGATGCCCCCACCTGCCAAGCGCGGGCCTGGGCGCTCAGCAATCCCCGGCTTGCGGCGTGCCCTGGGTGCGCACCAGACCCTGAGGCAGCATCCCTCCCCCGCAGCCCGGCGCTCACACACTTACCGTCTCCTTGGCGGCCGCCGCTACGGGGATGGGCAGCAGCCGCCGGGCCGGGCCGGGCTCTCGGACTCCTGGGGGTCGGCGCTCGGCGGCGTCTGCCTGCGCCCTGCGGGGTCGGGGGGGCTCCGGCTGCCGCCCGGCCCGGCGCTCATGGAGCCGGTAGCCCAGGTAACAGGCGAGAGCCCCGCCGGCGGCCCCAGCCGCCATGCCCAGCTCCCCCCGCAGGCCCGGCCCCGCCGCCTCCTGCCCCGCGCCGGCCCCCAGGGGCCTGGCCAGCTCCGGCCCGCCGGGAAGGGGGGAGGGGCGCGGGGGGGGCAGCCGACGCCACCACAGGATTCTCCGCAGGGCGGCCATGGCCGCAGCTCAGCCCGAATGACGGACAGCGCGAGAGGGGAGAGAGGAACCAGCGGAAACCTCGCGAGAGGGGGGGCGACGCGAGACTCCCTCCATTCCAACCCCCTCCCCACCTGCCCCCCAGCCCCGCCTCTGCTACCTGCCCTGCCCCCTCTCTTAATCCTCCTGCCCTCCATCCCAGGCTCCTCCCCGCACACGTCCCAGCCTCTGCCCTCCCTTCGCCCCTTCCACCCCTTGCTCTGCCTCAGCCCCCTCTTCTCTCACCTACCCCATCGCCTCATCCTCTGCCAGCCCCACACTTCAGCCCCAGTATTTAACCCTGAGCGTGTTTCTGCAGCTATTTATTGTTCCTCACCAACCTCGCTTACATCTGAGGGCCTGAAGTGAGTTTGGTGCTCCAGGCCAGTTCTGAGTGGAGAACACATGGCAACAGCCACCATCACAGCAGAGCCTTTAGCATGTGTACTGAAGTGCACCATCAGTCAAGCAAGAAGTCCCTCGAGGGCAGATGTAAGGCACTGGATGGGACAGTTTCGGCAAGCTTGGAGTGCAACTTCCCATTCTGTACATAAATAAATCGTCAGTCTTGACCTTCACTCTGCCACTTTCCACCAGCATGACATTTTCATTTAAAATAAAGGAACACACGTTGTGAGGATATTGCATAATATCCTTACCAACTGTGCATAGCCATACTATACAAGTTGTGTGATAAAATTAACTGCTCACAAGCAGATCAGGATTGATCTTAGAGAATATATTAATAGGAGACCAACAAGGAAACCATGTAAAATGAAATCCATTCTAGTGAATTTGGACATTCATCAGTTTTCAGTCTCTCAAACTCATTTCAGTAGCATCCTGCTGCCACATTGTACTAACCTGAATAGAACTATGCCCATTTTCATCAGACCAGTAATCCAACAGTTTATACAAAAATAAGTACTTCTCCGTTTGTATAAACTCCAAAACATCTGAATTCATTTCTCATACTCTTTGGTAAAATCAGATATTGGGGATGAATAATACAGTTACTGTATTTCTGTCACTTAGATTGTAAGCTTCTTGAGGTAGAGACTGTCTGGTCTGTGATTATAGAGCACCTAGCGCAACGCGGTCCTCCTTATCCATGAGTAGGGCTCCTGGGAACTACAAGTAATAATAATATCAATTAGAATACCATAACCCAATTTATTTATTTTACTCTTGATGTCATTGTTCTCATGTGTTAGAATCAACAGAATAAACAGAACAAAAAAATTGTTATAATGTTGGACAGGAGGTAGGAGCATTTTTATTAATATATTGCATGCAAGTTTATATAGGGAAAGGCATGCCACCTAAGCAGACCTAGGTCTCAAAATTAAGTGGCATGTTGCTGTGGTACTTAGATTTGAACAGTGACTGTGGTTCTAATTTAAACTCCACTAAAGGCAATGGGAGTCTATCCAATGACTTCACTGGACTTTGCGTCAGAATCTGTGACTATATCATGGGGCAGATAAATAAAAGTTACTTAACACCATATAAATCCTTTCTGTGCCTACTGTTAAGATAAATTGCTATATCCAGTTATCCAACAATGTTCTGTTGAAACTTGAGGTTAGAGTCCATAAGCCAAACTATGTTAAATATTTGAGTCTTATTTAATTTAGAAAATAAAAGAGTGATCATCAAGATCGAAAAAAGTTAAATAGAATATATTTGGCTGAGTCTAGAAAAATAGAGAACCAACCTAATTTGCTGAGGCTACATAACTTTGGGTTACTGGTAGCAAATTGTACTTCAAAGGTATCTTGAAAAAGTAATTTCTTTAAACCTAGAGGCAAACCTACTTGTAGGGTCAATGTCCCATTGTAAAACTTGCTAAAATTTTCAGAGTTCAGTGTCTAAAATTAAGCTTCTATATCCATAAATTTGGAAATCCAACTCTGAAAATTAAGTTACTTTCATTACATAAATATGGACTTAGGGGTCCAATTTTAGGGACCCCCATTGTCCTGTACTCAAAAGCTGTAGTACTTCCTTGTGACAGGGTTCAATGCTGCAAGAGGTCCTCATCTCCAGCACCTTCTGCTGGCCATCTTCTTCTCACCAGATCTTCCCTGGCTCAGTCTTCTAAGCCACATAAAATTCAATCCCTTTCCAGATAACAAGAAGGTCCAAACTGAAAGTTCACAAAACAGCAACACAAAAGAGTCTGCCACCCCCTGTTGGGCTATTCCTCAGCCCATCCTTTGTGGTCATCCTCAACCCCACCCTCGACTCAATATTTCTTCTGTTAGGCTTGTGTACCCCTTCCTTAGCATCTGGTAAGGGAACCGAGGCTCACCTTCTACTCTAGTGTTTCAGCTCAGAGATCTTGTATTAAGCAGCTAGGTCTGCTTTTTCAGATATGCTGCTGTTTCTATGGGCCACTTCCTACTTCTAAGCCCTGTTGTGTTGCTTTTGTACAGCATGTACTTAATACAACCTGACTGTGGTTTATCAGGTCTCAGGTTTCTACCCAGGTCCTCCCAGTTTTTTTCTTTCTCTGCTGAACTATCCACTCTTCCACTCCTTTCAGGCTCTACTAAAATGAAGCTATCTTATGTCCTGTCCCACAGAACCCTAACATATTCCTTGTGGATCCTCCTACCTGGCTTCTTACCTGTTTAATCCTATTTCAGGGCTCTCCCTCCACAGGACCCTGACCTGCTCTCTATGGATTTCTCTCCACAGGATTTCTCTCCTCTGCAGCCTCTCCCCCAGTAAGTTCCCTCAGCTTCTTTATTAGGCCCTGGTGCCTAATTATTTTTACCTAAATCACAGGACCGACATTTTATCCTGTCTGTCCTTTCCAGATCGATCTCCCTGATATGTGAAATGGTCCTTCAATCAGCCAAATATTATATATATCTTTTTGATTGTCTAGTTTCAAATCCAATTTCAAATTAACGTTTGGTGAACACACTACAGCCAGTAAACCTATTTCATGTGTGACTCATTAATCACCAAATCTCCATCATATGGACCATGAGTTATCTTCCCATTGCATATTGTTTCCTTGAAAATGGCATCTTTAGCCAGGAATTTGACTTTTCAATAGCACCTTCTGGCTAATCTTTTGTTCAGTTCAAAAAACCCAATACACATCTGTAACTACTTGTGTCTGGCTATGTTCCTCAGACCCTCCTTGGTGAGGTGTCTGCTTAGAAATACAAGTGAAGTTTACTCATATAGTACGTTTAAGATTCCGTTTTAGCTGCAGATCTGAGTTTCCCAGATTCAGACTACCTAATTTAAATAAAATGAAGTAAAGTCTTCCAGTGTCATTATTAGAGAACTTGCCATTTTAACACATTTTGGTAGATGTATCAATATATATGCAAAAGTTGACCTCTTATTCAAACATAGACATGTGCTCCCCTATGTTTTCTTCTCTACTCCACTTATATGGGAACTACTCATATGTATCCAGAGATGATTGGATCTTATAGCCACATATCTTTAAAAACCAATTAATTTCTCTCTTCCTTTAAAATAATAATAATACAAAAATTCAAAAGTTCCATCGCATAGGAAATTTTTATATTTCAGCATTTGTTTTGTCCTCATTCAGAATACAAATTCAAAATATTAAAACATTTTGCACAACAAAAAGTTCTGAAAAAATTTAATTTGGAAATATTGATATGTTTAATTTCAACATTTGGGAAGGAAAGAAACACTTTGACTTTCCTAATCAAAATGTTTAATTTTTGATTTGTCAACCTGAATTGAAATCTTTTGTTTTGATTCAGGTTGACACTAATCTCTGCATCTGCCAGAGCTGCAGCAGAGCCTTATGGGTGCTGTAGTTTAATTCCTCATGCTCCCATTCTCCTCTATGGGTCCAACTCCTCACCTGGCTCACATCTCCCATGATGCCCTCAGCAGTCAAATAAAACACTGGATCTCTGACATTTAAAGCACAAAATTATTGTATCAGCTATCAAATTATACTGGAAGAAATACATAAAAATTAATAGGTGAACTATTTAATTTTAAAATTTGCATTAAAACATAAGTAAATTATGTATGCCATGAACTGATTTGTGCTACTAATGTGGTGCTCAGCACACAGTTCACTTTGTATAGCACAAAATGAACAGAACTTTTTTTGCAAAGTTGGTTATATTTTTAGAGTCTATGGGTCTCATTCAGATCTCACTGATTTTACATCTGTTTTACCTCATTGACAACAGTGGCTTATTCCTGACTTAAGTGAAAGCTGAAGAAGGCTCACATTTCTGTAGGTACCTTCTTGTCAGCCATAGATAGGGCTGGTTGAAATTTTTCAATCAAATCTGGGTTTCTTTTACTGAAAATTATATTTTTGACAAAATGTTCATGGAAACCATCTGCTTGCTTGCCGCAGAAAATTTCATTTTTTCATAGAAAAATGAAATGCCTGAAAATTGAAACATGTTCAGGTTCAGGCAAAAGCTTAACAGAAATATTTTATTCAAAAACTGAAATATTTTGGCTGAACACCAAAATATTTTGAATCTGAAATGCCTGTGCATTGCCTTGTGTAAATTGTAGTTTGAATTCCTCATGCTCCCATTCTCCTTTATGGGACTGGCTCCCCAGCTTAACTACTTGCCCTGTGATGTAAGCTACATCTCCCCATAGCGGATCATGGTGCATCATGGAAGATGTAGTCTGATCAGGGAGCCCAGCCTATAGAACCGAACTGGACCATGAGACACATAAACTAGAGTTCCCGTGAAGCACCATAGCAATATTTCAAAATATAAATATTTTGAGTTTTGGCCAAAATATTTATTTTTTCTCATTAAATATTTTGGTTTTTAATTTTTCAACTAAAACTGATAAATTTCTACATAAAAATTCAATGAAAACCTTCCTTCCATTTTTGGTAATTTTTTGTATGGAACCCCCCACAACTGCCCACCCATTTTCCAACCAACTAGTCAACATACTGATTTTGTTGTACAGATTTCATATAATTGTTGATATTCAATATGGAAGGGACTATTATGATTAACAAGTCTAAACTCCTGCATAACACAGACCAGAGAATTTCACTAAGTGATTCCTGTGTCAAACTTATAACTTCTAGGTGAGTGAGAGCATGTTGTTTAGAAATCCAATCTTGATTTAAGGACTTAATGGAGAATTCACCACATCTACAGATAAGTTGTCCCAGTGGTCAATTACTCTCACTGTTAAAAAAATATCACTTTATTTCTAGACTCAATGTGTCTGGTCTCAGTTCTAGTCACTGGGTCTTGTTATGCCTTGGTTTGCTAATTAAAGAGCCTACTATTATCAGAAATCTGCTCTTCATGTGGGTACTTGTAGTCCATGCTGAGGTCACCTCTTAATGTTCTATTGGATACATTAAATAGGTTGAGTTTTTAGTCTGTCACTTGAAGGCAGACTTTCTGGACTTCAAGTTATCCTTGAAGCTCTTCTCTGAACCCGTTTCAGTTTGCCAATATGCTCTTTAAAGTGTGGACACAAGAACTGGATACAGTTATGGTTTCACTATTGCCCTATGGAGTGGTAATAATATCTATCTATTTCTACTCAATATTCCCTTCCTTATATATGTAAGAATCACATTCATGCTCTTAGCCAGTCCATCCCACTGTGAGCTCATATGAACCATAATCCCTAAGTTGTTTTTTTTGAGTCACAGTACAAAATACAGTTACCCATATTTCACATATTGCCCCCAGTATTGTCCTAAAGTTAATATATATGCTCTTTATATTTCATATATTGATGATGTGGCCTTAGAAATGGTTTTGTGTGTGTGTGTGTGTATGTGACTGATGCTATGTTTTGTACAGAATCATTTGTTGTAGAACTTGTAGGGAAAGTGTTGCTGTGTGTACTTGGAGCACTGCAGAACCTAAGGAGGTATCTGACCCTCATCAAGGTGTCAAGCCTAAGGAGCCACCAGAACCTAAGGGATACCCAAGCCAAGATCAAGGAGTCCATAATTGCATGCATGTTCATTTTCTGGCTATCTGCATACTGATGGAGTCTCATTTTCTTATCTCCAGAGAGTGGTCTATTTTGCGGTGTAGTTTGCAAAATTACCCCCTCGTCCCCTCAGTGAATCCCGAATACCACGGTTTACTCAAGCTCATTGGGATTCTGAAAGCCTCTCTCGGCAATACCTGCACGATCTTCTGCTATTATTGCCACTGAAATATCCGACATCCTGGTTTTTGTGTGTGTGTGGACATACAGGAAAGATTTGGCAGGTTTGATTACCTCAGGTTTGGCAACACACATATTTTGTTTTAGAGTTGGCACAGCGTTGTTGCAATGCTTTAGAATATTAAAGCACAGTGAATTTGCAAGATATAAACCTTTTGAGTCTGTATGTGTTTTCCAGCTGTGTCATGTGATCCATGTATAAAAGCATCAGAGTTATCGGTCAGCTCTTTTCTCTACGCTGCCGGTAGCCACCAAATATTGCTCACGACACTATGCTATTCTTAGAAAATATACAGTAATTATATTGTCTGCGGAAGCTCTAACTCCCTGAGGTGGAAATAAAAATTGGACCACATATGTGTTTGTTCAACAACACTGAAAGTGCAGTCTCTAGGAAGTATAGGTAAAGTTGATTAGATTGTAGTGTATACTTAAAGTTGAATAATGTACTCTTGTAAAAACACTCTTCAAAATTATTTAACTTCCCATGATATCGTCACCGAATGTGCAGAAAATCTTTAGTGTTATCTTTTCCTGTCACATGACCAGCGCAAACAAAAAAAATCCTTATCTTTTGCTTCTTTTCTGGTACTTTATAAAATAGCATAACCGGTTCAGCGCCCAGACATTAAAGACTCCGCTTGGAAAAAGTCTATGTTTTGTATTTCACTCTACTTCAAGCTTCTCCAGTGTGAAACAAGAAGGATTTTATTAGCAAGAAAGGTATTTCAGTTTCTGAGGGGCTGATGATGTTTGAGAAAACCTCTGGGACAGACAATCATACGGTGGAATCTAACCAGAAGAGTCCCTTTCTGATTACTATTTTCAGATAATACTAATGAAACCCAGGAACTTTTAATTGGACTCAGTAGAAAATCCCCCTTATTTGTAAATGTGCGCTTTAGTGTATGCCCAGCAGTTTTGTGCTGAACTGAATTAATCACAGTTTGATCTTGAACTAACCGTCGTGTCAATAAAAACACTTGATGTGCGTTTCAAACGTTTTAAGTATCTAAGTAATCCGTGTACAGGCTTCTTGAGAAATCGGTGCTATATAGATCACTCAACTTTGATCTATTTCTTTGATTTAGTACTGCAATTAAGATTTGGTTCAAAGAGAAAGCTCATTGGTTGATGTTTTACACTGATGTGGTAATGTTTACATTACATGATGTGCTTTGAAATTTCGATTATGGTAGATTTTTGGGTCCCACCACATGACAGACTCCTGTTATTTGAAAGGTAAAATAATATAACATCTATCTGTTACAGCCTTCAGAGAAGGTCTGCCAGGGCTCTCTTCTGAGGTGATTTATCTGATCACTGTATTTAGTGTGAGTTTTTTCGGTTTTAAATCCCTCCACAGTAAATCACTTGCTTTAAAGAACCCTTTTTATAATTCAGGTGCATACAGGGGCAGTATTTAGGACTGCAGTGATGAAAAGGTGTAGCATTACCTGCTTTAAAGCACCTGCCAATTAATTAGTCCCATACTCTCCACAGCAAATAAAGCGAAGTAGTCAAATCCATTTGATCTCCCAGATTTAAACTGTGACTGAAGAGACCATGGAGCAAGACTGAAAAACTAATCTTTCATGATTCTCTACAACTTTTTGTTCAAATGAAAGCTTAAACCAGCCCAGTGACTTTCTCAAACCTTTGAAAGATTCAACTATGAAAGATCTTTGGGTTGTACTCCATAATGCATTAATACTGGGGAGGGCACACGTTGCAATACTTGCATGCTAATTAATATACTTTAAATGTGCCACATATTTTTCAGTGTTTAAAAATTACTATTAAATATGAAAAAATCAGCAAAGGTTGTAAAAGTCAAGCCTTGATAGTTCTAATATAATTGTTTTTAAATATCAATTATTGTTTTATACTATTCATTTGAAAGATAGAAAAGCATCTTCTCAGCTAGATCAGGTTTGCATAGTCCGAAATCAGCCTCAAAGAGATCCTAATGTTATTGATGCAAGAATTAAAACATTTTTAAAAGGGGATGCTGTTGTTAAATTGTAGGCGCTCCTATATTGTGGTGATGTGGTCCATACAAGCACCTAGATACATGAATTAGATATACTATCTCTCTCTACCAGATCACGTACTGTGAAACTATTCTCACTCTACATCCTCCCTCTTCCTCTTAATGTAATTTTAAAGTGTTCGTCAGAAATCACTCGTCTATCTCACTGATATCTTTAAAACCACTCTGCCGATTCCAGCCAATATTGAGCAATATCTTGTCGTGTTTGTGGTGAATTAAATATGAAAGAGAATTTTACAGAGGGGAAAAACATCCCTGATTATGCAATTTCTTTAAAAAATCCCCCAGCTTGGAACCTAAGTGATAAAAGGAAAGGGGAATGCATGTACATTTTATTAGTGCTTTAAAATCAGGGAGTAACACTGTCAGATCTTTGTGTTTTTCTTTCATGTGTGTCTGAGCAGGTCTAACCCTCAGGTAACGCCCTTTCTCCTTCTTCTCCCTTACCTTTCCTTGCACCTGTCCACGTAATGCACTGCAAGCTCCAAGCAACTCCTGAGTCCAACCCTCCTTCTCGAGTCCCTGCCAAGCCGGGCTCCTTCTAGCTGCAATCTATCATTTTCGAAACACTCACATCAAAGGAGGCTGAGCAGCAGCAGCATCAACAACAACAAAGGGGAAGAGGGAGTCTATGCTACCGCTCCGCAAAATTGGATGCCAGCTCTCTCTCTCTGGATTATTTTTTATGGCTCTGCACACTGGGAAACGTCAGAAACTCCCCATCGTCATTTCAGATCAGAAAAAGGTGTGAGGAGAGGAGAGATCGGTTTAAAATTTCAAACACAACCTCTCCGGCGCGCAAGAGAGGGCTTCATTAGCATATGTCAGGGGGAACCCGCTTTGTATATAAACCGAACTCTGCTCTGCTCGGGCTCCCAGGACACCACAGCAGCACCACTTGTAGATGTTGATGCACAGCCAGCAGCAGCCTCCCACATGCTCGGAGGGAGAAGAGGCTCCAAAGAAAGGCAGCAGCTGTTGTCCCCGTGCAAAGTCCACCCTGCCTGAGATCACCCAGGAACTGCTCGGCCTGACCGTTTAGCTCGCCCTCTGCTAATTTGGTTCTTATTGATTTGCCGCTCATCCGATCGCGGGTTAAGCCTCCTCCCTTCCAGGGGGCTCTTTCATGGCTCCCTTAGCCGAAATTGGGGGCTTCCTAGGCGGCTTGGAACTTGGGTTAGGGCAGCAGGTGGGCTCCCATTTCCTGCTGCCTCCTGCCGGGGAGAGGCCGGCTCTGCTCAGCGATCGCCGGGCTCCGGCCGAGAGGGGGTCCAGAGGCGGCGGAGGTGCGGCGGCTGGGACCGCGGATTTAGCCCATTTACAGGGCATCCTACGCCGGAGGCAGCTCTACTGCCGGACGGGCTTCCACCTGCAGATCCTGCCGGATGGCAGCGTGCAAGGCACCAGGCAGGACCACAGCCTGTTCGGTAGGTAGCAGCCGCGATCGTGCCGTGCTCAGATCCCAGCTTCATCCGCCCTGCGCAGGGCGCTGTTTCTATTCCTCGGGCAATAGGCACATTTGTGTGCTTACCTGCAAAGACGGCGAGCGCAGCGCTCCGATCACAGCGCGCCACTCTTAGGCAGGTGTTTGACCCCAGACTCCCCGCGTAGCGTGCATTCCAGCCTCAGGCTGGGCTGCACACAAAACGCAGCACGAGAGCGAGAACATCTCTTCCCAGGTCAGTTATTAACTAGAAATGTTGCGTGGAATGTAGAGAGTATGTATTTATTGTCGGTTTATATGTACATACAGATATGCATTAGTACTGTGTGTAAACTCTACGCCTGCATTTGTATTTAGTAGCAAACCCACAAAGAGAGGTTCTATCATGGTGCTCTTTTCCTACTCAGTAGCTATAATTTAATATCCCGCACTTGCCTTTCCATGTCACCTAAATCTCTTTATAAACTAATAAAGATCATGGAATCCTTAATCTTGCTAAAGCTCTAATCTGCATCAGGTTGCTTTGTTTTGCAATGCAGAGAAAGCTACAAGTGGGATTGCACAGAGCTACAACTATAATTACAACAGCAATGTTTCTTTTATTTCCTTTTAAAAATGGTTTTTCCATAAACCAAAGGGGGGCGGAGGAGGGAAGGGATATCCAAGGATGTAAATGGTTTCCTGACATGTAAGGGTAAATAATAAGGAATGTGTATAGGCACTGTAGCCTTATCTGAACAAGCCTGCTATTGTTGACCACCAGTGAGTTTTTTCTGTATTGATTTAGCAGCCATAAAAACGTGATTAAAGAGTTTTCTATCATCTTTCCTATAGTCAAAACAACAGCTGGAATGGCCCTTTACTGACTTTATAACACATTGAAGTACTGATGTTTTCAGAACTAAAAGAACTGTAGTTAAACACAAAGTTCTTCACAGAAGGGAGACTACAGCATGTAAACATGAAATCATTACTTTTAAAAAAAGTTTAGTCTGAGATCAAACATTTGCAGTGCTTCTTTTAAATGTTCTTCCTTTATTCTATCCCTATTCTCCACAGGTTTGTCTGATGTGGTCTCTTTGTGGGTTGAATCACCTGCTTATTATGGTTTATAAAAAGAATGTCTTTGAAAATGATATCAGAAAGACAAAATACCTCCATGTCTTTTTATGGGACATTGGACATTAGGAACTGGAAAATCTGTGATGATTTACATCCAATAAAAAGTTTTTAATGCTTGCTCTTTGTAAAGGATTTAGCTGGTTTGTCATTTAGCATTGTAAATAAGAGGTATGCCAAAGTTCAGTTAAAACTGAAAAGACTGTAAATTACAGTACATTAACCTCTCTTAAAATGGGAAATAGGTCAGAATGTAAAACAGTGTGCATAAAGAGACAAAAAGGCTTGCCAGACTATTGGAAAAAATATTCCATACAATCACATCAATGTAAAAGGTTTGTATTTTTACTGTTGCACAGTAATGTCAGGTGTGAATCAAGAGCAGCCTCATTTTGGGACTCTGTTCACACTGGTAGCAATTTTATCAGATATGATTTACACATTCCCTGTTTTTCTTTTTTGTATTATATATATAATGTAATCTGTACATATGGGATCTCTAAAAATACTTAGTGCTTAGGGCAAGAATGCAAGGTTATATAGCATTTCTCTGTATTATACAGATAAATTGGATTATTTTTGGTTGCAGAAATATTTGGTGAAATAGTTTAAACATAGAGAATATAACATAATTAAGATATTGAAAAACGCGCCCAATTTCACATTGCAAATGAGGAATAATGAACCAGAATAACACATATTTAGATCTATTTAAATAATATGCATTCTAATCAAGTTTTAGTTATATTCCACATATTGTGATCAGTTCTGTAATTTTTTTAATATAGTATACATGCACCGTATTTTATATATATACAAAACCTGCATCTGAAATCAATGGGATTACTCATGTGAATGGGGCTGCAGGTTTGGGCCCACATGTTGGATTAAATGTATGTCAGGTATGTTTTTCTTCTCTATAGGAAGACTCCCTGGTATAAAATTCCCATCTATATTTTGATTTCCATTCACATAATATCATTATTTTGACTTCCACCCATTAGATATAATTACTTATCATATGTAAAAGTATTGGCTTCTTATGATAGTGCTACAGAGAAGGTGAAGTATAACTCCATATAGTTCAATCCTATCCTCCAATGTATGAACAGACACCTCAGCAAATACTGTATAATCATCTTCTGCAATTATATAGGACTGAGTCCTAAATGAATAACTTTAACCCATCAGTATAAATTGTAACAAATGTTTCTGAAAAAAAGTATATAATTCTTTTTCCTTGTGGAGATTTCTCAGTCTGCTTTGACCTAAAATGTGTATGAAATTCTGTTCAGTGGTAGAGATGTAAAATAGGAGCATTCTTATGTATGTATATACGCCACATTTACTACAAAGTGTACAAATAAAATATTTCAGCTGCTTCTAAAAATATTTTATATATATTCCTTGACTTTAACAGACCCTTTTTATGTACATTTAGGTATCCTTGAATTCATCAGTGTGGCAGTGGGACTGGTCAGTATTAGAGGGGTGGACAGTGGCCTTTACCTTGGAATGAATGACAAAGGAGAACTCTATGGATCTGTAAGTATTAGCTTATATTGACTAAGCCAAGCCCCATTTGGGTTTTAGACCTGACATACTGAGTCAATTGTTAACAGTTGGCAAAAAATTCAGCAAATCACTGAAACAATGCAATATGCTAACTTTCTTTCCTGTTGAAATGATGTATCTCATTTGTGGCATTCAATCATCCACTGACAAAGTGTGGTGAAGATAGCTCAGACCTTTACAGTCTAGTCAAATATCATGCACATGAAGAGAATTTTATTAGCCTGAGAAGAAGAGAATGGATCAATAATGTTCCTCCTTAATAGACACAAAAGAAAAATAAAGATAAATGAATGAATGAAAGTAACCAGTTTTAAAAAGTCTTGGAAGTCAGTACTGTTGCTTAGACACTAATTTTCTTTTTAAAATTTACCCTACAAATCTATCATGCTCACTGCATTTTTTACCATAAAAATACTGATATGGAGAACAGAGAAAAAGATAACTGTATAGATAAATAAATAAATAAATACAAAACCCTGGACTACTTGATTTGTGGTCTGCTGATCTCTTATAATTCAGCAGGTGGCACTCTGGGGTATCTGCTTTTTTTCAACATCTGAATGAAGACCCTTAAACTTAAATGGCGTAGTCATGTACCACTGTTATTTTGAAAGTGTGAGGAGTATAAATGAGGCAATATAATTTAATCAATACCCTGATTTTAAATTTTTAAGACTTTTTAAGATTGAAAATAAGTTTGTAATAATTGTATGTACATTGCTATTATTTGTGGCTTACCTTGCCACTATATGACATCCTTTAGTGTTTTAGGCCTCAACATTTTTTAGCATTGAAGGTTGAGATGGGGTGGGATTTGTTGCCATGAATGAGTATGGAATGGTGACCACATGGTAATATGTTCCTGATTATTCCATCGCAGTGCAAGCTTTACCTTATCCATTATAAAAATGAACCATACACACTGAGTCTCTTCATTTTATAAAGTGGTATGATGGTAGTCCCTCTTCCAGCAGTGAATGATTATGTTTCTCCCAACAAGATTAATGTGATCACCAAAGGTCCTCGTAGTGATCCATGTTATTTTGAAAGTTGGGGAGTACAGGTCACACATACTAGGTACAGCCATAGCAGTTGCTTTTCCAGGTTCAATGGGTCATCTGTTACATTACACTTTAACCAGAAGGCTCATGTATATATGGACAGCAGTGACCACATCACCTCCAGCATAAGGGAAAGTCTAATCCATTCTATGCTGGATATATTCAGTAGCCAGATACATTTTTTAGGTGAACTTAATCTGTATTTTCTTGATCATTTAAAAATAGGAACACTTGAGCACATATTGCCATGTCTTACGTTATCTCTGCCTGCATGTACATCCACAAATCTCATTCTTAGGGCATCAGCTAAGATACTGGAAATGTGTGTTTTAGTTGACTCCTGCATGACTGCAGTTCTAGAGAGAGTCAATGAAATGGGGTTTAAATAAAAAGTTGTATGCAAAATGGTGCAGTTCTAGTAGTGATAAAAGGGAGCCTTGGGAGCAAATAACTTTCCCAACAATCCACATGCCCCATGTACAATCAGATTCACTCTCCTCATAGGGTTTGATTTTAATAACAGAAATGAACAATAAGTCAACATATAGTCCAATCCTTGTGGGTTATTACTGTATCTCTGTACAGGAATATGTTGAGAAATTGGTTACTAAAAGGGCTCTGATCTTTTATTTTTCTATTTTTTTTAAACAGGAGAAACTAACTTCTGAATGCATCTTCAGAGAACAGTTTGAAGAGAACTGGTACAACACTTATTCTTCCAATGTGTACAAACATGGAGACTCGGGTCGGCGGTATTTTGTAGCACTTAACAAAGATGGTACTCCAAGAGATGGGGCTAGATCCAAAAGACATCAGAAATTCACTCACTTCCTACCCAGGCCAGTGGATCCCGAAAGAGTTCCAGAACTCTACAAAGATGTGTTAGGATACAGTTGAAATGGGACAGAATGTATGAAAGGAAACCAAACAAAACCCATTCTTTCCTACCACAGCTTCCATGGTAACACAAACAGGAAGAAATTTCAAATGCTGCAGAGTTACCAGGCTCTAGGAGAGTGGATTTTAACAAGCTGTTTAGTGATAGACAAGCCTCCATTTCCTACTGTTTGGATATAGGAGACAAAGCCTTAAAATTAAGAGTGGACCAGCCTCTTTGAAGTTTGCTGGCCCTGTTGCTGGTCAGGAGACAGTGGGAAGTTGGAGTCTGATTGATTTTAAAATACCAAACTTGTGCCTAGCTTGTCTGGATTACTTATTATCCATAAACTAGAGAAAAAATAACCACCTAAATCATGTGGAATTGGACAATAGAGAAAAACTTGGAAGAAATTGTAAGGAATAGGCTATAAATAGCCTGAGAACTATATATGAAGTTATTGTGGCTATAGTACCCGTGACAGAACTTGGAAGTCAATGCACCTCAGTCAGAGCTGGAACTTTTCTTCATGATGGACCTATTTATACATTTCCAGATGGCATATATTTATTTTATATATTTATTTATTAAAGAGTTTATTTTTACTGGGATATGAAGACACTACAACCCTTTACCCCAATAAAAAATCATTTACAGTGCCAATATTTACTCTGAGGTAGTGTCATAATGCAAAAAAGGCATTACATCACAATACGTTCAAAAACAGAACATCTACTTTTTCATTTTTTATAAAGTATAGATTAGGTTATATTTTTATGCACATACAGTTGTCTCATGGATCTTCTTAAGCTGGAGAGAATGTTGGTTGCTTTTGACCTTTGAGGATGCCTTACAGATTTGTACTGAATTCAAATGCACATTTAAAAAGGAATTAAAATATGTGTGACTTTATTGGTTTTTGCTGTCATTCTTAAGTGAAGAATTTGCTAATAAACTAACTATATGTAGCCTTGAAAATCTGAAAAAGTTGTAATGACCACAGTAATCTCAAAAAAGTTTGTGTTAGCACTTTAAATCCTGAATCAAAGCACATGGTACATGGCATTTGAGCTAAGTGACTCCTATTTTCTACAACGGTATTTGAACAGCTAAATGACTAAATTCTATATAGAAGATTAAAAACTGAAGTACATAAGTGACAATCATATAATAATTTTTGGTCATATTCACTTCATTATGTTTACAGTGCAATAGCAGTAGAATGCAAAGTTTTTGAGCTCATTGGATGAAAAGCTCTGTACAAGTGCAAAGTATTGTTATTATTTTATTCTTAAATTATATATTTAACAGAATGATGTCCTAAAAACTGTAATTATGTTATACAATGATCTCATAAATTAGCATACAGATATTGTTTCAAAAGATGAAGACAAATTGAAATGAAGCACTCAGTTCTGAACACAGACCATAGATGTGACTTGATTCAGTGGTTACACACATGTAGACACTCCAGTCATGAGCTATATCACACAAAAGTAGCATTGAGGATTTAACCTAGGAAATTCCCTTCCAAAAACATAGTCTCAATCCTCAGCCAACTGATCTAAAAGAAATTTTCCACTAGGTGTCATACTCTTACAGGTTTACAGGCCTAAATCTGTAGAATTTGGCTTTGTAACACATCTAGGCTAGCTGATAGAGACTTACATACTCTATCAAAACTGACATTTGAGTAGAGGGCAGCATTACACACACTTGGTATCTGAAAGAGAAGATACATAATCTTGTTTTTGAGGTAGAGAACTTTGAGTCAAGAAAAGAGCGCTATCTGCTTCTCACAGATTTCCTGTATAGCCTTATGCATGTCATTTAACTTCTCAATGCCCCTGTTCAATGCCTTTGAGGTCTTTGGTACTGTGTAAATGCAAAATGTTAAATGTAATAATGTATGATTATTTATTACATATGAATATCACCAACAGGCAGAATAATACTATAAATGCCCTTGTTGAGCTAAAAGCAGCTTCCACACAAAAATGTTTCTATGTTATGACAGTGTACATTAGGTCAAATGCATACATCTAGTATGTCTTTCATTAAAACAATGAAAATGGGGTTTTGTGCAAATATCAGTGGTGTATATGCTATGCAACAACATTCACATGTATCTATTTGTGATGGGATGGTTACCCCACCCCAGCCTGGGAGGGTTAATAAGACTGAGAAGGGACCACTTAATGAGATAGGCCACAGCAGACAGGAATTAGATGGCCTAAGTAATCCTCCTGAATGATGATGGAGCCCAGCTGAGATGGAACAGGCAGGGCTAGGATAAAGCCAGGAAGGTGGCAACAGAAAGGGGCTGCAGAGGAAGTAGCCTGCAGTCACTTGCTGGGAGAAGGGAGATGTGTTTGGGGCTAGGCTGCTAATGAGCCTGCAGTTACTCCTTGGCAGGAGGGAGTTTGGGCTGGTAAACGCAGAGGGTGGAAACCCAGAAGGTAGAACTGAGAAATAGGAAGGAGTCCAGGGGGAGAGCAACTGGTCTGAGAGTGAGCAGGCCACTGTCCCTAGAGATATGGTCCCTGGGCTGGAACCTGGAATAGAGATCAGGCCTGGGTTCCCCTACCAGCCACTGGAGGAGTGGCATGGTCAGGGCAGGAAAGGAAAGACTGACATTTTTCTATGAAGGGAGGACTATGGTGACCTGATCAGAGAGCTGAGCCATGAAAGACATGAAGTCCCAGAGAAAGAGAGAGAATATGGGGGAGAGGAACCGACAGAAAGCGGGTGTTGGCTGTTTAAAGAGCTGATCCCTGAACAACCAGTAGGAGGGTCCCTAGTGGTGAGTGGACACCTTGACACTATTCAAAGTCACAATCTCACTCAAGAACATTTTTTAATATTAACTACACTTGCAAGAAAAATCAATATAGTGAAATTTTCTTAGATTTATAGTCAATAAAGAACTGGCTACTTCATATATCTAAAGATAAAGATATTATTTCTACTCATATCTTTCTACTTTCTCAGGAAGAAAGTGATATATTTAGCACTTGGACAACAGGTGGCCAGAGTTTAACAGATCACTAAACCAATTAAATGAAATTATGAAAGACACAATTTTAAAAAAAGGTTTGCTGCAAAGAGGACAATGTAGCACAGACAATATCACAAATATTTTGTACTAAGTATATATTGCTACATAGATGGTGTAATCCATTCCTATTTGCAGTAGTTGTTATGGGTGATGTTGTTTTTGAAAAATAAATCAATGACTAAATAAGACTAAGCTAACTGGAGGGACCGCTTGGATAATTACAATAAATAACTCAACAAGTCATCTCTGCATGCTAGAAACTTTATTCCACACAGTTGTCTAGGCTTCATGACAGACCTGTGAATACAGATCTGGCTGATAGATTTTCATGTGTTTCTGGCAAATATGGTCAGTGTTTAATCCATACCTATAACTATACATGGGTTTCTGCCCATGTTTCCTTAGCCTACAGTTAGTTTACATTTGGAATGTGCTTAGAAGTTTAAAAGCATTACAAGTATTATTAGCAAAGTTACTATTATTTTGAATCTCATCAGGGCTATCCTGTCTAAAAGACACAAACCAGAATAATTACAGGAACAGAAGGTGTTTCCTGATAATATATATTTCTATTTGCCCTATTTCCCATACATTTGACTGTTGCAATCCCATTTTACAGACATCCCAGTAGCAATGGACCAAATTGTATTGCAGCATTACACTTTCACTCAATCAAATTGGATAAATTGATCTGACAGTGGCGAATTTGTCACCGTCAGTGTAGACATAGCCTTAGATACAATGACAATGATGGGTAATATCCAAGATGTCCTGCCAAGCATTGAAAGGCCTATCAGTCTCCTTTTTGGCTATAGCATACTTTCATTGACAAAAATAAGAGAATATTGTAGTATGTGTCACAACATATTGAATTTCCCTGTTCCATTCTGTTTTTTGCGTTTATTTCCATTCTGTCTATCAAATAATCCTCTGAAACAATTAACGTGCATTGTTCTCTGAAAAATGCTTATGTAAAAATGACACCTTAATCACCAGATCTGGCCTTGCAGGTACTTGGAGTCAGACAGGTGGATTTTAGTGGCTTTTTATATTTTATACTTGTTAGGCCTGTTAAGAGAGAGGAGTTTGATTCTATTTAATCAGCAGAAATGACTAAATTTACTAATAATCTATACCTCTGTAACTCTAATGGTGTAGCGCTCAGAATGGCATGGGGTTGCACTGATATTACCAAGAGCATAATTTGAAGGCAGTAGGGTTTCTCAAGTGTCAATGAGGGCGTAATCTGAATGGGGATGCACAAGTGCAAATGAGGGCATAATTTCAGATCTGCCAACTCTATGGGTTTTCCCTGTCAACCATGGTTTTTCAACATTTCTACAGGTCTAAGGGAAAACCTCTTGTCTTCAAAAAACTCCTCATCTAACTGGTTGCTCTTTAATTATTTCCCCACCTCCTGGGGAAAGAAAGTCAATCAGAGGTGCCACACAGCCTGATGGACCGTCTGATCCCTCATTCTCCTTAGCAGTACAGCTCCAGCTCCTGCTTCCCAGATGTATAAATGATGGGTTGAGACCTGGTAAAGTGCTCAGCCCTTTGATTTCAAAGCTGGCTGGGAAGCAGCAGCTCCCTGCTTTCTCTGAAGATCCCCATGTGCCTTGTGCCCCATATGAGCCCCCATCCCAATGACCAGATGCCCCCTGCCCTTCATGTGCCTCTGAATTCCCCCTATTTTTGCCATCATGTGCCTTTGCCCACCATATATTCCAAATGTTATATTTTGTCCCTGACCCCAAACCATTCCTATGAGACAGTGCCCAGATATGACTTCTATTGAACCCATGGGAACCCCATGGTTCCTTCCCCTTGGCTTTGCCTTAAAATTATATGGATTATAGTGTGTGCTCCCTCCTCTCTTGTAGTTTAGAGGTTGTCTTGGGGGAGACAACTGCTCCTGGCAGTGATGGGTTGAGTGTATGGAAGGAATGGGTGTGAAGTGTATGAGGACTGAATGGCAAGATGTGTTCAGGATGGGTGGGTGAAAAGTGATTGGGTATATGGAGTAGACATTTAGAAGGAGTGAATGTGGATGACAGGTGTACAGAATGAATAATTATATGTGTTTAGAATGTGGCTATGCAGAATGAGTGGAGATTGATAGTGGAGTAAATTGTTTGGGGATTAGGTTTGCAAAAGGGTGTGGCCGAAGAGTTGGGATGCAGTGAGGGTGTGGAATGAATTCTAGTTGAAATGTATGGAATAAATGCATAGAGTGGGTGGGAACAGGACAAATGGGCACTGTATCTTTGAATGTATGCATGTTTATGCATTTCTAAGCAAATGCATGTAAATCAGAATCTACCTCTTTATTGTTTGCAAATGTTGGCAGGTATGTAATTTGGATACCTGAACCTCAATTACTGGTAATCCCAAACTGAGTTTGTAAGGATAAAATTAGAAAAAAAAACCCACCATATCTTTAATAGTAAATTGAGGCCTTTTGGTGTGGAAATCATTGCCAGAGAAAGATGGAAGTCCATGATTCTATTTTTCCAAAGTTACTTTTCAAAGTTAAACCATGCTAAATAAAGAATGATTCTAATTCATTGCATATTAATTACCTGAACTTTGTTATACTTGGATTACTTTTTTAAAAAAGTATTTTTTAAATACTGTGTAAAAATAATCTTACATATATGGCATTCAACATAAAAAAGTGTGTGTGGGAGGAAGCCACAATAAAAGAAGACTCTTATAGATATCCACATATCTAACCAATTAAATAAATTCAGACATAATGTGACAAGGAAGATACATATTTCCAGGGATACTTTCCACACAACAAAAATCAATTCCAAACACCAACAGATTAAGTAACCCAGTTTTGTGCTCCAAGAAATGAAGATACTCATTAATCTGTACTGTGAACAGAAGGGACCAGTTTAGGGAAAACTGGGACAGCTATTTTCATGTACTCCCCCTCACATGTACTTCTCCTCAAGAGGGGTAGGAACAAGATAGAGCCATAGTGGGCCAGCCGCACTAGGCCAGCAGGCTGCATCATTCATGCAAACAAGGAATCTTGAAGAGGGATTATGTTTAAGGTTTTTTCTTCCCCAATGTGGACCTGTGTATAAAGTACGCAGTCTGTGGTTATGTCTTCACAGCCGGTGGCACCGCTGGCAGTGCGGGATCGATTTTGTGGGTTTGACTGAGCACCAGTAAAGACTCACTCAGTTGAAACTGGAAGTCAACTCTGTAAATCCACCCTGGCAAGTAGTGTAGTGCTGCGTCGATGGGAGGGCATTTCCCGTTGGTGCAGAGCAGTAGAGGCACCGCGGTAAGTAGATGTTAGGAAGTTGATGGGAGATATGCAAGTTACTGTACATAGCTTGCATATCTCCCATCAACTGCTGCTGAAATCCATGGCCAGTGTAGACCAGGCCTGACTGTAACAATTAGTAATTAGACAGCTGACTGCAGATTGGCCTCCAAGGCCCCTGCCTGCAAACTGTCTCCCACAGATTGGGGTGGGGGTTCCACATGGGCTGGGAGGCTCTTGTACCCAGGTGGATCCCACTTAAATCAGTGGGAGTCTGCATGGAGACATGGGTCTGTCTGCACAGGGACATGGGTCCATCTGCACAGAAAAAGCTGCAGGATTAGGATCAGAGACTGTGTTTCTGTTTTCAGGGATAACTGCTGTAAATTAGAATACTGGTTATCCTTTGGTTTCTTGAGTATTCAGAGTTCAAACAGTTTATTTTGCAAACCCATGTGACTGAGTGGTTTATACTTGATGTAATGTGCAGAATCCCAGTGCTTTGCAAAAGCTTTGATTTCTGTAGTAGTATATTCTATTTTCAGATCTACTTGTTTGGAATTCCATATTTTGCAAAGACTGATTTCATATAATAAATCATCATCCTCAATGTATCTTTTAGAATGTTCAGTTCAAAGAAGCCTGAATAGGAGAAGAAGGCCATTCAACAGCTTTTGCCTCCAAATCACAGGTGGTCTCTTATAAAAATTACAGAATGAGCAGCCATTAATTCATCACCAACAGACCAATGTAAAAGAGCTGAGATTTCTCTTTCTATATTCTTTTTCAGGACTTATAGTTTTATTTGCTGTTATCACCTGTCATTTCTTTGTAAGTTTTCAATGTGCTTGTGCATTTGTGCTTCTATGTCAAGCTTCATGCTATTCTCTATTTGTGGCTAATGTGCCCTTAACAACGCATCTGCCCCAAGTAAGATTTTGTGAAGACCAAGAGCTCTTGCTAATGCTAAAGCACATGTCTAAAGTGAAACTGGTAACTTTGAAACAGTAAACTTTGTATTCTAGGGAGAAGAGTGCAGTCATCTAAGGCTTTCTAACAAAGGCTAAAAAGTTATGGTCAGCTTGTATGTCAAATTGTCAAACATATTGGTGACAGCTTTCACACCTAAATGCTATAGTAAGCGTCTCTTTTTCTTTTTCTATTTGAATGCAAATTTTAAAATGTGACTCATCAGTATGGATACAATTAGTTGAAACACCAACCTGAAGCACAGAGTTCATGTTGTAAAGCACCAGAAGGCATCTTAACCAGTTTGTTCTGCACTTTTTTATGCAGACAGGAGCTTTCATTCCCAGTAGCTTTATCTTCTCTCTTTTCTTCTTGTTTTCATAGCCATTTACAATATTTCTACAAAAACTCTAAGGCCTTGTCTATACATAAATTTTGTACCAATGTAACTTTGTTAGAAATGTGATTTTTTTTAAACCAGTAGATTTATGCTGATACAACCACTTGTGTGGACACAAGTATACCAGTATAAAGGTGCTTTATTATCAGTATAACTTATTCCCCTTCCTGTATGGAATAAGCTGGTTGTAAACACTTTTATATTGGCATAACTGCATCCACACTGTGTATGTGTATTGCTTTAATCACACTGGACAAGATCTCAGTGGCATAGTTATTGTGAACATTGTGAACAATCAGCGGAGCATTGGTTAATTCAAAGGTCATTACAAGATATTTGTAGTGGACAGAGTAGGTTCAGAAGGCACATTGTGGTAATTTGGAAAGTGGTAGTCCTTTGTCTGAGTTCAGCTGCTATTCCAATGTCTGTCAGTAGATCGCCGGGTAGCAGGCTAGAACTCCCTCACTCTTAGGCTCGCTGTGGACTGAGTTCAAGATCTATAGTCCCAGACATCATTTCTTCCCTCAGGGTGATGTGTGATCAGGTTTTTCAGGGTGATTCCTGTGGAATTCTTGCACAAGGGTGGGAACATATACATTTTCCACATGCTCCCAGGTGCACTCCTCAGGATTATACCACTCCCAATCAGTGAGATACCATAGCCTGCCATGTGTAATTTTAGAGTTCAGGATCTTGTGAACCACTTATTCATTGTGGCCTTGTACCTATACCAGTGGAGGAGGCCCTGTGAAGGAAAGGATTTTCTGTGCAAGGTTTCAAAATCTATATGTGAAATACCAGTGAATCTTCAGAAAGTGTGGTAGTTGAAGTTCAGACATGACTGGATTAACCTGTCACAGGATCTTAAAAGAGCAAAGGAATCAAAAGTCCAGTTTGTGAGCAGAGATGTCAGTACAGAGATGCTTTGGGGAGAACCATACCTTTTGTCCCACTGGGAAGGTCAATGCTGGTCCGCATGCTGATTATAGTCTGCTCTTGACTTTTCCAGGTGTTTTTTTATTTCTTCCGAGCCCAACAAATATGCTGCACTAGGTCTGTGGTGGATGAGTTGGGAGAAGATGTAGGTAATTGCAGATGGAATTGGGGTGGTACCCAGAGTTGATAAAAAAGGGGGCTGGACCTGTAAACACATGGTCTGCATTGTTGTAGGTAAACTCCAAGTAAGGGAGAAGTGAGGACCAATTGTCCTGGTGTTGGTAGATGTAGCATCTCAGACACCGCTCAAGAATTTGGTTACTCCTTTTCATCTGGCTGTTGGACTGAGGACGGTAAGCAGGGGAAAGACATGTATGGAATCCCAACAGGTGCAGAGCCTTGTGCCAGAACTTGGGCTGTGAACTGAGACCCTTGATCAGAGATGATGAGTTCTGGGAGGTTGTAGAGGCAGACTACCTGGCTAATCTATAGCTGGGTTGCCTCTTCAGATGAGGGAAGGCCTGCGTAAGGGATGAAATGAACCATATTTGTAAAGTAGTCCATTACTGTCAAAATTGTTGTGAATTTGTTGGACTCTGGTAATTCTACAAAAAAGTCTATGTTGATGCCACCCAGGGTTGAGATGGGGGTGCCCAAGGGCTGGAGAAGACAACAGGGCTTGTGTTATGGTGTCTTGGCATGACTACAAACATCACAGGAGGCCATGAATGACTATCATCAGTTGCATCTGGGGCCGCTGAAAGGAGTGGGATATTATTTGTTGCATCTTGAAGTGCCCCGAGCACCCTGTTAGAGGAAAATTGTAGCATAATTGCAGGTCTGCAACTCTTGTATGTCCAGAGGGAACATAGACACAATCCCTCATGTATGTGGTCTATTCCTGGGAGTCATGCAGTTGCTTCTGGATAATAGCTTGTTCATCAAACAGAATTCCCAAGGCAGAGGCTGAGCGTACCAATCTGAGTATATTCTGGTGACAAGCTGCACTGAGAAAGTTATGGGATTTGAGAAAGGGTAATTGGTTCTTGGGTTGGTACTGTATCTTCAGGACAGGGAGTCAGCCTTGCCATTTTCAGATCCGGGTTGGATATGTGTTAATGAAATCGAATCATGAGAAGAATAGGGCCCACTGAAGCTGCTGTTGATTTAAGGCTTTTGCCCTACATAGGTATTCAAGATTTTTGTGATTCGTGAGTACCCGGGATGGGTGGTGAGCTCATTCCAGGTAGTGCTGCCCTTCTGCAAAGGCATTTATCACAAGGTGTTCCTTATCCAGTATTTTGTAGTTTAATTCTGCAGGAGTCAACTTTCTTGAAAAATAAGGGCATGGGTGTAACACTTGTTTGGGACTAAGTCACTGGGAGATGACAGCCCCAATCACAATACTGGAGGAGTCAGTTTATACAGTGAAGTTTATGTGAGATATGGATGAGCCAATATGGGTGTTGGAGTAAAGGTGAGTTTCAACTGGTCAAATGCATACTGCGCCTCAGGAGACCAATGAAATTGGGTATTTTTCTGGAGGAAAGTAGTGAAGGGCTCAATTTGTTTTGAGAAATACAAGATAAATTGTTGATAAAATATTGGCAAACCCCAGGAAGCATTGCAGGTTGTGTACTGTGTGGGGAATCAGACAATCTTGGATAGTTCAGATCTTCTGTGTGTCCATCTGGATTCCTTTTGGGGATAAGATGAAGCCCAAGAACTCTGGGGAGGCCTGATTGAAGGGACAATTCTTCAGCTTGGCATAAAGGCCATGCTGCCATAAATGTTCCAGGACTGTTCGGATATGAGTAGTATGCTGTTCAGGGTAGTCTGAGAACATCAATATGTCATCTAGGTAGATTACGTACAGGTGTAGGATGTCTCAGAACACATCATTTATAAAATGTTGGAAGATGGCCGGGGCATTGGTTAATTCAAAGGACATTACAAGATATCTGTAGTGGACAGAGTAGGTTCAGAAGGCACCCTGATACCCTAGGTTCCCCTGAAGGTCCAATTTATATGGGCAGTGCCCATGAGATCCAGCAACACAGGAATAAGAGCAATGGGTAATGATTCTTGATAGTTGTCTGATTCAAACTATGGTAATCAATGCAGAATTGGAGACTATAATCTTTCTTCTTGACTAAAAGGACTGGTATGCCAGCTGGTGAGGTTGATTTGCGGATAAACCCTCAGGCCAAGTTCTTCTGGAGGTTTTCTTGGAAAGCTGTCAGCTCAGGTTCTGACCTGGCATAAACTTGTCCAAATGGCATTTTTGCACCTTTCTGCAGTTCTATATATTGGGCAGTCATAGTCCCGCTGCAAAAATAGGGATTCCACATTCTTCTTTTAAAAAATACTGGTGCAGTCTTGTTTTTAGGGAAGTTCCGATGTGGTTTCAATGGAAGGTTCTGCCTGGGTAGCCACTGGCACTGGCCTCTTGAGGTTTGGGTGCTATGACAGGAACTACTGGTCTTCAATAGTGCTGCTGACAAAACTCTGATGGAAAACAGGCTTCCCATGCATGCCACCAAATGAGCGGTGTGATGCTGTATAAAGAGAAAAATAACTAGTTACATTAATACAGTCACCATTGTTACAAAATTGCAATAAATCTTGTTCAAAGTATGTCATGTAAGGTATCGACGGAAAAGTTATAATCTGTTAAATATGATTATCCCATGTAAATCCATGTATAATCGTTGTATATGAAGTTATGAATATTTGCTATGTGTTTGGGGTCGGGAAGGAATTTTCTTCCGGGGCAGATTGGCAGGGGCCCCGGAGGTTTTTCGCCTTCCTCTGCAGCATGGGGCATGCGTCGCTTGCTGGTGTATTCCCTGCAGCTTGAGGTCTTCAAATCTCACTTTTGAGGATTTCAATAACTCAGTCATGGGTTCGGGGTTGTTATAAATATGTATGGGTAGGGTTTTGTGGCCTGCCTTGTGCAGGAGGTCAGACTAGATGATCATATTGGTCCCTTCTGACCTATGTTTCTATGTTTCTATGTTTGTATCTCAGACATGTTGTTTTCTTGGGTGACCCCCCAAGAGAGATTTGCTTCAAGGCTAGACAGCCTGCTTGATGACCTGTTAAAGACAATCAGCTTGCCCAGTGAGCCCCTCCTAGAGATGTTTTCAGAGAGCTCTGAGGCAATGGCTGCCCTATGATTCATTAAGGTATGTAAGGTCATGTGATAAAGACATATATAGATGTGACTCCATTGTTTGCCAGTAACTTTCAATGCATTAGGGTTGAAAATATGAAAGGAGACTGTGAGATCACCTTTTTGTCTTCAATCCTGTTCTTCACTCTGGACTGATTTTTCAAACAAAATGAAGTTTTGAACAAGGAATTGATGACCCCCGATCCATTTTGGTGATCTGGAGAGACTTTTTACAAACTGTCGGACTCACCATCACTGCTATGAATTTGATGTATAGACTTCAAAATCACTTGTAATGTACATAATTTTCTTTTTTTATTAATAAATCCTTAGTTTTTAGTTACTAAAGGATTGACTACAAATATGGTATTTGGTAAGATTTAAAGTATATATATTGACCTGGGGGAGTGGCTGATCTTTTGGGATCAGAAGAACCTTATGTATGATGAATCTGGTTTTCAGTAATCTCTCATCATAAAGACCAGATGTCTGGGTAGTGATTGGGGCTGGAACGCCCAAAAGGGACTGCGTTTTAGCTTTGTGTTAACCAGTGTGGGGATACAGGAGTTCACTTTTGTTAATGGCTTGGTGAACGCTAACGTTAGAATAACAATCAGTTTTGGTGTGTGACTGCCCTGGTTTTTATCAGTCTGTCCTGTATTTGGCAATCCCAGCTGTGACCCGCACCAGGCACGGTCACAAGTGGGTTGTGGAGGACCAGCTATGAAATACTGACCATCAGGGGAAAATGTGGAGAGTGGATAACTCCAAATTGTATGTTTCTTGGTGACCCTGAATCCTGGCCTCCAGAGGAGTTGGTTCCTTTGTTACTGGACCAGAAGAGAGAAGGGAACCATCAATAGTCTCTGAGGTCAGGAGCGGCCGTGCACTGCAGGGGAATCTGCAGGATCAAAGCTGCAGCTGTGTCTATGCAGCAGTTTGCTGCTCCCAAGTCAATAAGGGCTGGCAGGATGGGATATTGCAGGGGTGCCCTGGTATAAGCGACTGGACTGGCACCTGAAACTGAGGAGCACTTGGGTGGGTCTCTGGATGTATTCCAGTCAGGACTAAAGTGCGAGAGAACTCTTTTTCCTGATGCCTTGGAGCTTGTATGGGGTAGACGGTGATGCAGTAACATGACTCACTTCAGTAGAAGCAGAGGCGGTACTGATGTTGTCACTCCCTTTTCTATGGGGGTGAGCCACTGATGGCCCACATCCACTCACAATGGATCAGTGGGAGGCAGTGGTGAGAAGGTCTCAGTACTGGGACTGGAAGTTTGCAAGACCCCCATTTTTTTCTTCTTTGTTCCTGCAACCAATTGTCTATGGATGGCAAGATCTATGAGGACATACAGACTCACAGGTGTCCCTACCCAGGCTAATTCATCTTTAATTTCTTCTTGCAGGCCTCACTGGAATTGTTCCAGGCTGTATTCACCATGATGTGGCACAATTGCACAGCATAATAATTGCACATGCCTTGCCCCTGTTGGAGCTTCCTTAGGGCAGCCGCCGCTGTTTTGGTTTGGTATGGATCATATAATAGTACCAACGTGGCTTGGAGCAAGATCTTCCCACCCCAAGAATCAGAGGCCAAGTCTAATGCTACCCTGGACAGCAGGTTGGTGACCAAGCTCACTTTTGTGTGATCAGTACTATAGGACTGAGGACGCATCATGACTAGGAGGCAGCACTGGCTTATAAAACCCTGGAATCGCTGGTGATAATTATCAAACTGTTCCAGGAGCAGTACTGGGGAACAGGGCTGCATGAGCCATGTCTGGAGAGTGGCATTTTCAGTATGCAACTGAGTGACTTCCTCTGCAAGAACTGGTTCTCTGCGGTCATCTAGATGACCCAGGCCTTCAAGGCTTGGCTGTCTGCCTGGAGGCAGATGGTCCATTTGAGAGTATCTGATGCTCCCAAATGGTTAGCTAGGTCCATTCTTCTGGCATCAGCACCACTCCTGTGGCTTAAGTGGTCCATGCAAGCTGTCATGACCAGGAAGTAGGCAGTCTGACCTAGAGGTCAGAGCAGGAGTTGGGAATGAGGTCGGGTCAGATACCAGGAGGTCACAGTCTGAGGCAGGCCAGAAGGCAAACCAAGAATCAGGTGTCACGAGGCAAACAAGGTCAGGTAACCAGGAGCTTAGCAGAAGGCAGTAGTGGCCAGTATTGCAGGGGAAATTGTCCTGAGCAGGGAGAACCCAGTTGCATGGATAACTTCCTGTGCTTGGGTTAAATAGAAGCTGGGGACCTATCAAATCCCAGGATTGGAATCCTCTGTTAGAGTTCAACTGCTATTGTAGCAGTTAGTAGAAGGACAATGGATGGTATATTGGGAGTGCCTAGCTCATAAGGACTCCGTAGACCATTATTCGAGATCCAGGGTCCCTTACAGAAGCTGATGCCCTGGGATTCGTGTGGATCCTGGAGGACCATGGGTTTTGCTCATCAATTCCATGGCATATTCTGCTGAGTAGCACATCCTGCCATGGTGATAAAATGGGTAGGTAGACAACTCAGTGAAGAGGGCCTTAGAAATTTCTTCCCCTTTAGTTCCCTCCTGTGGGTTTTCTTGGGAGAAGGGCTTTTGGACTCACTGATAATAAATTTGGTTTTTCCTACTACACCACTGGATATATCACGTCATGTAACTGGGTATTAATCTTTGTAAACCTGATCCTGATTAGGTGACTAGGGTCAGGAAATAAAATCAACTGTCATCTGCACTCCTGTGAATCAGATCTTTTATAAGGTATCAGCAGTAAACTACATTTTTCACAAGGTTGGAGATGTCATGGTAGGTGACCTTGGAAGCTCCTTGAGAGATGAGAGGAGTATTTTGCCCCTTACTGTATACAGACACAGGACGTACTATCTCCCAAATCTCAGTGGCTTTCTGACTGCATGGGTGCTACATGTTCTCAAAACAGTTTCTCTTGCAAAGGATTGCTCATCTATTGAGGCATATGTGCTGTACATGGTGATTTTTACTGTCTATGAATGAATGGGCACATATGGTACTTCTGCCAGTACATAAACACTGTCAATAGCATTCTGGCATTGTTAAAATAATTCATCTCACTTCACAATGCTTTACTGAGACTCTCAGACTCATAGGCAGAAGGACAAAAAAATATGTAAGAAGATTCTCAAGCAAAACAATTAATTTTGAAGTAGTGTGATGGGATAGTCTACTTTTGAGGGCAGTTGTGCCTAATCATCAGCCTCACCCTGACATCCAGCGTGGCCATTAAAGGCTTTGGAAGGGTCTAATAGATGCATATAGAGCCCTGGGAATGAATGGGAATTGGGGAAGGAATCTGGAGACTGTACCTTTAAGGTCCTGAAACCTTGCAGAGAAGGCAGAGCCAGGCTCCCCTCTCACTCAACCAACTGGGAAAGTGGTGGGAGAAAGGAGCAACATAAAGGCTGCTTCCTTCCTCATATCAGACAGACACTGTTAAGAGAACACTGGCCTTTTTAAATTGAAAGGCCAATTGGCAAGGATGTTCAGTGGAAGCCTTGCAACTGACTAACTTAAGGCAAGAGGCCTGAGATGCAACCCTAGTCCCAGAGAGAGAAGGCTAAAGTAACTTCTGCTTGAAGGAAGAGAATCAGTATTCCCCAAGTCAAAGAGGCCTGACAAATTCTGTCACAGAGGGCTGAGGGGCACATCCTATTTAAAGGAGAGAGACATTGATTGTTCTAAGGCAAGTGGCAGAGAGCTGCTAGTAGTATAATCCAGCTGCCATGGGGAAGAACTGAGACTGGCTTTTAGGAAACACTTCTGTAGCTGGTCCTAGCAGAAGCTGTGAGGAACCACAAAAGTCAGGGCAGTGGCAGCAGAATTTGCAGATCATGTGAAGATGCCGATGAATGAGGTAAAGGTAGGAGCAGCCCAGGGGAAATGGTGGAGGGATTGAAGGAATTGTCCTTAGATGCCTAAACAAGGTTCCTGGACTGGAACCCAGAGGGGATGGTGGGCCTGGGTTCTGCTGCCTCTTCCCAGGCCAATAGGAGAAAGACACTAAGGTGGCCACTAACGTGTTCGCGGAATACTGGCTATTCGGTATTTCCAGGTATGGCGTGAGCCTAGCCCTACTGGCATGACCTTGTATGTATGGTACATGTGAGATCATGGTGCACAGAGGACTCGATTTTTAAAAGCATGCCACATTGGCCCTGCCAGCATGCCCTTGCACAAATGATATGGATGAATTCTAGGTCATGTTGGAGGGGGTGGAGTGTTATGTTCCTAAAAACTGTGTCTCGGTCCAATTCTGGACCAAAAAAAGTCTGGTTTTGTTCCAGTACCAGCGGGGATTCAAACATCGCAAAGAGAACCACCTGGTTTGATATCAGATGAATGGCTTCAAAAATAAAATAATCCAAGAACAGCAAGTGCCCAGGGCCATTAGATGGGCTTAAACATTAGATTTTGAGTTTCCTATTTTCTGTGAACAGCCAAAGGGGCATGAAACAAGCAGTGACATGACTGGGGGGCTGGGCTACATGTATAGACAAACAGTGTTGGCACTAGGCTAACACAAGGGTGTGCTAAGGTTGAGAAAATCCCTGCAGCACTGAACCTAGACTCTTTATGACAAGTAGTTACAAACAAACTATGTACCAGGAAAATAGAACAGAAAAAATACTATAGGAAGGAGGTCAAACAATTGCCTCTATTGTCAATTGGAGAGGATATTGGATTTCAAACAAAAATCAGCTGGCAACATGCCAAGGTAACAACTAATTAATCTGTGCCAAAGTCAGAAGACACAAACACTGTGAAGGATTGGTACTAAAGGAGGACCTGAAAACACCTCAACAAAACAAAGGGTGACAGAAATTCTCTGCTTCTTGACGACATCGAGTGCTGTTGATTTTGCTTACTTGTAAGAGAATATCTAAGTTGAATTTTGAAGGGGGCTGGAAAACGTAATGTAGGAAAACAGTCTTTTGAACATGAGTTTAATAAAAAACTTTCCTAGTTTAAGATTTTGGAAAGTGCATAAGATATATTTTAAACCTGCATCATATGAAGACTACACAAAGCTCTATTCACACATTGTAGCATTTTCAAAATAACACAAACCACATCAGCATTACTTTCATGGTCATGATCTCTTCAGCATCATTTGATACATATGTAGACCTAAGTTCTAACTCAGATATAGCTGTCTAATATCTCTTTATGTACCTACAGTAGCATATGTCTGAACAATGCTTTGTAATTTTATTATTTACAAGTGTTTCTTTTGCTCATGGAGGTAATGTTAGTCTTAGTGATCGACAATCTCCTTGTGGGAATAGACTGAGGTCTTTGTTATATTTGCTAGAGTTTTCAGTCACCTTTAATATAATTAGCCATAAGATGCCATTGACGTGACTGTGGGTTTTTGGGTAGAAGGAATTGCCTTAAAGTGGTTCCATTTATTCATATTGGAGAGATCCTAGAGGCTGGTGATGGCCAATTACTCTTACACCTGGGAGCTTACAGCTATGGAGTCCCAGAGGGATCAGTCTCCTCTTCCCTTTTTATTGAAGATTTAGTTGAAGTTGCTGGGTGAGATCATGAGGTAATATTAGTTATAAGGTGTTCTATATGCTGATAATACTAATTCTATGTTTCCTTTTTATCGGACCCAGATGGTGTCATTTCCTCATCTGGCAGAGGTAAGGACCTGAATAAAAGCCAGCTGGCTTGAGCTTTGTCTGAATGAGATGGAGGTGATACTTGACGGGCAGGAGGAAGCATTTTAAGGAACTTGCTAAGCTGTCACAACTGGAAACTCCTACTGCGTCAGAGGTCTTATAATCATCTTTGCTCATGGGTTCCCACATCAGAACAGAAGATACACTTTTCTTTTCAATTGGCAAAAGGTATGTGCCTTCCCTTCTCACAATTAGAGTCCAGCTTGCCCATTTATCCCTTTTGGAAAGCAATGTACTCGTAGTCCTGGAGCTAGGGCAGTGCACCAGGTGTCAGGAGAATAGTATTCTGTTTCTGCTTTGCTATTGCATCTCCCAGTTCAACCCTGAACATATCTGTTAAATACTCTGCTTCAGTTCACCATCTATAACTTGGGGACAATAATGTGCACCCACTTTTAAGTTCTAGGGATGAAAAGAAGTGCTATGTAATTGCTTTGTACACCAGTCCAGAAATTTAAACTGGTGCAAAATGTGGCAGCCTGTCTAAGTGGTGTTTCCCTGTGGTAACCCTTGACACCAGCACTCTATGATTTGCACTGGCTGCCAGTTGATTTCCAGACTGAATTCAAAGTATTAGTTTCGACTTGTAAAGCTCTAAATGGCTGTTCTTCCTACTAGAGAGACCTCTTCATGCCATACTGCCATAGTTGTGATCTGTGGATGTGAATCTCTTTCTGTTTAAAAGACAGGGGCCTGGTAGGGGTTCTTGGCTCTGGAACGTGCCCGTCCCCCAATGCCTATCCCTATTCTAAATAGCTCTGGTCTGTTGACCTTCAGAACATCCTGCAAAGTGAATCTACTTATGCAGGCTTCTGTAGAGTGTGGAATCAGATGAGTATGAGGGAGAGGAGGGGAGTGTGAGGGGAGAGGAGTTTTGTATTTTGTACAGAGTTCAGTTCTGCTGGGGACAAGCTGCTGTTCACTTTTATTTGTGTTTTTGGAACTGGTATTAGGGTGCCAGGAGTTCTGCATAAATGCCCCTTGATGTAGAAATTCAAAATATTTTCTTATAGGCTAAATCAGTGGTTCTCAACCAGGGGTACGCGTATCCCTGGAGGTAAGCAGAGGTCTTCCATAGGGTATATCAACTCATCTAGATATTTGCCTAGTTTTACAACAGGCTACATAAAAAGCATGATTGAAGTCAGTGCAAATTAAAATTTCATGCAGACAACAATTACTTGTTTATGCTGCTCTATGTGCTGTACACTGGAATGTAACTACAAGATTTATCTTCCAATTTGATTTATTTTGGAACTATATTGTAAAAGTAAGCAATTTTTCAGTAATAGTGTACTGTGACACTTTGGTACTTTTATCTCTGATTCTGTAAGCAAGTAGGTTTTAAGTGAGGTGAAACTTGGGGTTACGCAAGACAAATCAGGCTCCTGAAAGGGGTACAGTAGTCAGGAAAGATTGAAAGCCATTGGGCTAAATGGCTCACCCTGGGACTAACTATCATAGTTATTTCAAAGATCAGGTATTGCAACATTTGGTTGTGTGCCCTCTGAACAAGGTGGACTTGTGACAGCATATTACACCTACTCTACACTCACTGATAAGAACCTTCTGCATGTACTTCTAAACTGCTAAATACTGTCCATAAAGTCCTACACAGTGTAGAGCTCAGCTATCTAAGAGACCACTCTCTCCCCCTCTGACCCACAATGTCACCTGTGTTAGTCCAGAATCCATAAGCTAGCTCCCCCCAACGTGAAGCTTGAGGTTGCTGGGTGCAAGAAGTTGTCAGCTGCAGTGTGGAATTCTCTCCTACCAGAAATATATCATGACCATGCTGCAGAAACACTGTTTGGCTTTTCACTAACTGTTGTATCCAGAATCCTAGCGTTCAGCCGAATGGCTATATTTTTATGGCTCCATCCTGTAAAGTTGCAGAGTTGTGGAGTCTGTATGGCTTTAAATCCCAATATTTGGGAAATGTTTTTGCTTATCTTAATTATGTAAAGCTACTATAGGTGTCAGGGTAAATGACTGTAATACATAACAGTCATTTGTAGATGTTCTTACTAAATCAAACTGTGCTTTGCCCAATGTAAGTGCATTACCTAATTTTAATTCATTAGCAGAGCCTTTCCACAACTTGTCACTGTGTGTATGTCTGGTGAGTTTTAGGATCTCCACATTTTCTCTGCTATGTTAGTAGCTTTCACTAGCTTTGGACCATTCATGATGATGACCCTTCTCACTGACAGATCCCCTGAAGCTCAACATTATTTCAACGGTAGCCAGGAGTGGTCACTGGAGAACCCAGTGACATCCAGGAGCTGAGTGTGAGACTCCACCCCTGGGGAGCAAGGAATTGAGTTCAGGGTCCAAATATGGACCCTTGTATGGTTGTACAGTGTGTTACCCCTTGTTTCTTGAGGTGCCCTTAGACCATTTGAGCAGCCCCTCTGACAGTGTTTTAAATGAAAATGTAACTGGTGTATGACATATAGTACAGACATATGTTTTTGGGAAAAAAGATGCTATTGTTTCAAACAGCAAACCCCTTTTATCTTATGGAATAACTTCAATAGTTCTGTGAAAGATTTGGTTGCTTAAAAAAGTTAGTGAGTGTACCAATATGCTTTCATATGATTCTTTTATGATGCTGGCCAGCAATGAGGAAATTAGCATGTTTTGATCTATTCACAAGTTGTTCATCAAGAACTTGAAAGGGGTAGCTAGGAAAATCCAAGTGCTGAGACATTTAAGATATGCTTTCTGGTCACAGTTTTGTGTGATTGTCAGCCAGGGACTATCATGATCAAGGTAACTTGCCAATTGCTTGCCATAGATATAATATTTATTGCTGTAATGGGGATTTCCTATCAGAGATCTGAAGACACACAGTCTTGCACATTATTTTATACTAGATAACGTATAAAAATCAGCAGAAGAGATTTGATAAGGAAAATAATGAAAAGAAATACAATATATAGGATATTATTTTGATCGAGTAGATGTAACTGAAATTATTTTGATTTGTTGATTTAGCTATACGTAGCTAAAAGGGAGAGAGAACTTGTCTGGTGCTATGTAAAGTAAATAAATGTGTAATGGCATGGAGGAAGGGGTGGACTTAGTAATAATTTCATATGGGAGGTAAGCATTGAGTAACACCTTTCTATCACACTAAAGGGAAAGAATCAATTTAAAGAAATTCTATTAGGTTTAGCTAGAAAGCACATGGGAATGTTCAACCAATCAAATCACTAATTGGCTGAACATTTCTGTGCCTCTTTTTCTTTCCAAAAAGAGATTAATCCTGAGTTGTATTTTTGGAGGGGAGAAAATCTTTTTTTTTTTTAAATTACTAAAAATCTGGTGCCAGATGATGGCACTCTTTGCCTTTGCTTCTCCAGCATGTAAAAGCAGAGTGCGGCCTGGTGTGTGAAGCAGTAAACAGCACACTTCATACCTGCCAATATTTGCAAACAAACCCCAGTACATTCTAATTTACCTATGTTTACATAAATAATCACATACAGACACAATGCCCATTTGTCCTACCCACACCCATTCCTTGCATGTGTTCATTCCACTCCTACTTTTACTCCATCCTATCTGTTTACCCACACCCTTGTCATGCACATCATCCCGGATCCAATTTACTTCAGCACCTATCTCAATTCATTGCATGCTCACTCATCCACTTATTCTGTGTAGCCACACACTATATAAACATAGCACTTCCTTCTCTAAATCCATACCCTCACTCCACACCTATATATGTCATATCTACTATACATATCCATTCTGAATACAACTCCCTGCTTATTTGTGTATGCTTCCCATAATTCTCAATAACAGTCTGAGCTACACAATGGGAAGAAAAGCACACTCTAGGCCCCATTATTTATTGGCAAAGTCCAAGGAAGGATAGAGTTTCCACGTGTTCATTGCAAGTCCCATCCCTCCCATTAAACATTTTAGGTCCATGACTCCCTGCCCCTGAATATACTGGTTTTCTTTTCACTGGGTTCATTTGGTGTCACCCTCAAAGACTGAAGATGGAGGGCAACCAGATATCCCCCAAAGACAGGAGGAATGGAGAAGGGAATTGGGGCACCTCCCAGAAGAGTCCTACAATAAGGGGGTAGCCAGGATCTGTGGGTTCGGTGTAAGGGGATGGAGATGAGAGGCGCATAGGGACAGTAGAAGAGAAAGTCAGGGGCACATAGGAACACTAGGGGAAGGGGCAGAGGCACATGGAGGGAATTAAGGAGGATGCAACCTCCTATTCCCTCTCTCAAACAAAAAGTCAAAAGAGGAACATAACGCTCATTTTTTGTTTCTTTCAAAATTTTTTTATGGAAAATAGCTACCAAACAGCTCTACAAAATATGGCACCTGTGGTTTGTGGTACAGTACCTGGTATCACTTAGCAGAGACACCAAATACTAAATACTAAAATTACCAATTGCTGCCAGATATAGTCGTGGTTATCTGGTGCAGACAACTATTCATTAGAAACTAGATTGAAAGGACTGACTCATCTGGTAAACATTGGGTCATGAAACCAGTCATCTGATAAGTTTTTGGTTATCAATGGTACCAGGTACCACAGTGACGAGATCTATCTTTCATTAACTCGCACAATCCATTGGGCCACAGATAAAATGTTTTACCCAAGAGCTACACATTAAAATTCAGCTCTAGTTTTAAATTTTGCAATTTACATATAGAAGGGAACCATGCTCTTTAGATTCAGCATGCCCTAATGTTTTCCAAATATTTGCAAGTGCTGCAAAAAAGAATCTTGCTGACTGAAGCTTTCTCATCTACAAAAAAAAAAAAAAAAGGTGGGAAATATTACTTAGCTTATGCTATGAATTTTAGTTAATAGGTGAATGATCAAGATTCAGGTCCAGTCAATGTATTACAGAATTAAGACATGACAGGGCATATTCCATAGGGCCATTAAGATGTGCCTCAGGTACATCGGGAACTCCAGCTACCCATGGTATGTATCAATGAACTTATAAAACGTGATCTGCAGTATCTTATTGCTAGTACAATAATATGGCCCTCAGTCATGAATTTCATTTGTAAAGATATAAGAAAAAAGAGTTGTTTTTCTATTTGTTAAATAAGAGCTGTAATATGACAAATAATTCAGACTGCATGAATTGAAAAACAGAAAAAAGGTTGTAAGCAATTTATTTTTCTTCAGTTATGAATATTAAATATATATCGTAAAAACATTTTTTTATTTTCTAGTGCTTAGCATGGACTTCTCATCACCTCCTATAATAGACACTTTTTCACAACTCTTCCTGTTCTCTGGGGCCCAGTACTTACATTGATTCAAACTTTCCTGGCATCTGGGTAACATGCTACTTTTGAAATAGAAAATTAAACTGGGAGAACCTTGACACTGACTTCCTTTCAAATTGTATGCTTTATTGTAATAACTGAAGCCGTATCTACCCTACAAATTTTGGTTGATGCAACTTTCTTTGGTGTAAAGCTGCTGCAATTAGTATATCGCTTGGGCACATACATACCTGACTACATGTTTTGGCACTTAGTGTACTCACCAGGTGTACTTGTGTCAATAAAAAGTGCAGTGTACCATGGGCAGGTAACCCAGTGTGCCATGCACCACTTTCCAGCACAATGCCTTTTTAGGGGATTTTTGCAATGGGTTGTGGGATAGAAACGTGTCATGCAGAGAATTATGAGAGCTAGTGGTCAAATTCTCATCATACAGCTTTCTCTATCCCGTAATGCCACCCCTATCTCATAATTTTCACACCTTTTAAAAAATACCACAAGCCCCTGCTTATTTGTAGCTGTCTACCATCTGACAGAAGTATGAGCCCACAAGCTCTGCACTATTGTCAAGAATATTGCAAACACAGGATGAATGATCCTTTAGTATTTGCAGAGCCTCAGGTAGTACCACAACAACAGGGAACATGATTTCTTTAAGGACAGATTGCTAAGAGACTTAGCAGAAACCAGTTCAAGGTGGTTATTGACATTTATGGAGCAGCTTCGGATTGTGAAGTGTTGCTTCTGGGCCTGAGGAACAAACACTGACTTGTGGGATAACATTGTAATGCAGGTTTGGGATGACTAACTGGGGCTGCAGAACTTTTGGACGTGAAAAGCCACATTCCTGGATCTGTGTATTGAGCTCACGCCAGCCCTCCAGAAGGGAGCGCTGTTCCCTTCGATGCAGCGCAGTATGGACGCCGTGCGGAGGAGATGCTGCAAAGTCGATGGGAGATACGCAAGTGATTTACGTCACTTGCGTATCTCCCATCAACTGGTGCTGAATCGCAAAGGTAAGTGTAGAGTGGGCCTAGGATGAGTAGTGCCCCTTTTCTCTTTTCTTTTCTCTCTTTTTTTCTCTCTTTTCTCTTTATGAGTTAATAGAATGATTACACGACTTCAGAGACCTCTAAATTCTCATTGTGTTCAAATTTTTGACTTTCTACTATCTGTAGCTTTTATGCTATATGGATTAGAAAAATAATGAAATATGAAATGTGAGCTTCTTTTTAAGGTCAGTTTTTAACAGATTAGAAGAACATACAAGCTAAGATTTACTTAGAAAATTCAAGCTTTACTCAGAAATTATGTGCTGAAAAAACTGCCAGATACACTGCAGTTCATACAAAAACAGAGGTTGAATCCCCACTTTAATTGCAAAATAAGACCCAACCTTGGCTAGGAAGCTGCAATGGCTCTGTTGTAATTATAGAGCCCTACAATTCCACCTGCCATATAGGTGTTCTCCTGATCTTTCCTGGCAATGACATGGAGTTCCTGTAACATTCCTTTCCAGAAGGATAGTTAGAGTTTTAAGGATCCGGAACTGATTATACTGCTCATCCTGTATCAGATCTGATTTTAACAATAGAAATCCTTTAAGGGACACTTTAATGTCATTGGTTTGCCACTCATGGCTAGTGCCTATAGGTCTTGGAATGTAGCTCTCAGTGCTTCAGGTGCCCCTTTGCTGCTTTCTGATAACTTGTCCCTCCAGCCAGGTCACCATTTCATCCTCCCCTTTTGGGGCTACAAAGTCTAACTGGACAATTACCCAAATTCCATCTCTTCAGTCCCAACTTGTGGCTTTGTGCCTCTGTAAGAGTGGCTGTCAGGGGAACCCAGGCCTGTGCACTAGGCAGGGGTCCAGCCCAGGGACCCTATAACCAGTAACCCAAGTCCTCAAACATTTCCTTGTTGCTGTTTCTCTGGACCCTTTCTTACCAAACCTCTCTATCTTCTCTTACCTCGTTCTGGGTTTACCACAGGAGCCTAATCTACTCCTTGTGGCTACTTCCCCCCTTCTAGCTTCCTGCCAGGTTCCTTACTACAGGACAGGCAATCAGGGCTTTCTTTCCTCTACTTCCTCCTTGTCACTGGGATGATCCTCAACCCAGATGTCATGGTACATTAAACTGTCTGATTCTGTTCAGTCACTAGGTGGCACTGTGTGTAAAAGACCTTAGTTATGCTAACCTCAGCCATACCTAGCAGAGCATTTCAGGATTTTAGATGAACACATATGGTGTATATAAGCAAGCTATGTAGCCCATCCATATCTGGTTTAGAATGAGGCTATATCTGCAGTTCCCCTTTTCCGGTGCTGATTTTCTCTTTCTTTTTTGCTGGAGTTTTTGAGAGTCTCCTTATAGCAACTGCATAAGATAGGTTATTAACAATTTTTGTCTTTTGTATCATTTAGCTTGTCTTGCCACAGTATGTCCGCTATATGCTGGACTGTAACTCCCACAGCAGTTACTACATGTGCCCTCTGCCCCTTCGATACATTTTTTATAGGAATGCACACCCTCACATTTACTGCATCTCATTTTCCTTTTACAAACATTTGTTACATGGCCATACTGTTGCTCCTTATAACACCTTACAGGAGAAGGGATATATGACATGGTTCTAAATATCTGATACCTTAATATTACTTTTTCAGGTAGAGTCCCTCCCTTAAATATAATCAATACAGCAGTTGATGGCTTGTTTTATCTTCCTCTTTTATAAATTATCCACTTGCTACTACTCTATTTTCTATGCTTTGGTCAGCTGCAGTGGTACCCCATATATTATCTCTTTTGGTTTGATCAAATGCTTTGGTAGCTTGCAATTTATTTTAACTTTCCATAACATTTTTGTGTTTGCAGTTTATCAGCCTGCTTTTTGTTTTTACTTTCAACCTAAAGATCCCGATCTCACATCCTCCTGGCTCTTACTATCTCCTCTCTGCTATTTTTAATTCAGTAAGCTACTTTCACAGAGTTCACAGCACCTGATCCTATTTCTCTGGATAGGAATCTTACAATTATAACAGTTTAGTTTATTTCCTTCCTTTTGCTAATATCATCAGATTCTGCTTCTACTCTTTTTTCTCCCCTACTTTGTATTCATTCTTTCCTGCTAATTGACTTTTCTTCCAGATCATTTGGGGTCAGAAAATCCTCCATCTCCCTCAACCCCCGTGCCTCAACCCTTTTTTTTCTCCTGCTGCTTGCTCCTGCTCCAGCCAGCCCTCTAGCCCTTCCTTCTCCAGGCCTTCCAGCCCAAAGCTCAGTGAGCTCCCAGCTCTTTCTGCTCTCAGCTTCTTGCTGAGAGTGTTGGCCCAGCCCTTCCACAGCTGGGATTCACTCTAAATTAACCCTGTTCTGCCTTCTATCAATTGATGCCAGGTGACCTAAGTGACCTCTCAGGTCCTCATTAACCCTATATGGGCTACTGTAGGGTGCACACCTCATCACATTTGTGGAGGCAAGAAAGTTAGAGGCCTATTACCACATAGAACCACACAAAACTATGGGGCTGGAAGGGACCTTGAGAGGTTAGCTAGTCCAACCCCTTGTATTGAGGCAGGATCAGGTATATATAGGCCATCCCTGACAGGTGTTTGTCTAACCAATAACTTCTAGTGATGAGGATTCCACCTCCTTCTTTGGAAGCCTAGTCCAAATCTTAACTATCTTTATAGTTAGAAAGATTTTCTAAACCTCCCTTGTTGCAGATTAAACTCAGTATTTCTTGTCCTACCATCAGTGGATGTGGAGAACAATCAATCACTGTCTTCTTTGTAACAACCTTTTAACATACCTGAAGACTGTTTTCAGGTTTTCCCTCAGTCTTCTTTTCTCAAGACTAAACATGCCCAGTTTTTTTAACCTTTCCTCATAGGTCTGGCTATCCAAACCTTTTATTATTTTTGTTGCTCTCCTCTTGTCCACATCTTTCCAAAAGGGTAGTGCCCAGAACGGGACACATTACTCCAGCTGAAGTCTCACGTTTGCCAAATAAAGCAGGATAATCCTTCCATGTCTTATATATGACATTCTTGTTACTATACCTCCCAGTATTAGCCTTTTTGCAACTACATCACATTGTTGACTCATTCAATTTCTTATCCATAAGACACTCCTCCAGATCCTTTTAATTAGTACTACCTCCTAGCCAGTTATTCTGTTTTGTAGTTGTGCATTTGATTTTTCCTTCCTAAGTGTTGTACTTTGCACTTGTCTTTAGTGAATTTCATCTTGTCAAATTCAGACCAATTCTCCACTTTGTCAAGGTAATTTTGAATTCTAATCCTGTCCTCCAGAATGCGAGCAACCCCCACTCCCCATTTTAGTGTAATCTTTACATTTTATAAGCCTACTCTCCATTCCTTTATCTAAGTCATTACTGAACATATTGAATAGTACCAGTCTCAGGACAGACTCCTGTGGGATCCCATTTTGTTCTCCTGGTTTGACAGCAAACCTGATTTTCACACTGTATTGATATTTACACTGAGTATGGTTTTCCAATCAGTTATGCACCCACCCTATATTTTCATCTAGACCACATTTCCTTAGTTTGCTTATGATAATATTATATAGGACTGTGTCAAAAGCCTTACTAAAATCAAGATATATCATTTCTACTGCTTCCCACATCCAGTACTCCTGTCAAAAAAGGAAATTAAGTTGGTTTGGCATGATTTGTTCTTAACAAATCCATGCTGGCTGTTATTTATAACACTATTATTCTCTAGATGCTTACAAATTGATTGTTTAATCATTCATTCCAGTATCTTTCCAGGGATTGAAGTTAGGCTGACTGGTCTATAAATCACTGGGTCCTCTTTGTTCTCCTTTTTAAAAGATAGGTACTACATTTGCTCTTCTCCAGTCCTCTGGGACCTCACCTGTCTGCTATGAGTTCTCAAAGACAATTGCTTCTGAGATTGCTTAAGCTAGTTTTCTAAGTCTCCTAAAATGAATTTTATCAGATCGTGCTGACTTGACTACGTCTAACTTATCTGCATGTTCTTTAACCTGTTCTTTCCCTATTCTGGCTTCTGTTCCTTCCCCTTTGTTGTTAATATTGTGTGTTAAGCATCTGTTCACCATTAACCATTTTACTGAAGACTGAAGCAAAATAGGCATTAAACACCTCAGCATTCTTGATGTAATCCATTATCTCTCCTTCTCCACTGCATAGTGGACTTACTGCTTTCCTTTATCTTTCTCTTGCTCTTAATGTATTTATAAAATCTTTCTTATTGCCTTTTATGTTCCATGCTATGTGCAACACATTTGTTTCCTTAGCATTTCTGAGTTTGTCACTACATGTTTGTGCTGTTCTTTTGTATCTGTCCTTAGCAATGTGCCTTTGTTTCTACTTTTTGTAGGAATCTTTATTGATTTTCAGATAATTAAAGAGTTCCTGATGGAGCTAAAAAGGTCTCTTACTATTCTGTCTATTTTACCTTTGCATCAGAATAGTTGTTGTGCCTTTAATATTGTCTCATCTTACACTGTCATCACCTAAGACTGTTGTACATTTACTTCTGGAGTGCTAATGCAACTTTAAACTAGGTATCTCTCTTACTAGGCACCTGTGCCATTTCTTTTATATATTTGCAAAGTGAATCTAAACTCAAAGGAAAAAATGCAGCAGTTCTTATTGGGAATGAGATTTTCGCAGCACAAATTTTGTTGCTATCAGAACAAGTCAGACTAAGCAGGGAAATATGAGGAAGAATAGATGTTGGCTACATTGCTTTTTCTGCATTTTTCTGTCACATGACTGAAATCTGGCTGACAGAAAGTGCAAATCTAGTTTACTGGAAGGATGTGGAATGACTCACACATGGAGTCAGTGAAACAAAAGTAGTCCACATACATTTCATAAACCAGAATATGTACATTGCATGTGCTACAGAGTACATTCCTGGGAAAACACATCTCTTGGAGCATGTGACACTGCACAGTAACTGCCATAATGACACCTGAAGCATGAACAACAGCATAAAACATGCTGTGGGTCTAAATGAGTGTATATGTATAGTAGGAACATTTTGGGCAAGATCCTTTTCTGGTGTAAGCTGATATTACCCATTTGACTTCAATGAAGCTACACCAGTTTACACCAGTTCAGGTTCTGGCTTTTGTCATCAACCCAGAATAAAGCAGTAAATTCAAGGGAAGCTGTCTAGATCATCTTTTGTATTAAGAATATGAGATGAATGTTTGTGGTGCACTAGGGAACTTGTTTTAGAGTACTGAAACATCAGCAATGGATGAAATTTGCTGCAGTACAGGGGCCTAAGTAAAGTTTTCTGTACCACTTAATTGCTTAATGTGTGGCATAATGAGACATACTAAAAAATTGAACTCTGTGAAACAAGGACCTTCTAGAGAATCAGCAAATTATCATTGGCCTGCATTGCAAAACCATTCCAGGATGACTGGTTTGGAAAACTCAGAAATGTCAGACAATGAAAGGGCAGTGAGTAAGTCAAATATCTTGCCTATTTGATTTAGAATATCAATATTCTTAGATATGCCATCTCCCAAACCAGCAATTCTAGTATCATTTTGATAGAGTACCCATCATCTTCTGTCTGTTACTGCTATGCATAGGTATAGGGAGAAAAGGAGTATAAGGGAAGAAAGAAGAATTCCTCAGTATTTTCCGGATGGTTCTTTCTGTCCTAGAGAAATAGCATCAGAAAAGTAATATCTCCTTCTTAAAAATAATGGACCAGATCGTTGTCTCCATAGAGTCTGCTTTGCACCATTGCAGAAATGCAAAGCAGTCAAACTGATTTAATAGCATAGGGAAATCCCCACTGTAACAGGCATAGACAACTCTATCCTTTGCCCTTTCTAAAATCCATGGGATAAAACATATGTGTAATGGTCATGTGGCTGGAATGAGGCAGTGCTGTGACAATCCTTGGCTGCTAGGATGACACCTCAGTGGCCATTGCAGCATGTGATTAGAGTAAATTAGAGCAACCCTGAGGCTGCTCAAAGTTTCAACAGGGACTGAACTGGCCTTAAGATAGTCCAAGAATCAAGGAGGTATAAAGATTGCTTAGAATCATCTTTATCTTGTTGGGTCCTGCACCAAGAAGCTGGCTGGATCAAAGGAATGACCTTTCACTCTGAAAGGAAGTGATTTAACATTATCAAAATCTATTACCTTTTTTGCAAAAGAAATAACAACTTTGATATTTGAACACTCACTGTGTCACTCATGGTTTCTGACACATAAATTTTCACTCTAATTTTAAGATACAATTCCATGTTAGATTTGCACATCCTAAAGTGGTAAAAGTAAATTTGTCTTTACCAGTGTTTTGTTTGCCACCTAATTTCAGATCAACCTAATGTGAAAGGCACATATATTTTGTAAAAATAAAAAAAACATGCTTTTGTTTTGAATACTGTACTGCCATGTAATGAGATAACTATAAATTACACAAAAACATTTCTCTCATAGTGTTGCACACTTGTTGTTCGGACACGTGGTACAATATGTCAGACAACTACCATATATTCAGGAAATCTGTAATTATGGAAAAAGATTCAAGAGCTTATTTGCTATTGGAATTCTGAGCATAAAACTCACTCATCTGTAAACTGTACATGTAGTTATGTTCATACAAGAATGAAGAACTTATCCCTTTGCTAAAGTTTGCATATAATGAAATGACCATTTAAACAAATACAATGAATAAAGTTTCCTGAAGAAATAAATGATATAATCAAAGAGCCACTTGGTTCTATTTCTAGCAATGCAATATAATTCCTGGGTGAATTGGGCAAGTCCTGCCCCACATCTGTCAGCATGAAGATCGTCAGACAGTGCTGCTCTGCTATGTAGATGCTGAGACAGGATGTGGATGGCCCCTAGAATCCTCTGTGGGGACTCCTAGAACTTTTTTTTTTTTTGGCAGGATAGTTGGAGGGAGGCTGGGATCCATCCACAGAAGATTCTCTGGATGATGGTGACTCTCACAAGTGGCTCCTGTGTCAGCTCTTGGTTGTCGTGTGTCTAGGACAGGGCTATGGCTGAGATTCATCACAATAGCCGAATGACTACAGGACAGGGTGGGAAGTAAAACTGTCTTAGGGCCCCATTTATGTCCCTCCTCATCAGCACAACTGAAGCTCTGACCCAAGATATTTTTGCCTTATAGTATAAGCAATTCTATATACCATATTTTCTAAGGTTTAAATCTTGTCATTAAAAAAGACTTAGGGCTGAAATCAGGCATAGTTTAATTGTTGCATTTCAAAACATGTACTTTGAGAGGTGGTACTCAGTCAAATGGGGGAAAAAATGTAAATCTAGTCTTGTAGTCTAATCTAGTCTAATCTTGTAGTCTTTGCTATACCTGTGCAAATCTGGAGTAACTCCATTATTAAGTAAAAATAAATAATAATAACCACTCAGTGCTTCCAATATATAGAACTTTCCATTCATGGATCTTTCCAGAGATGAGAAATATAATGATTTCCACTTTTCATGTATTTACTCAGGTGTAATTTAGAGCAGAATCTGGTCTTTAATGTTTATTTACAATCCTACTTGGAACCATGCTGACACAATCCACTGCTGTTTTGTTTTGGCTTAATAACAAAGAATGTAATTTCAGTATTGTTGGGATCATAGTATGTCACTGAAACTTTACATAAACAAGGGAGAAAAGGGTGTCTACTGTTTACTGACACTAATAAGTGTTATAGGCTTGCCAATCAACAAGTACTATTTCTGACTTTTCAGTAACTGAGAGCATTCTGTTGACTTTATGGAACACCAGTGTCTCCACACAGGAGGAGATCAAAGAGATGCATTATGTTTCAATACATAACTTTATGGGACAGATGGAATTCACCCAGAGAGACCCATGACACTTAGGGCCAGATTATCAAAAGTATCGGACGCTAAAACCTATTAGCACATTCAAACCTTTATCCCAACACTGTCAGCACTTTTCAGCTCCGTTTAAAGAGGCCAATCCAATCAGAAGTTTAACTACTGCAAAAGTTCATATGTAGGTCAGGAGAGTGGTTAAAAGAGGTGGAAAGTCCAGAAGACCCTTTTTTGCCATTTCTTTTTCTTTCCATGTGAGTAATGTTACAAGTGTCAGGATACCATGTCTTTGAAAAAGGGGGAAAATATCATCTTGGGAAGCATGCCACAGCTTAAAAATGTATTTCAACAGAAGTGATATTTTTTGAAATCTTGCAGAAACTTCTTACCACCATGGGTCACAGAACATGAAGAAAACTGGTTGCTGTGTTATCCCTGAATAACTTTACACCAGTTTTCAGCAAGAAACTTAAATACAGTCTTGAGGGAGTATATTCCCCATCTCTCAGACACATTCCTCCCCAAATTTTCTGTGGTCAGATCCTGATCAGTTTAGTCCAGGCCACACTCTGCTTTCTGGGCTACATTCTACTTTCTGGTGTATTGACTGAACCAGGAATAAAGTCATTGGCTTCAAAGGCATGAGCCTTGTTTTTCTCTGGTGTAGATGAGATCAGAATCTGGCCCTCAGTTTTTACACAGGCTTTGTCTACATGGGAAAATTATACTAATTATACCAGTATAGTTAAACTGTAATACTCCCCCCCACCTCATGCAGGGACACTCTTATTCTGGTAGAGCTGGTTTCTTTGTTTAGCTCAATCCCATTCCTAAGTAAAATAAACTAAGCTGAAATACCCACTCTTATACCAGAAGAAGAGTGCCCATATGGGGTTTGGGGATGGTGGGTGATTATACTGGTATAATTTAACTTTGTAGACAAGCCTTCAGTCCTAATTCAGGAAAACTGTCACTGTATCCAATAACAGTTTGCCTGGATAGACTGGACTAAGGATCTAATAATTTGCTCTTAAGTTTCAGAATTGATTCCACACTTGACAATGTCTAAGACAAGGAATGTGGAAAACATTTTATTTTTTTAAGGACATATTTTCATGCTCTGTAGCAATATCAGAAATAATGATAGACTTCAGCCAAAACTGGGGCAAAGGACTAAGTCTGCAGTCCTTGCACATGCAAAAGTCCTACTGACTTCAACATGAGTATTGAGTGCATGAGAACTACAAGATCAATCCTAGTATGACACATTTGGACGCAACTGGAGCTGAATTATTTTAAGAGGACTGTTAATCAAATCACAACTGCCTCAGAGAAATAGGGAGGAAAAATTAGACAGCTGACTATTTGGCTACAAACTCTCTGAAGTGGTCAGATATCCTAAAATGAATGGTGTGGTATAAAAATCTAGATATAGAAAATAATTTCATTCCTTACTTTGCAGAGAGTAATACTGTGGACTTTTTGTAGCTGTGAGCAATTCAAAACTTATTTCCATTGTAAGAAAAATCCCTTGCAGTAGCAAGCAGCTTCTCATAGTATGAGTATGAAACACTTGAACATTTTTGCTACTGCAGGTCAAATATAGTTTTTCCTCTGTGTATTGTGTTATGTTTGACTACTCATTTGTTTGTGTCACTGCCATAGCACATTCTTTCCTTTTTTAAATAAAAAATTAATCAGTGGTGAGAAAGGGTTAAAAAAGTTGCACCAGTGAGCAGGTGTTGGGTAGCAGACTCTTTGGTTTACTTCTTGGCCACTCAAGCAGAGCAGGTGTTGAACATCAGCATTTCATCTTGTTTGATATCTGGGCTTTTGTGTTTGTCATCTGAAGGAAAACCCCCCTCAGCTTTGTTGTTTAGGCTGAACAGGATAAAACAGAATTTATTTCTGATTGGTCTTAAGGTTGAAAAGACTAGTGCAGCAATATCTGCCAAGCTAAGAGGTGGAAGTCTTGTTTTAACTTGACCTTATATATTGGTACAGTTAATTCTTTACAAAACAGTAACAATTAAGAACTAAGGAACAGAAATCTGGCAATTAAAAAAATGAATGTGGTGCAATTAGTGTTATATAATTACCTCTCCACCCCCACAGCTCTCTGGTGTGAACTCGCCCGAGGGGCCCAATCTGGGCAGCCTCTGAGAATGCTACTGGACAGGGTCCCTGCATGCAATTTAGGCAGCTGAATGCCTATTTTCCCCAGTGTATGAATTGCTGTGGGGCTTAGGTAGGAGATAGACACTCAGATGCTTACACTGAGGGAGTAGCGCAAGTGCTCTCCTGCGTGTGTTGAGCATGGCTGCAGTGGAGATGCCCAGAGACAAAAAGTGAGTTTAGACACCTACAGAGTTAGGTGTTTTGTGGATCACAATGGTGCCTAAAAATAGGACTTAAGAGCCTAAGTTTCCTCATGGATCACACGCATAGTGCATACTCTTGGGCATTTTATTATCCTAAGGAAGTATCCTAAGGATGCTATAATCTACAATGAGGCCACCTTTGGGGTATTTTACCTGTTTGCTGTCAAATGCTAAAATGATGTGTGCAACAATTGCAGAATCTCTTTCTTCCTCTTTCCTTCACTGAATAACTGGAAGGCCTATCATAGCCTGCTAAATTTTCTGTGAGATGGAGAAAAATTGTGATTGAAGTCCATTTGAATGTCTATAAATCTATATAGCAAATGATTTAATCCCATTATCCTACTTTATTTAATTTTATGTGAAGCTACTATGATTTTGAATGGCCACTTTTTTCACCAAAGACAGAAAATGTCATTGCCCCATGCTGGACACGTTGTTCATGACTAATTTTATGGTGGCACCCAAAACACCTATCAGGATCGGATTGTGTTAAGTGCTGAATGAACAGACAGGAGGAATATGTGGTCTTTGCCTTAGATAGTTTACAAGGTTGGGCCCTGAACCTGCAATTGGCACAGTCTGGGTGGACTGTTATGCCAGCATGAAGCCCTACTGATGGCAGTGGGACTTTGCATAGGTGCAGTGGTTTGCCTGTGTTATGTTAGTTGCAACGTGAGAGTGTATGGCCACAATACTGCAGCTGGCCTTGCACAAGTAGACCACTTGTCTGGTGTCAATGAATTTGTGCGTGTGTGTGCTGATGTCAACCCAGGTAAAACTCCTTCCAGGATGACAACCTAAAATAAGTCCAAGACATACATAGGGCTTCTCTACATAGTGTGGTGAGGCACATTAGAGGGGTGTGATTTATAAAGCGCTCTAATGTGCTGCACTGTAGCTGTCCCATGTGGCCCTCTGGCATGAACTAAAAAAACCTAGTTTGCATTAGCATAGTCGTACTAGGTACCTTTTAGTTCAAACCAGCAGGATTGACTCAGGGCATTTAAAGTGCAGCATGTTAGAGCGCTTCCCAGAACCCACTCTTCTAATGCACTTTACTGTGTAGTATAGACAAGCCCTTACTTTCTGTCAGGTAGGCTAAAAGCATTGATTTTTTTTCTGAGAAAATTTTAATCTGGAAAAAAATAAATCAACCTTTCATCACACAATTTGACCACATAATTTTCCAGACAGCTCAACTGGTTACACACATATCTGGACTGTTGGTGAAAAAAGTATTTGACAGCCACCCGTGGTCTAAATACAGCCACCCAATGGGCTGTTCCAGCACCTGGGACTCGCTGGAGTTCAGAGGTGCCTGGCAATAGCGAGGAGTAGAACTGTTATTCTAATTGTATAGCAACTGGGGATTCCTCTTGCTCAAGGGAATTTCCTCTATAGCAAATTGGTTAAGGTGGCTTTCAGGGGTGGCACAAGACAGCCACAGCAGGGACAAGAATCTGGCCTGAAAGCTGGAGATGGAGTTGTAGGAAATACATCCTTCTTTCCTTTAGATTAAGATTGCCAACTTGGTAAATTGTTAAGCATTTGTCCATATTCCAAAAGCAGAAAGAGAACAGGGGCATATCGCTACCAGACATACTGTACTTCTGCATCCAGTTACACTCCTCTTCTTGAACAGTCACGTAATGCATGTAATAAATTGCAGCAAGTTTCTGGAACTCTTTCACTGAACTTCTCCTCCCCACTTTAACTCCTTGAGGTCTGCACGAAATGCTTAAAAAGAAGTCACTTCTTAACCTGCTACAATATTTGACAACAATGGGCCAAAATATTGTAACACTACTATCCTAAATGCAGTATCAGTAATGGGCCAACAAATTTCAGGATCAATATGTTTTTAAATTCTTAGTGTAGAATACAGTAGCATATTCTTATACGAGACCATGCTAGTTCCCTTGCATGCCACTGTATTGAATTGAAAATAAGGATATACCCATACACAAAGGGGCTCTTAGGTACTAAAATAATACAAATAATAAATAATAATATACCGTCCTGTATATTCATAAAGTGATGCAGATATCATTTTGGGACCAACTCTGCAGCTTTGAGACAAAATTATTGCCCAATGAAATCAGTGGGTATATGGAACTTTTTTTTGAGATATGTCATAAACCCAAAATACTCAGAAGTGGCTAAACTTGACTTCCGTCTATCTGTCTGTCTACCCAGGTATTTATATTGTGGTTATCATCACGATAACTTGATATTTGATAACAAATTCTTGAAAAGTCAGTTGGAAGTAGACCTAAACAAAAATTTTTGAAGGATTAAAACACCGAAGCCAAGAAATATGACTAAAAATAACAGTTGCCTAAAAAACTAAGTAAGATGAAGAAAGCATGTCACTTTTATAACACCGTTTACCTGTTTAAATCTTATTGGTGCATACTGTAATTGCGTTTCTGTTTTCATAACACCGCCTGTCAACTTAAATTAAGATGCATTTTACTATCAGGGCAAAGACACTTAAAGGATCCCCCTTTAAAACAGGGAAATTATCTTTGTTATGTCCCTGGCTCCAATCCAGCTGTCACTGGTACTCCATTATTCATTTTGGTAATGTTAACCAGCTGCCAACTTAATGTCTCTATTGCTGGAGTCCATTTAAGGATCCTCCCTCTTTCCAGGCAATCAGGACAATTTAACAATTGTTCTGAATTAGCAAACCATTTTAATGCTACATAAAACCTAAACAGAAAATTGTATATATTTTGCTTTGAATCACTCTCATGTCTGAACATGGCTGGTTCAGAATTAGTTTATTAACTTTTGGTAAAGTGTATTAGAAATACTAACCCATGTGCTTCTATGTCACAGTGTGTACATTATTTTTCCTTATTGTCATTTTAGTACTGTGTCCAGTCTTGTTACTGAAATCACTATTGCTGTCCATCAAAGCAGTTTGCTAATCTATTGCCAATTGGCTGTTAAACTACAAAAAAAAATCACATACTGCAATAATCTGCTAAACACTAGCTTATGATAATTAAAAATGCTTAATTTGAACATCTGAATTTCTGGAAGGTATACGCAACAAGATGAAAAACAACATAAAGAAGACCGATTCTTGACTACAGATTGTGAAAATCCAGTATTTTGGAAAATAGCTGTAGCAAAATAAAATAAATTAGGCTTCCATCTGAAAATGGGAAATAAATTTGGTCACCTCTGAAAGCAGGCAGTTGCTGAGGTGTTTGTCAGATTATACTACAAACAATGGTTGGATGGGTGGGTATTAATGTGAACCAGTAAAAAGAATGTATGAAAATCTCAAGAAAAAAAAATTATTAAAGTATAATGTTAAGGTTGAAAGAATCCATCATTACTTTAACCAAATATAGTAAGAAAAATATTGTAATTTTATCAAAACACACAAATATCAGAAAGCTGGAAATGCAATGTTTTTGATTTCGTATGTCTTTTCCCCCAACCTATCCTGCTGTGAATTTTTGCATGTGAAATTCGAGTTGGATTCCTTTGGTTTTGTTGAAGTTATGATTTGAAAACTAGGCTTATAATGGACACTAACAGTAGGTTTAACTATGGAAGGACTAGTGCTCCTCTAAAATTTGTCCTTTCTACTGGAAATTCAGTAAAGAATATTGAAAACCAAACAAACGCAGAATTGGTGGTAAATGGTGTAGTGATAATGGCTGTACTGAAAAAGAAACATGTGTCCCTATACTACATCTTTAAACTGTAGATGAGAAACCACAGATTTTTGACTTTGCAAAAGATGTTCACCCTTCTTGGTATTTTGACAATTGTGGTGGTACTATATAAATGAATGGGATATAATTATTCCTGTCTACAAGTTGTACAGAAGGGTAGGTTAGGTCATATAAGAGAAGTTGCATTATACCCAAAATTCATTGAAATTTGGAAGATTTCTAGAAGATGAAATGACAATGGGTGGAATCTGTTTAAAAATCCAGCAAAACAGAAATTGTTCTGGCCTGCTTCATGACAAATTATGGGACAATGGGAATTTGATATGAGGTCAGTTCCCCTGAAGACCCTGTAAGCTGCAGGGAGTGGGTCTTAAATTTTTCCCCACACATCATAAGACCGGAAAAGAATTATCTAGTTGGCCTGCTTTCCTTAAGAGCTCAGGAAGGGGAGGGATCTTGCTAGCTTCCCTTCAGAGCCGGGAGGTCATATGCAGCTGGCAGAAGATACATTAATATTGACGCATAAAGAAAGATTCAGAGAAAAGCAACGAAGGCAGTTAGAATTAGGAAAGGATTTTATCTGACCAAGGACTACAAAGCCTACTATTATTTATCCTTAGAAAGCATGAAGCTAATCAGACTTCACTGAAGCTTTCAAAACGATGAAGAATATAGTGAAAATAGCACTACCACTTCATTTTATTTTGTCTTACCCCGAAAGAACAAGAGGCCATTTGGTAGTACTTCGGTGCATACATTCAGAACAAGTAAAAACCCTAGTGCTTCGCACCGCATGTCGTCAGTGTACAAAAGTTACTGCCGTATGATATTAAACCGATTACTGTACCTGGATTTTGTGTGTGCATGTGCCTTTGTCCACCAGCGGACCCAATGGTCATAAAGAAATGATGCTGATGGACTCCAAATGAAGTCCAGTCCAGGTTTCTCTGGCTGTAAATTGGTATCTATAGTGAAAGTCAATATTGAAAAAGTATATCAAGCGGGGAGAACGTTGGAAGGGATCTTCAGATTCCATGTGGGCTGTGGAGGATTTAAGAGTAAAATGGCAGAAAACTTTTGAGATAATAAGGATTTGTTAGGATTTAAGACAACAGAGACTGCTGATTAATTGCAGGTTTTCCAGTGACTTATAGTTTAATTTTTGTGTTCTGTATTTTCACCATCAAACAGCATAAGCAACATGTAGATTCAGCCACCTAATTAAAATATGAAAAGCCACAGAAGCAGTGCCAGATTCAGATGCATAGGAACAGTGAGCTTTTATAAACTGGGCCTTTTGGAATAATGAAAGATTATTCCACAAAAATGTCCATATTTGCTTTTGTCTTTAAAATGCAGAACTGAATGGATTTAGTTTATAGTATTAACCATAATCAAATTTTTTTAATGATTTCCCATTATTGTTATTCTACACAGCTCATGCAGTCTATACAAATACTATATTTTAAAAGTTTGTTAAAATAATATTAAAGTTGCAAGCTTAAGCACTAAAAAGTTAGGAAATGTCAGAATTAAAGTTGCCTGTATAACCTTAATTTGCCCCCTTATGTATATGCATTATGATACAGTCTTTAATTTCATGATCACACACTATTTTTTTCCATGTTTCAGCCAGTGAATGGGCAGCTATCCAATATTTCTTTTGATGCTTCTCCATTCAGGGTGTGTTGCCAGGCCTTATTTAACACACACCATCCAAAACCTTCACTGAAAACGACATTATTAACTTCCTCCTGAAAGTTTCAATAATATTCATCAGAATATCTGAATTCTTCACAGACATTAATGAATTCATTTTTACAACAACCCTGTAAGATTAGGTGATATTTTATCTCCATTTTGCAGCTGCAGAACCAAAGCACAGAAAGATTAAAGTCAAATTTGTCAGAAGTGTCCACTAATTTTGGTTGCTGAACTTGAGACATATATGTAAGTTGATTTTTCAGAGGATGTAGCATTTTTACAGCGTGTTCTATGTTCAAGGCACAGCACCCATTTACTTCAGTTGCATGTGTAGGATTCACAGAAATTCAAGAAACCTGGCCCACGTATCTCTTGCTAGGTGCCCAGAAAATGAGGAATACAAACAATAAGTGACCAACTGTAAAAAGTTTACTTTACTTTAAATGACTTCCCCAGCATCGTATAGAAACTTTGTGGCACAAAGAGGGATAGGATCCAGTTTTCCAGAACAACATTCAACTTCCATAATCACAAAACTATCCTTTCTCTTCCTGCAGTTCCCTGGTTCATTCATTACACACCTTTCAGCTGCTTCAATAAATGAAGTAAGGGTCCTATAGACAACAGCCTCATTCACTGCATATCCCTGATACATCCCCCGAGTCTTGTTCATCCTGCGCACTGACAGAGGCAGGGATCCTGTGGAAAAAATAATATGAGATTATGTAATTAAACACTGTATCATAATGCATATGCAGAAAAGAGTTGAATTAAGGTTGCACAGGCAAACTTAATTCTGGTATCTCCTTCTGAATGCTTGACTTGGCAACTTTAACACTTGTAATGTAATTTTTTGATGTAATTTACTAAAAAGAATTTAAAAAAAAGAAACCCTGAAAAGACAGAAATCCTATCACACGGAATCATATTGACCAGCATGGGTCATCAGCAGTATTCAGATCTTTATATTGACAGCACAGAACTGCATTGTTTAGGCTAACAGAGTAACTAGTAGCAATAGTAGGCTGTTATTCTCTATGTGAACCAGTTGATGGAGGAAGGTAAGACATACATTGTTTTTTGGGTTTCACATATATTTGTCAACAGCAGAAGAATGCAGAGACCCCTGGGTTCAATTACAGGTTTTGGAAGGGAGTGCATTTAGTGGTTTTACACCCTTGTGCCCTGTGTCCCTAGCCCTGTGTCCATCCTCTTTATTTCCTAACTATCTGATCCTAGTTCCTGTCCCTCTCTACTCCTATCTACCACCCTCATCCCAGTTCCTGCATCCTCCATCTCTGCATCATCTACCCAGCCCAAGATCCTGTCCCTTCTCCTGCTTCTACTATCCACCCAACTCATCCCAGTTCCTGCCACCCTTTGCTCCTATTAACCCCTAAAGACCTTGGTTCTCGTCAAAGTCCCCTCTGTTCCTATCCACCACCACATCCCCTGGCTCTTACTCCTTTGACCCCAGCATCTTCTGTCTCCCTCACTCCTATTCACCCTCTACCTCAACAGCTCTTGCTTCCTCCCACTCAGGCTCTTGCAACATACCCCCTTCCTTGTTTCTTACCTTTCTGCATTCAAGGCAGGTAAATTCTTCCTCCTCCAAGCTGTCTGGACATCAGCAGGGGGAAAATTGAGTGCTCAGAAAACATAGTGTGCCTGCTCCCAGTTCCAGTGTCCAGTGCCACAGGAGGCTCTAGCAACTGAAAGGAGCAATTGCAGTGAAAGTCCTGCTTACCCCTGCAGCTCTGGGCTAAGCATGTTCAGTGCGGGTGGAACCTTTGTGGAATTTAGCTACCAAACTCTAAAAAGTAAAAATCAAAATCATTTGGGACAGGGACTGTTTCCATCTGTGTCTGTCCAGTGCCTTGCACAAGGGAGTCCTGGTTTATAACTCCTCGGCACTATAGTAATACAAATAATGTTAATAATAATACTGAGAATATGCAAACTGTAGTCTTTCAGAGGCATATCCATCCTCCCACCAGGGTGGTGCTCCTGGCAAATTTCAAGTCCCTGCTGTAAAGAATGGAGGTATGAAACCTTTCAGCGAAGCAGTTGTAGGAATTTTTTTAGCATAGGCAAAACAGTGTATTTTGTCCCTTATCTTGTTCTTGGATATAGCCAGAAGCTTCCGAAGCTCACTTTGAATAGGGTGGTGGAGGGATAAGATGAGGAACACGGTGGATGTTCTTCATAGGAGTGAGGGGAGCAACTGAGACTCAATGGGAATTGGGAGAGGCAACTCCAGGCTGGGAAGAGGTGTCCTGTTGGTTTGTAGTCTCTCTTGCTGGCTGCTAGGGGTAGATACTCCCAACTTGGGCCTGATTAGCTGAGTCCCTACTTGCTCCCTGGCCTGATCCTGGTTGCTGCAGTAGCTGATCCAGGCCATTTGGTTCTCGCTCTTGCCCCTGCCCCTCTGTGTGCACGCAGTTTATAGGAAACATTGGTTTTCAGAATGTGTAGCGGAATAATGTTTGGGAGGTGGAAACAAAACTTAGTCCCCTCCTCCCTGCTGATTCTACTGCCTCTGAAAATGGCTGTACTGTTTCAGCTGAAATTTTCCAAAACAATTCAGACACCCGACATGGAAAATTTCAGCCTGAACAATTACAATCTGGCAAAATTAAAAGCAACTGAGAATAGGGTCTTAGAATGGGAAGTTTAAGGAGACCTAAAAAACAGGCAGTACTACCAGTTCTGCTTATAATATGTAAAGAGCTGATATATGAGATACATTCAGTAGTGCATAAAGCCAGATGCAAATCCTGCTCATAGAAATCTGTACATTTTATAAAATGTATGCCTTTGTAATTAAAGAATTGAAGAGGAGGATTTTACTCTGAACTAAAAATGTAATTGAAACTGTTTCTTAGAACCAGGATAAAGTTATTATCTCAGAGACAGAGCACCTTCAAGTTATTATTGATAGACTGAAATCTGATCTTCATCCTCTCAGACCTGTGCTTTGATTATGACCAGTTCCTGTGCTCTGACTGCCTTCAGAAAACCCCCTCTACTTCTCCTACTCTGACATCACTCCTAACCTTGTCTTCTCTCCTACTCATCTTCTTCCTCCATTAAAAGTAATTATATTTCAATTAATATCTGGGTTTAGGTGAGGTGACAAGTTGAGGAGGGGAGCAGAAGCTGAGCTGCCAGATTTGTTGTGGATGTGTGTGTGTGAAGTTCTGATGGACAGGAACCAACTAGAAGAAAGGGATTTGCATAATCACTGTACAATTATTATGAAATAATGTTAAAGACTGTATTCAGATCCCTGAAGTTTGATTTACTAATACTTGCCCTCACCCAGAAGACAGGGATTTATATATTATATGGGTACTAAAAAATAACTGCATACTCATTATGCAGTTTCCAGTAAAGGCCCATTCCCACTGAATTCAATGGGCTTTGGATCAGGTGCTAAGAGTACAGAAGATTGTATAATTGAGAAATACGTGTACATTTGGGGATTAATAACTGTACAGTGCTTCTGTGTTCTGATTGCACAGTTTATTTTGCTATAACTCCAAAGGACTATTGAGTGAAACAGAACCTTTTGGCAAAAAATCAACCAAAAATCAAGATGGACTTGAAAAGCAGTGACAGAAAATGATAACATCATAGTAGATCTGGGATTTTTTTAGATGTTTGGTATGCTCAAATTATTACATTACAATGGAAGGATAAAAGTAACTGTCCTAGATGTAAAAATTAACTATAATCATTTACGTGCATAGTTTGAGATATTTTGATATTATTAGTTAACTTTTGACACAGATGCAGAAGAATTCATAGAAAAAGACAGAAAGGAAGACTTCCAAACATGAAGAGACACAAAGGAATTTGAGATGATATCCCTAATGAAACACAGAGCTTCAGCACTGTGAGAAAATTAAAACTTGGGCCAAGAATCAAAGAGAAGCTCAATAGCCTTCAGAAAGCTTTTTATTGTCTGGGATCAAGGAGGTTTCATCTTTTAGTGTGCAAAGGGCCAATAATGATCTGCTAATCTATGTGGAGCATTTATATTGTTTTCCTTGTCATTTCTAAAAGTCTATTAAAGCTTACATGTAAGGGATTGTAGCTAGAAATCAGATGTGACTATAGGGCCAGTGTGTATAACACCACATCAGTGTTATGTGATGTTCAGGAGGATGTGGAATGCTTTTAGGATTGTCTAAAGGTTAAAGACTTTAAATACTGCTATTCACATCAGTCACATTCTAGGAGCAGAGAGTAGATAGAGACCAGAACAGAAGCACCTGGGGCATATTTGCTCTACATAGAGATTTGAGAAGCTAGATAATAAGATCCGTAATGTGTTTCTAACTTTGTCCTTAATGTATAAATGTAAATAATCTCTTAAAGTAGACAAAATGGTAGAAAACATGGGGGCAATGGGAACATCTAAATATCAAGTTTAGACTTTATATTCAGCTGAATAGTGTTTCCTAATAAAATTATAAAAACTGGGAACTGTCTTTTTAAGACTTTTCATTGATTTAAGGCCCAAAGAAACGAAGTGTATCCTTAGCAATGGAAATTTATCTAACATAGGAGTGAAATCCTGACCCTACTGAAGTCAATAGGAGTTTTCCACTGGCTTCAGGATTTCAACCCAGGATTTTTTTACATTCCTGTAAATTAACATGATAATCAGAACCACTTGGTTCAAGGCTGCATTTAGTTTTCTTTTTACACGATCGATCCAGTGTGGAAGCAATAACTTAAACTTAGTAAACTCTCAAGAGGAAATGTGACAAATCAGTGATACAATTACTCTGAACCATATAGCTGTACACTGTTGTGACAACATGACATCATATGATTAACTGCTACTGAATATACAGGCCCACTGATGGAGGCGG
>ML675624.1:40098591-40183828 GCA_007922155.1 Mesoclemmys tuberculata
GCCCACCTCTCTGCTTGGCCTCCCTCCTCTCTTCCAAACCCTCTTTTCCTCACTTGGCTTCCCCGCAGCCTCATCCCCCTTCTCTCTCAGTCCTCCCTGCTACCGCTTGCCATGTGTCCCTCCTCTCCCACTTGCCCCCCCATTGCTCACAGCATCCCTCCTCACCATCATCGCTCACTGCATGTGTCCCTCCTTTCCTCCCCCACTTGCCTCCCCATGGCTGCTTGCCAAGTCCCTACTCCCCCACCCCACTCAGCCCCTCCAGCTATTGCTTGCTGCCTGGGGAAAGGGGAGTGTAGAAGAGAGGAGGGGGACTGAGCAAGGGGGGGGACGACGTGGCAGAGAGTGGGCTGAGCGGGGGAGGAGGCAGGCCCAGGGTGGACTGTGGGTGGGGAAGCAGGCAGAAAAGGAGGGGCTGTGGATAGATGGGCGGGACTGTTCTGGCTGGGGCCCAGAATTCCTGTTGCTGGGCCAGTGAATATACAGTGTACCAGGATTGTTCAGCAGAAATGCCTTTGACATTATCAGATGAATCCAATGCCTCTTGGATATTCAAGTCATGATGTATATCCATTTAAAATGGCAGCTCAGGAGGCTTCATAGGAACCAGCTATGAAGGAGTAAAAAGCACTTACTAATCAATACATGGCATTTACTAATACATTTTGCAGCACATAAGTGATTTGCAAATCAAGCACTTTATCCTGCTCTGTGATGGGGTGTACTTGCACCGCACTGGAGACGAAGGGGTTAAGCCAATTCTCCTGGCAGCAGAAACCACGCCCCCTGTCCCTGCTGGGCATGAGCCAACTGCTGCTGCAGTATAAAAGGGAGCAGCCCCACTCACTTGGGGAGGGATGTTGAGCAGGGAGGATGCAGATTGCATCTGGGAAGCCAGAAGTTCCTGTAGCTGCCACATGGGAGCCCAGGCTGCTACACCTGCTGCAGAAGTTGGGGACCTGGGAGATGCCAGGATGGAGGCTTCAGGAATTGGGGTAGGAAGTGGTCCAGGGAGAAGGCTACTTAATGGCTCTTGAAGAGACAGCGTGTTTTAGCCAGATCCCTGCTGTTACAGTGACAACCCTGAGTCACTGGCAGGGCCCTGGGTTGGGACCTGATAGACCAGAGAGGGTCTGGGTTCCTGTACTCTGGCTGCCACCCCTAGCTCCTGGTGGTGGCCTCCCCTTTTCCTATCCACTGTCCACTAGGGTCCCTGGCTGCCACTGACTCTGGGCTTCTGAGCTGCCTGACCTGGAACCCAAGAGCTGCTGCTGACTCAGAGCTTCTGGGCCATTAGGGACCCAGACAGCTAGGCCTCACTACCCTGAGGCTCCCCCATGGGGGACAGGGTCTGCATGCCATACAACATGCTCCTATTGATGTCAGTTGCAAAACTCCCATTGACTTCAGATACAGCAAAGTGGTCCCTTAATTAACTGATAACACTTTCCATTTAATAGCCCTTCTGATTCATAGATCTCAATGTGCTTTACAAAAGTAAACTTTGTCCCAATTTTACAGAAGGGGAAACTGAGGAAGAGAGAGAAAGTGAATTGTCCAGGGTCACACAGTGAATGAGTAGCATAGTCAAAACTGGAACCTGGGGACACTGTCTTTCAGGTTGGTGGTCAGTCTTCTAGACCACTGCTGCCCCTTCATTAATAAAATGCTTATTCTCCTCAACGTGGCTCTCTCTTTACTTAGTAGGGAATTAAGCTTTTAGAAAAACTGCAAAATTGTTTTATATGAGATTTGTGAGGTACCAAATATCAAAAGTGATTAGTTATAATAATATATTAAACTTAGAAGGATGATTTTATGAGAATTGTATCAATAAAAATTAGTTGAACAAATGAGTATTAAAGTTTTACTCCATCCCCTGCTCCCATACATTTTATGCATAGTGGATGCCGCAAGAACTCTTTTGGAAAAACAAACCTGGATATAACATGATGTACCAAAGTGTGATTTATTTTTTCCCTTTCACAATGTTTGTGCTGCCTTCTTTTACTGAAAACAGGTGTCCTATGAAATAGAGAGAGGGGGATACCAGCCAACTTCTCAGAGAAAAAAGATCTCTTGTTTCTTTTTCGTATTAATTATAAGATAGTTAGGAAGTACAGGACAGGTTTTGCACAGTAAAGAATTGAGTTGGTAGGAAGATGTAATATATATGACTATAGAGGTCTTTTCCATTTTTAGATTCTGTGATTTTTATTATTTCTTGGCTACTTTATGTAAAACATACAAACAAACACAAATCCCTCCTTCTAGAATAAAGTAAAATGGAGATCTAGGACCTTATTCTCCATTCTGCTACACCAGTTTGACACTGTTGTAACCAGATTAACTTCAGTGGCGTTACATTGTTGTAAATATCATGCAACAGGATAGACTAGCGAATCAGATTCCCAGGTGCTCATCAGTGCCAGGGTTAATCATCGAAGCTGAGAAAATAATTTATCAGCTGAATTTCACCATGTTTCTGAGTTGCCCATAGGCAGATAAACAACATACTCAAGTTATCTGTTGTTGTCAATTATTTGTGATTTTTCTTCTGCAAATAAATTTTGGCCTGTACATTGTTCAAATTGCAACCACAACCAGATATTCAACTTGCACTGTAACTTATAGAACTAACTGAGGTAATTTACATCATTTATATGATCAACTTATGTAACTAACCAGCATAGGCCCTGATCCTGAAACTAGGCAGCAGACTGAGCTTACAGTCACTCTGAAGTCCCTGTGGGTTCAGTGGTCTACCCATGTGCAATGAAGTGTGGAATTGGGGCTACTGTGAAAACTGCAAATTGCACACTTGCTTATGCTGACATGTTTTTTCTGTGTTTGATCAGATATGCAAATCATCCAATCCAAGAATAGAAACAACACCATGTCAACTGGACAAATGTCCAGCACAGAACCAGTTGTGAATTTTTAATGTTATCAAAGTTACAATTCAAAATTTGTTTTCAAGGTGAAATTCACCTCTGTCCAGAGGGCCAGCACAAAGGCTTAAATGATGCTAGCCCTCTGAATGGCACCTTCAGTTAATACTCAAGCTAAAACTGTGATTTTTCATAAATATCTCTTGTAGTAAAGCATGATTACTCAACTGTTAATGGAAAGCAAACATGAAAGGACTGTGACATGAATAGACACATCAAAAACTGTTTTGATCGTGAACATGAGAAATTATTCCACTGTTTTCTTGAGTCTAGTCTGGGCCCAATAATGTAACCATTGAGGGCCTACTGACTTCACTGTGACTACTTGTGTGTGAGTACAAAGTATGAATAAAGAATGAAGATTCTGACCCTTTGTTAATTAATTCTTAGGTCACACTTTGGCTCTGATCCAGCAAAGCACATAAACACGTGCTTACCTTTAGGCACTTGAGTTGTCCTAATGACATCAGTAGAACTATTTACATGCTTAAAGTTACTTGCATGTTTAAGTGTTTGCTGGATTGAGACTTCTGCTCTGAGGGTGATATTGGCACTGTATATGTCAATTGATGTTCCATCATTTGTTGCAGAGGGAAAACAATGTTGGGGAAGAACATCTATGACAAACTGCATAATAATATTTTATAGAGTGTTGTTGTAGTCATGTTGGTCCCAGGATATTAGAGAGACAAGGCAGGTGGGGTAATATTTTTTATTGGACCAACCTCTGTTGGTGAGAGAGACAGCTGTGAAGAAGAGCTCTCTCTAAGTTCAAAAGCTTGTCTCGCCCACCAACAGAAGTTGGTCCAATAAAAGATATTACAACACCACCTTGTCTCTCATAATATTTTAGTAAAAAGTTATTCTTTACTTTCACTTAAGGTTGTAAGTAGTTCAGTAAAGAGATCCTCATAAAATATATCCCCAGGCACCCAAACCTGAACATTTCCTTTCAAACTTTAAAGACACAGAATATCTGCCCAAAACATTTTTCTGTTTTTGCTTTTTTAATTTTTCTTCACTCTTAAGTACTTGTTTTTCCTACATAAAGGGATGCATTTTAATATTATTTAACTTTGTAGTGTTAATCTCCAACTGGTGGTTTTTGTGGTTGATCATTACAGATTCCTCTTGGCTGGAGTTCTGTTATAAACAAAAATAATGTTGGGGTTTCTTTATGGCATTTCAACAAGATTTACAAGCCCACATGAAATGATGATATAAATTACTGAAAAATCTTTCAATTTTTTAATCTTTATGTGTTAGTGTAGTTCTATGCAACTACCCAGAAATTAATGGTGAAGCTATACCATTTAAAAAGTGGTGTATCTAATAAAAAAATCAACTGTCCTATTTCATGTTTATGTTAAAAAAACATGTGGTATTGATACAGGTACATTCATGCTAATGACTATCACTTCAGCTCACTCACCTCTTAATCTGTGTGGTTTTTTATAATTTACAGCCAGATTCTAGCACCGGATTGTAAATTAGAACTAGACTGTGGAACTCATTGATGGTGAAATCATAGCCCCTTTGAAGTCTATGGGAGTTTTGCCATTGACTTTGGTGAGACCAGGATTTCTCCCAGATTGTTCATCATGTGCTGGGGTGTGACACTGATTAGACCAAATATTGCAGACATATTAACACTAGATTTCTATTCAAGCCATGAATTCTAGAACTGCTGTGATGTGCTCTTATAGATATGGCATTCCAGTCCAAGTCATACCATATGAACCAGTGCTGAAGAGAAATTAGGAGAGCAGAGATAAAAGCAGTCACTTCATTTGTCTGAAGGACACTATGGAAAGTAATGCAGTATTGTTTGTTATAGGGAGTTCAAGAGTGAATGAAGTAATAAATTGCCTCAACATTAAGACATTTTTCTAAAATTTTCTTACAAAGTCTGTTACATGTGGAGCTGCTATATAATGATCTAAGAATACTGATATGTAATCATTTTATGATATTACACATAACCTGGGCTGTGAAGTGAAGCTACGGTATATGAGATTATCGTACTTTCCTGTATGAATTTGTCAATCTTGTTTAATGGGGCACTGTGGAGAAAAACACACAGGAAAGGAACACAATGGCTGTACATAAGCAACCTCCCAGCAAATCATTTGGGGAAGCAGTCCAAAAGAATGGCCTACTTGCAGACCTCCGGCAGTAGCTACACAGGTGCTTTGACACTGATGGGAGCCTAGAGTTTGGAAGGGACACCAAAGGGCTAAAAGAACTCTCAGGAGAAAGAGGAGGAGGAGTTGAAGATATTGAGAGAACAGACTGAGATGGAACAGAGTCACAGGTTAAGGTGACCACTCACACATTCTCAGAATACTGGCCATTCAGGTACCTTTAGGAGTGGCATGGGCCCACCTCTGCCAGTCTGATGGTGTGTGGGAGGTCATGTCACAAGGGGGCTCCATTTTAAAGAGCTGGAAGGGGCATACCAGATAAAACAATATCCAGTTTTGTTTCAGTACTAGACAGGGATTAATCTCTCAAAAAGAGGACCATCCAGTTTAATACCAGACAAGTGGCCTCCCTAACACAAATCCTAGTGTCTGAAAGCAATTGAGACCGTCCCTAGCTTCCTAGGAAGGTAAGCCTTAGGGAAAGAGGGAAATGTGTAAACTGCTTATTGTTTTAAGATCTGTTTTCTCTCAAATGATTTTGTGCTAAATAAATAATACCTTAATTATATCCAGTAGCTGTTTGGCTACTGGATACAACTGATATAGTTCTCAGAGGGAATTGAACTGCAGATATTGAACAAGTCAGGCTTGCCAGGGTAATCAAGTTAGCACCTGAGGATTACAGCCCAAGGTCTGAGGGAGAATTGCATGATTCCATTCAGACAAATAATGGCTCAAGGCCTGAGACCTGATAGGAGTGCATTTGAAGAAATCAGAAGCAGTCAGAGGTGCAGAGAACCTGATAACTGTATGCTACAATAAATTGAGGAGGCAAAGTGAGTCTCAGATCTGAATAAAAAATAAATACAAATACAAAAATAAAAACTATGCATTAATCTCAGGTGCCCAAAATCTCTTTCCCAGGTAAGCTGATTGTCATAGCTGTCATATCACAAGGCAAATCTGAGGGGGAAATGCAATACAAAGTCATGCTTAATTAAAAAGAGTGAACAGGATTGCTACACCTTGTTTGCCCATTAATTTACCCACAAGAAAGGCCACTCATTGGGCACTCATTAATGGATATGCTCAGTTCTTAGCAGTTCAGGCTAAGCAAGAGCTTAACTGGCTGTCTTATTTTTCTATCACTTCTAGCATTCTTTTGGTGTCTGTGAAAATTCACTTAGTTTAAGAACTAGTCAAATATTAGTCTTGCACAGGATTATAGGAATCCTGAGTGATAATATTTAGGACTATATTTTCAAAGAAAGCACAAAGTCCCCATAAATCGTACTGTATGTATTCTGGGGAATAATTGACATTTGTTTAATCCCCTGAGCCAAATTCCTTATTTAACAATTTTATGCATATTCTGTGGCCAGCAAATCAAAAGTATAGATTCCTTCCAAAACAACCAAATAATTGCTTTGGGGCTGTTAATAGGACAATGATCTCATTTTTGTGTAGGTTAAAGTGAAGAAATTAAACCCTAATCCAGGGTTTTGGGAATTGAGGAAAGCAAGTGGGAATATTGGGTAATCAGATGGAGATGCATGGACCTTTACTTTTGAGGCTCTTAGCCTTCAGTAGCAAAGGAAATGGAAAATGGCACAAACAAAAAGAAACACAGAATCATTCTTTGTCAGAGATAGCAGTTTGACCCCTCACTATCCAGAATAACTACTGACAGATTCTGATTCCTCTTCAAGATCTTGGTACATTTATGTGGCTTATTTTAGCTTTGAAGACAACTATTCTTTTTTATAATTCTAAGGGCAACAGCTCCTATATCCAGATTCATAAGAAACGAAAATAAATTTTGCATAAATCAATTTGGATTTGGTCCTAAATCACATCTTGTTTATAAAACAAAATTTCAAAACAGGTTGTGTTGTTAGATAGCCAGAGATATTTTAACAATAGGCCCATTGGCTGCTGGGTTTTTTTTTAATGACTGGGTTTTTTTTTGTTTTGTTTTTTAAATGTGCTTACAAATCTTTGGATAAATGCATAAGACATTATTGTAACTCATATCACAAGTTAGAGCTCACATTATAAATACTTACATAACTTGATATTATATTATTATTATTATGTATTGTTTATATTGTGGTAGAACCCAATCATGACCAGGACCCAACTATGCGGCAGAAATAAATTCAAAGAGATAGTCCCTCCAACAAAGAGCTCCCATTATAAGAATTGATCAGTACTATATCTCCTGTGGTGATTCCTCCCCGCCAACAACATAGAAACAATGACTGTGGAGTTCTGGGAATAGCTGTGCATAGGAATGAAGCACTTTCTCAGCTGCTCATCTGTAGGTTGCCGTTTAATTTGTGGGGAAGTGTAACAAGTGGTTTTCCCATAAACTCCCTTCTGATGTCTGCCAATTTAAAACAAACACACAAACACAAACAGACAACAAACAAACCAAACTACTATAAGATCTGAATTAGGTGGCTTCAATGATGATAGTAATTTTGCCATGTCTTGTTTATCAAGATTTCTCTATGAAACTATGGATGAAATGGATTTGGGAAAATCTCTGCTCATTCCCTAGCGATTCACTTAAAGAAACCACAGGCCCAATTCACTTCCATTGAAATAGATATATGAGGTAACATGATAATTGAATCAGCGCCTAGTCCTAAAGAGGGTGGTTGCCTCTCGATCAAAGCTGAGGTCATTTGTGGGTCAGCTGAGAGAGCTTTTAGTGCAGCGATCTGTACAGTGCTTAGTCTTTCAGAAAGCCAGGCATTTTATACTGTAGAACTGCTGGTCCCCAGTGGAATTTCCTAAAGTTTTTTTTTTTTTTAAATCAAACCTGAAATTATTGATGAAGGATATCAAGGCCCAGTCTATACACAGAAGTTACACCAGTTTAAGTAAAATCAGTTTAAAAATTGTTGTTAAACCAGCGTACCGCCTTCCATGAACATGCTTATATATGTTTAAAACCTGCTCTATCAATTTAACTTGTTTCTAAATTTTCTGACACAAGCTAAATTGAGATAACACAGGTTTAAACTGAATTCAAAGTGTTCACGCAGTGGATTGCACAGGTTTAATAAAGCTGGTTTAAAAACACACCTTTTGTTAAGCCAATGCAGCTCCGTGCAAGTCTAAAGTAGCAGAAAATATCTGTGTCCTTCTGGACTGTTGAACAAATTCTGGAAGATTGCAAATGATGACTCAACAGCAGGCTGACCTAGCCAAGGGAAAAAATGACTTAGGGAGAAAGAAGAATAGGGAAATGAAATACACTAATTGAATCAACCATGGCAAAATTCACCCTAGGATAGAGGACCAACACAGGGTTCTATGTGCCACTTAATAGAGTTAAGGCATAAAAGTCGGTGTAGAGCCTGAAGAACACCCTCTGCACTAAGTGGGATTTTCCACTGGTGAATCAACCTCTGCACCAGCGTATGCCATATGCTCTAGCTCCGTGCAGTCCTGTAGTCATTCCCAAGTGACTGTCTCCTTTGTGACAGTGGGAATGGGAGGAGTCAGACCGCACCCAGGGTAGTGCAGCAGACTGAACCCATTTGAAGTAGATATTGTGGTACACAGCATGTGACAGTCTGTACCCTATGTTCACCCCTTTTGAAGGACTATGATAAATTTTGTTCAAAGTATGCCTTGTGAAATGTGAAAACTCATAATTTGCTGATTGTTATTGTTGTGGTAAAATATGTGTGGCAATATTATATGTAAAGTTATAAGAGTCAACTGTATGGTGATAAAGCAGATAAGGTAAAGTGCTTTCAGAACTACTGATGAAAAGAGCTGGGTATTATTACAATCACCAGCCTGGGCATCAAAACCGCACACACTGCAAGTACCAGCCAGGGATGGATGAGATAATACTTAGTTCTGCCTTGAGTGCAGGGGACTGGACTGGAAGACCTCCCGAAGCCCCTTACAGTTCTATGATTCTATGATATTACTAAGACATGCTCCAAGTCTGGAGAGCAGTGACAAACCAGTTCCCCTGAGACAAAGGATTTGTGCATATCATTTTCTATTAATAAAATGATGGACTTTATTTGAGCTTATATTGTTCAGGAGAGAGTTGGGCAGTACAAGACGTATGTCTGGGACTGGGAATTGCTGGTGTTGCACTGCAGTGTAATTCAAGAGTGGCTGGCTAGAACAATCCTACAGTATAACTGGGAGTAAGTTACATGCTGTGTGTGAGCAGACCAGAAATGGCAGTTCTCACTCCAAAGCAGTGTAAAAGATATCCCAGGTTGGAGAACTGAGAGGACACAGCTGTTCATTAGTTCAGAGTGTACCCTGGGCAATGTCACACGGCACAGAAAGCATCTTGTGGTGTATTGAGCACTGTGTTTGGGCTGCTAGCTATCACTATTCACTATCACTATCACTATTCACTATCACTATTCGGCGTGTGTGTGGGATTTCCTGATCCTGCTTTCAGGCCAAAGCGCTCAGTAGGGAAACGTGCAGTCTCAGCAGTCAGTCTGAAAAGAGCCAGTCTAGAACATGGTGGGGTGAGTCATGCCTCTCTGCCCTTTCTCGATCTCTCTCTCTTTTGGGCTCTGTGTGTTATCTTTCTGAATTCTAAGAAATAAAGTCATGTTATGTTGCATCCTTCCAGCAAGAATGTTTTGTTTTTAATTTAACTTCTCTGTGTGTATGCCATGAATATCCCAGTTCTAAGTATCAGTAGTAGCAGAGACTCATTAGATAGAGTCCATGGAATAGTAGCCTAACTGATATCCTGAGGGTATGTCTACACTACAAGTGCTACAGCTGCAGTGTAGACACTTTCTATAGGGGTTTTTCGATTTCTGTTGTAAATCCACCCCATCAAGAGACAGCAGCTAGGTCACTGGAAGAATTCGTCTACAATGAGGGTTAGGTTACCCAGCCTAACTACCTCATGCAGGGTGTGAAATTTTGCACACCCCTGCGCGATATAGCTAGGTTGGCCTAAGTTATAGGTGAAGACCAGATCTGAAATACTGAGATGCAGTGCCTGATTCACTATGTCCTCACCCCAGTGCAAAGTGAGTGCCAAATGGGTGTGAAATGCTACCGTGCTAATTTAATGGCATTTTACTCCCCACCCCTTGTGCTAATATAATACAAATTACTATACAAAATGCCCAAGAATAGAGCCCACAGCATGGATTTTATACCTGGTAGAAGACTGTAAATAAAATAATAGTTGAAACATACCATATAGTGATGGAGGAGTGACGTGGGGTGAATTGCCTTTTATGCAGAGCCCCTTCTGTGATGAAGAAGTCCCCCTCAATTGGGGAACCAGGAGCAGTAGTGGCCAAGGTAGTTCCTGGTAACAGACATCCACCGCAGCCATGGATGTCAAGGATGGGGGGGAAATCAGGGCTCTCTGCAGATGGTCATGGGCCTCTTCTGGATCCCCTGGGATCTGCATGAATTCCCTGGAGTGGTGTGACGAGGTGTACAAACCCCACACTGGGCCTGAAGGGATTAAAGGATAATACTGGCCCTGTGTAGCCTCACCTCTCCAGGCCTACGGCGCATGCTCCAACCAGAGAGGAAGCTTAAAAGGCAGCTACTCTTCTTAGAAGGGCAAAGGTGAGGGGTGGAAGACTGACCTACCCTGAGGGATCCTGAACAAGGGTGCTGAAGGAGCCCCACTGTGAGCAAGAAGACTGCCTGCTGAGCCCAGTTGGGGCTGCCGGTTTAGTTGTCATGCCTTGTCTTTTGCTATCTTATGTTGGACTTGGAGACTTTGGGGGAGCTGGAGGATAGGAAGTGAACCAGGGAGGCAGTGCTGGGACACTCAAGAGTGCCCAACATTGTTGTCTGTCATAGAGACTTACGCTGGAGCCTGGTGGAGTGGGGGGGTCTGGGCTCCTTTACCAACTGCCTTTGTTACAGGAGAGGCATAAACCTCATTTCTACCTCACCCTCCTTCTAGTAAGGAGAGGGGAAGGACCTTGAAAACCCGAGGTGAGGATAAGCCACATAGAAGGGTGAGGAACTGAAGTGAGAGACTGGAAACTGGGTAACCACTAGGCTTGCTGGCCCTCTGAGGACTCTACTACAGGTGGTTCATTCCATTTTGGATAAATTCTGCCCCCTCAATGTGAGAGAAACACTGCAACCCTTCTGAAGTTTTCCTTCTTGTAATCCTCCTCTCTTGGATTTTGCTGCGGGTGGGTTACAACCCTACCAAAGGATACTAAACATGAATCCATTTTTTCATTATTTTGCATTATGTGGTTAGTCAAGACTCAGCCATTTGAGTCAACGGGAAGGTTATATCAATGCATCCTTGACTGTAAATTAATGAAGAATTTTGTATGGAAATAAACAGAGTTCTATGGTTCCCTTTCATGTTAACAAGTGCAGAAAGAGAAAGCAAAGCGTATACCCTCATCTGTGGTTGTTGTGCATCCTTCCTTTGTGCTTCATCATTCCTTTCTGGAACTGGGGGGCTGACTGTAGAGAGGGCATCCAAATAAAATCAAATATCTTGGTCTACTCGGGGATCATTCTGGGAGGAGGAGGGGGAGGAGGGATGGAATGACATTCCCTTTGTGAAGAGTGGACAAAAAGGATAGACCTATCCTCTTGTTTATTTTTTTGAGCATTTAATTAATTTTATTTTTATTTTACTGCTGAGAATATTAAAATAAAATTTGCTCTTATGCTAATCAATGTTTAATGTGCTTGAACAGTTTGGTATTAAAAATATGGAGCTCATTAATTATATCTATGTATATTGGAGTCCCTTGGATTTGGATGTAATTCCTATCTTCCCGTTTTCTTGAATGTCATCTTTAATGTAAGGTGAAACCCCTCCATCAGTGTTTTTTCAGGTATTGTACATAAAGATAACGTTAAATCCCTTGTTTACTTAGTTAAGCTAGGGATTCTTTGTAGCCTTAAGTCATTCTTTTTAGATTAGCTAGGTACGGTGCAGATTAAGAAATTGTCTGTCACACACACTAAAAATATTTTCATCAAATTGTCAAAATCTATATAAACTACAATCCAACAACTTCCAAACAAGTCGTAGCAAGTTACCATGAAAAGTTCATAGCAAAGAAAAATGAAGAAGAATGTCTGTGTGTTTGAACTGCTGCTTTGTAGTGTCTGTGTGATGTTATATCTAAAGTAGACAAGTTACCTGCAACTAGTGCACTCACTTGGAGCATGGTACCTTAACCGGATCAGACATGCAATATTTTAAAATTCCTATTTTCAGAGCTATTTAAAATACTATTTTATGCCCATAGAGTATAAACAATACTTCACCTAACATACCTATAAAAAATGCAGTGGCAAAAAAAAATACATTGATGTAGAATTAAGGTTGCTTGGTGGTCCTATCTCATTGCCGAATGTTGAGCTGAGCAAACCTTAAACTTCTGGAAACAAGGAATGCACAACTGGGCAACCTTAACTCTGCCCTCTTTCAGCAGTGCCCCGATATGTCCCATCACATTCCTGTTCATGTACATCTACATTCCTGTACAATACTAAGCCCACAACTGTTGAAATGTACAACTTCATTTTCTTTTATGACCTATTCACTCCCAGCCAAAATATTCCATTAAACACTCCCCACAACTCAAAAAGGTTATCCGTGCTACATTCCCTCTGATCCCCTAGAGCCAACAGGAATTATTTGCATACACTGCAAGTGCAGTCAGTGGGTTAGGTGTTAGGTGTAAATGGTGGAAGCAGCAGTGGGGCCTGCTGGTAAAGGTGTGTTTGTTATATCAGGACATCTGTGGGTTTGTGACAGAGCTGTGATTCTGATATGAGTAGATCTATGTTTTGTACCTGCCCCCTCGTGTGTGAGCAAAGGAAACAGCTGGTTGTGGACCTTCAGGATCCAGTGCACATCATTTCAGTACAGAATTGGGTAGTTTATGTCGGTATCAGGGCATAGGGCTTTTATTACAAAGGATATTGTCAGCAGCGAGGTGGCATATGAGAGCATTCTAAGGCCTGGTCTGTACTAGGACTTTGGGTTGGCATAACTATGTTGAGCAGGAGTGTGAAAAATCCACACCCCCTGAGAGTCACAATTAAACCGACCTAACTCTTGGTGTAGATAGCGCTAAGCCAATAGAAATATTCTCCCATCAGCCTAGCTTCTGCTTCTCAGGGAGGTGGAGAACCCATGCTGATCGGAGAACTCTCCCTTTGGTGTAGGTAGCGTCTTCACTGAAGTGCTTTAGCGGCACAGCTGCAGCATTTTAAATGTAGACAAGCCCTTAGGCTTTAATGATGGTTAGTGGAAGTGTAGGTTGAGATGGTACTCTGTGAGTAAGTATAAGGGAGTTGTAAAAGGTTGTGAAGTGGTTCTTAAATTGTACATATGTAGTCTTCTTTCTGGGGAATTGGCTAAGTATGCAAGTGTACGCCTGGATATGGATTCTCTATCACTGACAATTTTTAAATCAAAATTAAATATTTTTCTAAAAGATGCTCTAGGAATTATTGTGGGGACGTTTGATGGCCTGTGTTATACAGGCAGTCAGACTAGATGATCACAATGGTCCCTTCTGGCCTTGGAACCTGTGAACCTGAACCTCATACTTCCATAGGCCAGTGAGAGTGTGTGCATATTAAGCTATTGCTTAACAAAGTAGAAAGTAGGTGGGGGGCAACCTTTCTTCCCCCACCCTTTTGTTCTTTAACAGTGTTAGATGGAATCCTGTGGGTGACAGTAAATGGCTTATCAAAAGAGGTGAAGAGCTTGTTGTTTCAACAACTGTGGGGTTGGCAAAGTAAAGGTATGTGTGTTAATGGGATATATTAGAGCATTAATGAAAGAGGGCAGAGTAAAGGTTACATGGGCAATCTTAACTGTGCATTTCTTGGTTTTCAAAAGTTTGAGTTTTGTTCAACTCAACATTCTGCAAGGGGACAACGTACTACCAAGGAACCTTAACTCTGTATTAATGTACTTTTTTGCCACTGAATTTCCTAGTTTTTTAACATGAAAAGTTATTGGTAGGCATTAGTAATCATTTAGGCAGTTGAATATATCATGTCTCACTATTTGCATACCAAGTCAAATCAGCATGTAGTCAGCAATCACCATGCCATGGTGCACTCCTTTCTTTCCTGCAAACTTCTGCAACCTTATGATCCAAAAATCACCCAGAATTCACATGTTGGCAACCCTGTCATCAGTGGTCCAGGTACCTGTGGTGCCAATTCCAAACCTCCCCACTATGTGTCTTTGGAAACACCACATTAATCTGCTGCTCAATCAAGAGATAGCCACTTGTGCCTGATACCACAAGGGCTAGTAAAATCTATGGCTTACCTACATCTATTCTCATTGCCCAACCTCGCTGCAGCTACAGCCCCTTCCCTATCTCCCCATCTTCCATCACCTCACCACACCCACAAAGTCCTCTGACTTTGGCTTCTCCCCACCCGATATAACAAAATATTTGGTTAGATTGGCTGCTGACGATTCTGTTGTGTTCACAGTAAACCTCTCCACAGAATAAAAATAATTTTTTTATAGCAGACAACTTGTAGCAAATAACATGAATTATTAAATTTTTATTGCACATGTGTACAAAGGTTTGGACTAGAAACCTAAGTGGTGGGGTGTTTCCTATGGGCAATGGTGTGTCAGCATATTCCTGCAAACCACCCAGGCAAGCATAAAGTGGCTGCATAGAAACTCTCTCACATTTCTTTTCTTTATTGATGCATTGTGTGCTGTAATTAGGGTTACCATATATCTGGGTTTTCCCGACATGACCTCTTTTTTTCGTCCTCTCTTCTCCATCTGGGCGGATTTTTGAAATATGAACAAATGTCTGTGATTTTTTTTTTTTGCTCATCCTTTTTCCAATATCAATTCTGGTAGAACTGCAATTTCCAGCCTGCCCTAAGAGCACTGTGAATGTTTACTGGTTTGCCAGGCTTACTTCTGTGCTGCTGCTGGTGATGGCTTACCTTCAGAGCTGAGTGACCGGAGAATGGTGGCTGCTGGCTGGTCACCCAGCAATGAAGGCAGCGCCGGCATCAGCAGCAGCACAATGATGCTTCTGCCTGACTAAAAAGCCAAGTCATATAAATAGGCACAGTAATCTAGGTAAATGTTATGTGTGAAAAATATTCCATATGTATCATATATATGTAAACTTATCAATTGGCAGAAAGGTAAAATACATTTTTAGTTGTGCGCACTATGGTAAAAAAATTGCTCCTTCCATAATGGTCCTATATCAGCTGAGGGCCATGACCAAACCTTGGCTACAGTTTGAATTTGAGAGGGTTAAAGTCTCTCAAACTGTTTTTAGGGGCCAGCTGTTCTTTTGAAGTTAGCCATTGCATTTCCATGGCTCGTTCAGATTGGTGTGTGAATTCTTTTCTACATTCAGAGGTGTACGCAAAGCCTGATGACTTGGGCTTTGTTATAGGGAGGAGTTGTGGTTACTTTCCACTCATAAACTTGAAAGTCCCCTCAAAACCTCACTCTAAATATATTTATGAAGATGTTGAGAAACGTTTTTAAAAGTAGTAAATGATGCAAATCTTGTCTGGTTGGTTTTTACTTTTGAAACAGAGGGATCACTAATTTGATCACTGAGTAACAATAAGTCACTCATACAAACCATTTTTTTTATTCCCTTACTTTTTTTCCTCTCTTGTTTTCTCTTTGTGAACTGTGATGGAGGTGATGCTCTTCAGTCTTTAATATTACATTAACCGCCCCCCAACACCAACATCAATGATATGATCAGACTCTCATATTTCTCTGAGACTTGTTTATAGTGTTAACTGAAGCTATGTATTGAGTTTATTTGCTCCCCCCCTCAATCTAGCATATAGGGGGTAAATCATGATCAGGGCATAACTTTCCCATTTGTCCCATAGCAAATGATGATCCAATTTTAGGACTTCAGTAAGACAAATTATCACCTCAGAAACACATGTGCAAATCTCATTGTCATAAAGTGATTTGCCAATGGAGGTTCCACGCACATGTAGATTTTCAACAACTAGGAAGATATCAAGAGAGATCTATCGTCTTTTGTGCCTAAATTAAAATGATGTTTTAAACACCATTGACCTGATGTTCAGCCCTTTCTGAAAGGCACACTCCTTTAAGTTATCTAAAGTTGAAGATTGAAAATTGAGGAAACAAAAATTATTAGTCACTTCTGAAAATCTTGGCCTGACTGCAGTACCCCATTGGTTTGGAAGTAGCAGTGTTTGAATAATTTGTACAATAACTTATTCCATTAATTTCACTTATTATTTCTGTTGGCAAATTGTCCATAGGCAGGCTCAGGTTTTCTTGAATGTAATTTATTATTTGAAATTAATTGCACAATAATATCTGTGAATTATTCTTAGTCTGAAGCTCATTCATGAACAGTTCTTTGCAAATATTTGATATTTGAAATTTGATCACAAAAGTTACATGGCTTCTGTTCCCTGGTTGGATGGACGTAACTTCTAGAATGAGTATTCTAGTGTGAGTACTCATGAAAAGCAAATTTAAAATTTCCTTTCCATAAATGGCTTTTAATATTCCTTGAAAATGTACTGTTTTTATTAATAGTCCTGACAATAAACTCATTCAATATAAGTGTCTTCAAAAAATGACACAAAAAAGGAGTGAAAGGAGCTGATGAAAATTCATGGATTTTTGTTTGTTTGCTTTCACTATTCTTCTGGGAACAATGGACAATAAAGCTGTTTATTATCTGCAACTGGCATGTAATGAACTCTCTTCTACTGAAGGATCCATTGCTGAAAGTTTTTGTCACCTACGTAATGACTTCTGGATGTGAAGAGTGAGTCACAAATTGAAAAATGATTAAGTAAGAAACAATAAGGTAAAATATTATTTTGTCTTCCAAAATGTAGGAATTTTCACCTTTTGGTTATATATTATCACACTTCTCCTTTCCACTTCATGCAGATTTTCCAGTGATATTAATGGGAAGTCTGTGCGACTTCCCATTTCAGTGTAAAATGTGGCCATAAAAACATAGCAGCTATTCTCTTTAGACTGTTATAAAAATTTACAGCAGAGAAGACTGATATTGAGTACTAGATGGTATCTAAGAAACTGGAAGAGATACTCATGCAGTAGGAAATTATGTGTTAAAAGATTAATGAAGGATTAGTACAGCTTGAATGCTCTGTCTATGTAGATATATTCTGAAGCTCAAGGGGAACCTTTATATATTGCAATAGATTAGGAAGCGTATTATAGCGATAGCAGAATGCGTGCTTCTAACCTTAGGCCTGAGGTACATTTTCAGTGTGGTGTGGAAGGAATAAAAATAAATTGTGCAACTGTTTTTTTGCTTGACAACATAACATTTTCCTTTTGTATCTCAACTAGTTAACACTCTGTGTAGCTTTTTATAAACCTCTTCCTTGATTGTATGTTAATGGCCTGAGCTTAGTTTCACATGGCCTACTCCTGACAAAAACAGGCTGTCTTAGTGGTTTGTGAGCACGGGGAGAGGTGCTCAGTATCTGGGCTGAAAAGTTGAAGATCAGTATGGGATCAGGCCAGATAAAAAATTGCAAAGCAAACATCTGTTACTAAATTGATAGCATGAGCAAGAATTGCAGTCAGGCAAGGCCAGGATCCTGCACAGGTCAGGATGATCTTAAACCAAAAATAGGGTTAAGAGCTGGACTAAGGTCGAGAGTCAAGGACCAGATGAGGCAAGAAGGGTGTGAGGCAGAAGCACACCGGAGGTCTATTTTGCACATACAACTCCAAAAAAGGGCTCCCTGGTTTATATGGAGAGTGCCAGCCAGTCAGAGAATCATGGAGTGGTTTTGATCATGTCCCTTAGTGCAGAACTTCCTGCAGAGCTTAGCCTCTCAGTACTTCTTGGTGGCAATCCTACCTGGGCCCCAGGTGGTGAGGAGGAAGTAACCCCTGACTCAGACCCTACCATTCCTGGTTCTAGGACAGTGAGTTCTGACACCACCTTCTTCCCCAAGTTTCAGGACCCTCCTTTTCATATGGAACCAGGCTGACTTATCTGGATAAACCTTATGAAACTTCCTTATCAGGTCTGGGGTAGGGGACGCAGGTTCCCAAGGGTGCTCTTCAGGCCCACGTCCTTCCCAGTTTACAAGGTAGTACAGCTGTCCTCATGTGCATTTGAAACCAAGCCTGGTGTGCACCCTCCTATTCGTCATGATCCTGGACTTCAAATGATGGAGGTAGAGAAGTGATTTAGCCAGGTAAAGGAATATGGCATGTATCTTGACGGATCAGGGAAGTTGTCATTTGAAAGTGAGTGGGCTGACTTGCTTGTATCTGAAAAAGTCACAGAAACCGGAGGTGCAGCTTGCAGGAGGGTCTGCTGGATGGAAGATGTTTTGACTTTCTGGTTCATGGAGAATGCTGGGCCTTCCTGGCACTGCTGGGGAGGTAGATCAGTGGATGAAGCCCTTTGAGATTTTCCTGGATTATGGGTGTACAGAGCTTCCTTTTCTGGTTTGGCCATGGTTAATATATTTGTATATATGTGGGGCCTTTGCCCTGAGTTGCAAGGCTATAGGAAAATCACAGTCCTGGTGTGGAGGCAAGATGTCTGATTCCCCTCCCCACCACCCCCTCAAAAAAACCAAAAAAACAAAACCCATCAGTGTATTCTTGTTATTTCTTGGGGAGATGGGGTTCTGAGCTCAAGGCACTTTTTTTTCTGGCTGGCCTCCATTGCCCTGGGCTTCCCTTTGCATGATATGTCCCTTCCTGAGGAACAGAGATTGGTTTACATGGGGATTTCAGACAAACTTTTCAACGGTAATTGGAAGAAAAGTTGATGCTTTTACTCCTAAAGTCGTTATGTGGGTTGTGCTGCTCCAGCCACAGCATAATTAGTATTATTGGGAAGTGTGCTGAGTGGATCACATTGAAGCATAGTAACTCACAGTGATCTCCTATTGTAGCCTCTAAAAGAACAATTTCCTGAATTATTGGACTGGATGATAGGGGTGACCCATCACTTGTTTCTACCAGATCTGGTAAAGGTTTGGGATGAATGGGAATTTGTAGGGTCTGGCCACCTTTGCATCTATAAAACTGTCGGCAATACCAGAGTCGATCATGGCTGACTGCAGGAGAATTGACCTTGATCTCCTTGGGACATGTAATTGTAGTGGTATCTGTAAAAGTGGGGAGGCCTTTTGTGGTTTTATTTGGGTTCTTTTCAAAGGCAGAGGAACTAACTTAGGGATTGGTGCTCTGGTGATGCCCAGGTGTTACACGTTTACTGGACCTGGGCTTATCCATTTCTCAGTTTTGGCCTGTATGGACAGGAGGCAAATAAGTGTCCCATGTTTTTGCAGTTAAATTCCCAATGGCACTCCCTTTCATCCAGAGTCAGATGTTTCAGGGCCAGATGGCCCAGATCTGCCTGGATTGGTTCAGACTATATTTCCATCGGACTGGGTGCAGTTGGTGGGTGTGGCAGCATCAGGCCTCCTTTTCTCTCCTCCTTCTGCTCGCTTAGCTGGGTGTCACTATGAAGGATGAGATCAATGAAGACATTGACTTGGGTAGGGCTCTTTACATGAGCTAGCTAGTCTTTTATTTCTTTGCTGAGACCCCACCAAAACTGGTGCAATTTTGCTGCCCCCTTCCTCTTAACATCAGCCACAGCCACTGGAAATAGGCAGTGTATGAAGTGGCAAGCCCTAGACCTTGCTTTTGTCTAAGCCTGCAGACGGTGGCTTCTGCTGAGCACACAAGGTGTTGGTCATCAAAGATTGAGAATTCTTGCAGGAAGTCATCCCAGTTGGAGAATGCCAGGCTGTTTTGTCCTAATAGAGGGGAGGCCCAATGTAGCGCTTTTTCCATGAACAGATTAGTCACCATTCCCATCTTTGCCTGGTCTGTGTGGTACATTTGAAGACCTAGAAGGAACAACTGCCAACACTGTTTTAAGAATACTCAGTATTTCGGCGGTCCTCGTCAAATCACTCTGACAGCAGCATTGTGGCACCCTGCTCAGGAGGTGGTGCTCTACCCAAGCTCGCAGGGCAGCTGTCACTTCTTGTGAATGTGCAAGTTGTTCTCTGAGGGTTTGTACTGAAGACATGAGTTGCATGGTGTGCTTCTGTGACTGAGCCAGCTGTTCATGCAGGGCCCACACATTGGCCAGGGCCTGCAGCTCAGTGTTTTTCATCTGCAAGCATTCCATCATTCCTCTTGGGAAAAGCAGGTAGGAGCTGGACCAACCCCTTCCATCATCTGTTGAGGGATTGGTGGAAGGGGAAAGTCTGGGGTGGTCTGAACAATCTGTCAGAGCAGGTTGTAAGTGGCCACTTGGCATGATGTAGGCTGCTCAGATGATGTGGGCTGCTCCCAAGATTGTGTTCCCCATCCTGTAAGTACGGCCTACATTCTTTATTCCCAGATGCACATATTTACATTTATCAATATTAAAACACATATTGTTTGCTTGCACCCAGTTTAATAAGCAGTCTAAATCACTCAGAATCAGTGACCTGTCCTCTTCATTATTTACCATCCCCCTCCCAACTTCTGCAAACTTTATCAGTGATTATTCTCTTTCTGACCAATGATAAAGATGTTAAATAGCATACAGTCAAGAACTGATCCCTATGTGACCCCACTAGAAATAGACCTGCTTGATGATGATTCTCCATTTATATTTAAATTTTGAGACCAATCAGTTAGCCAGTTTTTAATCCATTTAAAGTGTGCCATGTTAATTTTATATCATTCTAGTTTTTTAATCAAAATGTTGCGTGGTACCAAGTCAAATGTTTACAGAAGTCTAAGTATATTATATCAACACTATTACCTTTATCAACCAAACTTGTAATCTCATAAAAAATGTCAAGCTAGTTTGACAGGATACAATTTCCATAAGCCTATGTTGATTTTCATTAATTACTTTATCCTCCTTTAATTATTTATTAAATAAGTCCCGTATCAGCCACTCCATTATCATGCTTGGGATCAATGTCAGGTTGACAGACCCATAATTATCCATGTCATCCCATTTACCTTTTTTAAAATTGGCACAACATTAGCTTTCTTCCAGTCTTCTGGAACTTCCCCAGCGCTCTCAGACTTCTTTGAAATCAACATTAATGGCCCAGCAAGCTCCTCAGTGAACTCAATTTGCATCCCAGAGTTTCAAAAATCTGGAATTGCTGATTTAAAAATATCTGACTTTAGTAGCTTCCACTTAACATCCTCTGGAGATATAATGGAATGGAAAGAATGTTACCACCATATGAGACTGCATCATCTATTTTTCCACAGCTACAGAACAGAAATATTTATTGAACACTTCCGCCTTTTCTGCATTAATATTGATAACTGTACCATTTCCATCTAGTAGTGGACCAATACCATTGTCAGGATTGTTTTTGTTCCTAATATTTTTTTTTTTAAAAAAAATCCTCCTTATTGTCCTGAACTGTAGCACTACACTGCACAGGTGTAATATGTAGAGTTAAAATGTCTGAAAACCTAAAAATTGGGTTGTAACAGGCAGCAAATCCTTGACTGAACCTGGTTATATTCTGATCAAAGAAAGTCCTCACCCATGCTTGTAACTGTTTCCATCACTTCACAGGGGCTTGACAGCAATTCTAGGCTTCAGAGTGACACACAGAGAGGTGACAATCCTGGAATCTTATTATATAGATAAAGAGAACTCAGAATGAATCAGGGACCTTTAAACTCAATGAATTTTAGCTATTTCACCACTGCATCTTTTTCAGCTGCTGTACTTCAGCCTTTGTATCATTACTGTGATCAGTACTGGAAAATGACTTTCCCTTTAAATGTATTGGTGCCAGCTTGTACAATGTTCTTACTGTGGTGTGGGGGGACTGAACCAAGACACACAGTGGTAGCTGATGAAGATGAGTCCTTGACCAATATAATAATCCATCATCATCATCATCCAGAGCTATTCTGTTTTATATTTTATATATAAAGATAATTTATGATGATGTGTGGTACAAAGGTTTCAGCAGCATGAATTTGGGTTTCTGTATTAGGAAGGAGTGGCAAAGCCATGAATTAGTTATGCCAGTATAAGAGAGTGTGCTCTGTCCCCATCTTCAGAGGCTCCAGGAACTTCTCAGACTCTCTCCACTGAGTGGCAACTTCATGTGATTTATTTACATTTCCCTCATCAACACCAATAGAGTCTCACACAGCAATATGATATATAGTCCTTTTCTACTTTTAGCCCTTTCATGCAGGACTGGGGGAGAGCAGATGTCTCCCTTCCTTAAGATCTCTGTGCACGCTGGGCTCAGCTAGCTCTGGCTACCCCTTCTTTCCTCTCAGTACTTCCTTCCTGTGTCCTCCTTATCCCCTCAGCTGATGAACTAACTGGCTCATCCAGCCTTCCCACCTGATCAGCTAATTAGCTTGCACCATCCCAATCAGCCTTCTCCAGGGGAGCTGACTGATGCCTAAGTGATGAGAGTACTTACTCATCTACTAGCTTCCAGCACTCTTTCACAGCTGCCTATCCAAATAAACGCAGATAAAAATATTTGACACACCATCTAGTTTTCTATACTATGCATACTACGGATTAGAGCTGGTCAGGATTTTACTGTCAATGGTTTTTTGAAAGCACATTTGGTTTCCACACAATTGAAAAATCCCATTAGTAAAATGTTGATTTTTCTGAAACTTTTTTATATATCTTTTTCATCAGAATAAATGACATATTGTGCTTTAGACAATTTCTGCATCTGCCTTGTAGTTTGAGTGCATCATTCCCTTCACTCTCCACCATGGGCTAGGCTCTGCAGCCAGGCTACATCTCCCCAGATGCACTGTGGTCCTGGGACTTTTATGGTGCCTGGCGATGGCTCAGCCAGAAGAAGAGACTGCAGTACATCATGGGCTATGTAATCTGGCTGATGAGTGCAGGCCAGACAGGAGAACGGGGGCTTGCCACATCGGTACTACAATTTCCATGAGGCACTGTGGCGGCTGAGGTGGACACAGTGATTAATGAAACGTTCCAGGGCAATAAAACAAAATGAATTGTTTTGAAACAAGAATGTCAAATTGTTTCATTTTGATATTTCTGAATTCAAAATCATTTTGTTTTATGAAAAGTTTTGATATTCTGACTTTTCGTCCTGATTCATGGAAAAAAAACAAATATGAAAATATCAGAATGACACCAGATGCCTTAGTTACCATAAACGCAACCAAACAGGATTTAGAAGGATTTAGAAGGACTTCTAAAACTGACCTAAGATTGCTTTTCTAAACATAAATGTCATGACCTCAGTCTGATGTTACAGGACTTTCTATAGTTAGAAGTAAGTGCTGGGTTCCACTGAGAAGCTGGGATTCTCCCCTCATTTCCAAGGGTATAAAGCTCTCATTTCTAGTCCTGCAGAGCCATGAGATAGAAAACTGTCACTAAGAACTGAATCTTGCCTGCCCTTGGTTTCTTGACATTTCTAATTTTGGGGAGGAACTTCCACTTTTGAGAGAGAGAAGGAAACACTAGCAGGTAGAATTGTTAAAAATTGGTCAGTTTGAAATAGCTCAAGGATTTTGAATGCTGGAAAAATTCCTGGGTGAGATGGTTTAACAGGTGGAGCATGTGAAGTGGTCAAAGGTGCATAGTGAATTTTAGAACTATATGAAAATATTGTCACTTGAATTTAACCCCATACAAGTCATGCACATAGTATTTCTGAATTATTATCTGAAAAGAAGAAGAAATGTATCATTTAGAATTTGGTACCTTCCTTACTGGTTTATTTTATGTTGTCCAATCACAGTGCGCTCACTTATTAATTCATATAACAACATTCTTTTCAGTAACAAACTATTTTTAAAAAGTGGATTTATTCAATACAAGAAATCAAATTATTTCAATGTATAATCTTCTATAGAATATAATAGCAAAGTCTTTACCATTTATAATAATAGAAATGGGATTCTAATAGGTGGAGGAAGGTACTTTAGTTTTGAAATGATAAGAAGGTTCATTTTAATGGTGTACGGAGGTCTTGTGTCCCTGGACCACAGAGATACCTTTGACAAATTAATTTTGATGGCTTTTTTAGGTAGTTAAATCAAATAACAGTTGCAAAAACTGGGCGTTTTCAGTGTTGTTGTAGCCATGATGGTCACAGGATATCAGAGAGACAAGGTAAATGAGGCACAGTGGTGAAACAGACACACTTTTCGAGTGAGGTAGTTCAAAAGCTTGCTTCTTTTACTCACAGAAATTGGTTCAGGAAAAGATATTACCTCATGCATCTTGTCTTGCAAAAAATTGGAGTCAGTTACTCTTTTGCTTAAATTTCTTCTATTTGTGTGTGCCTGCACTATTGGGCAATCATCCCACTGCCCAGTAGCAATGACTAAGTATGACTTGTGTTTGGGATGACACATTTTGCACATATGGTCAAAATACATGAGTGATAAGGTGGCTAACTCATTCAAACTTCAGTTATGTATCATTTTCAAGTGCAGGAGAACATCAGTTTCTGACAATGGCTGCAAGAACCAATGGCTCCATGAGTCCTTTTAGTCAAGTCCCTAAGCAAGCAGTTTTATTTTATATTAACAGTGGTCAAGTAGTGGTCAAGAACCAGTGGAAACAGAGTAATGGTATTTAAATGAATTTTGTTCTGTGTGTGTGTGGCTCTCATTCTATAAACAATTATGCAATAAATGGGCTTCCGTGGGACTACTCATGTGCTCAAAGTTACGCATGTGCATCCATGCTTGCAGGATTGGGAACTGTATAAATGATGAAGATGCTGGGATTGGTCTGACACTACAAAGAAATAATAGAGAGGACACTGGGTTATTATGATCACAATGTTACAGAGATCGGTGGCCATTAGTACTGGCTAATTACTGCAGAATGGTACTTATTCATCTGAATTCAAAACTGCTCTTTTATTTGATCTTTTTCACAATCCCTTGTTGTTTGCTATCACAAATAATAATGTGATGGGATTTTATTTTCATGACTATTTGGGGAACAGCTCTTTTTCACACCAAAACAATACAATGTGACTGAAAAGAATAATCACATACTACAAAGAGAGAATAGGTAAAGTCAACAGTTTGTGAAAAATGCAAAGGCTGAAAAATTGTTCAGCTAAAGCATTTAGCTAACAGTTCTGGGTATCAAATAGATTAGAAATCAGGATCAGGTTGTGAATGATTTATGAATAGGAGAAAAAGGCTAAATTTGCAGGAGTTATTATTCAGAATTGCGTAATTTGACCAGCTTTAATGACTTCTACTTAGGTGTCAGCAGCCAGAGCTCTAATGGAAGGGAAAAGGATAAAGTTCACAACTTTAAGGAGCTTGTTAATATTTAACATTTCCCCAAAGCACTGAGGAGCAAGCAAATACAACTCTCATCTATTTAACTAATAATTTTCTGTATCATGGAACTGACCTAGTCTTACACATTTGTTGTTACAAAGTGTGAAGTTGCTGAAGACTTTTCTAACTTCTTAAATACTGAATCATTCTAAATCCATTTAGAGAAACATGTATACATTTGTAAATGTCTCTGTAGGTTAGTGTTAAAATAGGATTAAGGGACTATTTGACATTCTCTGAGTTTTTCTTTCCAGACTTTCAACTCGGACTTCTTAAATAACTGTGAATGTGGACAAGAAAAAATAGGGCTGAACTTGTCACACTGCAGCATAGACTTGTTTTCTTTATTACACAACATCCTTGAACTTGTGTGCAAATATTGAATCTTTCTGATGTAATCCTTAACATCAGTTCACCCACTACTACTGAGGAGCTTTGTGCCACAAAAATTTGACTCCTAGACCCCAGGAATTAAATGGGTTATGTATATTCCCCTGTTGCATTCTTATGATTAATGAAATATTGGCTTCTGTGTCTCCAATGGGTCAGATTCAACCTTCATTTACACCCTGTGATCCAGTTGATTTCAGTAGGATTGTGCGGTTGTAACTGAGAGCAGAACTTGGCTCAATGGACCAAATACAGCTCTGGAGGAATGCCATTTAAATCAGTGGATGAATTTAACCCTTGGGAAAAACTTAGCTTTCACCTAACCTTGTGCAGCTCCAGTTAAATCAATGGCAATGCCTGGTATAACTGAGCAGAATTTGGTCCTATGTGTTTATTTTGAAGTTTGCCTGCTTCAATGCGTATTGTACAATATCTTTCCCACATAGATTTGTGTAGCTATTCTCCCATAGTTCTCCTATGTCTGCCAAAACACACATGATCTTCCTTTAATGCTGACAAAGTTGGCTTCACTCTTTGATGAGTTGCCGCAATTGCATCTCATGCAGCTATTGCCAGCTCCTGTTGGCTGTAGCTAACTCTTTGTTTATAGTGTATTGTATGAAACTGAGCCAAACAAAGTGCAAAATAACTGCCATCATGAATCAATAATAGCATCAGGGGACTTGAAACATTCCCTTCAGGTCTCAACTGTTACAAGGCAAGTTGCAGAGCTGCCCAAATCTTGTTTGGGGACCCTACTGTACCGTGCCGGGGAGTTACTCTCTGAATATAGGCAGCCTTCTCTTTGCTTAATCAGATAAACTGTCTGGCCTGAAACATATCCCTTTTCTTTTCACAGACAGCTCTATTTTCTACACACAAGAGTTGTTGCACAGCACAGGGCCATGTTTCAAGTTAAAAGAAAAGAAGGTTTTCACTTGCAGCCCTCTGTAGAGCAGGCTGAGAGAGAGAGGAAGCAAATTGTTACAAAAGTGATCAGTCAAAAAATGAAAAGTTTCTTCTAACTGAAAAGGGTAAAGCTAGATAGGCCTGTCAGTTATTTCCTCCTTTCTGCCTTCAACTATAGGTAGCAGAAAAAAAATGTATTTACCTTTAGGAATATCTACTTGTACAGTTGCCTGCCAAAAAAAGCTATCAGGTACATGTGTGAATTCATGTGCACACATCTTTTTGGTAGAAATAAACTTTCCTCTGTGTGGAAAAACGGTAATATCTGTAGTGAAATAAAATAAATAAAGTCTTGTAGTTGGGAAAAAAAGCAGTTTAAAACTAAAACGTTGTGATTCTCAGGAGACTACTGAGTGATGAATCATTTCCAGGGACCAGATCCTGGAATGCCTACTTGTGTTGGGCAACACCTTACTTTACAGGTAGCCCCCTTCTTTTTAATGGCTATTGGACATGATTAAGGGTATCAGAAATCAGCCCTCTGAGTCATGATTGATGCCAATATTTGTGTGTCCTTCTCTGGCTCTGACTTCTCCAGCATTATGTTTTCCTTCATTAAGATCACTAGACCTACAGTATTACTCTCGTGTTACAATTTTTTATACACAGATAGGTCATTTTTCCAGTAAATTGTTTTAATCATTGTCGCACACTTGTCTTGAATAGGTATGTAAGTTCTTTCAGTATGCTCATGAAAAGAATGAACAAGTAGATCATATAAATGAAGATTTATTGACTAGTTCTCCTAGACAAAAGGAAATATTTTCAATAATATTAAGATGCTAACAGCTTCTCCAATCATTTGATATTTGCTTGAACTAGAGTAAGTTAACCCTGCATCTAGCTTTTTCAGTTTGACCTGTTTAAAAAAAAATACCAGAAAGATGTGGCCTATATTTGTGCAGATTCTTTAAAGTCATAAAATTCTATTTGTACCTTCAAGAATAACGTCATTTCTGCTGGAGGAAATGCTGCAAGTGAGAAGTCACAAAACTGCCCCGTTATAATTAAGAGGTCCAATAGTTAAATGTTTTGGGCCAAATTATGACTGGCCCTTGCATAGGTGTGCAATGTGTGCATGGAAAGGTGCAAGCCACGCAGCCATAAGGACTAGGGGCATGGAATTCTCTAGTCCCTCTACAGAAGAGCTGAGCAAATTAATTTTTTTTTAGTTCAGCTGAAATTTTTGGTTCACACCAAAATGGAGGCATGTAGAACTAGCGGACACTTAAAAAATGTTGGCCCTAATCTGTGTGCCTCAGTTTCCACATCTATAAAATGAGGAGGATGATAATATTTTCCTATCTCCCAGGCGTGTTGCAACATTAAGTACAAAAAAATCTGTGAAGAGTTTTGAGTTCTTCGATGGAAGGCACTACAGATTTGCAAACTATAAACAAACAGATTCTTGGAAAAGCAACCGAGTTATTTGCTTTTTAACTCAAGAAACAATATGTCTGTGCAAATGTTATATATCCTGTGGATGCAGGGGATTTCTTTGAGATAAACCTTTTTTTACTTTTGATAAAAGATACCAATCAAATAGGCTTTGGCTAAATTCAATTCAAGTGTAACTGCCCTGAAATTAATGGTTTGTTTATAGACAAGGGGCCAAATTCTATGTTGACATAAGCCCTGTACAATTCTTTAGAAGTCATCAGGTTTGCACAGGGTGTGAAACATGAAAAAAAACCTTGAACCTACGAATATGTAATTTTGTAGGTTTATGATAGCAGTGGTGAAAGAACCTGATATTGTTTACAAAAGTGACAGACTGTGAAAATGCTACACCTGGAGGCGATGTAGAGAACTGCAGTATTTTGATATTCAAGAACAGTTATCTGGCAATGCCTCTCTGTGGAATTCTGGCCTGATTTACACCTGTACAATTCCTTTTTAAGTCAGTGATTTCAAATGGGTGGAAAGGGCACAATTATCTTTGATACCTTTTTTTCTGGAATAACAGAGAATAGCTTTCTTTTAAAAAAACCATTACGTTAACTGAATCAGTGTAATTCATTTCAATCTCTTGGGAGCGAGTTGTTATTTTAAATCTGTCATCGAAAAGATAAAGAGTTCTGAGGAAATTGTTCGACCCTTAGTTAAAAAAAAACCACATCTCAAACCATGGCAACAGTTTTGAATAGCACAGCATTCCGTGACAGCACAAACAATGCTTATTCCAAAAGATTTGAAGTATACAGCAAATGTATTCTTCCACCTAAATAATTAAGGAAAAAAAGGGAAAAATATCCTAAATAAAACTATAAAATCAGTTTGAAAAGGGAGAGTATTTTATATGCATTTAATGTACCTTCTTAAAACACATGACCTGTTACAATTTTGGAATGTAAATGTTAGCAAAAATGGAAAATGTATTTGGCTTTTGCTATGGTCCAAATTCTGCCTTCAGATGAAGAGGTGGGGCTTGTGTTGAAAAGCCAGTAGCATTTTTGAATGTCACCTCTGTGGGAACAGGTGCAATATTAGCACTATCCATCATAAAGAAAAGAATTGGCCTACTATCTGCATAAATTTTGATTCTGTTATTCTCCCCAATCCAATATGCACTGAATCCCATTTACATAAATGAAATATCTGTATATAGAGGGGGGAAGAGACATTGGAGTAAAATCCATATGTATCAAAAAGCACAATTTTGCCCTATGTTAGTGATTTAAAAAAAAAACAAACAAAAAACCCCACCCATATGCATCTACATTGTACTGGAGTGAGAAGGGTGTGTGTGTGTGTGTGTGTGTGTGACATTTTCAACCACATGGATAATGGAAGCACTCAACTATAGCATTTCCTATATTCGTAGTATTTCCTGAGTATATTTATTGTCTCATTGTAAAAGGTACAGTGGTAATACTGGATGGTACATGAGTGATTTATTTAATGCTCAGTAGCTATCTTTCTGAGATTTACTAAATGCAATACAGGATGCTTGAAATCCCTTCTCTAACATTTTCCCAATAGAGTTAACAAATATGGAAAGATGTAATTAGCTTGCATTCACACTGATAACACACAGCAGTGAATTCTGTGTCCTTTATTTTGCGTCTCTTTCTGAACAGGATGAAAGTTTCTTGAAGACTGCCTCAGTGATGGATTTGACTATGGGCATTTTGGGTCAAGTAGGATCAGTGAAATAGCTTATGAGAGATGTATTTGATAAATACTGAAAGAGGCCACTTTCACTAAAGCAATAGATTTTCACATGAAATATTTAAGAGACATGATTCACTTCACAGCTGCAGGATCCTGTTTTTTTTTTTTTAATCAAAATATAGAAATGTTTAAATGTAAAACAAACTTTAATAGTATTTTTCTATAACCTGAGAAAATGAATAACTCTAGTTTATCATGACTGAGGAGACACAAACAGATTCTCAGTTTGTAAAACAGCATGAAGCTGTGATATTAGCTGCAATTTCCTCTACAATTTATAGTACAGAGGGAATGTAAATATCATGGATCACAGCCTCAGCTGGTAAAAAACAGCATAGTTCTAGTGACTTCATTGGAGCTAGCCACCAGCTGAGGATTTGGCCCTGTGACTTACATTTGTGTGCTCTAAAAATTTCCACCACCTTGCAACTTAATTAAAAATGAAAAAGCACACCTCTCCATCATCTGAATACCTTTATAAAGCATTTGTAATAACACAAACTCACTCTAGCTACTCAAATTATTGAAAAAAAATTGTGTATGCATGTGTGAAGTTATGTGCTTTTCTTTTGTGAGCTTACTAATTCTACACATGATTCCTGTGTTGGAGTGGCCTCGGAGTCTTGAGCCATCCATCACCATGGTGAATAAAACCCTCCATTGTATAAGGGAAAACTTACCTGACTGACACATGAAGGTTTTCCAGAAGGCTCCTTAGAGATGAAAACAGGGAAAAAACCTTACGGAAACATACAATGTTGAAAACTGATTAAAAATGAAGCTTGTGTAAAAAGCTAATCATTTTAAAATAATTCATTTATTGCAGCAATTAATAATGAATCACCCTTCTAACTACCATAGGCCATCAGGACAATTAGCATACAAACCAATTACAAAGTAACTTTAAAAAAAATAAAACACTTCAGGTTCCATATTGTCCCACTGGTCTTCCTCTGGGGTTTTTATTATTAATTAATGGTCTTTTTACTAGTTTTAAAAATTATTATTGTTTATTTATTATTTGCAACACAGCATCGAGGAAACTCCTCGGGGGTAGGGAATGAGTTCAGAAAAGTTCAGTTAAAAGTAGCATTTTAGCTCATGATGCGGTTTCCATAGTTTAATAATATTATTCTTTTAGAGACTGCTTAGCAAGGGCCAGCCACACACACAGCATGAGAAAATAGGATTTCAATTTATTTTTTTAATTGCAGGATAGCTTTAACACAACTAAGTTGTTTACAAGTCTCTATTCCAAGCTACGTGTATGCACTCTGGCTTAGAAAATGAAACCTATAGAGACTAGCCACGCCAAAAATCTTCAGATAACTCATAGAAGAATGTGTTAGTCCAAGTGCAAAGTCAGCGTCCTGCTAAAAGTGGTATCACTGGGTTCACTTGCTGGAGCAACACAGAGCAGCCCATAAAGCAACTTAAAAGACTAGTGGAAAATTCCGTTGGCACGAGAGAGACCTCTGGTGCTATAAATGTGGCTATGTGGGCCACTCCCCTTGCTTCTGGAGTCGGTGGGCATGGCCCTGGAAAAGTGGGGGTGAGTCAGCATGTCTTTACTCCCCAGCCTGCTGAAACAGTCCTATGGGGCCACGGGCAGCTGGCAGCGCTGGGGCTGGAGAGATGGACAATGGCTTAAAGCCAGCTTTGTGTTCTCCCTCTTGAGGTGCACCAAGTGCACAAAGCCCAGACGCCACATTCCAGCCCTAGAACTTTATGGCTAGGATAGTCAGATGGGGATAGAAAGTATAGCCAGGAGTGTAGTAGGTCATTGCCCTTCTCTCTTCTCAATCTGCATTAAGATGCTATAAATAAATAATTGAAGCACACAGAGGGTAAAATATTGTGCATTGGGTCAATCACTTCAATGTATAGAAAATGAATTTAAATCCTGTCCCTGATTCACCATGTAAAATAATGGATTAATTTAAAAACTCACAGTGGTCAGTGGTCTTTCTATTAAAGCCATCCTGGGGGCATGAAAGATAAACACAATAAATGTCTGGAGCGTAAGTAACTTTTTTTTACTTTCTAGGAAGATGCCTATCAATTTCAATTAGTGTAGGTTAACGCCAACATTTGGCAAGTTTTCCATATTGTACATGGGAATTCCTGTCCCAAAAAATCTTTAAAGTGAAGATGAGGTTGCAAGGTCATGTCAGTATGTTGAGTTTATATTACTATTAAGCCAGGTTAATTTAAAACAAACAAGCAAGCAAACAAGCTGTGTGTTTGGAAATCAATGGAATGCAGAGTTAAGTTTTGCTTACCAATTTTTGTAGAAAAATTAGACTTCAGCTCTGAATATAGCCTACCAATTCTGAGGCCAGAAATTTTTTGAGTATGTGGATTTTTGGATGGGGATGGCAAAATACAATTTATAAGGGAAACTCAGTTGTAAATGAAGCAAATGCCATTGCTCCATAAAGGAAGAAACAACCATTTTTGCCCCAGAAATGCTAATGTTGCACATGGTTTTCAATGCTGTAAAAGACACAGAACTATATTCAATGCTGGTGTAAGCAGGCACAACTTCATTACTATCTCCACCATATTTCATAGCATCATATCAGAGAACATTTGCAATGTTCAGAAGAGTTCTGCTCATGACATCAGCTCTGAATTTAGCACAGGAAGTACTATTTTTCTATTCATTCCACCCTATCATAGATTATTTAAAGATGCTACATCATAACTTACCCTGTTTCATTGTATTTGCATACTAATATTGGCTGTGAAATGTTTTGGAATACTCTTGTATGAAAGATGTTAGGGAAAAATGAGTTGCATTATTAGATATAAACTTGGTGTGAAAATTCAACTATAGATGAACTCTGTTTTCTTTTTAATGTATGAATTCCACAGAATTTCTGAATGGAGTGCCCACTGTGGGTCTTGCTGTTCTGCTAAACTGGTCAATAAGTAATTCTACAGGTTCATTATTCTAGAGGCAGAGGCAAACATATTGATTGGATTGGGTGCCTATATCATAGCAGTAATCATTACAAATCTATGAATTCCCACAGATTTGCAATCTGGGAGTCAGAAGTGATAGGTGATCTGCACATAACAGACTGTTTTAGTGGGCTCATAGGGATCAAACATCAAAGGTCAACAGTAAATGTATATTGTATCTGAGCTCTTAGTGTCATTACCATTGATTCCAAAGGATGTAAATCCTAGGATTGCTGAAAAACTATTGATATATTGATTGTAACAATTTCCTAAAATGAAGTATTTAATCATTTGTCAACCAGAAGCCTCCCCACAAACGAATCTGATACATATGCATATGGTACATAATTCCATAGAATTTAACCATAGATATAACCTGAGTATTTTACTATAGCTTATAAAAACCAAAACATATTTTAAAAAAATACACTTTTTGAAGAAAAAACAAATAGGATACACTTTGGACAACAAAATCATCCTGATCTAAGTAGCCATTTAAAAAAAAAAGCCAACATTTAAACTAATTCAGATTAGAGACTATGGTACCAAGTTTGCATAGATTGCATGTGATTTTCACTCCTCGCCCCACATAACAATATCCCCACTGTGTTCCAATCACTGTCTCCCACCAGTGCATTCCACCACTCGACTAAGCTTGTTGACATTTCCATTAATTTTCAGTAATTTTCCTGATAAATTTATAAATAATAGTTTTGGAAGGGATATAAACCTTTATCCTTCAGGGAGTAAGATGAGCTTCAGCTACTGAAAGAAACTCTCCAATGCAGGTTATTCCATAACTGCACACTACAGGTTGTCTCAGACCTCCTTCTGAAATAGCTGGTACTGGCCACTGTCAGAGAGAGAGGATAATGGGTAGATGGGTCCATGTGGTCTGATCTAATATGTTCCTGTTTTAAAAAAAAAACTTCATGCTGTGTGATATGACGTGCACAATGTGGAATTACTTTGAGTAAGAACTGATCGTCTGGATGGAAGTTAAAACTTGGTTTGATGACCCAGTAATAATAGTATCTAGCATCTCCCCTTGATTATCCTAGTACTCAGGGTAGGGAGCAAGCCTGGAATGGCCTATCAAAAGGTGGGCAGACATGGATAGTAACAGAGATGCAGGAATCTAGCCTGCTGTGGGATTGTCATAGGGGTCTGTTCAAATCAAACATAAAGATGTTAACCCATCAAAAACAAATCTTTTAAATGCAAAAGAGTAGAGCTCTGTGTAAGCTCAAAAGCTTGTGTCTTACACCAACAGAAGCTGGTCCAATAAAAGATATTACCTCATCTACCTTGTCTCAAGAAAAATATAAATATGCTAGGTTCAACACAAGGGTCACAGTGCTGAATAATTATTGTTCCACCATCAGACCTAAAAACCCTGGTGATCTGGGAATAGGAAGCTAATACTACAAAGAAGAAAAATGATTGCTTTTATAAAAAAAAATTAGACTTTGACCTGATAACGGTACAAGATTTCCAATAATGCATTCAGGCCCCAATCATGAAACTAGATCACCGATGGGTGGATTCCTTTGCTCAAATAGAGTCCCCTTGATCAGCTCGTGTGTGTGCATTGCACTGCAGTTTTGAAGCCATATTCATCATTTGAAGGAACCACATACAGCTAGATGAAGAATTTAAAAAATGAATGTATTCCATTTATACAAAGGAAATTGGAGGCATAAGGAAATCAGCCCTTGTCAAATCCAGAGAACCACCTCAAAGACTCTCTGGTGACACTGACAACTCACATGTACCTCCTGCAAATCCTCTAAATTCTGTGTGGATCTATAGCTCCTTTGAGTCACCAAATGGGCACTCTTCGTATACAGTATACTAACAAAACTAAACACAAGTGAAATTTTTGGTGAACCATCTAAAGTCTAGTGTCTACAGAGCAGTGGATTTAAAAAAAAAGCTCTGCATAGTTTTTTTTGGGAATAGTTCCCAAATTATAATAATAAAGTAGGTTTACTTACTATAATTCAAAAGTTTGCCCATTAACTGTTTTATGCTGTCCTTGTAAAGTCACCTAGTGGATGTAGTGATCAAGGAACAGTGGTCATATTCTAAATTGCTGACCCCAATATCTCTAACAGCATGCTTTGGTCCAGTTTGTATACCTTCAGTTTTGAAAAGAAAATAAAGGAAGGAGTTCACTTTGCATTGTATTGTAAAATGCTGACACCCTTTCTTTGGGCATTTGCCAGCTAAGGCTGTGTTTTCATGTACATTTTTATATTTTGCTAAAAGAGTTAACATTTCCTTTGTGACAAGTGTTACATTACACAGGTTGAAATGCATCATGTATTTGGCTGCCTACTAGCCCACACCCAGATGACCTTTAACTCTCTAGGTATTTTTCTGAAAACAATAAAATGTAGGAGATGGGTCTGCACAGTTACCTGTGATGTTAGTCAGAAGCTAAACAGAGCCCAGAGAAATTCAGGGATTTAACATGACTTCTACCTGACAGAAGCTTACTGAGATCAAAGAATGACTGGTTAGCCATTTAGAAAATACAGCAGCTTAAGTTAAAGCCTAGGTAGTGCTTAAACTGTCAAGATGCACAAAATTTACCTGCCAGCGTTTGAAATGGAGGCAAATTACAAGTTGATAGGGTTACAAAAAAAGTTGTTAACCTTGAAAGTCCTCTATTGACAATTGTAAATCTTCTACATCTACATATATTATTCTTCACAAAGCAGGGCAACTTGCAAGGTGGTCTGAAACTCAAAAGCAGTTCAGTGTCTTTTTTGTTTTTGAAACCCCTCCTGCATAGGAAAATGTTAGTGCTCATGCAAGTTGAAGGGTTAAATTAACTAGATTTCCGGTTTAGCCAGATTAGGAATGGTTGAGCTCAAAGAACGCTGAGCGTTGTTGGCCAACATGGAAGCCATCACAAAATCATATTTTCATTTCCCTTAAAAGTGCCCTCCTAGACTGCAAAAAAAAAAAAAAAGATAGAATCCTATTTGGAAAGGACAGTTCTGTATTTTTTAGTTAATACCCCATAGATAAGTACTAGAAATTGGCTGGCACAGTTTCTCAATAGTCTCATCAGAACTATGCCCAACTGCCAAATCCAAATACACCAAACCTGCTATTGGCCTAGAAATCTCTATCAAGATCCAAATATTGTGTATCCAGCCCTTCTTTTATTCTGTTTTTATTTGTGGTGAAATGTGGGACTTTTATTCCATGGAGCCATGATATTCAGATACTGAGATCCTACTAAGATCTATGTTTCCTCATTTTTGTAGTGGTGGAAGTTTCCTAGGTTATGAGAATGGTCTAAAGTAGGTGGAACTCCAGCAAAGTATATACAGTCAACTTAAAGTCCAACTTTACCTACTTCCTGGGGTCTGGGCTTTACTGGTAACAAATCCACAAACAGCGGCAGCTCCAGCCTACGCTTTCTTCACAAGCTGAGTTATTCTTAGGGTTGTTTCCACTGTGTAGAGGAGTCATTCTAACTTTCCTTATAACCTGCTGGATATATCTGTCATTATGACTCAGCATTAGTTATTCTGTATCTTTTGACAAAGTTCAAGCAGCTAACACCAGGGTGAGTGAATAGAGAAGGTCTGCATCCTTGTGCAGTGTCTTGGATCCCACCATCCTGTTCAAATGTCAAAGCCCATATTATAACTGCAGGCCTACAGTATGCTGGAGGAATAATAATTACAGCTTAGAATGAAGTACCCACAATTACAAGTAAAAGGATTGTTCTTTTGAAAATCTGTGCCATCCATCTGGTTTGCAAAGTAATGCTAGCTAATATAATTTTACTCTGCTAACTAGTGGAAGACCATTTCTCCTCCCCCCCCCTCTTTTTTTTTAAACAAATGTTTCTCTGATTCAGATCTTTGTCATCAAAGATGAAATTTCTTCTCCTGAAACAGTGTCCTGCAAAACCAGAGAGGCGCTCCAGTCTCTCTCATAGACAGCACTCGTGCACCAACTCAGGAGAGAAAGATAAGTTACTTATAAGACATTGTTCTTTCTGTCAGGAGCATCTTCCATCTATTGTGGGGGACTGAATAAGAGACGTAGTGGATAATTATGGAATAACCTGCCCTTATTGGAAGTTTCTTCCTAATCATCATTAGCTGGCAGTTGGGTTTTGTCCTGAAGTATGCCAGTTTACTTCCCTTCTATCTTCTTCTGTCTAATGTAACTGTAGATAGTCTTGTTAGCCACATAAACTTTCAGTCTTTTCTTAAATGCGGCTGAGCTCTTGCCCTCCATGATATCTTACGACAATGAATAACACAGGTTAGTTATTTGTAAAAAATAAATAAAAATAAATTCGTTTATCAGTATAATAAAACTTCTGAGCAACAGATTTACAATATTCCCCTTCATTAGGAGTGACTCTGAGAGTCATAGGTCAGAAGGAAGGCAATCCAGCAATGAGCTGTTTGGGAGCTGGGACAAGACGGCTTAGTGAGGTGCTGAGAACCAAGCAACAAAGCACCTTGTAGCTCACAGAGGCCAGCATCATCGCCAGGATTCAGGGTGAGAAACCTGCAAACAGTACACATGAGGCAATGATTATAACAGGACAACAGGGGGACTGTGCAGATGATCTCCCAGTGACATCATAGGTAGGAGTGAACACTGGTTGGGGGAATCTAAAGGCTAATATTATTAATATTAATATAAATTAATATCTAATAGAGGAATGAGCCAAAGAGGGCAGTCTCCAGTACTAGGCTTGAGGAGCCACACAGTATCGGCTGAGTTTCTAGCTACTTTGCACCAGCAGAGCAGACCCAAGAACTGGGGCCAATATATTTATCTGCTCACACCAGAACTTTGGGAAAGTTGCTGGATGATTGAGTTTCACTCACATAAATACTCACAGAAAGCAATTTCAAAGCTGAATTCATGGAAACCAAATTTTAAATACCCATGTATGAGAGTCTGCCAGCAGTTCCATATAACTTATGTGACCCATCCCAACTAATATAATTCAAATATTGAATATTTGTTGTATACCCTGGGTTTGATTTCCCATTGCCCTGCACCTTGAATAGTCATTTACTTTAGTGTAAAGTATGTGTAAAAACTGATTTGTTAGTGCTTTATGCAAATGACTACACAAGACACAGGGCAACAGGAAGTTGGACCCTTGGTGATCAGTCCATTAACAACAAAATTCATCTAATAATTTTGAATAACAAATTTGTGAAAGTTGCTATCTCATGAATCAGGAAAAGGCTAAATTTGTCAGATAAAGTACTGATTGAACATTATTCACATCACCCTACTTACTATCTTGGTTCTGGACCAGTGTCATTAGTTACTTTTAATGAGTGTTTAAGTCTTCTGTACTTTAAGCCACCTTCACGTCCTCCAGTTTCTGGGTGGTTCTGTGGCTGGTACAGCCCTTTGCAAAATGTAGGCAGCTTGTCTCTGACTGCTTATGATGGTTACTTCATCCTGAATCTCTGCAGTACTATGTGCTGTGGTGCCATCCCCTGTAATCCTTGTACATGTCTCACCCATCCCTGGCATGCACTGTCTGGCAGAGTTGGTGAGGGATCCTGTTTCAGGCCCATAAAGTAGTCTTATGGAAGACCCTGCACTAGGGAACTTCTGCTGTCAGCGAAGGCACTTTCCTGATCCTTTCACAATGCCATAGCAGTGTTCAGGGACCAGGCCAGGCAAGAGAATCCCTCTTCCTATGGCTTTGAATTTTGAAAGAGCATATATGCTAAGCTAAAATAATGACAAATGACTCTCTCTTTGAAAATAAGATAGAAACAACATGCTGTACACTAAGAAGACAGCAACAGTTTGTCAGGCTAGTGACCAAAATATGAAACCGTAGATTGAAAAAAATGCAAACTTTCTGTAAATCAAGTGGTAACAGCCAGTGAAATAAACAGATCGTGAGAATAACTCACACAAAGGTATAGAAAAAGGCCAATTTACTATAATAATTATATGAGTAAAAGGATTGTGCATATGCAGCCTGTTAAAATGCCTCCTTGATATTTTTTAAATCTGTGGTAATGTATAGCAAGATCTCAAATATAGACAAACTAGCATTTTCTTTGGAATGAATAAGTAAAGTTTCATTGAGTGAAAATCTCAAGTAAATCAAGTTGTGTTTTTTTTTAAACCAGACTGGAGAGAAGCTCATTGTATTGCCTTATACTTTTTGTTCTGGGCACCTGAGCAGTGAACAATGTGCCACTTATCAGTAGAACAAACGATTCCTTCATTGGCCAAATGCTGGGAAAGATGACAGCTGCAAAATCAGAGTCAGTAAGGACAGGTAGCTTGCCTGAGACCTAATAGGAAATGGACTATTTATTCATGAAGACTTTAATGTCTGACCCTATCTAGTTCAAACTGAAGTAAGATTAGCCTCCTTTAAAAACATGTACATGTTCAATGGTAATCCTAGATGATTATAATAGTGAGAGATCATGTTCAGAAGGGGAGAAGATAAATTGTAATATGTTGGTATATATTAGAAACTGTGACTACTTTTATTATAGTTACAAATATTAGTCTTTTTTCTAATTTTTTGCTGAGTCTATATTCAAAGAAAACATGAATATTCTGATATGTTTAATGTAACATTTATCATAAGCAAATTAAATTCTATTGCACAAAATTCTGGGAAGTAGCTATATGAGCATATTTAGCAGGCAGTAATATACTTTTCAGGTACTTAATGAATCAAATTCTAAGAATTTAGGATAAATATTGTTAATTCGCTTAAGTTCATGTTCAAGCTCCCATGTTAAATGGGTGTCCAGAGTTTTAGGTCAGGAATAGTACTAATTCACTGAACTTTGCCTAGTACCTCATGAGTGCCCTGCTTAGAGGAGGCGTGGGGAGAGACCACCTCCCTATGCAGCAGGAGCAGCACAGAATTCAAACCGAACACTCCAAGAGAGTGCTAGGGAAGGAGGCTGGCTTTTCCACCAGCCAGGACACCGCTGTTCTAGGATGGCTTGGTGATGTAACTAGTCATTTAGGGAGTAGGCACATATATAACTGTCAGTATAGCATGCGTGCCCTCCTTTGTGTAGTGCAACTATTTCCAGGAATCATACCATGCCAGAAGCATGGGTCTTGTAACAAACTCAGGTTGCCACCTCAGTATAGCAATCACCACCAAAAGCATCACTGAGCCTTGTGTCTCTTACTCTTTATTATAGCTCTCTGGAAAGTCACTCAGAACCCACAGAATCTGGAATCTACTATTCCTCACTTTCTGCATGAGCCAGTTCTTCCAGTTGCCAACAGTGGGAGTCTCACAAGCAAGGAGTACAGAATACAGCATTTTGTTGAGCAGAATATTGGCCTATACTTTGAAGTTGTGGGGATACGTGAGCTAAAGTATTCTAATCACACAGCAAAGGACTATGGGTAAAACTCTGCTACGCCACAGTGTTAATCCCTAGTAATTTTACTGAAGTCAGTGGATTTACACTGGATTTAAACCGATTTAATTGCTAGCAGAATCTGCTCCTCTATTAACAAAATATTTCACAAGTATCCTTTAAGTGCCTGCAGCCAAAGGGATTTAGAGTTAGGACAGAACAATAAATAATAAAACAAATTAAAAAATAGATGCTGCAATACCAAAAACAAGCAAGGTAAATTGTTATCTGCACTACTGTAATGCCTAGGAGCAAAACTCATGGACCAGGAGCCCACTGAGCTAGGCTCTGTACAGATATAGACTGTAAGCCACTTGGGGCAGGAATTATTTTTGTTCTAAGTATAAGACAAGAGAAAACAGATGGATACAGACAGACAGGGGACTACAATGAAACAATGAGACAGTATTGGTCAGCATGATGGCAGTGGTCTCAGTACTCTAGCAGCCTAATGGTTCTATGGTGCATAAGATTATTTTCTTTTCTGATGCCCCATGATAATACAGTTGTCTATCCACAATACTGACCATACGCAATTAAAAAAAAGAACTAAGGCAGATCCGTGATGCTCAGTTCTGACTTTCCTGCTTTTTGTGATCAACTTGTTCATTTAACAATTTTTCCACGTGAATTTCTTTTGCTTTAAAATATTGTATTTAAAAGGGTTTTCTTTTAACTTAGGTAAGGTGAGTCAAAGAAGGAAAGCGTGTTTATCAGTTTCGATGACTGTTGTAGATCTCGGTGTGAGGTAGTTATGCATCTTGTAGTGATGGGATGCAAATGGGGGAGAGAATGGGGACAAGAGAAGGAATGTGTCCAAAAGACATTAATGACTCCAACAGGTCCATAACCATGCAAATGAAAGTACATGTGTACAAGCAGTGTACACAGCTGTGTGGTGGCATTGTCCCACTCCCACTGCTACAAATGCAGTCATTTTTTCTAGCCACACTGGAATGTCTGTAGTGATATTAAAACCAAATAAAAATGGAGAGATACCTGAAAATGTAGAAATATCTATTACAATTCCTTGCTTCTTAGAAGATTTAAAGACTTTCCAAAGGAGAGATTTCAAAACACCCTATTCTGTTTTATTATTTTCCTGCAAAGGGGAATGGGAGCTTCCTGCTGCCGGCCTCCTTCTTCCCCTCTTCCTTTGGAAGATGAAGAAAAGATTAGGGGATTTCTCCAGGGACTCTTTGGGGTCATTGTGGACTCCTTCCCACATCCTGGCCTGCAGAACTTATCACTACTTACTCTACAATATTTAAAAAATCCACCCCTTCCTTTGTCTCCTTCATGCCACAACCCAGTCATACCTCACCTCAGCTACGGCAGTCTCTGCCACTTGGATCTTCCTCACACTTAACTGCACTTCTCTCTAGTCCATCCAAAATGATGCTGCTGAAATTATCTTTCTCTCTCATCACTTAAACCACGTCACTTCTCCTCTTTATGAGTGTGATCTAACTCCTATTAAAGTCAACTAAATATTTAATTGGTTTAAATGAATTTGGGTGAAGCCCTGAAGTCACTTCATTTGCAGGCCATTCATTGCTCTATATATGAATTTCAGCAATCTCATTCTTGTTTTCAATGTCCTACATCATGAAGCATCTGCCTATATCTCTGGCCTAATCTCCTTTCTGCTCTGCCAATGACACCAGCTTCAAAATGTCCTTTGTCTCACAGGAACGTCTGTACTTTCTTCCAAGCTGCTCTATGTATTTGCCAAGATGCTTACCTCACTTCATTCAAACCTCTCAAAATTTCACTTGTCACAAATCCTGCAAGAAATAAGAGGGAAGGAAGCTAATGTAAATTTTAGAAGCTTTTTAAACGTCTCAGTGGAACCATCATGATGTTTAAGTCCTTTACTACATAACCATGTGATTCAGTTATAGGCACACTCATCCTTCCATTCTCTTCCCTCTCATTTTGTCAGAAGAGTGTAAGTGGGGCAGTTGTGAAGTGAAGCTAAGGTGAAGAGACTAAGAAGGAATGAAAGGATGTGTTGGAGCAACTGGCCAATCAGCACAGGGAAGAGAAAGTCCAGTTAAAACCACAGAAAGTATTCTGAATGAACAAAAGTCCCTGCTTTTGCTGCTTCTCCAGATGCTTCTACTGGCTGAAGTCTTTTGTAAATGGTCTGGATCTTGCCTTCCTAAAACTGCTCTGTGAAGTATGGGTGTTCTCTGTGAAGGGCCCTCAAGGTTGGAATTCATTTTACTCCTTGGCCTGCAGTCAAAACTTTTAGGGCATGCTGTGAAGGCCATGTGTTTTTCCAGATTTTAAAGGAAGAAGGGGTACACTGAAGGCTGATAAACAAATAGTACACTCCCTTCCCAAGTCTTTTATTGGTAGTTCTCTGGTTTTGGAAGGTGGGGACTGGCTGTTAGCTGATTTGTTTGGTTGTGTATTGAATATATGTAAAAAGTACTTCGAATTTGGGTCTATGTTTTTTTGTGAAATGTATAAATGAGAATACATACTACATAAATATGGTGCATGAAGAATACCTGAAGTACAGGAGACCCAATTCTTCTGGATCTGTTTCCCTAGCTCTTTTATTCTGGAGTAGAGTTGGCTCTTCTAGCTTCCATTTTGAACTGAAACGACTTACTATATCCTAGCTAGACTAATAGCTCATCCTCGTAATGTGAGAAGTAGGTGACTATCTTATATATTGAAGCTATAAATAGAAATAAATATGGAGAAAGAAAGAGTAGTAGAGGCATGGAGTCCCTGGTGGCTCATCACATGTCCAATCAAATACTAAGGAAGTTGCCATGTTTGTGAGCTGAAGTGAGAGAGAACAGAAGATGATATAGCTGAAGTGATATTAGAGTGATATTCCATATAGCATTCTGGAAGATAAGTGATTCCTGAATTGGGAGATTATTTATTTTGACTTCTAGATTGTTTAATTGCATCTTGGGTCTCTGCGTGAGTGGTTTCAATTCCTCCTGGTAAAACACTTAAAAAAAAATCCAGTTAAGAGAAATGTAATTCATTTCCTTTGTCTAAGATGCCATTTACTTTAGAAGGTCCACATTTATTCATATTGTGTTAAATCAGTCAATCAGAAAAATAATCCACTTTATAACAAACTACTGTTTATGCACAGACTGAAAGCAACCCTAACTGACAGTCCAGAAGGTGGAGATGAACAAAAGCAGAAACCAAAAGTCTATAATTCAACAGGCAATTTAGTTTCTCTTACCTTGTGTACGACAGATTGTTGGTAACTTGTCTATTTGAAAAGGGTCCTTTAAGAACTACTTTCTTTTAAAGAAAAATAAGTGATATCTTTGACAGAAAAGAAATGGAATTTCAGGAAGATTTGGATATATATATATTTTTAAGATATGCTCTTCTTCAAAAGGAATTATTTTGAAAGAATTTCTATGGCCTGGTTCTTCAGAAGGTCAGACAAGATGATCACAATGGTCCCTTCTGGCCCTGGAATCTATGAAAATACGGTAGCTTTAGCCACACTTAGCCATTTTCCCTCTTATAACATGATTATGCACTTGAATTTCAGTTTCTTAGATAGCAAATGTATTTAAAAATTCTAAAACTAAATGAGTTTTACTTCAGAGACCATTCATTTAAACCTAGATATTGAAGATGCATCCTTACTATGTTAAAGGATACGGTATAGTGTACATTTAGGGCAATAATGCGGAAAACAACCCTTCTATGTTACTGTACAATCCCTTCCCCTAATACAATAAACAAAGGCTTTGCTGCTTTCTGAAGTGAAAGGAGAGGTGGTAAGTCAATCCTTTAGTGTAATATAAGCTCCCCAGTGGCTTTTTAAAGGCCAAATTGTATGCATCCTTATTCACACACCCAGTGGGCCTCTGTTTATTTAGCCAAAAGGTTGGGCACAGGGAGGAAAGTATGGACGCTTTCTTTGACTGGACAAAAAGGGTGAAGTCTCCATTAGTATTTCTCTTATGTATTGATATTTTCTCTTCTGGAAGTCTATGTATTTCCTTTTATTCCCCACTTCTTTTCCATAATTTGTTAAACATGTTTAAAATGTATGTATAGTAATATAGAGGATCAGGTGGCTTGGGGAACTAATTTTGAATAAATCACAGAGCCTTTCTCCTACAGATCACTTGTTCAAAACCTGTCCAGATTGAGAGTGAAAATATTACCACTTAATGGATTATGTGAAATGAGTTAGTGATCTCAGTCTAGTTCCTAGCAGGCAAGGGCCAAGTGTTCCTACAGGGCAGGTGGCTTTGTCACAACTAACACAACCATGCTTAGCACTAGCTGGCTGTTGAGATAGAGGCCAAATTCTGAGTGAGCATGGAGATCAAACTCCAGGTTAGGGTTGAAGAAAATTGTCAGGATAATGGGGTAATCATGTATTTTCACTTCTGTATCATATCTGTTCCATGGCTACAATCTCGAGGCATGTCAATTTCACAAGCAATATATTTTACTTAATTCATTTTAGTTATAATATTCTAGCACTTATTTACATATAGGCTTGGCAGAATTCAATTTAAAAAAATAATTTCTGCAGATATAAAGGTTTGTTTTTAAGGTCTTTTATTTTTATCCATTTAATTTTTCACAGTTGTGCAAAATTATGGGCTTTAAACATTTTTCCTGATTTTTATCTATTTCAAAGTTGAAGTAAATTATGGGAAAGTTAGGTAATCCGGATGTCAGACAAGAAGTATTTCATGAAACTAGATGCTGAGTTTCAAAAAGTTAAAGCTCAAAATTGTCAACATCACCTGTGAACATATATGAAGTAAATATCCTTAAATCAAACTAATAACTTCTCAAGTAGCATTTTTCTTACTTTGCCTATCTGTAAATTTATTATTATTGGTGGAAATATTTTTGTCAGGTTCTGTGTATACAGAGAAATCATTTGCTGACACTTACTGATAAAAAAATCGAATCATTCCAAGCCTATTTATACATTACTTACAGTTTCAAAATGACATTTTATGTATATTAATCTATTAGAATCAAGAATAAATAATGTTGGGCCTACTTACATTTCAACACATTTTATATTAACATAAGCAAACATCACAGCTACCTTGTAACCTTCTTAAGAATAAGAACAGAGCTTTTTCTTTCAACCTTAGATTCTTACACACTTCAATAACACATAATTACATTACAAGGAAGAGAAGAGGGGAACACTGGTACTGTATTATGTACAATTTCACACTGAAGTACACGGTCATCATCACATAAGATTTTCCTGCTGCAGCTTATACAATCAGGAATGTACGGATTACACAAAGTATGTAATGTAAATTGTACTACTTCCTGACAGTATACAATGTCACTGAGCACAATAGCTATGCCTCTCTCAAAATGACTGCTGACTTTCTTTTGTCAGACACGAAGATAAATCACATAAGCTTCTTAAAGTTGGAATAATAATCTTTGGTGATTAAAACATTTGATGAAAGCTTTAGAAGTTGGCCTGTTGCCAGGCACTGATTTCCTGTTGTGCCATGTAATCTTGTTTGGCCAATGCTTGGTAAAGTTTCCATCTGAGAACTTTGCATTGGTTGAATCTTCAAAAATGACAAGTTGAACACTTCAGGTTTAATTAATATTTTAAATATTTTCAGTCCCTTCTTAGATGCTAAATAATTTTTTGTGAATAATTAACAACACAGTGAGTACTACTGCAACTCTAGCTTTACAGGTCTCAGAATGAACAAATTCCCCATTTGTTGTAAATTAAATGTAAAACAAATCTGTCAATGCAATATCCAGAACCATGTGTATAACTCAAGTGTCCTGCAACACTATTACTTCGCCATGTTGTACATTTATCAATATTTTATGGCATACACTTAATAGGAATAACAATTATTTTAACATTTAACAAGGAGCTAGAACAGAAGAATTACAAGAATTGAAATTACTATATAATGTTCCAACTAGCCACGTTACTGTTGGTGAACCTTAAGCAAGATGTTGTATATTTCTTGCAAGCTGGATTTAAATTCTGTGGCTAGGTCCATGGATTCTGCTACACTCCGGTGGAGTGTCTGTAGCAACTTCAAATAAATGAGTAGTGGTGGTGGAAGGAAACCTGAGGATTTACTTGAAATATGAGAACAACCCTGAAGGCCACTTTGTTGCATTGGCTTCCAGTCCTCACAAGCATCCTTCCTCCAATCTTCTGGTGCAAGATGGCTATGTTGCACAAGTACAAGAAAGCTCTCACTAACCAAAAGCTCATGCTCCATGATAGCCTTGTTCACTCACCTTTAGTCCTGCTGACCATTCTTAGTGGCTGGAAAAGCTTGTCTGTCATCCAGCTTCAACCCAAAAGACCACCTGGAAGATGCAGTGGGTGAGCTCCAATGTAAACAACAAGCACCTCATGGATATTCCCACCCTCTTGCAAACATTGCTATTTTCATACAAAAGAATAAGATGACCTCTATTTGTTTCATGTTGTTGCACCTTCTATATTATCAGTATGTGCAGATGGTTGTATTGACAACAGCTATTTCAACCACAGAGGTTGTGAAATGAGAAGCTGCAGGATTAGGAAACTTGGTAAGGAACAAATGGGGCTTTTCTCAACTGGGGAAAAGTGGGAGACATTTGGGATTTTAATGTAAATATATTAGACTCGATGTTCCTGTTAAAAAGATCAGCAGTGAAATAGTTAGCAGTGTCGCTTCTAGACTTCAATTCTGCAAGGAGAACTGTGTAGGTGAAATGGGGTTCTGTGCAAGAAATACATTTTAGGGCAGAAACCTTAAATTGTCATTCTTAGATTTAAGAGTCAAACTGTTGCAAGAAATGAGACAGTTCACGCCTCATCTATTTTTTTTCAGGTTCTCTACAGACGCAGACAGACAGCAATGCATTATTCTGCACTCAGTTCATGCTTGCAAAGTTTTCTATGGCAAGGGGTGGATTCCATGCTAAATTCAGTGTCCTTGGAACTGCAGAATACATAAGTCCTTGACTCTGATGTTCTTATTTTTCTAACATTTTAAATTTTCTTTCCCAAATCTTGTAAACAGATACATTTCTTTGTAAAGTTTTGTCCTAGCTCATTCCCTAACATAGATCTCATAATTTTATTTAATCATTTTTAGAGCTTCCTATTTTTCCCCAAAAATTTCAACAGTGAATTCCAAAAGTTAAAAAAAAAAAACTGTCAAAAATATAGGCCAAAATTTGCTTTCATTTACATTCCATGTAATTCTATGCAAGTGAATGGCACTGCACACAGTTAAAGAAGAGCTAAATTTGGTCCAGATGCATTTTTTTAGATCACTTGATTTCCTATCTTTGTTTCATGTCTTACCTTTTCTTTTATTTTGAGATTAGCTGAGTAGATAAGATCACTGAGATTTAAAAATGTAATGAGTTTTGTATTCCTCAGTTATTTTCCTCTTACTGCTTTTGGATACAGACTGAAAGTCTCAGGACTTGATTTTGTTGTTGAATATACCAAAATGAAGCTGAGTCTTCACATTTTCCCTTTATATATAAAGCTGTCTATTGTCTTCAGGGGTTTGTTACCTGTAACAGAGTAGCTTGTCCCACGCATTGGGAAGACTGGTGTTAAATCAACACTGATTACAGGATGAGGTTCACCTGAAAGGAATAAGATGATTCCAGGAAAGTGCTACAGAGGAAGGTGGTTTTAAGCAGCTGTGGCAGAGTTTCTGGACAGGGAAGCCTGGTAGGATGAAAAGAAACCTGGGGTTGTATGGATTTATGAATGGATTTTGAGTTTTATCTACTGTTTATTTTATGTTAAACCTAGTCCCTAAGGAGGGGCATTTTTAACCCAAAAAAGCCTCAAGAGAAGTAGCAGTCCTAGAGAGAAAACTGAGGAAGGCTTCCTGTAGTGTGACCCTAGATATGAGGGGGTGTCTGTGGGGCAGTTGGCCCAGTTACATGGTATAGTTGCTGGATCCTACTGTCCCCAGCCTTCAGGTTCCCTCCTGGAAGTGGGGTGGGGGGTTAAGTCAGATGTGGAGAATTGTGTTCCATTGTGGGCTGAACAGCAGCAATGAATGCAGACAGTTCTTCTGCAGCTGTAGCAGACAAGCAGAAGGCATGGTGGGCCACTCAATGGCAGCACTGGAAGGAAGACCATTGCTGACTACAAAGAAAGAATCTCTGCTTTGGGTGTGGAAGACCAGGGCACAGAACATCTGAATGCTCCCAGAGGTGGTAAGAGCACTAGGGGGGGATGTGATGAGTAAGAAAAAAACAGATGCAGGGCATGGCAAGATCCTGGAGTAAGGGTCCATCCAAATATTTTAGAGGTGGAAAGATGGGATGTTAATAGGGTCTGCTCCTTGAATAACAAGTCTGTGGGAAGGGAACAGCCCTGCAGACTGAGAGCCTCTCAGAGAGGAAAAGTCAAAGGGGTGGAGGTGGAGGGAGAAACAGCCTGTATGTGTGTCAGCCCTGCATGCCTGAGATGAAGGAAACAAGTGGGGTAGTTATGGCCATTGCAACCCCAATGTGATTAAGCAAAGAAAGGAAATAAAGCCAAAGTTGGCTTCTGGGAATCATCATCAAAATTGGGGATGGCCAGACAATGCTTGGGTTGTTTCCCTATTTTGGGAAAAGGGAACAAACCTTGAGACTTCAGTGAAAGTGGACCTTGTAGTCATGAAAGCACTTCTTACAGCTGCCAAGATGTGCAGTACAGCACTGGAAGGAGGATTTATGGAGATCCTCACTCCTCTGGTGGAGAAACATCTGTGGAAATGGGCTGCCTTGGAAGAAGCTAGGCAGTTGGCCTTGAGATAAAGATGAGCTGGCTAAGGAGCGTTAAGTGACTCTAGAGGAGAGAGATGGCCTGCTTATCATGGTGAGTGAGCTGGGAAAGAGAGCTAGAGGGTTTGCAGATGGGGAAAATAATCTGGTAAGGGGGGGGAGGCATTAGTAACTAGAGGAAATATTCTCAATGATGTGGACACAGTTCTAAGGGGTGGGTGTATGGAACAGGCTGGCTTGCCCCATGGCCTGGAGAGTCTAGGCAAAACCAACCTGGATTGCATGATGAGCCTCACCTGAAAGGAATCAAGTGTGAAAGGAGCAGGAAGGTGCAGTGAAAAGGGTGAAGCTCAGGAAGTTGTGGTAGAATTTGCAGAGAAATGAAAGCTCTCTAGGTAGGGAGGTCCGGGAGAGACTAGGAATACATGGGGGGAGGAGAGAAAAGAAAAGGAACCTTGGAGTTTTGAGTTTTATTTACAGTTTATTTTATATTAATAAAACCCAATCTTCAAAGAGCAGTATTTTTTTGACCAAGTCTGAAGTGAAGTTTATTTGGAACAATGTAAGGGAAAACTGAGGTTAGCAGCCTATGGAGTAAACCTAATCCATGGGGTGCATAGAAGGCAGCTGCCTCAGTTACATTACCTTTTTTTGATCTTTCATAATTTGCATCATATCAGTAGGATGCAAAGTGACCAAAATTAAAAATGTTCTTTTGAGGTGTGGATTTTCTTTTAGTGGCTATATTTCATAGCCTTTTAAAAATTCAAGTATCCTATTTGAATTTTGATCAGTATAGCAGCATTTCCTTTCTCCTAACAACTCAGCTTCACTTAATTCATTTATCACCTAAAACATTTACAAGTCAACACTTTTTTACCTTGTCAGGTATACTTATAAACATGCATAAATGCAAACAAGATTAATGAGAGTAGATTATAGGTTGGCATGCTATTTAGTGTAAACTTCTTTGCTAAAGGCATAATGTTTTATCTTCAGGGGAAACGTAGGAATACTGTTCAGTAATCAGGGTCAGATGTTGTCATCACTCACAAATAAGACTTACTAGGAAGTAGGAAATACAGAGCTTTCATTCAGCCTGCCATACACTAACCAATTTTCAGGTTTCCCTATCATAGCATCATTAATAAATTGACAGATTAAAGATGGATATGTTTCTATTGATTAAGAATTACTGCAAAGCACCTGAGGGAGAAAGGATTATATCTTTGTCAAGATGACACAAGACCACTTTTAAAATTACATTTGATGTTTATATGGGAATGCAGGTGACTGAATGGACCTCTGTTCTTAGATATCTGAAATCTAGCTCCAGGATGCTTGAGGTTGGCTTTATGGAATTGAAGCCAGTGCTAACTTTATTTCATGTGGGGGAAAGAGGAATTTTTTTCTTCTTTGATAGTAAATATAAAATTCAGCTGGTAATATGGTGCAATCCTCATAGAAGGAAGGGATTTTTCTGCTTTACAAAGTTTCTTGTGTTCTTTATTTACTCCTATCCTCCAGCCTCCCCTTTTGGCTTTCTTTGCTTAGTTTTTCAGAAACACTATTGTAACTTTTGAAAACCCTGCATGTCCAAATGTATAGTATTTGGAATTCCTCTTAATTTAAAACTTTTTAACCAGTAATTGGATGGACTGGGTACCAGAATTGTATTGTTTTGTTGATTAAAGATCCATAATTTCCACATAGATGTTCATGAAATTAAATACTGCAGCTATAAAATCTTGATGCTGTTGTTTTACAAGAGAGCTTTCCATCCCTGAATATTTTATTAGTACAAACAGGCCATACTGTAAAGCGAATGTCCTGAGGACATAATAAAGCACAGCCACATTTTGTATTGCTTGTATTTGCACATTTTGGTTAGATGGCAGTGTGGCCTGAAAGAATGAGTTCTGAGTCAGTCTTGTGTTCTAATCCCTTTGTCAAGGAATCATTGGGTGGACCTGGACAAATTCCTTTTCACGGTCTGATTTTCCTCTGCCTTGACCTTGTGTAGCCCTTTATCCTATGCTAAACTGAACTTTCTCATATTATAGATTGAGCTCTCCAGGGCTTTGATTTGTACAATGCCTAGCACAATGTGGCTCTGATCCTGCTTGGGGGGGCTGCTAGAGTAGTACGGCTAATAATTTCTACACCTAATTGTACGGGCGTAAATGTCTGTACAGGGTGCAGTGAATGGGCAGGTGGAGAGGAATGAGGCTCTAGCCTTTTCCTATTTGCTAGCCGGGGGAACTAGCCGGATGCACAGGAGGGAGGGAGGGAGAAGACAGCAAGCTGAAGGCGTCCAAGGATTCAGAGGGAACAGGGGAAGACTTGTGGCTGAGTCTATTGGTTCTCGAACTGAAAGCAAGACTGCTGGAACCTAGTTGATGAATTTTAATGTAGTCTGAGTGAGGGAGAGGGAGGGATGGATGTGCTGATGGCAGTGCCTGCAATACAGATTTGAGTGGAAAAATGTTTATGACAGGGTCCTGGTTAGCTAAAGTGACTGGCCTGAGTTGCTTCTGGTCAAGTGATTTACTCTACCCTTCACTGCCACTTATTGTAACTTTGTGCTAGCCAGCCCCATCTGTTCCATGGCATACCCTTTAAAATCATTTACTAGAAGTAAATCTATTTTACAGTGGTCATCTTTCAACGAACTTAGAAAAAGTCTGTTGGCAGCAATTATTCAACTTTATTGCTCTATCAGCTTCTGCATTTTAGCTTTAATGGGCTACCAAGCTGTATAAAGAAAAAGTGCTTGTGGTGTAACTAAAAAAAGAATGCACTGCGTTAGAAAAGCAAACTGTTCCCTTGAGGTATAGCTGACTTTTAGACTTCTTTTTTTTTTTTTTTTCATGTAGCTCTCCTATACTGGCAGCTGTGACTAGCTATTTTGACCTTCTTTATCACCTACTCATGTTAACATAGATGCTCACAGTGTTCTTCCTTGTCAAGTCCTTACACTCCTCCATCTGTGCACATCTGCTTACATTTTGTTGATGATGATGATAATGGGTAGAGAGGTACGTCACAGAAAATGACCATTAACTGAGTGAGCAGAATACCTTGTATGGTCGTTGACTACACAAGATATAGAGTACTGAAAACATATTCATAATGTGTAATGGACTGGATTTATGTTTTGTCAGAGAATGCTAGTGGCACAACTTACCTAGGCAATGCTTTGAGTTGAGACATGAGTGAATACCTATCTGTATTTACTGAAATCCGCGATTGTTGCTGTCAACAGATATCAGTCTGTTATATATTAGACCTAATGCAGTTTACGTATTTATGAATTGGTAGTTAAAGACATAGTTACCTGCTGCTTAGCTGTTTCAGACATCTTACTAAACAACTGTATTTCACAAAAAGATGTAATGGGGCTGGACTTGCAGAAGTATTAACCCACGAGCAACTAAGTGAATTTATTTATTAAAATGATGGTTGAAATATAGAACTTGCCCAAGGCAGCAATAGCTATGAGAAGGGTAAATGACTTGAGAGAACCGATGGCTTAACTAGGGTTTTTTGTTTTGTTGCCTTGGTTAAGCAAGAAGGAATAAATTAACTTGCCTCACCTTGTAAATAACTGATTAAAATTTGTAATCTCTAAATACAAAACATCGATACAGTGGGAGCTGCATCATGCAGCTCTCAGGAATGCAAGCGCTGCCTTGCTGGGTCAGACTAATGGTCCATCTTGCCTAGTATCCTGCCTCTGACAGTGACTCATACCAGAGCTTTGGGGGGAGGGTAAAGAACAGGGCAATTATTGAGTGATCCACCCGTCTTCCTCTCACAGCTCCTTGTAGTCAAGGTTTAGGATCACCCCAAGTATGGGTTGCATCACTGACCATTTTGACTAATAGCCATTAATGGGCCTATCCTGCCTGAATTTACCCAATTCATAATTTTGGCCATCACAACATCCCAGGGTAATGGGTTCCACAAGTTAGCTGTGCATTGTATGAAAAAGTACTTTCCCCTGTTTGTATTAAACTTGCTGCCTATTATTTTCACTGGGTGACCCCTGGTTTTTGTATTGTGAGAGAGGGTAAATAACACTAATTTATTCACTCTTTTCCTACACCATTCATGGTATTGTAGCCCTCTATCCATGGGTTTATAAAATAGTATTTTCTCTTTTTCTTAAGTTTCTTACATTCTGTTAGCTTTTTGACCAGTGCTGCACATTGAGCAGAAGTTTTCAGAGGACTATCCACAGTGACTCCAGGATCTTTTCTGAGTAATAATAACTATTTTAGAGCCCATCACTGTGGTATAGTGGGGATTATTTTTTCTAATGTGCATTACTTTGCACTTATTAATGTTGAATTTAATCTGCCATTTTGTTGCCCTCACCTAGGTTTGTGAGATCCTTTAACTTCTTGAAGTAATAATTTTGTATTATCTGCAAACTTTGCCACTTCACTGTTCCCCCTTTTCCAGATCACTAATGAATATGTTGAACAATACAGATCCTTAGAGACTTCACATCTCTCCATTGTGAAAACTGGCCATTTCTTCCTACCATGATATTTCCTATCTTTCAACTAGTGATTAGGTTCATAACAAGAGTGTGTTTGGCATAATTTACTTAATTTAATGAATTTTAATAAGAGAGCAGGCCCACCGACAGGTGGGGCAAGGGGGCAATTGCCCAGGGACCCAGCGACTTAAGAGATGAGAGGATAGATATGTATCATCCTCTCCTCCGTATCTCCTTCCCCTGAGGTCCCTGCCACTTGTGCTTTCCTCCCCTCCCCTGTGCCATGCTTATTTATTATGCACCATGAAGATTTCTTCCCAGGTTCATCAGTAATCTCCCTGGGGAGTCCAAGGGGTCTGGGAAGCTGAGTAACAAATGCCACCTCCTCAGTCACCAGTAAACCTGCATGGTGCATAATAAGTAAAAGCTTCTGTCAGAAGCTCACTCGTGCCTCAGCTCTCTTTCTAGGGGGGCCATTGACTGTTTTGCTTGGGGCCCAGAGTTGCTGTCGTTGAGTCTGTAAGATAGTTATATTCAGTTCACACTAATATAGACAGAATGACCACTTCAAGGGCCAAAGTCCTTCCTGATATTGCTCCTTTGCACTTAACGTGCCTACACCAGAGAAGAATTTGGTTGCAAGGCTTTCTAGTGTTACAATATAAACATATTCAGTATGCACTTGAGGTGAAAGAATATCTTGGGGATGCTGGCACTTTATCACTTAAATTAGCTTATTAGAAGAGCTGGGTAAGGTTTTATTTTTGTTGCTGAAAAATTAAGATTTGTGTTAACAAACATCTTATAAAACTTTGAATTTGCCATATTTTTGTGAGAAAAAACTCAGAATCCAAAAAGTTAATTTGGAAAACATCAACATGTCTTGATTTTTTAAAAAAATTTTCATTTTGAATTTTACTTAAAGTTAAACTCAAGCAAAATGTTTTGTTTGACCAAAAATGATTTTTTTCTTTGGTTCAGTCAGTGAACTGAACATTCAGTTATTCGCAGAGCTCTGTTTATAAGGCTAAAATTTTCTGATGTTTCAGAATTTGGCCGGATTTGGTAATATATGGCTTACCTAGTATTAATGACCATGATGATCTAATAGGTATTTGTACATAGCTTTGCAATTGCTAATTTTATAAAACAGATTACTGATGTTAGGAATCCTGGGTGAACATTGATTTCTCTTAATAGGTCAGTGGTTGGCTACTGATAATAAGAAAAACATTCAGCCTCATTTTCACACACCTTATGGACTTCAGCAACATTTGTATTTAGGTGCTATTGCCTTGGACACCTGGCTATACCATCTCTTTACCTGGGCCTGGAATATGACCCAGCCAGCAGCTTTCCCACTGGCCATAGAGACAACAGGGGCCATGACAAAACTCTTTGCTAGCAGATCTTGGTCTTGTTGTTTGCTTATTAGAAAATAAGTCTAGAAGAAACATTTAGTGTGGAAACACAGGGCTGGAAGTCAAAAGCTTTGGGTTCTATTTGTCTTCTATGTGAACTTTGGAAAGTCATTTAACCTATCTATGCTTAAATTATTCCACCTATATAATAGGTGTGTTGTGAAGCTTAATTCATTAATATCTGTAAAGTATTTGATGTCCTGGGGTGTATACAAATGCAGATATAAAACCGATCAGAGTCTGTTTTGACATTCCACTTTGGTAGAACAAGTTAAAAAGAACCCAGAGAATAAGATGAGATCAGCACACTGTCACTAAGAGTTACAATATCACAGTGAACAACAACTTGGATCCCACAGCAAGAAGCAGAAATCGTAACGGAAACAGAGTTGATGAAGTTTCCAGCAGGTACACTGTCCACATACTACATTGGAAAAACATATCGGTAAATGTTCATGGAACAGGATGCTAGGGTTCAGCCTTATGTTTGTATTCTCAAATATACTGTAGAACCAACAAAGTTTTGTTTTTTTGTTTTTTTTTAAGGAACGCCAACAATCCTTTGGGAAAAGAGATACTTAATATTGACTTCTGAATCTAGGATGTCCTCCATAACAAGTATTAGCATTGTGTAGAAATGAAAGAGATTTAGGGTATGTTCTTCAGTCTGAGACTGCACAACCATTGCCATTGTCTTTGTGGAAGGGGTCCTGTTCTTAATATAACTTAAAAAAAATCAATTTTTCAGTGCTGGCTCACACTGTGTGTATCTTCTAGTCCTTCTTCCTGAATAGGAGCACTGTGGAGCTCAAAAGCTTGTCTTTCGTCAACAGAAGTAAATCCAGTACAAGATATTCCCTCTCTCATGGAGTTTACAGGCAGTTGTCACCTATAGAGATTTGGTTTCCTGAAGTGTATCCTGTAGGATTTTGTGGACTTTCTGTGAAACATTCTTCAGCACCACCAATCAGGTCACTTTAATAACCTTATTGGTATTTTCAGTGATACTCCTTGTGATACACAACAGTATCTATTAATGAAATACAAGTATATATATTCCCTCAATTTTTCATGTTTTCGTACATATTCTGCAGACTATGGGGGAAATCTCTGGAGATGTTAATGTCCTTGTCTATTATGAGCCATTTTTGTTGGGAGATCACATCCAGAAGGCTTCCCTGCTATCTCTGAAGGAAATGGGGACCTGTTTCACCCTCAATACTCAAAGGATTTACATAAGAGAAAAAGAAGCCTTTCATAAAACATACAAGAAAAATCTGAGAACTACCAGACAAGACCTTTTAGAAAACGAGGGGACAGATTCTCTCATCTGAGTAACACAAAGGGGTCAGAAACTGTCTGCAGCCATCTGATCAAGAATTCACCCACTATTGAGGGAAATTCTTAATTGGTATAAAGCTGGTGAAGTTGACTCATATCACCCTCCCTCCTTACCCAGTATTGGAGACTTTGGGGCAGAGATGTAGCAAAACTTTTTTTCTGCTCCTCCTATTCATACTTGGTTTATGGTCTCTGAGCCAGCTGCTGTAAATTAGAGCAGCCTCTTGGCTTCTTTAACTTGACAGGGTTTCAGCAGCTTCAGAAGCAGGAGGTTATAACAGTCTCCTTGACAGCTCCCACTTCCTTCTGCACCAATTGGATGTTGGTACGGGGAGAAACTGGCCTTGGTTTACAGCACATTTATCAAGACAAACTCCAGATATAGATTCCTTTTTCCACAGAAACTAGAAATGGTGCAGTTCCACAGAAAAGCTAAGGGGAAAAAATATACCAGAGACAATAGGGACATCCAGCTTTTCACAGAAAGTGAGAGAAGCAAGGACACCTTGGTATCACACCCATTCAGCTCTGGTCCTGACTGCAAACATATTAGTCATCCACCAAAGACACACTTCTACCCTTTTGGGTGTGTTGTGTAAACCACATTATTAGAAACCCAGTGCAATTATTATATCAGAGGATGTTCAAGGGGGACAAAAAAATCTCTTGCTCTTGCCTAAATATACAGGGAGAGCCAGCTATATTGCATATAGCTATTTCTGCTAAGATTATAATGCTATACTTAGAGTAATATCTGATTACTAACCACCACCGTGTAGTACTTGCACCTTTATCATGCAAGACACAGAGAAAAGTAACTTAATAGAAGCCACCATCATCTGGATTGGGGGAGGGAGACGTAATTAAAACTGTCTTCTAAATGATGATACATGATACTAGTGATTCCGGTGCGCCTGGCTTTTCATAAGTAGGATTCCATACTGCATTCTCCTAGGTTAGTGGCGGGTCTTAACAATCCCCAAAGACCTCTCTTTTACATCTCATGGGGATGGATCAAGGCAGGGATTGGACAGTAATTCCTTTCTGCACCCTACCTGTAGTTTTGTGGTTTATGAATTTCGCATGCTAGCATAGGAAATTCAGCAGTTTTGTTGCAAGTGGGTTGAAATTTCGGCCAGTCCCTTTAGAGCAAAAATCTATTAGCACACAGTCCTGTAAAAAAAAAAAAAAAAAAAAAAATGGAGGTGAAATGCAATCCTACCTACTACAGAATTTCTCAGCAAAAAAGTAGTTAAATGTTTCTGCTAAACAGGCTCTGAGGCTCCTAAAAGAAGGCATCATATGCTGTTTGTCTGTATCCACCTAGGGGAACTAAGGCCAGCTGTCCAATCTTTCCATCATCACTGCTGTCATTCACATTTTGAGATGAAACACAGCTACCGCAATGAAAAGGGGGAAAAAATGAATTGCTCTGCACTCAAGACTTATGTCAAAAATGTTTCAGTCCTCGGGTAATTTGCTGGGTTTTGGCTCCATTCACATTTGCTTCAAAGCTTCAGTGAAAATGAAAAAGAGGAAAAAATGATATTCAGGTGTACAGATGTATCTGCATTCTTGTGACCAGATCTAGTCTTGCTGATAGGTGTATTCCTCTCAAAAGTCAGGAGCTTGGGTACTAACCATAGGGAAGCCTTTTTAGAAAGTTAGTAGCACAGTTCTATTTCCAGCTAAAAATTCTGGGGTTTACATCAGTATTCTTCTGGTACTTTACAGTGTAAATTAGTCTTTTGTCACATATATAAAAACACTATTTAAATAAGCATTAAATCTTTTAACTCTAGAAAAAGTGGCATAACTGACACCTATTGACTGTGTTCCAATTAACCTTAGATAACCTTGATCTAGCATACTATTGCACTGTTGACCTCTCAGATTGCCACAATTAAAAAAAAAAATATAAACCAGCTAACAGTAGGCTGACACTAAATCACAAATGTATTTGACCCAGAATGTATGTTTAAAACAACAAATAAATAAATAATCAAAACTTGCTCTTTCAGTTCAGAACAACTCCTATGCTATAGGGCATTTAGGGCAAAAACAAACATTGACATTTTTATTTAGATATTAAACAAAAAGTCACTAAAAGAATATTAAGGTTGAAAGTCAAATACTTAAATTGAGCATTGTTTGCCTATCCCTCTTGTGTGTATGCAATGAACAGTTTTTAATTTACATGATGTACACAAATTTTCCATAGGACCTTTTTCAGTGCACAGCAGGCCATACATCTCTCATTTCCTCCTTCCTTCCTCCCTGTTCCTCAACCCCTCCTTCTCAATGCTGCCGTTTCAGTGCACCGCAGGCCAGGTACTAAGGGCCCAATAAAGACAGTCTCCCTGCTCTCAGTTCTGATACACCTATATAACCACTGTGGTCCCCAGCAGACAGGAGGAAGAATTACTGGGGGAGTTCTGCTAAGCCTCAGCAGAACTCTAGGAAGTGCAGATAGAATCTTCAGAGAATTTAGCTACTAAATTCTAACAAATTTCTACAGAACATGTGGAAACTGTTTCTCCTAGTGTCTTATACCTTGCCAAATTGGGTAAATGGTCACAGGGATGGCTAAAGGTACATGTCTGACACAAAAGCCCTGCCAAATTTCACTTTTATGCTGAAGAGCATAGAGGCACTAAAGGATCTCAACAAAAGTTGAGACGCTGCTGCTGACCGGGAAGAAGGGAACACAAATACATGTATTGGCCCCTGAGCGCCGGAGAGCCAGGGTACACTGCTGCTTTTAGCTGAACCTTTCCAAAAAGATTTCAGCTTGAGGCAGATACCTGCTGTAGAAAATATAAGTTTAAAAAGTTTGGTAAAGTTTTATAAGCAACTGAAAACAGGGTCTCATAATGGAAAGTGTCAGGGGACCTTAACTATGTCGGCTGCCTATAATTTAAGGTGGGATTTTCAAAATCATGGCGTGATGGCCTGGTATTTATAAGAGAGGTTAGGTCAATGCTGGGCACTCTGGGAAAACTGACTCTGATTTATTTTTTTAAAACGCATTCTGTACCAAAGAACATCCATTCAGAGCTCTGAGCGCCTTTGAGATGAATTTAAAAAGCACAATAAAGAAAGTTTACACAATTAAAACGTCAGCAGCACTTTGCCTTATATATTCCAGATTAATAAGTAGTTATTTGTATTTAGTCCTTGCTCTGTAAAGCTCAGGCTATCTTTTGGTATACGTTTCTTTGTGTGTGCTGTGGTTAGCACAAGGGATGGCTCTTTGGGTGGGGTCTCTGGGAGCTACTGTAATGAAAATAATAATCAATATTCATAATTCCACTCTTCAGAATATGGAGCTCATTTTTGTGTATGGTTCATACTGCTGGCCACTGGAAGGAGTGTAGAAAGACGAAAAATGTCTGCTTAAAAAAATAGAATTCTTCTCGAAAAGAGAAAGCATACTCTAAAGAATGCTTGATTCTGTGTTTGTTTCAGTTCTCTAATACTGTTTTTGCCAGTTCACAGCTCAAAATGCTATTCCTGCTTTATACTTTAACTGTGACTGGCCGTGGCCCTTGGGCAGGAAAGGAAGATGGAGAAGGGGTTGGAGGCTACTTTCTCCCTTCTCCTTACATAAGGGCTGCAATCCTTCCTGTTACGGGGCAGCCTGGGAAATCATTTACATCACTAATACTATACTTTGCCAGAAAAACACTGAGGAACAAATACTGCTCTCAGATAAGCATATGCAGCTCCTGCTGCAGTCAATGGGAGCTGCGTTCATTTGTTTAATCACACCCATCTGTTTAAGCTATTTATCGTAGGGTCTGAGTGCTGAATTTTATTTCAATGACTGAACTGGCTATAAGATCTCTATCCCAGAAGAGTACTTGTATATTTTTCCTTCAGTTTCTCTCGTACGCCTCTTAGACTCTCTATAGGTAATTTAAAAAAAAAACAAAACCCGAGAACTACAATAAACTCAGAAAAGTACTATTTTTCTTTTAATGCTATTTGATGAGAGGTAGCAGGGATGCCATGCCTACATGGCCCACTACAGCACAGTAACTATTAATCCATTCCTTCTGACTGTGTTCCAGGTAAGTCATTCTGCCAGAATAGAAAGTGTGGCTCTTATGATTTTGAAATTCGACCTCAGCAGCTGTGGGACATATAGGGAATGAGGACTCCACGATCTCTACCTGGTGTCAAACCCCTATTCAACCAGGATTGTGCAGGAGGCCTCCTGCTCTGTGATGACTTGCCACCCCCTCCACGTTTCTCCCAATGTGTATAATCCCTAAATATAGCACATTCCAAGCATCTGGTTCTTGTGCCTTCTCAACTGGAAGAAGTAGACTACCCTTCTATGCTCTCCCCCTAGGCACTCACCTCATCATGGACTTTGCTGTCTCCCTCCTGAAATTTAGCTGGCAGACTCCTTCATTCAAATACTCCTCATCTTCCTATGAACTTGTCCTGGTTCTGTCTTGCTTGATTATACATAGGGTCCAGATATTCCATTAGTTCGGCCCTAGAGCATTCCAGAACTGTTTGAGTTAGAGGAGAAGGATATGGGTGTATTGGTTGATCACAAGATGACTTTGAGCCATCAATGGGATGCACCTGTGAAAAAGGTTAATGCGGTCCTAGAATGCATCAGATGAGGTATTTCCAGTAGAAACAGGGAAGTAGTATTGCCATTATAAAAGGCACTGGTAAGACCTCACCTGGAATACTGTGTGCAATTCTGGTTTCCCCATGTTTAAGAAAGAGGAATTCAAACTGGAACAGGTGCAGAGAAGGGCTACTAGGGTGATCAAAGGAATGGAAAACCTCCTTTGAGAGGAGATTCAAGGAGTTTGGCTTGTTTAACCTAATCAAAAGAAGGGTGACAGGAGATATGATTGCTCTCTATAAATACATCAGAGGGATAAATCCCAGGGGGGGGAGAGGTGTTATTTAAGTGCCCATGTTGACACAAGCACAAATGGATAGAAACTGGCCATCAAGAAGTTGAGGCTTGAAATTAGATAAAGGTTTCTAACCATCAGAGGAGTGAAGTTCTGCAACAGCCTTCCAAGGAAAGCAGTGGAGGCTGTTTCAGACAGCTTGATAAGTTTATGAAGGGGATGGTATGATGAGAGAGCTACAATGGCACGTGGCCCATGTGCAACTCCTTATAGCAAAAAGCCCCAATGGCCAGAGATGAGGCACTAGGTTGGGAGGGTTCTGAGTTACTACAGAGAATTCTTTCCCAGCTGTCTGGCTGGTGGAGCTTGCCCACGTGCTCAGGATCCAATGGCTTGCCATATTGGGGGTCGGGGAAAAAATTTTCCCTCAGGTTGGCAGACACCCCAGGAATTTTTCACCTTCCTCTGCAGTATGGGACATAGATCACTTGTTGGTTTAAATTAGAGTAAATGATGGATTTTCTGTCATCTGAAGTCTTTAAATCAAGATTTGAAAACTTCAGTAACCTAAGCCAGAGGTTACTCTTACAAGACTGGGTGGATGAGGTTCTTTAGCCTGCAGTGTGCAGGAGGTCATTCTAGATGATCATGATGGCTTCTTCTGGCCTTAATGTCTATGAGAATTATTGGGCCTGATCCTTTACTATTGACTTCAATGGGACTTTAGTTATAGATTTTCATGGGATTGGGATTGGGGCCATTATAACCAGCAGTTGCCAAATCCAGTAAAGGAGGAATTTCTTTTGGTGCCAGCATATTTTAAATTTCTCAGTGCAAAAATTAAATGCACACTGAGCTCTATAAACCTCTAATTGCTCTCTACTTAACTATGAGAGCAGGTGTACCTGTATAAATACACCTCTCTATCTAGCTTTAACAATTGATGCCAATTTTGCCACAGTAACATTTTATTTAAAAAACAATCCAAACTCACCCTCCTCATCAAGATAAGTGGTTAAGTGATGAGAGCCTCAGGGGCTACTTTTCCAGTGAATCACTCAGTTAGCATTTGTACGACAACCTGCATCCTTTGTATCCATCACTTTGAACTGAAGGCAAAATGAAGCTGTCTCACCCTCAGACCCGGCAGGGAGTTTTTTTTTTCTTTTACTATCCCTAAGACAAATTAGGAATGTAGGAAACCTTTCACTCTGAACAAAACAATGATTATAGCAGGTAACAGGACCTCACATTAATCAGTGCTTTCAAAGAAAAGGCCTCGACCTGCACCCTTTGTCTAGCCTACTTGTAGGTAGGGTTTTTTCAGTCTCTTTCAGTATCAGGCATTCTCTTTCTGTGCAATACATTCTCCTGGAAAATGTTTCTTTTCTAACCGCCCTTCTGCATTGATCAGAAAGCCACTGTAGAAATCTGAACTTATAATGATGTTCTTTTATATTTTCTTACAATGAACAATGGCTCCCTCAATACTGATGGCAAATGTACACAGACAGAGGCAAGAGCACAAAGAGTTGGGGGTGGGGAGGGTGGAATATAGCCATTATCACAACACATGCGGTATCATGTCCTAGAAAAAAACAACCCTGCTTTCTGTAGCCAAATCTTCGCTACTTCTTGTTGAAAACATTCAAGGTCTTTGCAAACCAACACTGAAATGAAGAAAGATAAGGATGGCTTAACATTTTTCTTCTCATTGGGAGAAAACATTACTGACAATTAAATGGCACTATCCCTCAGGCAAAAGAGAGAGAAAACATTTCTTTTGATATCCTTTCCGCTTGCTGGCCTTGACCTTAGAATAGATTCTAACTCAAACATCAAGACTAAAAGTAAGTAAGTAAGATGAGTGAAATGGAATTTGTTCACAATGAATAAAGGGCTCCCTCTGCTGACCAAAAGATAGATTCCCAAATTAAGTGAAAAGTTGTTTTTTGGGGGACTTAATGTTTGCATCTGAGCCCTGAGAGAGAATTTAACATTTTTCTAGTCAGAGTATTTTATCTTTAGCAGGCTTTTTACTGATGTATTTAAAGTATGAGCAATGCATATAACAGAGAATATGAATAGCAGATGTGGTTAAATAGTGTAAAAAATCTGTTCTCAAACAGTTCATTGAATTAGGAACAAGGTTACAATTTAGCCTGCTTTTGCTCTTCTATTAGTTACTGTTCCCAGGTGTCGAAACAGAGGGAGTTTAATTCAAACAAATGGTCCCAGAAAAAGTGAATTTTGGGCTGCAGTTTGTATTTACCTAGGAAGGAAATACAATTGTTTCATGATGAAATTAACTTTTGTTTGGGAGGAGGGGGGAATGCAGAGGTAGTTCAGAAGGGTTAAATCAACAATCAGGGAGCAGAAATAATAATACCATGATATTGGGTATAGCTGTGGGGTATGGGTCAAGACAAGGGTATGACACGCCATGGCAGCTATACGGATTGTACAGCCAGATTCCTCCAGTTGTGTGGTTTAAAGATGATGTACCTCACTGGAGGATTTGCCAGATATAATAAAATTGTTGCCTTTGTGATGCTGAGTATATCACTCCAATGTGTGGGCACAGTGATGTTGTTAAACATCAGAAGCCTGATTTTAGCATCAGTAACAATTTTGTCATGCCTTACTCCATAAAGTAGTGTGTGCCAAAAAATAAAGTCTGAAACAACTTTTTTATACTTATCTACTAAAAATTCAGTGAAGAGGAATGGCCTATTTTCTTTTCCATATGCAACCAGTCTGAAACCAGTGTTCAAAGATCCATTCCTTTTAGAATAACAAATCTGAAAAAGCAATTCTGCCTTTATGCTAAGGCGAATATTAAAATGTATATTTGGCTTAGCTTCTTTTGTTATATAAAATGCAAAGCACACAGAATTTATTTACAGAGGAAGTATCCTGGCAGGAAACACAGAAAGGTAAAATGCACAAAATTCTAGAGGCAACCATTATTCTGATAAAGATATCCAGGAGAAATGGGATATTTGTATTAAAATTAGACAAATCTACTTTTTAAGTTAGGCATTTGTGTTTGCTTCATATCAGCTAATGATGTCATAAGTGACTTTGAAATACTAATTTTTACTTTGAAAAGGGAATAAAGACTGTGGTAGTACCTAAAATAAACACTTTTTTTTAAACAGGGCCAATTTAATGAATTTGAAATTGTTAGTTAGATATAAGCTTTCCAAGGGGCCCTAAAGCCAAAGTGAACAGAAGGGGGCACACAGCTTGCCTGCAGCCTGTGTGCAGATGGAATACTTTGGATGGATCAGCACATAGAATTTTAGAATACTAGAGTTGGAAGGGACCTCAGGAGGTCATCTAGTCCAACCCCCTGCTCAACGCTAAATCATACTAGCCAGGGCTTTGTCAAGTCACAGCTTAAAAACCTCTAAAGATGGAGATTCTACCACCTTCTTAGGTAACCCATTCCAGTGCTTCACCACCCTCCTAGTGAAAAACATTTTACTACTATCCAACCTAGACCTCCCCCACTGCAACTTAGATCATTGCTCCTTGTTCTGTCATCTACTACTATTGAGAACAGCCTAGCTCTATCCTCCCTGGAAGCCCATTCCAGGCAGTTAAAGGCTGCTATCAAATCCCCCCTCATTCTTCTCTTTTTTGCAGACTAAACAAGCCTACTTCTTTCAGCTTCTCCTCATAAGTCTTGTGCTCAGCCCCCTAATCATTTTGTTGCCGTCCACTGGACTCTCTCCAACTTGTCCACATCCTTTTTGTAGTGGGGGGCCCAAAATTGGACACAATACTCTGAATGCGGCCTCATCAATGCCAAATAGAGGGGAATAATCACTTCCCACAGTCTGCTGGAAATGCTCTTACTAATGCAGCCCAATATGCCATTAGCCTTCTTGGCAACCAGGGCACACTTCTGACTCATATCCAGCTTCTTATCCACTGTAACCCCCAGATCCTTTTCTGCAGAACTGCTGCCTAGCTCGTCAGTCCCCAGTCTGTAGCTGTGCATAGGATTCTTCCGTCCTAAATGCAGGACTCTGCACTTGTCCTTGTTGAACCTCATCAGATTTCTTTTGGCCCAATCCTCCAATTTGTCTAGGTCACTCTGTATCTTAGCCCTCCCTTCCAGGGTATCTATCATTCCCCCTAGCTTAGTGTCATCTGCAAACTTGCTGAGGGTGCAATCTACTCTATCATCCAAATCATTAATGAAGATTTTGAACAAAACTGGCCCCAGGACCAACTCCTGGGGCACTCTGCTTGTTACCGGCTGCCACCTAGACATCGAACCATTGGCAACTACCCCTTGAGCCTGATGATCTAGCCACTGTCTATCCATTTTATAGTCCATTCATCCAACCCCTACTACTTTAACTTGCTGATAAGAATACAGTGGGGCACTGTATTAGAAGCTTTGCTAAAGTCAAGCTATATCATGTCCATTGCTTTCCCCACAGCCACAGAGCCAGTCATCTCTTCATAGAAGGCAATCAAGTTGGTCAGGCATGACTTTCCCTTGGTGAATCCATGTTGACTGTTCCTGATCACCTTCTTCTCTTCCAAGTGCCTTAAAATGGATTCCTTGAGGACCTGCTCCATGATTTTTCCAGGGATTGAGGTGAGGCTGACCGGTTTGTAGTTCTCTGGATCCTCTTTCTTCCCTTTCTTGAAGATGGGCACTATATTTGACTTTCTCCAATCATCAGTGACCTTTTGCAATTGCCACAAGCTTTCAAAGATGATAACCAATGGCTCTGTAATCACATCAGCCAACACCCTCAGCAACCTCGTATGTATTGCCTCTCGCCCCATGGACTTGTGTACGTCCAATCTTTTTAAATAGTCCAGACCTGTTCATTCAGCACTGAGGGATGCTCATCTCTTCCCCATTCTGTGCTACCCAGTTCAGTAGTCTAGAAGCTGACCTTGTCTGTGAAGACAGAGGCAAAAAAAGCGTTGAGTACCTCAGCTTTCTCCACATCCTCTGTCACTAGGTTGCCTCCCCCATTCCATAAGGGGCCCACACTTTCCCTAGTCTTCCTCTTGTTGCTAACATATCTGTAGAAGCCCTTCTTGTTCCCCTTCACGTCCTTTGCTAGCTGCAACTCCAATTGCACTTTGGCCTTCCTGATTTCATTCCTGCATGTTTGAGCAGTATTTTTACAATCCTCCCTAGTCATCTGACCAAGCTTCCACTTCTTGTAAGCTTCTTTTTTGTGTTTATGCTCTCCAAAGACTTCTTTGTTAAGACAAGCTGGGTGCCTACCATATTTGCTATTCTTTCTGTGCATCAGGATGGTTTGTTCCTGTGCCCTCGATAAGGTTTCTTTAAAATACAGCTGGATCTCTTGGATTCCTTCCCCCCCCCACATTAGCCTCCCGGGGATCCTGTCCATCAGCTCCCTGAGGGAGTCAAAGTCTGCTTTTCTCAAATCCATGGTCCGTATCCTTCTGTTCTTCTTTCTTCCTTTTGTCTCGATCCTGAACTCTGCCATCTTATGGTCACATGCAGCTATTTGCAAAAACAGAGATCCAATCAAGAGATGTACAATGGAACCAAATTTTGTAGGCATGTCTGTCAATAAGCTTAAAGAAGGCAACCAGGTCACAACAGAGCTAATGCTTTGCAGTAATCTGAGAAAAGCCCGTCTGGAACAGGCACATCATCTCATATTCTCTGTTCTAGGAGTGAGGCAAATAACTTCTGCGTGTCCCTAGCTGTTGCATATGAAGCACTGGCATAAACTACAATGGCGCATGTGGTGCAGGTGTGCTGGTGCCCATGAGATTATGGTGGCTCAACCAGAAGGGCTGATGGAAAATAGTGGGGCCAGCTGACTCCTCATGGCAGGATAGTGGCTGGGTTGGGGGGCTCTCTAACCGGGGCAGTTTTAGGCACACAAAAGCAGCCAGCAAGGACATGGGAGAAGGCATGGGGGGACACTGTGCTGGGGGGCAGATTGGAGCTGGGAGGTGGAGGGTTGGAACAGAAGTGGTTGGAACTGGGCAGATGGATGAGAACTTTTGAGGGTGGAGGAAGGGGTTGGAGCAGAGCTTGGGGGGTCTGGATCTGAGCTGAGGGGATGGGGGGAAATGAAGGGGGTTGGAGTGGAGCTGGAAGGAACGAGGAGGAGATGGGAGAGAGCTTGTGAGGGTTGGAAACAGGGCTCATGAGTGGAGCAGGGAAGTAAGGGGCTGGAGAAGGTGAGAGCTGGACTGAAGGAGAGCTGGGGGGGCTGGATCAAAATTGGAGGGAAGTGAGGGGAGCTGGGGGTATGTAGGTGGGATGTGAGGGAATTAGAGGGAAGTTAGATAAGAGCTGAGGAGACAGGAGGGCTGTATTGGGGTGTGGGGGAGCTGGAGGGAGGCAGATTTCAGAATCAGGAAGGGGACCTCTAGCTTATTCTTGCACCGGGATCTTAAGCCACTGATGTGAAGTAACAAACACGGGTCCCATCAAGTGCCTTCCCTACACATATGCCCTGGCTCCTTTCTGCCTATTACCTTCCTTTGCGGCTGTAATGAACTCCCACCTGTTTGGGAGGCCTTGCAGGTTCCGTGATTCCTACGCATGGATGGTGAAGCAGGGGAGCCAAAATGTAACTTTTTGCACAGGCAGTTAGGGAGGCCAATGACAGGAATGCAGTTGCTGCTGTCGCCTGCTAGCTCTGGAGTTAAATGGGATTAAAGAATTGGTAATTGGGAGGGGGGATATTTGCGTAGTACAGCAGCTGTGGCATAATGGAGTCATATGCAGCCATGCATGTGGAAAGGTTCCGCCTGCCTTTACATATAACATATGTACTCCCTGGAGTAGTTTTTATCTTTTGGGAGGTGTTATGCCTGGCAGTGTTGTATTGCTGTTAGCTGTGAGAAACTTGAATTTCTCATTAAGAAAACTGGGAAAAATTATATTTTTATTTTAAAATGAAAGGGGGAGGGGATGAAGAGGGAAGATATGGGCAGCCTCACCCCAATCCCTCTCAGGATAAAGAATTACCTTCTAATTTATCACACAGTTGGGCAAAAACAACTAAGGACCCAGTGCTTTGTATTAGCACCAGGCTTTTATCTGCTCCTTTATCTCTAACAATACTTAAGCCACTACCACCAGAAGAGTTTGGCCATTTGGCTAATTAGATTAACTCTTTATAAGAGGAGATTACCCCCTACCGAAGGCAGTCACAATCTTCTGCATTTAAAAAAAATGTTAGTTAACTCACATGCCCTGTGCATAGACCAGCTAGCTCATCACCATCCTTTTAATATAACAATTTCATTAGCAAAACCATATTTTTTTATTTACCTACACAAACAATGACTGCAACAAAATAGCCATGTATAGTTACTAGATTCCATTTTCCCAAAGGCTGACTAGGTAAAATCCTGACCCTGTTGCCGTGATAGAGGTTTTGGCCATTGACTTCAGAGGTCAAGGAAGCAAAATCCTGGCCTCAATGATCAAAGTTTACGCAATCTTGTTTACATTGTAAACGTTCTGTGGGGCAGGGACCATGTCTTGCTGTATGTCTGTACAGTACCTAGCACAATGGGGTCCCAGTCCTGGTTGGGGCCCCTAGAGACTCTCGTAATACAAATAGGTAATTTTCTAACTGCTTCTAGATGTAAGAGGCTCAACCTTCTGTGTCTGTTACCAGGGATTTCAAACTGCAAATATTCTAAGTCCTACTGGTTACCTAGTTGTTATCAGCAAATACACATTCTATGAACAAGAAGATTAATGTGCCTATAATAAAACAAACATCACGTTATATTTGCAACTTAAGTTGTCTGTGGGTAGTGTGATATAACATTAATTTTATAATCAGCTGTTTACTTCAAATTCCCCCCCTTATTTCTCTATTAATGGAGGAACCCTTTTAAAGTTGTAAAATCTTTAAAACACCCCTTTATTCTGCCATATTTTCCTACCACTAAACATCCCTTTTAGACTACAATATTTCCTTTATCTGTATCAGGATAACTTCAGGGCACATTTAAATACAAGGAAAAAATCTGCCGGTTAGCATAAAGAACACACAAAATCTACTCATAGCTATGCTTTTACATCAACCCTACATATGCCCTGGAAGTCATCTGTATTTTCTGTCTCAACCATTTTGGCTTCATTTCCCAGGCAGTTATTAAATACAATTTTTAAAATAGCTTTTAAGCCTCTAGATGGAATCTGTACTTTACTCATGCCAATCAGTCAGCATTTCTGATGTTTTTTTCTGGAAGTGTTGCTTTTAACATGAGAATTGTGGACATACGAGGTGAAAGATAAACCAAAACCAAAGATCAAAACCAGTATCTTCTGTAGCAACAATATTGTTTAGAAGGACAGGTCTGTAAAATTATCCTAGATCTCACGTATACCCCTATATCTGATACTTTTCAAACTCCATTTGAATCAACAAATACCATAAGACCTATAAATGCAGTACTTTTAAAATTCTATGTGGCCTGTGTCTATGGTGGCAATGCAATTTTTTTTTACCAGATTGTCATGAGATAAGATGGAAGTATTATCATGTGCTGTTTGCTAGGTATAGTTGTTTCCAGTAAAGTCTGTGTAGCTACAAACTTATTATGAAATACTGTACCGAGCAGTGTTCCATGATAAATCAGTAAATGGCCTGTCACTGCTATATCTAAGACGTTCTTTATTCTGGGAGCAATAGCCTTAACATAACGGAGAAGGATAATCTGTGACAGCATGATTGAAATCTCTCAAGTCTCTGTTTTTAATTAAGTTGCTAAGAGGAGAGTTAAAAACAGCAGATATAGATACAAACTCTGAGACTGGTGCATTTGTGGTAATAGGGATTCTAGTGTTACTTTTGAAAACATATAACATTTAAACCGTGTAGGTGTGATCTCAGTTCCAGTTTGGGAGTCAAGATTATTTTATTGGAGCCATAGAATCTTGGGGACCTGCAATGAAGGTCAAAGGCAACAGATATAGTCTGGTTTTTCTTGGAAATTTGTGTAGTTATTGAGTGTCAGATTCTGAGACCCTTACTCATGTTGAGCAGATCCTTCCTCCATAAGGAGTTCCACTGACTTCAGCACAACCAGAGTAAGAAGAACTGACCTTAGGACCCAAAATGGTAAATTCTTCCTTGTTATGACACTTTTCTTTTTAATTTAATGCTGTCTGTAGATTCTATTTTCAAATCCTGTATTGAGTTCGTACACTGTTCACTTCTGAGTATAAATAGTCTTGCCTTGCTATTTTAAATAGCTGCAGACTGAAGGGACAGCATGCCGTTCTTTTCATTGTCCTGTAATTTGCTTGTTTTAGAAGGTTAGTGAATGTCTGAAGATTCAGAGTTCAAAATCCTGGTCTGCACTTTCAGTGAGCACACATCCTGCATCTCCATTCACTTAGGATCAGATTTTTATACCTTTACTCACACTGAGAAGCACAGTCCTCCAAGAATGGTTCTCCTGACTTCAGTGGGACTATTTGAAGTATAAGGCATATTCGTTAAGAGTAAGGGTATCAAAACCAGATTCTTAACTGGGATCACAGTAATAAGATCAGGAACAATGCTAATCAATTTGGAGGGTGCAGAACGGCAAGGGAAATAATGACTTCTATGGTAGTCTTTATTTTAAAAAATTGAAGTCTATAGTTTCTCCATTAGGGGGAACCCTTGCTCTACCTTCTCTTACAGATTTTCATTTCTCTCAAAGTGCTTTTAAATATTTCCCCCTAGTTGAAACACTGAGCTTTATAGTTCTCCACTAAAATCCCTGTTTAAAGTAGTAGTTAGATCATGAATGCTTTGAGTTTAACAATGCAGTATGTGCCAGAGGAAGACGGACACCTGTTGATCAATGAGCCACTTTTAGTTCTTCTTCTTTTCTGCACATAAGCAGCAGGCACACAAAACCCATACTTCTCTCAGAAATGTCAGACTGTTTTGAAGACTAAATCGATGGCCTCCTTTCAGTCCCTTTCACTTTTGACAGAGCTGACTTAGTGAAGTGTGTTGTGCCAACTACCATCACAGTTCTTTCTTCCACAGGTCTTCAATTTCAGTCTATTCTGACCTTATCAGCTGAGCTGTGCATGAGTAAAGCGGTACTAATTTGGGGCTGATGTGCTTGCTCACTTTGAACAGTACCTTGTTCTGTGAGCAGTCTCACAGAAATCGGTGAGCCCACTTGTGGAGTAAGGGGTTACCGAGACTGAGCTTTGGTGTCAGAATCTAGCCCTAGTAAATATTTGCAGTTTATAAAAAGCTGAATCCACAAGAAAACTGGAAAAGTTCACTTTTTTGGGGTGGCTTCTGCCCAAAGGAGCAGAGGTAGTTAGAGAGTGAAGGTCACAGGATAAGTTTCACTTGCTTTGCGCCATTTTTTTGCAGGCTGGATCTTGTCTGTGTGATGAATTACGGTAACAGAAGGCTTTGCAAGGCAGAGCTTGTTGTCTTTGAAAAGTTTTGGAAGATGTCTTGTGATTTCGGGTGTATGCAGAGTAGGGTTGAAGGGGAGTGGAGAAAGGGTAATGGAAGTAGAGAGTGTTACTTCTGAGGTGTGTTCTATTTGGACCCAGGAAAGAAGGAGATAAGAGACAGAGGGAGCTGATGGAAAAACAGCTGTCTGCTGTGGAAACTTTATTGTTCAGGCTGTAAAACATAATCTAACGCACAAGTGAGGCTTTTCACTTGTGAGGGGACAGTGCTCAAACATTTAAAGGGATAGGATGTCACATTCCTCCACCCTACTTTTAAAAAAAGCTTCCCCCCTTCCTCTCCCACACAAACAATCCTTTACTACCTAACTAAATATTGTAGGGGGACTACCACACACTCTTAAATTGCAAGGGAATATTCTTCCCCCAAATAGCAGTTCGCTAATTCAACAACTTAGGTTCAGGTGCACTACTGGTTTTAGCACTTTCTTGAGATAATGTGGTGGCGATGGTGAGGCAGTGCCCTAGACAACAGGAGTAGTTGAGGGTAAGGATTGACTGATCTGGAACCAAAGTTTCCTCCACCAACTTGTCAAAATTAGGAATGATAACAGAAGGAGATTTGATCAGAGGAACAAAGTCCTGCTGGAACATTCCCGGACTCTAGTATTTGTTGAGACTGCAATTGGTCCATATATCATTTCCATAAAATAGCATTTTACCACAAATGGAACTAGTACAATTTTTACAATTTGTCCAGGTACCTATTTCACTCCACAACTGTAGTTGTAAGTCCACACTAAGTGTCCTACAAGAAAAGAATGATGACAAGTCTCATGTTGATCAATTTGCATAGCTTGAGATTTGGCTGGTCATCAGACAACATCAGTTCATAGCAGGTCCCCACTGGTATGCAAAGGTCACTTCAAGAAAAGAGTTGCAGGTGACATTCTGAAAGCTTCTGACCATGTTGAATGGATGTTGACATGACATGAGTTGTGAAACTGGAGTCTTTTGATCCAACACTATACTTTGTGGTATCATTCCCTTCACAAGAAAAAGCACAATATCCTCAGTAGTTTCTTTGTTGATGTTTGAGTGATGATCCATCAGCAAAGTAAAATGTCTACTATACAGATAAGTATGGAACTTCTGAATTCCAAAGCTAATGCTGAGACCTTCTCACTCCATTTGTGCTTAGTTCTTCTCAGGGTGGTGAATGTTCAACTGGTTTCTCCAAAGTATCAAGAAAAATTTGGGAAAGAACTACATCCACTCCATATGGTGAAGCATCATAAGCCAATTGCAATGGTAGTGAGGCATCAAAGCGCATACAAACTTTGGCTGATATCAACAGTTTCTTTGCTTCTTTAAATGCACTATCACACTCTAGTCCAGTTCCTTTTTTTTCTTTGCTTGGGACAGTATTGGAAGCTTTACACACTGTTTCCAGATTAGGCAGAAATGTTCCACAGTAGTTAAACAGCCTAAGGGTAAACATACCTGTGAAAGGTTCTCTGATGGGTGCACTTGAAGAACCTCCTTTTTTCTCTGGTGATTTCTTTAAGCCAGTAGCATCAATTATATGTCCAAGGTATTCAACTAAAGGTTGGAAAAAATTCACATTTGTCTCGATGTATTCTGTCCATGGTTTTCCAAACATTGCAAGACAGCATTCAAATTTCAAAGATGATCCTCTGGATCCTTTCCTGTAACAAGAATGTCATTCAAATAGTATTGAACTCCATTCAGTCCCTTCAGAATCTCATCCATGGCTTTCTGGAACAGAGTGGGTGCATAGGTGATATCAAAAGGCAATTTGTTGTAACAAAATAATGCTTTTTGTGTGTAGATTTTGAGATATTTGTGAGATGCCAGATCAATCTCCATTTGCAGGTAGGTACTGAGCAAATCCAATTTACTGAAATGCTGTCCTCCACTAAGATATCAAACAAATCTTCAGTATGAGATGATGGTCATCAAACTGGGTTCAGTGTCACCTTGAAATCTCTACAAATTCAACCATTCGTGCTGATCGTAGGTATAATGGATGTAGCCCACTCAGTGTGTGAATCTGGTGACAAAACTCTGATGTTCACAAAAGGGTCCCAACCAGCTATCAGAGGCCCCAGAGTTGTGCCTTCTGCTCTGAGCTTGCAATATTTTAGCTAGCTGTCAAGCTAAGCAGTGACCTTTACTGACAAGTCGCTCTTCTGCACAAATTGTTTTTCAAAACTTTGGCATGTCTGTCTAGTATTTCTTGAAGGTTTTGATTTGCTTGCATGATTGCCTTCATCTCAGTCTAATTCACCTTGAGTTTTTCAAGCCAAGATCTGCCAAATAATGGATACTTTTATTCAATCACATATAATGGTAAACCACTTATTGTCCATCTCACTGTATTTTCATCTGGAGTATCCCTTTTGGGGCTAACTTTTTCACTGTAAGTCTTCAGAAGCATGGGGTTTTCACCCAGAGGAACTTGTGACAATGTCTGGTGATAGATAGATACAGAAATCAAAGCGAGAACTGCTCCAGTATCAAGCTCCATTCTTGTAGGAATTTCTTTGATCAAGGATGTAACCCAGATGTAATTTCTTATCCGATAATATGTGCAGTGCTAAGTCTTGTTCAGTGTCATTAGAACTCTTGTATTTTTCCACATAATAAGTTCCTGACTTCTGTCCTTTCTTAGATTCAGTCTTCAAAAGTGTCGTCTTTGATGGACAGTTGCTCTATGTTGCTGGTCATTGAACTGTGTGACAAGTCACAGCAATGTCTCCTTTCTTCTGGCACTTTCTGCAAATAAGCTACTGTGCTCAACAATCCATCTCAGGATGCATAGTTAGTGCACAATAGCAAGGTCCTCTGTCCTCTGAACTTCTTGGTTCATGCTGATTTCCCGAGAATTGCTATCTCAACAGCCTTCTTAAATGAAGGTACTGATACAGTCAGTAACTTTTTCCGGATCTTGCGTAATCCAGAGACAAACTGGTCATGCATGGCATCACTTACTGTTTGTCCCAACTGACAATGCTCTGACTGCTTCCTTAGAGCAGCAATGAACCGTGCTCCCGACTCTCTGCTTCCCTGATTTCACCGATGGAACCGATATCATCGATGGGTTAAGAGAAAAATGTTCCTGGATTGCCACACTAATTGTGTCATACGTAGCAATTCTGGACAGAGTTGGAGACAGTTGGTCATGCAGCAATCTCTGTGCCTTTGGAACTATCAGTGCCAGCAATGTTGAAACTTTGTCCATCTAGAATGGCGCGGCAAGCTACAAATTGCACAAAACGTTCCTGGTACGCCACCCGTGATTTGCAGTTTTTGTTGAACTGACCAACAGTGCCTGCAAAAGTTGCCATTTCTCTGCTCTTCTGTTGGACTTTACAGCTTTTGGACATCTGCTCTCTCCCAGGAAATCTATTTTCTATTTTACTGTGCACTACCTGTGCTTGATCTCCCTTTGTTGGCTGTGTTTATACTCCACAGTGCAAAATTCTTCCTTTGACTACATTTGGGCTTTCTTTGCCTGCTGAAGAGCTTCAGTGCAGGCTAAAGTGCTTACATGCTCGTGCTCTCTGCTTGAACATGGTCAGTGATGATGGCTGCCTGCTTCACCCTCACTGCTTTGTTTCTGCAGCAGCTAGGCAGCAATGGCAGAAAATTCTTCCTGTGTTCTGCCCTTAATTGCCAACCTCCTGGCCTCTGGAAGGCTGGTTCCAGCTGTATTGGAAGCAAAATGCAACAACAGTGTGTTCCTAGGTGAACTTCTTTCCCTTTGTTTTATATTATCTTATTACTTTTTCTTCTTAGTCAGGCAACGCGAGTGCTGGACCCTTGTGGGATAGAAGATCTGCATTGCCAATATGTTGTGTTTGGATCCAGCAGAGAAGGGCAGGGGGACGGTAAGGAAAGAAGAGGGGCAGAGAGAGAGGTGATGCAAACACAGCTGTCTGCTGTGGAGATTTCCGTGTTCAAGCTGCAAAACAGAAGCTAACAGGAAAGTGAGGCTTTGCACCGCAGAGAGGAGAGTGCTCAAAGAAAACATCACAGGGGGTGTCTTTTTCTGTGTGTGGCTGGTTTGGGAGAGAGCCTCCCCTCCCCCCACAAACACCTCTCTCCCATAGAAAACAAGGTAAGGAAAAGGAAATAGAACCAAGGTATCATTTGTCTAGCTCAAAGGGGACTGGAGGGATAGGAGAACACAAGCAACAGCCACGCTCCAAAAAGTGCAGTCTTCTTTAATCAAAGCACTGAGCTAAATCTAGAAGTGCTAGCCAGGCAGTACCCTAAAAATAATGCTAAAAGAAGCAGGTACTGCCCTGTAACATCCCCATGGACTTTAACCTAAACTGTGCAATTTTTACTTTGGGAGTCTCTGCATGCAACAAGGGGTCTTCCTCTGACCCATTCAAGGGTAAAATGTCGTTTTATAGCGTAAGCAGGGTCTCCATGGACTCTCCTTGCAGAGCTGGTATTTGCATGAGCACACCCACTCTGCTTCAGTGCTCAGCATGATGGGTCTCCTTTGCCCAAGTGACCCCTTTGACTGGTGTTGGGTTACAAATCACCTCAGTTATTTCCCTTATTGTATGAGCAAAGGGCAGCAGAATTGTGCTTAGCCTGTTCTGATTGAGGTCACTATCATCGGAACTGAACTGGCTAAGCAAGGGGCTCACATGGCAGACCCCGTGAACGTTGATGGGGGGGCGGGGCAGGCATTCCTGCCTGGAAGTATGGGCTCTGCCTAAGAGTCCCAGGCAGGGTTGAACCTTTTCCTACCCGCAGTGTTCAAAAATAGAGAGAGCCAAAATCACTGAGAGCTGAGACTCAGAGAGCTAGCCTGGGTGGAGTCTCAAGAGACCGACCACCAGAGGTCATAGATAGTGGAGAAGCAGGTGGTAGCAGAAAGTGTGCAGCAGAGGGGCTGGCAGAGCAGCCTGCCGAGCAGCAAGCAGCTGGCAGTGCGGCCAGAACATAGTGGCGGGATGGCAGAGTGAGCAAGGCGTCGTTTTTCCCTCTCCCCCCAACCAGGGTGGGAGGTGAGTTCCGCAGCTGCACCTCTAGACTCTCTGGATCTGCCCTGACTAAAGACAAGACCTGTGAGTGGGGTGCTGTGAAGGGAGGGGCACATTAAAGGAACTTGTTGTTGGACTTAAGAACCTGAAGCAAAAGGAGACTGCCCCATGTACTCTGGAGTGGGTGTTTTGTTCATGGTTATATATGTGTGTGAATCCTGCTTGTGGCATTTTCCCAAGTTAATGCCAGCTTACTACTTCCTTTTTTATTAAAAGTCTCCTTTCTACACTTAGGCCTGGTCAACACTTACCTTTGCGATTCGGCGGCAGTCAACGGGAGATATGCAAGTGCCGTAAATCACTTGCGCATCTCCCGTCAACTTTGCAGCGTCTCCTATGTGCGGCGTCCATACTGCGCTGCATTGAAGGGAACAGCGCTCCCTTCAACGCAGCGCTAAGCCACTTACCGAGGTGGTTTTCCTGAGTTGCTTCCTGGATCAACTGAGCGCGTCTATACAGACCGCTCAGTCGATCCAGAGCAATTGATGTGATGGCGGCGAATTTGCCGCCGTCAGTGTGGACCCAGCCTTAGTCTCTGTGCTTGAGAGAGAGGGAAGTATTGCCTCTAGACGTGCCCAAGGGGTAGTGTGTAAATGTCCCAAGTTACTGGGTGGGGGCTTAAGCTGGTTTTGTGTTGTGTTGTTGAGCAGAACCCCTACGTATTGAACTTGGCCCTTGTTGCTGCCAACCCCAAATGCCAGAAGGGTTACAATAGTATTTCACTTCAGCTGAAGTTAAAAGAAATGCAGAGAGATGCAAAGGAGGTCTCAGTGGTATCTGAAAGGCTACTGGGGATTACCCAGTAACTCCAGTAGCGATTTCATATGGACAGGGTAGCTGGGAGTGTGATACAAGTCCTCTGAGAGGTGGCTTTAAGAAACCCTTCAGTTCAGCTTTGACTGTTACAAAGAGTATTAATATCAGGCCTGTAATAATTCAGGCTGTGAGGGAGAGTTCAACAAAAAAGGGAAGGCAGTGAACTGTGCTCTGTAAGGCTGGCGATTCTCTCAGATTAAATATAGCAACAGTAGATCCTAGAACCACATGGCTTTATCCCAGGCAGAAAGTTTTCAAGGTAATAGATAAAACATTCAATCAAATAAAAAAGCCTTCCGTTTTTGCTTGTGATGGGCAAGCAGATTCAGATAAAGTATTGTCCCCAAAGCTTAACTGCAGCCAAACCAGTTTTGTTAACCAAAAGGTATGTGGTAGCTGTCATTTAAATGCCAGCAATGTGCTCAGCATTTCACAAGACATAAAAGAAGAATAAATATGGCCAGATCTGCAGCCAGTGTAAATTAGGATTGCTCTCTTGACATCACTAGGCTAGTGCTGCTAGTAGTTGTAGTACTAGTAATATAAAAAATAATGGGCCAAATTTTGAAAATCAGATCATTGAGGCTGGTTCTTGCATTGTTAAGAACATGAGAATAGCCATATTGGGTCAGACCAATGGTTCATGTAGTCCAGAGTCCTGTTTTATGCCAGTGGCCAATGCCAGATGCTTCAAAGGGAATGAACAGAACATGGGAATTATCAAGTGATCCATCCCCTTCATCAAGTCCAACATCTCACAACCACAGGCTTAGGAACACCCAGAACATGGGGTTACATCCCTGATCATCTTGGGTAATTGTATTAATGGATCTATCCTCCAAGAACGTACCTAATTTTTTTTAACCCAGTTTTGGTCTTCACAATATCCCCTAGCAATGAGTTCCACAGGTTGATTATGCATTGTGTGAAGAAGTATGCCCTTTTTGTTAATTTTGTTGGGTGAACCATGATTCTTGTGTTATGTGAAGGGGTAAATAATACTTCCTTATTCACTTTCTCTACATCAGTCATGATTTTATAGACCTCAATCAGATCCCCCCTTAGTCATCTCTTTTCCAAGCTGAACAGTCCCAGTCTTTTTAATCTCTCTTCATATGGAAGCTGTTGCATACCGTTAGTCATATTGTTGCCCTTCTCTGCATCTTTTCCATTTCTAATATATATGTTAGATGGGGTGACCAGAACTGCATGGAGTATTCAATGTGTGGGCATACCACAGGTTTCTATAGTGGCATTATGATATTTTCTGTCTTCCTATCTATCCCTTTTCTATTTGTTCTGAACAATCTGTTAGCCTTTTTGACTGCAGCTGCACATTGAGTGGATGTTTTCAGAGAACTATCCACAGTGACTCCAAGATCTGTCTTGAGTGGTAACAGCTAATTTAGAACCCTTCATTTTGTATGTACAGTTGCAATTATGTTTTCTATTGTGCATTACTTTGCATTTATCAGCATTGAATTTCATCTGTCCTTTTGTTGCTCATTGACCTGGTTTTGTGAGATCCCTTTGTAAGTCTTCATAGTCTGCTTTGGACTTAATTATCTTGAGTAATTTTGTATTATCTTCAAATTTTGCCACCTCACTGTTTACCCCTTTTTCTAAATCATGTTTGAGTTTGTTGAACAACTCTAGTCCCAGTATAGATCCCTGGGGACACTGCTGTTTACCTCTCTCCATTTTGAACACTGACCATTTATTCCTACCCTTTGTTTCCTATCTTTTAATCAGTTACTGGTCCATTAAGTGGTCATGAAAGGTCCTCTACTTTGCATAAGATCCTTTGTGGAGGGACCTTGTCAAAGTTTTCTGAACGTCCATGTGCACTATGTCCACTGAAACACCATTGTCCACATGTGTGTTTGACCCCTGGAAAGAATTCTGGTAGATTGGTGAGGCATGATTTCCCTTTACAAAAAGAATAGCTCAGGTGTGGGTATCTTCCTCACATCCTCTTCAGAGAAGACTGATGCAAATAATTCATTTAGCTTCTCCACAAAAGTTTTGTCCTCCTGGAGTGCTCCTGTAGCACCTTGATTGTCTAGGGACCTCACTGATTATTTGATAGGCTTTTTGCTTCTGGTGTACTTTACCTGGGGATAATTTCTCTCCTTTCCAGTTTGAAGTTCTCCTTTCTTGAGACTTTCATTTTCCTTAATAGCACAGAGGCTGTCAGACTGGGAAAAGAACTGTTCTACTGCATCCCTGAAAATCCGTATGTGCCTCTGTCTCCCTTAGGACCTTCAGTTCAGCCACTCTGGTCTCAAGAGCCCATATTTGGGGTCTGAGGGCCATAACTTCCTTGCACTGAATGCACACACACGCCACCTGCCTACAAGTCAGGTAATCATAGATGCTGCATTCTGTGCAATAAAGTGGTTAGACCCTTCTTCTGCTAGACTTCTGCCTGCATTCTTTTTACTCCTGCAGCTTTTGGGTATTTTTTTGTGGTGTAGGTTTCTTTTTTTTTTTTGGGGGGGGGGTGGGGGGGGGTGGGGGACAGGGGTCTGTTTGTTGGCTTCAGTTTAGAGACTGTTAGATATGTCTGGCTCGTACACTCCCTCGCAAAGTTCCTCTGGTCACTTAGGAGCTGGCTTTTTAAACCTCCTGCTTTCCTGAGTAGCAACTACCTTCCACTCTTCCCCCCCCCCCGGTTAATGAATCCTAAAGGAATTAGGGATCAACTCTCATTAAGAAATTCTCAGCCTTGCCTTGGTGGCCACCAGGCTTAGCACATGCCCCTCACAAACAACCACATTATATACTTCAGTCAAGCAGCAAACTCACCCCCAAGGGTCATGTAGTCACCCCTCATTCACCTCAAGAACTCCGTTGCAAAACTCCCTTGTTTGCTCCACCTGTTCTTGCATAGCTTTACACCTGCTGTATATTTGTGTACAATTACCATGTATGTAGTAATTACATATGTAAATACAGATTCAAAAGAAGACTTACCTTTTGGATCTCATTTTAAAATTCAGATCACTTTATTTCTTTTAGATCATAAATAATGTTTCAATAATGTAATAGATTAGACAAAAAAACTCACCACAAAACTAATAAATAATATTGATGTGCTCAAAAATGGTTTATTTTTCCAAACTTCCAGGTGCAACTTCATTAACTGAAATATTGTCTTTTTATCAGAAAAGCTTGGGATTCTTGCCTAGGTAGAGTTTGTTAATTAATTATATGAGCAATGGGTGATTTTTGTACTGCAGTCCAACGTATCAGGATTTTTAAATGATGGGAATATAGAAGAAACCTAGAACAGGACTAGACTAACACATCTGGTGTGACATTCACACAGACACTCAAGCTTCAGATTTGAGTAGTGCTTAACATCTTGCAGGGAATCTCTGCACTGGAGTCAATTTTACCTTCAGCAAAGTAAACAGAGGAGTCTTGGGTCTGAACTGCTTTAAAAGATCTCATACAAGTGTTCACAGTACTGTGTCTTTGTGTTGCTCCTAGAAATTTGTAAAAACCGAGAGCACTTAAAACAAGAACAACGAAGAAATAGGTGTCTAAATTGTGTTGATTTCAAGTTCTGTAATTGAGCTTTCACTGAATACTGTAGGAGAGGTAAGATTTAGGCTAAAGAGCTTCACAGCATCTTAACTCCTCAGAATTAGTTAATTTGCAGATGGAAACTGTGAAAAAATATTGTTAGTTTTTTGATGGGTCATTTTATCAGTGAGGATTGAGGGTTTCTGATTACTGGGATGGGATCCAATTGAGCTTCTGGGATGCAGCAACTCCTGACCCCCCACCAATTTCCAGCTATTGGTTACACCCACTTTAGGAACATAGGAATGGCCACATTGGGTCAGTATCCTGTCTTCTGACAGATGCTAGTGCCAGATACTTTGGAGGGAAAGAACAGAACAGGGCAATTTATCAAGTGATCTATCTCCTGTCATCTAATCCCAGCTTCTGGAAGTCAGAGGTTTAGGGACACCTACAGCATGGGGTTGTGTCCTTGACAATCATGGCTAATAGACGGTCTGCATCTTGCATAGCCCGTTTGACTTCTGCTGGTTTCTCACTGTCTCTTCAGTGGGAATGCAGGTGGAGGCTGTTCATACTGTGCTGTGGCCAGAGGTCAGGAGGAACAGAATGGAAGCTAGAGTGGCTCTGATTTGAGCAGATGGGTCAGCAGCTGTGAAGATGCAAGCAGCAAGGCTGAGTTGGGTGGCTTGGAATGTTTCTGTGCTCATTGAAAACTGAGGAATATCTAGTACGAGGAAAGGAATTGTCTTTGTTTTGAAAGGGATCAGAAGTGGGGAAAGAGGCAAGTGATTTGTACAGAAGAAGCTCATTCTTGCTGCCAGGTAGGTAGGTGTAGTGTAATGACTTACATAGTATAGAAAGCAGGTGAGTAGGGAGATACATTTTGTAGGATTAGAAAAATTATGAGCGAAAAAGAACAAAAATCCATTTTGAATGGATGAAATGTATAACTCACTCATGAATAGGACCTTGGACTCCAAACAAAAAGGCCGTGAATCTTCCCTTTAGCTCTTAGACGAAGACTTGGAGTGGAGAATACATACCTAATTCTCAAGGTCCTGGTTAATGAGGAAATTGTAAGGGGTTTATGTACAGTAGAAACATTATAACTGGTATAACTATTTCTGATAAGCTGTGAAACAACAGCTTCACAGGAAAAACTCAATTTATTTTGCTAATTTCAAAGCAAATAATGCCAATAATTTTAAAAAGAATTTATTTATATTTGCCTGGAACATTTCTAGAGGAATGAATCACCGACAAGAGTTGTCAATAGCTAATGTCTTCTCTTTGGGCCAGCAGTTCTGCAAGTTCATCATTAATCTTTTCCAAGTAAATGGGTGTTTGGTTATTCAATATGTGGAAACTCTTCCGAGTCCGTATTGAACCCGGTGCACTGACAGGGTGCCTGACTCAGGGCAATGACATGGTGCACGTTGTCAGCACTTAATAATTGTTTGTAAGGGGGCAATGTGCTGCTGGAATGACTCATATTTAGCTCAAATGAGGTATTCTAAATTGGGATCTTGCATGCATCTGGCTACTAAAGAATGTAGCAGTGTCATGAACACCAGAATCCTGGCCACATTCCAGGTAAGGAAGTTACTTTTATGCAGACCAAATAATGTCCCCATCCAGTTTTAATTTGATAAATTATCCATCATTTCCTGTTCTTTAGGATGCTGTATACTTTTCAGCTGGTGCTGTATTACTCCTGAGGTGGCTGCATTTCTGTACTGAATGAAATGGTTTCTGTATACTGTTTTTAAAATCAGGTTAAATTGCTTTGGGATAATTTTAGATCAAAGGTGCTACACATAGTAAATGTAAGTCACTGAGATCATGTGTCTTTAATATTAATTGACCAGGGATAAAATTTTCAAAAGCATTAAGGGATAGATTTTTAAAATATTTAGATATCTAAGGATGCTGAGAATCCCACTAGATACTATTTGCATCTTTAGGTACCTAAATGATTTAAGAGCCTAAATCACATTATAAAAGTGATGTAGGCACTTAGAGGCTAACGTATCATTGAAAGTCAGTAGCCCTAAGTCACTTATGAAAATGGAATTTAGATTCCTAGTCATTTAGGAGCTTTTGAAGATTTTACCTCCTGTTCTTATGCCTTCCCTTAACTGATTGCTCTTACCACAAGGATTAAGGTTCTTTATCCAATGGTAAATTTAAAAACCTCACTTGCTTTTATTGTGCATGCAAGTAAGATAGTTATTCTTAGAATGGCATACATCTGAGAGGTTACAAAAAATAACAGTTTGCAAATGACTGTTAATAGAATTTAGGTTATGGCTGTTAGTTTCTCCTTGATTTCTAGATAACCCTTTCTGAAATCCTGAACCCATACTTAAGCCATGAATGGGTAGAGTTTTAATACTTAAATTTTACTGGTGGTTTCCCCTCTGGTTGGTGGCTGCCTTTTGAAAAGATAGCTTCAAGCAAAGAACACTCATTAACTCTGCTATAGGTATGGAAAACTGTGCAGAAAGGCTAACATTTTCTTACAGATCTAAAAAAAATGTATTAAAACTCTAGAGGAGAAAGTCTGTTCAGTGAATATTCTTTCCTTTTAGATCCAGTGACTAACTCTGGCTCTGACTTTTAAAGTTATATTTAAAAAAAATACAGTTTCTAGGCAGAATATTTAAATATTGCCCAAACTGATGCCTAGCAGCTATAACTGAATAACATTTGAAATCATTACACTCTAGTTTTTTTTTTGGAACTAGGGATGGCTGAACCTAAACATTTAGTGGAATTTTGCCGGTTCCTAGAGCGGGGCAGCAAAGGAGTGACAAGATTATGATGATTAACAGATGGCTCAGGCAGTGGTGCTATAAGGAGGGCTTTGGGATGTACGGTCATTGGGAAGCGTTTACAGACAGACGACTGTTCGCTCGGGATGGACTTCATCTAAGCAGGGAGGGAACTGGACTTCTAGGATGGAGGTTTGCCGACCTCATTAGGAGAGCTTTAAACTAGGAAGTTGGGGGAGATGGTTGGGAGATGTTCAGGAGATCTCCACGCCGGAACTTAACCTGGAGAGGGAAGCAAGAAAAGTGAGAGGGGATATCCTAGTGGACCGAAGAATTGACCAAAGGGGGAAAAGCGGAGTTGCAACTAGCCAGACGGGTGATGATGGTGGTAGAAGGTCTGTGCGTGACGGGGGAAAGAATGTCATTGACGCCAAACGTCAAAAATTAAAATGTCTGTACACTAATGCGAGGAGCCTAGGGAACAAGATGGAGGAACTGGAGCTACTGGTGCAGGAAGTGAAACCGGATATTATAGGGATAACAGAAACCTGGTGGAATAGTACTCATGACTGGAGTACGGGTATTGAAGGCTATGTGCTGTTTAGAAAAGACAGGAAGAAAGGTAGAGGTGGTGGAGTAGCTTTGTACGTCAATGATGAGGTGAATTGTAATGAAATGAGAAGTGATGGAATGGATAAGACGGAGTCTGTCTGGGTAAAAATCACAGTGGGTAAAAAAGCTACTAGAGCTTCCCCTGAGATAGTGCTTGGGGTGTGCTACAGACCGCCGGGGGCTGACTTGGATATGGATAGAGACCTCTTTAATGTTTTTAACGAAGTAAACACTAAGGGGAAATGTGTGATTATGGGAGATTTCAACTTCCCGGATATAGACTGGAGGACGAGTGCTTGCAAGAATAATAGGGGTCAGATGTTTCTGGATGTGATAGCGGATGGATTTCTTCATCAAGTAGTTGAAGTACCTACGAGAGGGGATGCCATCTTAGATTTGGTTTTGGTGAGTAGTGAGGACCTCGTAGAAGATATGGTGGTAGGGGACAATCTTGGTTCGAGTGATCATGAGCTGATTCAATTCAAATTAGATGGAAGGATAAACAAACGTAGATCTGGGATTAGGGTTTTCGACTTCTCAAGGGCTAATTTCAAAGAGTTACAGAAATTAGTTAGGGAAGTGGATTGGACGGAGGAACTTGGGGATTTAAATGTGGAGGAGGCCTGGAATTATTTTAAGTCGCGGCTGCGGAAATTGTCGGAAGCCTGCATCCCAAGAAA
>ML675624.1:40184228-40253166 GCA_007922155.1 Mesoclemmys tuberculata
CTATGAGTCTATGAGTCTAAACTAGGTCTATATCCTTCCTAGATATGAAAAATAACATCATCTGAGAAGCAATGCCTTACAACTAGGCTTGGAAGGATTAGATTTTTATTTGTAAATACTGATAAATGTCGATTTCATCATACACGCACAAACCAACAAAATATTTCCATAGATAATACCTGAAATTTACAGATAGACAAAAAAGAAAAAGGCTGCTTGACAATGTATTAGAGTTTGATTTCAGGCTCTTTAGTCTTTATGCTTTGGGAATGATGTGGACAATTTATGTTTCTAATCGTTATAAGGCTTCAGCATTTTGGTTCTCAACATCTCCTGTCATTAAATAATTATCTAACACCCCCCCATAATTTTTCACAACTCTGAACATTTAAATTGGTAAAAATAGTAAAAAGTGAAAAAAATATCAATCTCTCGACTAAAAAAAATTAATTCTGCCAAGCCTACTTAAAATGCACAGCTCATGAGAAAACACAATAGTTTAGGTTTGCAAGCTTGTCTGTGGGTGCGTAGATGACAAATTCCTTTGAGGTTCTTGTGGTGCAACATAAAGACACTTTTTATTTATTTATTGGGTTGGAGGCTTTTGCAAAAACCTAAGGAAAGGCCTCCATCAAGCTGTTAATGAGTTAGTTGACCTGTAATAGAAAAGAAATTTGGTATGCTGTTTGCATTTGAATAGGAAACTCTCCACTTCATTGTTCTGTGTAACTGATTGGTAGCACTGAGATGGAAATCTCCCAAACATCTAATGTTGTGCAAGAGAACTTGATTAGTTTGTCTATAGCGTTTTACACACACTCTCTGAATGCTGAGCTAGGCATAACCAAGATGTGCATTCAGAACCTGATATTGTGTTGGTTTTTCGAAGCATTCATGTTCTGGGAAGGATTTAAAAAACATAGGGGAGAATATAATCTCCTATGTTTTCATATCACTGGCAGTAGTGCTGATTTTCCGCCTTATTTTCTTAATAGTTTTTTTTTCTTGTGATCTATACCATAGCTAGTAATTAAGTATATACTTGCCTTGCGGTGAATTTCTAACAGCAGAATATATTATTTACTCAGAGCCAAATCTCGTTCCATGGACTTTTACAATTGACTTCAATACCAGTATTTGAGCCATATTTATGTTTTTATTGTCTACTCAGACACTTGTTGCTGGTGTGTGCACGCATCATTAGATACACTTAAAATGTTCAGACATCAGAATACGAAATATATATTTTGAATATATTGACTGCAAACATATTTGTCCTCCTTCTCTACCTTTCTATTTCCTTGCAGAAGTTGTTGTTCAATAATATTTCAGTTGAGCTGAATGGCTATCATTAGTTTACCAGTTTAGTTTACTAATTGGTATAATTAAATGTACAAACAAATGGATAGCTAAACATTGCAGTTAACAATCTCCGTTTTTGGATCCCTTAGCCTTTTAAAAATCTGATATTTTAAGTAATTTTATAATAAAAATGTAATGATTAATGTTTCTTATATATAATGCACAATGGCAGTTTTTGCTCCATATTTTGTACAGAATGCTGCTGTGTATTTTCTTCCCTTCTTGCACTTGTCCAGTTTTGCCAGCTGGTGTGGAAGATAGGATAGGAGTGGAGCACAATTTGTCCTCTTATCAAGACTGTGGTTTTCAGCACAGCTGTTAATGCTAGAGGCCTCTCCAGTCCTTGTTCAATATGGGTCTGATCCAAATCCAACAGAGGTCAATGGAAAGACTCCTTCGAAACCTTTGAAAGATCAGGCTTTGGGAACACAAGGCTTGAGATTGTGCCTGGGGCCTATTCAGAGATAAAATGAGTGGAAGGATTCTTTGTATTCCTATGTATGCAGGAGTTTAGCAATTTTTTTACCCTACAAATTATATGCAGATAAGACTGTCTACTTTTCACCCGTCATAGGAGAGAAGAATATATAAATGCACAATTTTAAATAAGTCCTTCTCTATAAATTCCTATAATTATTCACCAGATGCATATTATATAAATGTTGACAGTATCTTGCTATTTAGCAGTAATTAAAGACTTTCTTTAATGAGGCATAAATGTGACTTTGATTCAAAGAGCTGGGATATCATAGTAATAAGCTAAACTGTTGGTGGCATAAGTGTAGTCTTTATGCACTAGCTGTAATCCAAATATAGTTGCTTTAAATAGTTTTGATTTATTGTTAACTGCTCTGTGAAACATTAAATGAGGTAATATCTTTTATTGGGCCAATTTTTATTGGTGTGATAGATAATCTTTTGCACTTACACAGAGCTCTTGTTTAGGTCTTGGAAATGTCAGTGTCAGGTCAGTGTCACAGCTATTACAAGGTGGAACAGATTGTTTAGCATATGTAGTTAACACATTTAAAGGGATCATTTGAGGTGAAGTGGCCTGTTAATACCTTTCTAGCTATTGGTGGCAGGAAAAACTGTGTGTGTGTGTGTGTGTGTGTGTGTGTGGGGAGGAGGGAGGAAAGGAGGGGGGGGTTGGTTAGTGGGCTATAGATTGTAGCAAGAAACAAATCCAGTTTCTCTATCTAGTCCATGATTCTAGCAAAGTTATGAATTTAAGATCCCAGGTTCATCTTTAGAAAGTGTTTGTGGAGGTTTCCTTTGAGGATGAGGACTTGAGAAGTTAGATATAGAGTGATCACTTTGTGAGAAGTGTTCACCTACACATGACATGTTTGTCTTTTATCATTTTTCTGTGTGACTTCACTTGAGAGTATAGTGATTGTCTTGTTTCTCCCACATAGTTGTTGTTGGGGAATTAATGCACTGGATGAAGTACACCACATATTGTGATAAGAATGCATAGATCCATTGATCTTGAAAGGTGTGTTGGGGTTGGGGATGTTGATCAGTGAAGCAGTAGAGATATGCAGTATTTCCACCCAAAATGTTCAAAAATCATGAGTCAGGCTTACCAAAAATTATGATATTGGCTTTAAAATAATGAGTTTATGTAAAAATAATATACTTGGCCTTCTTTTTATTGGCCTTCTGCTTTTTGAAACTTTAGGGTGCACAGGAGTCACATTTTTGAAGCTTTCTTTACAGCCACAAGGGTTAGAAACTTACTTTTTCTTTTAAGAACGAAGGCTGAAATCACCATATATTTACATGACTCCATTTGACTTGACTTGTCTACTTGACTTAAAGCTGTGGCTTTAAGGAAAACAATTAGCATGAGACACATGAAAAAATCATGAGTTGGCAACATTGGATACGTTTACAGGTTTTGCATCTGATATTCTGGAAGGGTCTGGTGCTGCTTCGAGTTGATGTGTCCTGGCCTGTGGGGAACTTACTTCTGATGATGAGCTTGGGAGGAGGAGGTTTAACGGCCAGAAGAGGGAGTTTGGGAAAGATTTCTTTCAGGATGTGGTCCCCATCGAGAATGGATTGTAACTGTTTGATGATACCTTGTATGGGGTTCAGTGTGGGGTAGTATCTGAAAAGTAGGGGTGGGTAGTCAGAGAAGATTTTATTTCTGTATTGAAGCAAGTTCTGTTGGGGTATTTGGGTGACCCGTTCCATGATGTGATCTACTTTTCTGGAGGAGTGTCCTTGTTTGAGTAAGGCTATTTTAAATATATTAAGGTGTATATCCTGGACTTTCTCCTCGGAACATATTCTGTGGTATCTGAATGCCTGGCTGTAGATGACAGATTTATTCATGTGTTTGGGGTGGTTATTGGATCTGTGAAGGTAGGCAAGGTGATATATGGGTTTATTGTATGTAGTTCTCTGTAGGGTACCATTGTTGAAGATGATCGTGATGTCCATGAAGTTGATGCTGGTGTGGGAGTGTTCTAGAAAGAGTTTAATGGAGTTTAAGTTTAATGGAGTTTAAAGAGTTTAAGTTGTGGTGAAAATCTAGGAGGGAGTTGACGTCATTTGTCCAGAGGATGAAAATAACATCAATTTATCTCAGGCATATTATTGGTTTTGTGGTGCATTTGTCCAGAAATTCTTCTTCAAGGCGACCCTTGAAGAACTTTGCATACTGGGGAGCCACCCTAGTACGCATGACTTTTTCCATGGTTTGAACAAAATGTTAGCTGTTGAATGTGCAGTTGTTATGAGTGAGGATGAAATGGATGAGTTTGATGTGTTTGGCATGGTATCTGAATGCTGTCTATTTTGTAAATATTTGAGGCCATCAATGATGCCACCATTGTGAGGGATTTTGAAGAAATATGTTAAGTACTTATTCTAAAAAATTTTTGTTCCCTCTGTATGTAGCAGTGATATTCTGAGTGTTTCCCAGACCTGAAGAATAGTTCTGAGTAAGCTCAAAAGCTTCTCTCTCTCTCTCTCCCCAACAGAAGTTGGTCCAATAAAAAATATTACTTTGGCTCTCTAATTATCCTGGGACCAACATGACTACAACCACACTGTATACTTGAAACAGTAGGAGATTTGCGGGGGGAAGTTAAAAATTGACATGAAGAGAAGTGATCTCCTGGTACATAGTACCAAAACACTGTTTGCCATTAGTAGAAAACCTGTTATGGGCTGATATTTTATATTCTTTGGTTTGTTTTTATTTACTTTGATCTGCTACCTTAAGGTTGCCTTGTCTTCTGTGCCGACAATGTATCTGTGGCTCTCTGTCGCATATTTTTTAATATAAATCTACAGTCTTTTCCTACATGTAAGCAGTAATCATGCTGTCATTCATGTCAGTTTCACTGGTTTCTGGGAGCGGGATATGAGCAGCATTCTCTCAGAAAGCATCATATTGTCCCTTGTCCCAAAAATAAATTAGTTGTAGCAGTCATTTTTGTTTCCTCAAACAAGGTGGGTTTTTAATTGTTCTATTTTGTACTCACCATACTTTTTTAAAGAAAGAGAGAACATCTAACTACCTCACTTGGAATTTTAAAGATTTAGTTTCAAATGTTTAGTTTCAAAAAGAGATTTCATCTTGTGTTCTTAAGAACCACTTTCCCTTAGAGGATATAAACTAATTTCTAGGATTCTGTACCTATTTCAAGTGGCTCTGAATTTCCACCTAGAGCCTTGAGAGGTGTCACTAAATGTATGATCTGTAACCATTTTGTTACACTATGTTGTCAGTTACAGGCTGTGAGATTGAAGCTGAATGTAAAGCTGTGTCCTGAAGTCACTGTGGAAGTTAGTGGATCAGGCTGACATTCAAGAATTTTAATTCCCATATGCTCTGTTTGATCCAACATAATTAATAATTATGCTATTAACTTGTATAGTGCCCAAAGAGTACTAAATACTCTGATAAAATCCAGAGAGGTACACCTCAAAGCTCATTGTAAGCGCAAAGCCAAAACGGCCACAGAATTATTCCCTAAATACAGAATCTAGCTCATCAACTTTTTAATCCAATTCTTTAAGGGCCTGATCAAAAGATTTTTCAAGTCAATGGTGGTCTCTCTTAATCTTTCTTATGTATTTGCCCAGTTTAGTTTTACACAGAGTAAAAGCACTGCAGGATTGCTTGCACCTATGATGTGATTTTTACTTGAAACGGAATTGTTTGTTGTAATATCTTAAATTCCCTTAAAACTGGACTGCTTTATGAACTTTGTGAAGTTGGACTTCTGTTTTGCTCAGAACCTGCTTACCCCAAGCAGAGAGAGAGAATTAATTTATTATTGTTTTGTTGCGTGCAAAGCTTCACCTGCAGCAGAACTGTTGGTTGCAAGGTCAAAAACCTATGGAAACCGGATGGTCTATTTCAGTTTCTTTTGTTCCTTGCCCTCTCAGATAATGCAATCAAATCAAACTTTCTGAGTCTCTCTCTTTTGACATACTCATTAAGATCATAAGAACTGACGTGATGTTCCCCCCCTTGCAGTCTGGATTGTTGTGTAGCTGTGTCACCCCAATTCCTCACTTCTGGGCCACGACTTACTCCATTTTGATGTGTGAACCACCCACTCATGGGCTAGCCCACACCCAGCCTCTTGTGAGTAATCAGTCCCTGGCCCAGTGGAGAACGCTTCTGGCCAGCCACTCATGAGATTGACCCTCAGGAAACACCTCCAGTTCCAGATGCAACCCTAGGAAATGCCGTCTTGTAAGGTTCAGTGGGGTACACTGCACCCTGCAAGCTCATTTACATTTGTCTATCAATTTGTCAAAGCAATTGATTTGCACCAGCTCTGTCACTTCAAGTGAAGTCTTTACACACTTTCAAACTATATGCAGTTTTAGATAAAACAAACAAATAAGTTTGACTACAGCAAGATTTTAAATGAATATAAATCAGATTAGTATAAATCAAGAGATTACTAATGAGTCAAGGAGTTGGTCACCATCAACTAAAAGGTAATTCACATCCTAAACTAATCTTAATATTTCAGTAGCTTTTCAGTCTGTCATGTTAGCTTACCCACAGCTGACTGCAATGCCTCTTGCAACCAGGCCTCTCCCCCCTGGTTAGTTGTCAGTACTTGAAGTTACTTCGAAGATGTGGGGGGGGCATGCCAGGCTGGTTCTTCATGGTGGGTGGGGACCGGGGGGGTGCAGGAGGCTCCGAGGGGTGCCCCTCAGCACCTTCCCCCCATGTGTTGTGAAGGGCTGGCCCAGACCCCCTTCCCAGGCCAGGGGGGTGAGGTCACCCCATCCAAGCCGGGGTTGGGCCGCAGGGCTGTCACTGCACTGGGAGAGGCAGGTGCTGCATGGTAGGTAAATGTTTAGCCCTCTTCAGGGGATTCTTGTTGTTTTGATGAGGAGTAGATCCACAGTATTTTAATGTCAGGCTTAATGTTTTTAAGGTATGTTTTACTGTAATGGGAACTTTAGCTGTATATGCTTTCTTATTTCTTTGGTGACTTGCATTTAACTTTTTTTTTTTTTTTTAAAATAACTCTGAAATAAAAAAAAAAAGACCATTTCTTTTGGGATTCAAGAAAGAGCTCATGAAAATGTCTTGTTCTGATATCTCAGTAAGATTTAAAATGACTCATTTATCAAATACTACTGAATCACTTCTAGTGCTCAGTTCAGGCCAAAAAATAACCACCATAAATCTTATAAGCAAAGAAAAAATGTGTTCTTTCACACTGTGGGACAACATTGGTATAAACGCAGTCATGTTGTGTTTCCAATCTTTTTCTTGATCTTCTCAGGAGGATTCAGTGTACTGCCATTTTCAAATGCTTCTTTTGTAACAAGTTGTCTGTGTTTGAAAAACCTGCCCTCTTATCAGATGAAGATCCTGGTGGAAAATATAAGGTGTATTTTGCTGATTCACTGTCAGAGGTGGCTTGTTAACCCATCTGGGAGATGGGATTGGCTCTCTAGGGAACGAGAGAAAGGACGAAGAATGGACTTGAACAATTCTTATTTAAAAGCCTTTTCCTCCAGTATTCTTCTGTTTCACTTTGAATTCATTCTGAACATAAAACTAATCCCAGAAAAGGGTTAAATGCTGATTGTAACTTACATTGACTCTGTTTTGAGCAATCCTTTAATCTTTTCCAGTCCTTTAAATGAAATCAGTCTCCTCCTTGCTTATGTTCAGATGGGCACTCTGCCCAGAGTTTTATTGCTTCCATACTACTTTGACTTACTGTTATCTAGCTGATATAACAGTTCTATACGTTGCTTTCACAATTGTGACCCTAGAGTGCAAGTGAAGGGGAAAAAATCTATACCAATATTATAACATTATTAGTTTCTTTTTTGTCAAGTATGAGCTATGAACAACTAAAGCTGTAATGTCTGTGCTTACAGATAGTGTTCCTTGCCACAACATCTTGTGAAATGGTTTACAATGCTTTTATTATTTTCTTGGCTGGGCTTTGGAAATTGACATACAGGTTTGTCCTATCACACACACGCTTCCATGTGGATTGGCATGATTTTTCTCAGCTATTGGCTGCCCTGCAAAATCTGAGGATTAAATTGAGGATTAAAGCTGGGATGAGCGAGCAATGTAAAATGCTCCACATCCCAAAACACACCAAACCCCAACATTTTGTAAACATTGCATAAGTACAAATGGCCAGTTGGGTGCCCAGAAAAAGGCTTGAATTGCAGTGATGTGGCCATACAATGTTTTCAGATACTCCCTGAAGCTGGTGCTGGAGCTGTTGTGGAATCTGTTAGTCAGGTCAGACTAAGCATAACTAAGTAGTAGCCATTCATCACGTGTCCTTGAATCCCCTCCAATACACACCAAACAGGTACAGTCAGAGCCATGGCAATTACCATAGAGGGCAGCATTTTAATCCAATGATATGTCACCAGTTTGGCACGTTAGCTTGTAAGAAAATAAGTCTAGAAGATAGAAACTGCAGATAAATGGTTGAGGCTTTAATGCATATTTTTATCAAAGCTGTGGCTGAGAGTTAGAGAATAACATACAGTACCTATTGGAGCTGCAGGGTGTTGTGCAACGTAGAACTCACTCTTACGACTTTTGTACGTGGGCCAGAGTTGGCAGGCAGTACAGGCCACTGTGGTGCTTACCGTGCTGCTTCTTGCCATACCCGGCACAGATAAAGAATGGGGACATGAAGCTGCAACAGAGGTAGTGTTTGCAGTCACAGACTGCAGTTCCTGCCATCACCACCCACAACATTCACTGGAAGGACTGCCTGCCTCCATAGTCTCTGTCTCGCTATGGAACGGAGTTTCCAAGGAAAACCATCTCATTTAGTAGCTCAATTTTTGGTCAAGACAAGCAGAGAAGGTAAATAGGGAGCATTAATTTAAAAGAGAAAAAACTGAATATCATCCATATAAAATTGGTAGTTAGAATTAGAATTAGAGACAAAAGTAAGCAGAAACCTATAGAAGATAGTAAGACTTAAGGACTGAATCCTGCGGGACTCCATAGAGGAGAGCCCTCCAACATGAGAGACATTGCATAAACAGGAAGGAAATAAAGACACCATATCATTGTGAATGCAAATACAGTCAGAATGGCATTTTTATTGAAATGCTCAACCTGAAGGTGGCAACTCTATTTATTTTTGCTGACTTTGTATTGCAAAAGAGCAAATCCTTCTAATGATGCCACAAAAAGTGGGATTCTTCATGTCTATCACAGTAATTTTTGCTTCATCTACTGCTCAAGGTTGCCAGTTTATTTTAAAATCTAAATATCTTATCCATGTCCAACAGAAACTTGCAAGCTTAGCTCAGTGTCTAATTTGCCCTTCAACACTTTTATTGGAGATGAGGATACTTGAGAAGGAAAGAACCCAGCATGACTCTCAGATCCCTGGATGAAGTACGTAGGGGTTGGAAATTAGGGGGAAAATCTTTTTCACTTGTAAATGGAGAACATTTCACATGGAATCCATTGAGTCAATAGCATGAAGCCCAACTATTCCAGGTTTACAATCATTCTTCAGTGCAGAAACATACTTTAAAATTGAATCAAGATATAATTTTTTAAACTAGCACCGCTCTTTCCTTTTAATTTTCAACATTGATTTTTATGAGAGAAGTTGTATTGAACCTCAGTGTGCAAACACACTTTCATCTAGAGTGTCAGTGTGACTGAACAGGTTGGCACAATTATATTGCTAAATGTGCACTTTAAAATCAATACAAGACAAAGGTTTTTGGTTAGCATAATAAAATAAGAATAATTTTTTTTAAAATGCCTATTTGATGTAGCATTACAATTTTGGTGGTAATTTGACCTGACAGGAGAGTTGGTTAGCTGGAATTTGTATAATGGTGCTATAAAAATTAACCAATTATTGTAAATGAGGAATAAACAATATATGCTACTTAAAAGAAAATAAAGTGTTTTCTTCACCCCTTGACACTCTGCATGCACAAATGGTATTCTAATAGTTTCACTCTTGCAGCTTTAATGTAATAGATTTTAACGACATCTTGGGACTGAATGTATCAAATGTTATGAACAACGGAGTTGTATTGAAATGAGAAATTCAAGTTAAGAACATGGGCACATTAATTACAACTTATTTTCAGAATGGATAGAAGTAATGTATACTTAATATTTGTATTGAACATCGCACAAGTAACTCTGCAGTTAATGGAATTATTGAAATTAGAGTTGATAAAAACCTCTTAGGTCATCTAAGCCTCTGTCAGAGGTTGTTTCCTACTCTATTCATGAAGAATACTTAGCACTTTATGTTCTTCAAACTGCTGTATGAATATTAACCAGTACTTGTTTCCTAGTATCTGTCAAGGATGGACTGTAGGCAGCCAGGCCAAGTAGTTAGTTACAGGTGTGCATGGGGCCAGTTACCCACACCAACTGGGGTTCAGAACCCAAAGTTAAGGAGCCAAGAGTCAGATACCAGGAATTAAGCCTGGGTCAAGAAACTGGCCAGTCAGGATCAGGAGACAAAGATAAAGATCAGGAACTGCCAGTCAGATACTAGGAAGCAAAGAGATCAAGACCAGGAGATGGGGACAGGTAGCACTGGGTTAGCAGTCTAAAGCAGGGTGAAGCCCAGTTTTACCACTACCTGTTCCTTCCTGTGATTTTAAGTAGGGGGAGTGGGCAAATCAGAAGCTCTGGTGTTCCACCAAGTGGAGCCCAGTGGTGGTGATCTCTGTCAAAGCTGGACTTCAAGGAGTCCCAGTTCTATCTGATGTCAGCAAGCGGTTGGATAGAAGGTTGGAGGGGGATGAGTTCAAGAAGTGTGGGTCATGACAACATCTTTGTCCAGACAATTATAAATGTTGTATGCAATTTTAAATATTGTAGCCATGTCAGTCCCAGGCTATTACCTCACCCACCTTGTCTTTTTAGTTGTAAATGTCCTGTATTCTATAAATACATGGAACCATATCTTCAGAGGTCGAAAATCAACATATAGCTCAATTGGGTTTAATGGAGCTTTGCTGAATTACACCATGTGGGAATCTGGCCATGGTGCCTACTGCTGTTAGAAAGCAAGGAGCTTTCAAGATTTCATGAGACACAGCACACATTATGTATTTCAGTTATATAAATGAAGATTTATTAGTTAAACAGTCACAGGTAATTTAGTGTCTGTTTCTGCTGCCATCTAGAATTGGTATGTAGCATATTTAAATAAAATTATGTGTAGTGTCAGATTCTGCCACTCCCATTCTGCTGAGTAGTACCTTAATTTGTGAGTAGACCTATTAAAATATAACAGGCCCATCTTAAGGTTATAAATCAGTAGGACTATTTGTCTATTAAGGTAATACTCAACATGAGAAAAGATACCAGAATCTCTCCCTTACTGGCTACTGTACATGCTAAGGCTTTGGGATGTACAAACAACATTATTGTGGAGAGTGGGTGCCAGTAATTTTTTTTTCTTGTATTTCTTTTGACAATTTCATCTTCCCAGTTCATTGCCAAAGGCTATTACTGTGCTGTTATCTTCACTGACAACCTCCATTACTCTCAGAGATCCTTGTGAGGAAGAAAAGCAAAACATTTAACTACTTATTTTAGCCAGTAATGAAGTTGCATTTCTAGTTAATAAGTGGGTGCAGGTGGCCTGTTTTTCTCTCTGTCTAGAAGTGTAATGCGTCATGAAGGAACTTAATAGAACTGAGACAATGAAGGAGCTGCCATCTTCAAAAATATCATATATAAATATAGCCTCTAATATAGTAATTGGGGCAGAACATTTTCCCTACTGCTCCATAAAATGGGAGTCTTTAAAAATGATGCAAAGTAAATGCTATGACTTTAGTATCCATTCTCACTGTAATAAATATTTAAGGTGTTGGGATAGCAAATATTGGATATTGGCTATAGTTGAGTCCATTGTTTTAAGTCAGGCCTCATTATTTCTGATATATTAGGCAAAGCTATTTCACTTTGTAGTGAATAATTCCATATTTCACTGATCTTCATGTCTGTTGCTTGCCTACACTTAGGCTTATTTCCTCCTGCTTCCCTCTCATGCTCCAGGCTGTGTCTAGTATGCTCTACCTAATGCTCCCTTTGTCTCTGCCTCTTTAGATTGGGATAGGGCCCTCTTTCATATCTGTTCCTATACCTGGCATAGCTGCCTCCTTCCTTGAAGTTAAGTGTCCTCCTTAATATCCCTCCTTAAAGCATGCTGATTTTGGTTCTTTGCATGATCGCTAATCTCCGCTTAGGTCTATCTACACTTGTGACCCAGTCTTTATTTAAAAAACAAAGGATAAGAAGAACTTAGTACAAAAATGTAAATAAAGGACCTGAGCTCTGTGAGAAAATGATGGTCTCTCAAAATCCGTACCCTTTTTTCTTTCGTTTTCTTTTCCTTCCTTCCTCCTTTACCTACATCAGTCTGTCTATTTCATCTGCCTAATTACAATTGCAAGCTCCTCAGATGCAGGGAACTTCTGATTTTTAACATGTCTGTCAAGCATTGTGCATACCTGGGATAAAGAAAATTAATCTATTTAATTTATGAAAGAAAAGTTTCAGATGTGACTTGATCACAGTCTACATGTACTTCCATGGAGGACAGATTTCTGATGATAGAGGGCTCTTTAATTTATAAGACAGAGGCATAAGAAGATCTGATGCCTGGAAGTTGAAGCTAGACAGATTCAGATTAACAATAAGATGCTGTTTTAATAGTGAGCGTAATGAACTATCAGAACAATTTACCTAGGGATGTGGTGGATTCTTTGTCCCTGGTCTTGAAGGATTTAAATCGACTGGATGTCTTCCTAAAAGATATGCTTTAGCTCAACCAGAAGCTATGGTTCAGTTCATAATAATACCTCATTCTTATACAGTGCTTTTTGCCAGAACACCTCAAAGTGCTTTACAAAGGAAGTCAGGATTGTCCCCAATTTACATATGGGGAAAGTGAGGCAGAGTAGTGCAGTGACTTGCCCAAACTCACACGGGAGGGCTGTGGCAAAGCTGAGACTAGAACCTACATCTCCTGACTCCTAGTGGAGTACCCTAGCCATTAGAACACACTGCCTCTTAGCACAGGTACGGTTTACAAAGGTATCCAAAAGTCTTGGATAGCTATGGACCTGGGGGCTCCCCATTACACTTCCCTCTAGCTCCTGTTATAAGTGCCTTCAAACCATGGAAGGTCAGGCTTGTCCCTACCTTTTATCAGGAACTGCAAGGTACATTTTATGCTCCCTCCTCCCACTGAATATTAGTTTTAGAGATTGAATGAGGGCCACATTGCTCTGACCCCTGTCTAGTGATGGATTTGAGTTTAGGGTAGGGTAATGAAAGGCCAGGGAAGTGGCCCTCTCATACTGAAGAACCACTCCATTGAGTCCCATTGATCTCAGCCACATATCAAAGGACTCATTAATTTCCCTGCAAGTTACATTCCCAGGTGGCCCATGCTGTTGCAAATATTTGTGCTTGCAATATCCTTTTCCCTAACACCTTAAAGGAGCTCCTAATCTCATATCAAATGGAGAAAGGGGAATTTCGTAACTTCTAAAATCTACAAGCTCACAGTGCAAGTCTGGTGAAACAACAGAGTACCTTTAGATTTTAAAAGGTGGAAATTCTTCCAGTCCCATGTTTTAAACTGTCCAAACTATTTAGAGGATGTGTATGTGTATATCCTGAATGATAACTAGAAATTGTAGGCTTGAAAGTTTGAATCTCAGTCCTCTTCCTCGGAATGTAAAGCTGGTTGCAGGTTAACTTTTTTAAACTATATTTCTAATCCAGATCTTGCCACATGTCATCTGCAGTTAAATACTCAATGAGAAAAAAAAGCTTATTTAGTTCCTAATGATATGCATCTTTTGAATTAGAAGAATGATTTTAACAAAACAGATGTATATGTTTTCCATAGCCCCATCACTCAATGGCAACATGTTCAATTTTCTTAAAACTTGAAATTAAATCCTTGGGGCTGAGACTATATATGAGAAATTTCAGCCTGAAAGGAATCTTGTCCAAGTTAAAAGGGGGTGAAAAATAGTGCTAAGAATGGTATGACTCCTGCAGAATATTAACCATGCCTTTGTACTGTAATTACCTTTCAGTGATGGGAGTGCAGCATTTCTGTTTTGGAAACATCTTTAGACTTTGAAGTTATCACTCAATTAAGTTGAATCCTCTGGTGCTGTATTATTTGCTGTGCAGCAAGAGACAGAAAGCAGGACTTCATTGATTTAAAGAATAAAGGCTATGTTTGCAAATGAATGGATAGAAATAGTTTTAAAATGAAAATTTAGAGCTCAGATTCCATGTTCAGCCACAGCCCTTAGAGGGGGGAGATCTTGGAAGCGGTGAATCTCAGGTAGGACAGATGTAGAGACTACAGCTGGGCTAATTTTTTTTGTCTGAAACTTCTTTTGCCAAAATATGCAGATTTGGGCTGACCAAAACACTCAACAAATTTGTGTTGATTTTGGCATGTAGTTTTGATTTAAAAAAAAAAAAGGCTTTTCTAATTATCAAAATTGAAATGTTTGAATGGCTCATTTTTCAGACGAGGCTCAAGGAAACTTGGGCACCTTCACAAAACTGAGGAGGTGCCCTCTTCCCTCCAGACCCAATAGCTTAGTGTGTATGTCAGGAACTTGAGGCAGGTTCAAATCCTATGTCTTTTATTTCTAATTTTTCGTAATGGCCAGTGAACTGAAAATGAATTAATTGCACAGCTATAATAGGGGCTCTGTTTTAATAAGTGATGAGCAGCCACAACTCCAGGTGAAGCCAGTGGGAACTGTAGATGCGTGGTACTTCTGAAAATCAGGCCCATGCTGTATCCAAAAGCCCTGACATAGGGCTACATCTGATGGCTTATTCTGGATGGGGAAATGACCCATTCGTGCCACCACTGGGGAAGTTGTTTCCGGAAGTAGCGTGAAGCAGTCTGTGTACCCAGAGTTCACAAAGATGGCCATTGCACCTGGCTCAGGAGTTGAGAAGTTAGAGAAGGATTTTTGTGCCCATCTAACTCATCACCCATTTCACATCTGTGCAGGTGTAGGTAAAACTGAGTTATTGGAGTCTGCGGCATAGTACACAGAAACCAACAGAAGGTCTTTTAATATAACTTACATATCTCAAACTTTTTATGGAAAATCAAATTTAAAGAAAACTAAATACTTACTAGGTACAAATACTCAAAGATTTTCAGGCTAGGAGATACCATTATAATCACTTAATCTGACCTCCTGCATAGGTCAGATCATAGAATTTCATGCAGTGAAGATGCAGGTCATAGAATTTGGTGCAATATTGTCTTCATTGAGTTCAATAACTTATGGTTGAATTAGAACATTTCTTTCAGACAGACATCCCATCTTGATTTAGAGACTTTGGATGAGAGAGGGGCAGAGCATCAATTGCTATCTGGCTGTGCACAGTAAATGTAAGTAGAATCTGGCGACAAACAGCACACTGAAAATTCCTCTGCTAAAAGGGAAATACATGTTGGCATAAAGCCAGCTCTTGCAGCTCTTTGAATCCTCTCAAATTTTTCAACATCCTTTTAAAAGTGGGAACTGGATACAGTATTCCAGCAATAGTCTCACCAATTCTGTGTGCCTAAGTAACACCACTTCACTACTGATCAATATTGCTTTGCTTGCTTTTGCCCTTTTAGTCAGTGCATTGCAGTAGAAGCTTGTGTGCAGTTGGTTATCTATGATGCCCACTATATTCATTTCAGAGTTGCTGCTTTCCAAGATATATTCCACCATCCTGTTAGCATATTCTACATGTCTTTTGTTCCCATCGGTAGAACTTCACATTTGGTCGTATTAAAGCATATATTTGATGGCACCCAGCTTACCAAGTGATCCAGATGGCTGTGTATGTGACATGTCCTTGTTGTTTAGAACAATCAAAATCAAACTTTTAAAGAGAACCTAATACCAAGAATGCTTTGGAATCTTTGAATAGAGGTTCCTCTAATAATTCAACTTGTTGTTATATTTGTAACTATTAACCAACTCTCTAATAGTAAATATAAAAGTAGGAGGAGTTAGTTTAATAACTTTTTTTTTAGTCCATTCTGGTCTCAAAATAACAGAGCAAAATAGGAATATTCAGGGTCAATATACTCTTTTATGGTTTAAGACTGTCAAAAATAGTAGAGATGCACAATATAATAATGAAAATAAGCCAGATCTGAAGTCCTTACACTAGCATAACTCCTATTGATTTAATTGATTGTTTTGCTCAAGAAGAACTAGGCTTATCAGGATTTAGGCCCGTAATAATACAATAGAAACATCTGTTCTGTCTTGAGAACATAATCTTTTGCAACGTAAATGCCTATTTTATGTAAACCTCTGCTGAACACACTATAACAGCATCAAAATATTGAACCAACTTCTTACTTTTCACACATACAGATGACAGAAAACCTGGAGAATGTGTCGGGGGGGGGGGAGGGGTAGGAGGGCCTGAGGGAAATGGGCAGTTGCTGTGCTTATAAATTGTCCTTAATCCTGGTTCCTCTGAAACTTGGTTACCCCATCCTGCAGGGCTTCTGCAAAACAGGAATTGCAATGGGCATAATGATGTATGATCACTGTGCATAGTGTGCGCATACATGTGGCTATCTCAGCCTAGATGTTGACCCTATGAAAAGCCCCCAAACAATTTTTTTTCTGCTCTCAAATGGACTAGATCATGTACTAAGTCCTTTCTTTGAGCACAAATACCTATTTTGGGGAAGTTAATTTACTTGCCATAATCTGATATATTCATAAGAAACTGGGCTTTCCAATATGCATGTCTCCATTTCTGTTTGGTTTATTCTTCTTACAGAAGATCCTAAATATTTCTTCCTCAGATTTCCTCTATTTTATTAATATGATTATTGAATTGATCAAAAACTTGTTTTTACATAAAGTCATGGTCTTAGCAACATCATTACATCTGATGAAACAGGTCTGCATTTCAGGGTATGTCTACACTGACGACGGCAAAGTCGCTGCCGTCAGATTGACCTATCTGGATTGACTGAGCAGTCAGTGAAGACCTGGTCAATCTATCCAGAAGTTGAAGCAGTAAAACCACTCCCTCAAGTGGCGCAGCACTGCATCAACAGGAACACGGTGCAGTGAAGACGCTGCGCAGAAGGGAAGCACGGCAGTCAACAGGAGTTATGGAAGCTACTCTGCATAGCTTGCATAACTCCCGTCAACTGTTGCCAAATCTCCAGGTAAGTGTAGACCATGGCTCAGTGTTTCTCACTCTGTCTGTGATCATGAAGTGTCTCTCACTAAATGTGTACAATGTGTACAGAAATATTCACCAATCAGTCTCTTTTCTGAACTGAGATCTTTCTTGGATGCTGACATAGGGAAAACCAAAGTGAATGCTTTCATAGGTTTGTTGACCTTTCTCTATGCTACGGTTATCTCAGTAGATGGAAGAGTAGGTTGTATTTGTTTGTGCTCAATACACTGTTTACTACTCTAGGTATGTTTCAATAAATTAACATTTCAAGTATTTAATTGTCTGTGAAATGGTTCAATCACCCAGATACTTCAGAGATATCTGTTTTATTCTCAGCCAATGTTGTTATGAACAATTCTTGAAACACTTGCCATCTGTTCAGAAGAAAAGAGAAATCTTCCTTGATAGGGTTTACAATTGAGTGGATTATCGAGGTGGCTCGTAATTACATGATGTAGGAAAGACTTTGGGCCAAATTTATCTATGGCAAAAATGAGAGAAACTTAATTGAAATCAAAGGAGATGAGCCTTCTTAGCGAGCCACTAAACATTTTCCTGTTTCTTGCTGTAATAAGATTCCAGTATTTTTTCCAAATAAGGGCCCAGTCTTGCAAATACTTATGCATGTGAGCAATTTAAATGTTGGAGTGGATCCACTGAACACCATGGGGCTAATCATGTACATAAAATTGATCATGTATTTGTAGGATCAGGCCCTTAAAGAGAAAAGTGTAAAATTTTTTACATGTGATATGATTCTGCATTATGTATGGCATGCTTTGCATAAAAAGCTATACAAAGTTGCCAAAGTGTAAAATAACAGTTTCCTCTGGTATTTCTCAGAGGTTGGTAAAGTCTAATTGTGTTGCAGCTTCATCCTGGCTTTGGGATTTTATCCTTTGGGGCGGGTCGTCCATTCCTGATCTGGTGGCAGATTGTTACATAACGTGATGCTATCTCCGCAGTCCCTCTCCTATCCTTCAGGATTATGCATGTCATAATTTTCTTTGCTGCTGTTGATTTAAAAGGCTTCCATGACCCCTGATAACTTGAGGAAATATCTTTCTCTCACTCTACCCTCCAGTGACTGAAATGCAAGGGAAAGTGTGTCTCGGTCTATCCTCTGTTACACTGGTTGCATAGTCACTCCTATTTGGATTTGACCTGTGCTTCCTGCTTCTCAATTTCTTCCTCTAATTTGTGGCCACTGATCTGTATTTGGTTGTGAGCACCCTGGTTCTGCAATATTTTGCATTTAATAATTTGTGCTTGTCTCCAATATCTGATTGAGTGTATGTACACACTGTATCCACAAATACACATCTTTACATATGTTAGCGCTCTATGCATTTAGAACTTGAGTTCTGGCCTGGTCTAGTAATTAGTAAATAATAATAATAAAGGTCCTATCTTTACTTTCTACAACAGAGGAAAAGGTTTAGAGGATCATTGGCAGAAGCAGTTCCCACCTCCCATTCTTGAACTGTTGCCCATGTTGGCCAGATGGCATCCCTAATTTGAGAGGGAGCTTTGCTGGAGCCTTGGATCAGGGGGATGATCTTGAGAGGAGAATTCATTTATGTGTTTAGTATATCAGCTGGAATCCTGCTGTCTGCACCTGCTGCATCCTGTACTAGACATGATCACTGGTCCCCAGGCAGGTCCATCTCTCAATCAGGAAGTGAGGATAGCATTACTAAACAGAAGGCTTAAAAATAAATGGTAAATAGGGATTTTGAAACACACACTACGGATGAGTCAGGTTAAGGGAATTAAATACTTTACAAAGTTGTGTATGGTAAACTAGTCATAAAACTCAGACCTGGACAGTTGTATAGATTGATGTTCTTCTGCCCTGTTAAGTCATGTTCAGTGTAAGAGGCAAATGAGTTGAGAATGGAATGTCAGCAATAGAGGAAACTAATAGAGTTCATTTGCTGCTTGTCTGCCATAAGGATTGAGGGAATGGGGGGAGGGGTCAGATCCCCAGCTGGTATAAATAGTCCTAGTTCCATTGTAGAGGTATGACAATTTAACACCAGTTGGGAATCTGCCCCAATGTCTTCTCAAAAGCTGTATAGCTCCATTCACAAGAGCCAAGTATTATGGACATAATTCTTATTCTTTTTGGCCTGTGACTCCTGGAATCTTAATAGTATTTGAAAGTAGTGATACTCTATATTCATTGCAACCAATGTCTTCAGCTACTTCCTGCAGTTTCTCCTCTAAACGTTCAATCTGTGTTGAAAAGTAGCATTTCTGGTCTCATGAAAGTAGAGCAGAATAAGTCTGCTAAACACTATCAAATTATTAGATGGTAATTTTAACTATCCCCCCGTCTACGTTTCTGAAAATAATTATGGCCTTTCTTCAATATAACTATTAGATGAAATTATAAAAGTTACTTAAAATTTACACTTTGCTGTACACCGCTACCACTCAGAACTTCACTATGGCTGCAAAGATAATTCAGATCCTCCTGCTCCAAGAGATAAATCCTGCACTTGGTTCTGCAGCCATGAATGCTTTGTTAGCAGCAGATCTGGTTTGGCCTAAGGTCTCAGGCAGGATTTGAGAAAGTGGATGCATACCCCCTGTGTGACATGGAGTTCAGCTCTGAAGAGAAAAGGACATGGGCAGGGTGGAGGGGAGGGATGTTGCTAGAGATCAGCTGCTATACAAATCCTTCTCTTTTAATCCCTCCCACTTGGGTGGGGTGGGGGAAAGGGGTTTGGGAATCTTCTCTTATTTGTCTGTTCAGTACCTAGCCCATTTACTGAGGCTAAGAATCAGACAGAGAATTTATCATAATGCAGAGGTCCACTACATGAACGAAAGATAAATATTCTTTAGTAGTTTGATGTATAGAGGTTGACACTTAGCTGAGCAGTTCTGATTCCATTCACATCGCATACTAGCCACTTCATTACAGTACTTATGCTATCTTCCTCCAACATTCATTCAGAACATTCACTGCAGTTGGAATTTTAAATAACTAGCACTTATTGTATGCAGACAGGATGTTCCCGTATACTGCATGTGGGAACTGGTTTTTCTAATGGAAAAAATGTGGAGAAGCCGTCTACAGAATGTTTCTAGCAAATCTAAAATAGCTTCCAACTGGTTAGATCCTCTTTTATAACTCAGATTTCAAGGCCAGACAGGACCACTGTGATCATCTAGTCTGCCCTCCTGTGTAACGCAGGCCATAGAACTTCACCAAAATAATTCCTAGAGCATACCATATAGAAAAACATCCAATCTTGATTTTAAAATTGTCAGTGATGGAGAATCTACTGCAATCCTAGGTAAATTATTCCAATGATTAACTACTCACCATTAAAAATGTACACTTTTTTCCAGTCTGAATTTGTCTAGCTTGAAATTCCAGCCACTGGAATGTTACACCTTTCTTTGCAAGATTGAAGAGCCCAATATTAAATATTTATTTCCCCATATAGGTACTTATAGACTGTAATCAAGTCATCCCTTAGCCTTCTCTTTAAACTTTAGTCTCACTATATAATAATAGGGTAATACTATTTAGCATTTTTATAATATTTCATATATTTAAGCATTTGTATTAACATTAACAACATGCCTGTGAAGAAGGTGGATGAGAATAATGTTAATTTTAGCTTTGTCTATTTTCCTATCTGTAAAATGCAATGACTTGTCTAAGGGCATGTCTACACTACCGCTTAAGTTAATCTAATTTACGTCACTCAGGGGAGTGAAAAGACACTCCTTGAACAACTAAAGGTACAGCAACCTAAACTCTGTCTACACCGGCGCTATGTCAGTTACAAAGTGGGAGACACTCTTCCTTTGACACAGCTTCTGCCTCTTGTGGAGAGATGGAGTAATTATGCCCACAGGAATGTGCTCTCCCATCAGCATACAGCATCGCAGCTGCATCAGTGCAGCTGTGCCAATGTAGCGCTTCTAGTGTAGACCTACCCTAATTCACATAGTGAGTCACTTCACACTTTAAAAATACTGTTCAAACTGTTTGATAGAAGTACCATTTTGAGAGCTATTACTGCATGCATTATCAACAACAAAGACAAGTACCAATATATGTGCTAGCTATTATTTTCTGACAACTTTGGAAGGGTTTGCCTTTATCTGCTCTGACTGTTTGCATTTTTTTTAAACTTCATAATACTCCTTGTTGTCGATATTTCCCATCCTTCCCACCAATGACATCTTTGCATCTTCCTGCAATGCTTTTAATTGACAAAATATTATTGTTTCAATTTTTTCTCATATATTGTGGCCCACTTTATTTTCTTTAATGGATTATAATGAAGCACTCTCTACGTTAATAAGTCCCAGTGATTTTGGGGAAATGTAACTTTCAAAAAGAGCTCGTTAGGTACAGCTATGATAATACTTTTACTTTGATTTAAAACACTTGAAAAGCTACTGTGAACCTATACAGACATCTATTATGAATCTTGAAATAGTGTGTAATTTGTGCAAATGTCAGCTTCTGAAAAAGTAATTGTTAAATGTGTTACATTATCCAATTAGTTTATATTTTAAGTGACAGCAGAACACAATTACCACATATCTAATGTTTCCTCTTTAAAAAATGTTTCAGCTTTAAGCAACGAAAATGAAGATGATCCAGCTTAAACCAATTAAATTCTTTGTCTTTTTTGGATTGCTTTGCCTTAGAATCCAATTTAATAGATCCAATTTAAGCAAAATCCAATTTGAAACATTGGTTGGCCTGCAAACTTCTGGCAACAGAATGTGGAATCATTGAGCAGAGAGACTTTCTAATTTTCATATTGATTCTCAGTCATTGACAATCTAATTTTAAAACCAGCAATGTCTGTTTCTTACCTCATACTGTACTTATAGTTAGAGGTACAGACTAGAATTAACTTTGAGAGGATAAAGTATTCTGTACAACAATTTTACTAATGAGATGATGATTTATATTTTCATTCAATAAAATGCAAAACAAAGAATGTTATATCCCTTTAGTCGGACTACTGTAATAGCTCCGCAATTTTCAGAATTTAGTCAACTAAAGTAATTAGGCTATATACTTTTTCTCTCACTCATATAATGGCTGACTTAAGACTGGAGTTGTTTGGGAAAGTGGGTTTTCCTTCTCTAGTGTAGGAAATTCTGGTTTGGCATAAGGACCTTATTTTGCTCTGATTTACTTTCTTCAAAGCCTTAATTTCTTGTGAACATTTCAGAGGATAGTTATGGGGGAAGCAATGGTTGTACACTGCTGTTTGTTGAAAGGTAGACAAAGTTATCCGAAAGGTTGTCAAAAAGAAATACCTATATATTTTCGGAACAAAATTAATTCGGCCACCTTCTCATAATCACAATTTCTTTTATGTGTATTATATTCCTCTCCACTCTCTGAAATCCATCTGAGAATAGCTTTCTGATTTTGGCATAACAGGAATGGTAGAAAAGGCTGTTATTGAGGAATTTACTATCTGATTCTCTTAGATGGTGGAAATCTATTAGTATCAGCAGTGCTACTTGCCTAAAATGATAAACTTCTATTCTCTCAGGTCAGGAGAGGAATGCATTTTCACACTTTTGCTACAGAATATTTTAGCTGCTATTGGAATGCCTATTCCAGGATCTCTGCTAATCAGTTAGTAATGTTAGAAAAAGCTGCGATTGGCGTTGGACTGAATCTTGATCATCCTGGGCCTACGGCAGATGTAGCATGGGGGGAGAAAAGGATGAAATATTTTTCTGGCAGGTCAATTGAAATAATGGTATGCCTGTAGTTTCTCATCTGTAAAGTGGAGAAAATACTTCCTTTCTTTCATTCTTTGTGTCTCTTCTCTATTTAGATTGCAAGGTTTTCAGGGCAGAGACCATCTCTTACTATGTGTGTACAGAAAGGCCTGATGGGCCCTGATCTTGGCTAACCACTACTGTAATACAAATAACTACTAATAATGTTTCTTTCTTCACTCTGTCCCTCCTGCCATTCTTTTCTTTCCATTCTCTCAGCAACTACCATCTTCAAAATGTCAAAAAAGAATAAAGAAAAGTGAACATGAGAAAAATAACAAATCCAGCATAAAGAACACGGGAAAATGATTTGCTTGGGGCATTATTGAACAGTACTAAGATTAAAAAGATCTCATCTTAGTGAAAGATTTTTTGAGTTCATTCCACTTTTCTACTCCTGCTTTGAATGCCCTAGCTAAAATCTGGACAGTGGGAGAAGAGTGTATTTTTCTTCTGGCATATTTTTGTTCTAGCATATTTTCTGTTGGCTGCAATCCAACACAAGGTATGCACAAATATTAGCTCATCTGCACAGTGAACTTCCCTGCTTGCAAAGGAACAGCAAAATGACTTCACTTTTGAGATGATAGCATAGCCTGGACATGCCAATGGGCCATTGCTGTCGGTGCCCACAGACTGCCATGGGAGAGCATGTTAAGCAAAGGGACAATGACAATATACCATACCCTGGTAAGTATTATCAGTGGGGTTGTGTTTACATCCTCAGCACTTGTCTTCATGTCCATCAATGGCCTTTTCAACAATGCATGCTAGGCTTTCTGCAACTGCTATACCAGATGACATGATTGATGGACAGCTTTTTAAGGAATGCTCTCACTAAGGTTTCTCCCATTGGATTGCTTGTCACAGGACCCATGCTACATACAAAGCTTATGTTACTCTGCCTCAATGACTGGAGAAACTTGTCTTCTCTAAATACTCACTGTGTACCATAACTCAATGATAAAACATGCAGTATAATGTGGTGGGGTGCAAGACATGCTCATTTTTTTGCCCAGTTGCTCTTTGCAACCTGTTTATACAACAGCCTTTCTTTCTGTGGAGCTGTAATTATGAAATTACACACTCAAGCACAGAGGGCGGAGTAGCATTTATGAAATGAAATATAGAGGTTTTGGGAGAAGAAGTGGATGATTTTGCATTTGCCATTCCTAGAGATTCACATATGTACAATCAAACCTTTGGCTGATCCTGTCCTTTTTATTTATTTTCTGACCAACTTACACAAGATGTGCTGTCTTGCGCAATGAAAAATTCATCATAGAATTTAGACCTTATTGTTGATATCTGCAAGACGAGACAGATATAGAATTAATTAGATTACTTGGCCTATTATCTTTTACTTTGGGACAGAACTGGGAACAGAACCTGATTTTTTGATTGTTTTAAAACCAGAACTTGCTAGCATTTTTTGATTGGAGAGTTTTTCCATTGGAAAAAATGGTTTGGCAAAATCAAAATGTTCAGTGAGAACATATTGATTTAATTGAAACATGTAAATGGAACTTAACAATAAGCCAGACTTCTTTATAAAAATATTTTTCATGCAAATATTCAAACCTTTATATATACAGAAAAATGTCCCACACTTTAATCCTTCATTATGTCAGCAATTTTAAATAATGTATCTTTCTTTCCCTCATGAAGAATGCTGACATATCTTTAATAATAAAAAAAATATTCTTTAAATATAATAATCTGTATATTTTGTATTTTGCATATGGACATATTGCTTTTTTTATTAATAAAGATACCTCAGCATTCTTTCTAAAGGATAATAACATAGGTCAAAGTACAATATAGAACATTTTGATGGTAACAGATCAACATTTAAAAAAAAATCTCTTCTACCAAAAATTTCCAAATTTTGACTTTTTGTTTCAATTCAAAATGAAAACAAAACTTAGAATGTCAGAATTTCTTGTGGAATGGACAATCATTTTTCCAAATAGATCTAGAAAGACCTTTTTGTTTCCTTTACTCTCAGAAAAATTTGCCTCAAATATGTATGCTCAATTGTGTTGTCTGAAACCCAAAGATACTTATCCTTGCTTTATACCCCTTAGTTAGGTCCCATTTAAAGCTATGGTGATTTTGGCATCCTTTGTAACACTAGCAGGCACAACATTTTCAAATAGAAATGTGATTTTTCAGGTTGACAATGTTACTTTAATATTGGCATTTTGTAGTTTCTTATGGATATAACAGGTGGTGTGTGTGTGTGTGTGTGTACACAATGGCAGAAATGCACACAAAACAGAGCTAGGCTATCTTTCGCTATATTTACTACCATTTTCATAACCCTATACATCAGCAGTTCCTTTTTGCTTTCTACAATCAAGTTTTTAGGCATACCACTTTCAAAACTTTATGCACAAGAGGAAAATATGAACTGCCAGATATTCATTGTGATCTTTGCACCAAACTAAACAGATTAAAGGTATTCTACTTGACTAAGGCCCGGTTCACACTTACCTTGGTGATTCGGCAGGAGTCGACAGGAGATACGCAAGTGACGTAAATCACTTGCGTATCTCCCGTCCACTTTGCAGCGTCTCCTCCACGCGCTGTCCACACTGCACTGCGTCGAAGGGAACAGCGCTCCTTTCAATGCAGCGCTACACCACTTACGGGGGTGGTTTTCCTGCATCGCTTGCTGGATCGACTGAGCGGGTCTACACAGACCACTCAGTCGATCCAGAGCAATCGATCTGACGGCAGTGAATTTGCTGCAGTCAGTGTAGACAAACTAATGAATGTAACACAACACTTTTTTAAAGTGGCACATAATCACTGCCCTCCCCCCCCTTTTTTAGCAGAAATACCTCTGAAGGAACTCATGTCAACCTCTCAAGGAATACATTTGTCCGTATTTTTTTAAGTGCACACTAATCTTCCCTTAGGGCATTAATACAGAATTATCCGTAATTTGATTTAAAATTCTAATTTTTCACTTGATACTTCAGTGTAATTTTATAAAACAAATTCCTCTTGTACTCTTGGCCATTTAAAATAATGCCTCAACTTATGAAAAATGCATGGCATTAGGGAGCAAGTGACATCTCTATGAGGTCTTAATCAGAGCAACACTCCAGATTTCCTTTGACTCTTCAGGGATTTATTTATTTTTTTAAAAAAGCCAACCTGTTAAAAACTAGAGTGGATAAGGGAAATTTTCCAGTTACTTCTTTAACAAATGCTGTATTGATAGAGATGGATGAAAACAGCAAACTTAGAAAATGTACCCTGATATTTGAGGGTTGTTTTGGGACAATGCTTTATATGGAGTGGCATGTTGGGAGCTGCATGAATACATCCTACCACTTGGAAATATAAACAACAGATACACTCGTTAAGGGTCAGATCTTCAACTTCTGCAAATTGTTAATGAAGCTAGGGTAACTTATGCCAGCTAAGGATCTGCTCCAGAGCCCTGAACCTGCAGTGAGATCTGCACGGGCACTCCTTTGCATGCTGCACGTGTAAGAAACCGCTCTGAAGTTAGTCAGGCACCACCTAAGCATTTAGTCTGTCTGTATAGGCTCGGTGAAGGATCAGAAGATAGTTCCCAATGTTCCTTTAAGCTAACTGAGGGTAGCCTAGGATCTAAAGTGAAAATTTTTGACCCTGCAAACCTATCTTTTTTTTATCATTCTCCCCCCCCCCTTCAAAAGCTTTTTATAGACCATTTCTCCTCAATAAATTTTAAGATCTTGCTATAGTCTATGAAAATGGTGTTTGCTGTAAAAATGACTCCTTGTCAAGTTGCCCATTCTTTTCCATCAGAAGTTCTAAAAGGATTCAATGAGTAGACCTGGGTACAAAATCAAAGGCAGAAAATATGCATGATTTTTAAAGAGTCCTTTGAAATAGTTGCATTTTTGTAATTTTTTTTGTTCATATTTGCAAGAAATGTGAACATTATTTGTGCAGTATGTGCATGTGATGTGTCACCATGGGCACAATGGATTGAATGCAAGGTGGAGTCAAGCCATGAACTTGAGCTATAGCCTTCAGGAGTCGGACATATTTAGGTGTATTTGCATTAAAATAGTACACCACTAGATGTTAGGATTTCAGGAATTCATCCTGATGTAGTGAACTCAATCACTGTCAACCAGAAGTTCTTGCTGGTTAATATAGGCTTGATCCATAGTGTGCTGACGTCAGCGGGAGTCTGGACATTTTGAGTGCTTGTTCTCACAGCCTTTATGGTACACTAAGGCTATGTCTACACTGATGGTGGCAAAGTTGCTGCCATCAGATCGACTTATGTGGATCGACTGAGCAGTCAGTGAAGACCTGCTCAGTTGATCCAGAAGTTGAAGTACTAAAATCACCTCCTCAAGTGGCATAGTGCTGCGTCGATGGGAACACAGCACAGTGCAGTGAAGATGGCGCGCAGAAAAGAAGCACGGAAATTGACGGGAGTTACTCAAATTCTTTGTGTAGTTTACATAACTCCCATCGACTGCCGCCAAATCGCTGAGGTAAGTGTAGACCAAGCCTAGTTGTTTGCATTTAATTTTGTCTTGCACATATTGCAATCATGCAAAGGGATCTACACATACAGACCTTTAATTTAAAGTCAATAGACAATTTGAAGGAATGAGACTGCCACGTAGATGAATCTCTTTGAAAACATGGCTGGCTTATCAAGTGTCAGCTCTTTTAGCCAGCAAGTGTGCAAGTTATCGCCACACACTGAAGATAATCTGTGCATGTATGCAGACCTAGTGAAGTGCTCACTGGTAAACTTAACAAAATGACTGTGTATGTTAGGTACAGCACTTTCATACCAAACAAAGGCACTATTCCCTGTGAGTTCTTTGTCCTGGATGCACAGGAAAAGAGACAAGATGCAAGGGATGTCACTTAATTAGGTTGCAACTTTATTATGTTAACTTGTGTGGTAACTATGAAGTAATAATTCATTCAGTGCAGGTCATGATTCCTTCCTTATTCATTTTCACCTGGTCAGCCCTCCATAGCTGGTCCCTTCTTCCTGTACAAAGATTAGGACCTCCTACCCCATTGCCAAGCTTCTTTAGGGGATGCCTTTCTCAATTTCACTTCTAATTCCAGTTTATCAGGCAATGGGACCCCCTGTAGAATAAGTACTTGTCCTGGACGCTTGTGAAGTTGCAACAATTCCAACCTAATTTCCTGACCTATGTAACTGAGTCCCTGAGTTGCTGTGGAAAGGCAGAAAAATCCACCTCACCTTATAATTTGAGGGTTGACAGGTCCTTGTCCCAAGATCAGGCCCAGTATTATTCAAATCATTATATAGTTGGGAACACCAATGTGTGTAGCTGCACACTCACACTATAGGAACTCTTCTATATTTAACCCAGTCAAAACACTCCAACTCAGAAAGGTAGATAGAGAGGCTAAGGAATGTACATCTGAACTTCCATATGCTCACACCATCCCTTGCAGAACAACCTGAAATGTTCACCCTCATCACCATCAACTCCCTCCTGATCACTAGTGGCCGTCATTCTGACACCTCCCAAGGGCTGCATCTCTCTTTCCTCTTGCCCATAGGCTGGGATGCAAATTTTGCTGAACCCACCATGTCTGATGCACATTCAGTAGGAGTTACTCCCCTCTTCCTTATTTGTATCTCCGCACTTTATTAATGTTGGAGTGTCCTTTGCCTATAGGTTAGTATATCAGTGATCTCAACTTATTGTCATATACGTCAATTTGTTGTCACAGCATTCTTGTGGTTAGTCATCTGTGGATGTTGACTCATGTTCTTGTGGTTGGTATGTGTTATAGTAGAAAAAGAGAACCTGAGACATGAGGCCTGGTATAAGATGCTTGGTATGAGGCCTAAGGCCTAAAATGAAGTAGTCAGGCCCAGTTGATATAAAGCAAAGTGAGCAAAGTCAGTCTGTGAGCAGGAGTCAGACCCTGTAACAACACATGCCTACTTGCAAATTCACAAAACCTAGCAAGAACAGGGCTGATATTGCACAACTACAAACATTCTGAAGAAGTGCTAGGCACAGGACACTCACGTAAACATGTTCCAGAAGGGTGGTACCAGAACACCCCGATACCAATTGTGGTATAAACACCCCCCCGAAGATAACAGGGACATATTGACCCCTCCTAAAGATAACGTCAGGATGACAGTGGGAAGGAGAGGGAGGTTTTGATCAAAACAACATGTTCAAGGTAAAGGGTGATAACTAATCATGTCAGTTTATATCAGTGTAAAAGAGAGGTCGTAGAGGATATGTCTTTGTCTGGCCTCGAGGGGAATGGAAAGTCCTGTCATTCACTGTGCTGGATCCACTCCAAGAAGCACATGTGTGTTAGTGTACTCGTAGCCACTGAGCCAGGACATTAGGACTCTACTTCACTGACAGTAAATCTGTCAGAATGTCTTTGCTGTGAATCGAGTCTGTGGTCTTATTGAGCAGTTTGATCGGAGCCTGCTGTACTGATTAGCTGGCCAGGGCCAGTGCAGCAGGCAGAGAGAACCCCTATGCAGCCCACAACTGACTACAGGTATCACTATGGTCAAAATTCCCCCTCGCACATTCTATTTTCAGTTCCCTGGAACTTAGGGGTGACCGATAGGGCTCATTTATCTGTGCCAAAGTTCATACGCCTCAAGCCTTATGCTAATTGTTAAAGCTAATGTCTTATAGGATACAGGCCTGTAGGTTCCTTGCATTACTGCTGAATATAAGAAAGGCAGAATATAATGAAGGCAAGGCAGTGAATATGATTAAGACAAGCTAGCCCTATGGTGGTGAAGGAAAACTTCCCTGCCAGTCCCAAAAGAGACAACTAGAACAATGCGCACCACAGACCAAAAATCTCAGTCCTATTCTAATTCCAAGAGTGGCAGGGTCGAGCTGCTAGTCCAAGTGAAAGGAGGGGGCTCCAGCTGGAGGAACAGGCTTATGTACATCTCCACTAGGTACGTAAGGGCCAGTGGCTTTCTGAGCCCCACTGATCAGCCCATCTAGTCAAGAGATGCTTCCTGTGCAAACCTAAGGGGATGGGAGCAAGACACCCTTGAAGGAGCCACTCACTGCCCCTTTTTACCACCAGTTCAGGAAAAGGCAAATTTGCCTTTGAGGCTGCATGAGGTGTAGATTGGTTTTTTTTGCTGAAACGCCATGACATGAATAGTTATTATTTAAAATGGGAAAACCTGTTCCTTTCATCCCTTGCTGAACTTAATGGGCTGAAGGGACTTTTAAACATTTTAATTAAAATATAGCCATCCATCACAGACTAAGGGCCAGATTCTTAGCTGTTGTAATTCAGCATATCCCCGCTTACTTTGATTGAGCTACATTAATTTACACCATCTGAGGATTTGGCTTTAAGATGGAAAAATTCCACCTAATTGATGGATAGAAACCGTTTTGCAATGTTTATTATAGCAGGACCTGCCAGAGTGGGAGAAAAATACTGTCGTCAATACAGAAAAAGAAACAACATGTCAATGATATTGGAACAGGGGATGTGGTGGCGCTAAAGCACTCCCTGTTTTGAAGCAGTAATAACAAAAACCAGCTACATGGTTTTTATCATCAGCATCACCACTATAAAAAGTGATTCCAGGACCCCTGCAACATATAGGTGTTATCTGCAGAAGGACTGAAAGATAATCAAATGCTCTTAAAAGGGTTTTACCATTTTCTATAGTCTGAGACATCAGGTTCTACTTATAAACAAATCATAAGGCAAGGAAACTGACAACCAGGGCTACTCGAAAAGGAATCATTATGTAACACTATATCTAGGGCTAGCCCTAGACCAATGGCAAGGAATATCTTCGGCGCCCATTTCATGGCTTTGATGCATGATTTATCCCTGTCATATAAGATGATAAAACTGCATGCTACGATCTGTAAATCTGTATTTAGTCATGCCATACATAAGCAAATAAAAAAATTTCCTCTAAGCTTACAGAAAATTTTTAATTTTAAGAATAACTGAAATGTACGAATATCAAGAAATTGAACCATGAGCCAACATTGGGTGGACCAGTATTAAACAGTGTTACAGTGGGTGACAGTCTAGTTCTTTAGTTTAAAATGTTGTTTTTCTCACCTTTTGCCCTTGTGATCTGAGCCACAGAGTCAGAGAGATCCAAAGACTGGCCAATGGCATTTTCAAGTGACCAAATAGCAAGCAATGTCAGTCTCTTTCATAAGCCATTGTCGATCAAAGATGTTTTAATGAGTCTGAGCTTTGAAAACCTGAGCTCACCACTTACGACTATGACTGGCAGTGTGAGCGGAATCCTCAAAGATATCCACACATTAGGAAAAATATCCTTTAGCTCTGGATCATGAATAAATAGGACAACTTGAAGTGGAGAATGCTTCCCTTGTAGCAAAATGTGATGGACGTTGCCCAGTTCGACAGAGAGGGCTTCAACGTTGATGTCCGGACATTCCCCATGTGTCAGCATCCAGTGAAAGTCCGCACAATTGTTCAAGAGTGTTGTTTCCTATCTGCCAGAAGCTTACTAAAGTCATACAACCCCACCCCAAGGTCTTTTTGTGGTACTTCATTTGTCTTCACCTTTCTTTAATGGACACTCAAGCAGTGTCAAAGAGTGAGCAAAAAACTGAGCTTCCCATCACCTCAACTCTGCCCTCATAACCAAACTGTCTTTCCTTCCGATTGAATATGAGTTTCCTTGAAGACAGGCTCAACTCCTAAGATTTCCACCATTTCACAAAAGAGAAAATAAAAAATCTTACATGACTAATTGTCATTACTAAGTAGCCATTACATTTAAATACAATAGTTAACTTTTTTCTTAATTACAACCTATTTCTTTTTAAAGTACAGTATTACCTATGAATTAATTTACAGCAAAAATTAACCATAAGAGTGTGTGAAGAAATATTATTCAATCTAGAGGGACTCAAAGAAAAACCAGAAGGAGTAATATATTGATCTCCAGAATTCTGACCAGTTTGTTTCTCAGTCAGAGAACCTTGGCAATTTACAGGCCGCACCTATTTTCCTGTCCCAAACAGGGTTTGTAGAGGACTTCTGATTGCAATCTCAACTATGGAACTGTGATGGCTTCATAATAGGATGAAATGCGGGGGTGGGTGGAAAAGGCATAATTTAGTTAAACAACTGTGAAAGGATTGCACAGGGGAACTCTGAAGCTTCTTGTGTACTACACCACTCAGCTCTGTAGTAGCCCACTCAGTGGGATCATAGAGGCATTTCATGTGTGGTGGATGGGTCTGCAAACTGTGTGGATTCAATGCTCTTCCTTCCTCATGCACATAGCATAGCAATCCATTACCACTAATCTCCCCATATCCTATACTAGTAGCTATGCAGTAATAGTCCACCAGCTTCTGCAGATTGCAGGTGAAGTTTCTCTTCCACAGGTCTATGTGTAAGCTCATTATGGTAGAGATATGTGGGTCATGTACAGTTTTTGAGCAGATCACCCATATGAAATAATATTTGCTTATGTAACTACCTGACTACAACAATTATGCTCTAGATACCTATGTATAAAGTAGTAACCACTTATGGAGCTATCAGTGTTTAATAATATTACACTAAATATGCATGTATACACTTATGTATAATAATTCTTTACCAAATATTTGTTCTTTCCTGGATAAGTTACTACCAACTGAAACCAGTTTACCTCCATCAATATTTGTCATACATATATTAGCACACTCTGTAGGGATAGGTATCAGATAGCAAATGGACTTTATTGAGGTTTGTGGAACTGACTCTTATGAACAGAGTGTATTGAGAAAAGAGTTCATGCAAACAAAATCATTAATCAGGAATGTTCATTGTTTTTGCTAGCTAATAGTAAATAGATGCATTCAGCTCACAAGCAAAGTGAGTTAATCGAATCATGGAATTTGTTGTAGCTATAAGTGCAATTAAAAAGGAGATGGAACATAACCAAAGTAAGAAAGTAGTTAATAGTGAATAAATATAGTACATTAAATTTAGAATGCTGAATTATATAACTCTTATACAGAATTATATATATCATACATATTTTATATAACTGTATTTTATTCATGTTAAACTTCTTCTGAATTGCTTCTTTACTTATGGACCTCTCTGGAAATCAGGAATGCAGTGGTCAGAGTGTCTTAAAATCTGAGCTGCGCTCTGCCTGTATGTATTGCTAGGGTTGATAGTTTCATCATTTGTTTGCATTTTTGCTTATTTATTATATTTTGAAGACTTTTTGCTTGGCTTGCACAGGCCCTTCAGTAAACAGGAAAAAGTGTAACTAGTTTATTGTCTTGTTTTGTCTATACTATTTCAGAAGTCAGCAAAACCTTCGAGGCATCCTTCATCAGTTGCAGCTTTGTAGAGAGAACGTTAGCTAAACATTAATAACATTATCTTGTCCATGTGATGTCGTGGTGGGTGTCTGTTATAGACCACCAGACCAGAGTATGAGGTAGATGAGACTTTCTTCAGTCAACTAGGGGAAGTTTCCAGTTCACAGGACCTGATTCTCATGGGGGACTTCAATCATCCTGACATCTGCTGGAAGAGCAATGCAGCAGAGCACAGACAATCCAGGAAGCTCTTGGAGGGTGTTGTGGACAACTTCCTGGTGGAAGTGCTGGAGCAACCAACTAGGGGTCGTACTCCTCTTGACCTGCTGCTCACAAACAGGGAAGATTTGGTAGTGGACATAGAAGTGGGTGGCAACCTAGGCAGCAGTGACCATGAAATGGTAGAATTCAGGATCGAGACAAAAGGAAGAAAGGAGAACAGCAGGATATGGACCATGGATTTCAGAAAAGCAGACTTTGATTCCCTCAGGGAGATGATGGGCAGGATCCCCTGGGTTGCTAATAGAGGGGGAAAGGAATCCAAGAGATCTGGCTGTATTTTAAAGAAAGCTTATTGATGATGCAGGAACAAACCATCGCGATGTACGGAAAGAACAGCAAACATGGTAGCCACCCAGGTGGCTTAACAAAGTTGTCTTTGGTGAGTTTAAACACAAAAAAGAAGCTTACAAGAAGTGGAAACTTGGTCAGATGACTTAGGAGGATTATAAAAATACTGCTCGAACATGCAAGAATGAAATCAGGAAGGACAATGCACAACTGGAGTTGCAGCTAGCGAGGGACGTGGAGGGGAACAAGAAGGGTTTCTTCAGATATGTTACCAACAGAGGAAAATTAGGGAAAGTGTGGGTCCCTTACAGAAGGGGGGAGGCAACCTAGTGACAGAGGATGTGGAGAAAGCTGAGGTACTCAATGTCTTTTTTGCCTCTGTCTTCACAGACAAGGTCAGCTCCTAGACAACTGCACTGAGTAGCACAGAATGGGGAAGAGGTGAGCATTCCTCAGTGCTGAACGAACAGGTTCAGGACTATTTAGAAAGATGGGACATACACAAGTTCATGGGGCCAGACACAATGCATCCGAGGGTGCTGAGGGAGTTGGCTGATGTGATTTCAGAGCCATTGATTATTATCTTTGAAAGCTTGTGGTAATTCAGAGAGGTCCCTGATGATTGGAAAAAGACAAACATAGTGCCCATCTTCAAGAAAGGGAAAAAAGAGGATCTAGGGAACTATAGACTGGTCAGCCTCACCTTAATCCCTGGAAAAATCATGGAGCAGGTCCTCAAGAAATCCATTTTAAGGCACTTGGAAGAGAGGAAGGTGATCAGGAACAATCAACATGGATTCACCAAGGGAAAGTCATGCTTGACCAACCTGATTGCCTTCTTTGAAGAGGTGACTGGCTCTGTGGATGTGGGGAAAGTGGTGGACATGATATACCTTGACTTTAGCAAAGCTTTTGATACTGTCTCCCACAGTATACTTATCAGCAAGTTAAAGAAGTATGGGTTGGATGAATGGACTATAAAAGGGATAGAGAGCTAGCTAGATCATCGGGCTCAACGGATAGCGACCAATGGCTTAATGTTTAGCTGTCAGCCAGTAACAAGTGGAGTGCCCTAGGGATCGGTCTTAACGTTGAACAAAACCAGCCCCTTCATTAATGATCTGGAAGAGGGGGTTGATTGCACCCTCAGCAAGTTTGCAGATGACACTAAGTTAGGGGGAGTGGTAGATAGGATACAGAGTGACCTAGACAAATTGGAGGATTGGGCCAAAAGAAATCTGATGAGGTTCAGCAATGGCAAGTGCAGAGTTCTGCACTTAGGATGGAAGAATCCCATGCACAGCTACAGACTGGGGACGGATGGGCTAGGCAGCAATTTTGCAGAAAAGGACCTGAGGGTTACAGTGGATAAGAAGCTGGATATGAGTCAGCAGTGTGCCCTGGTTGCCAAGAAGGCTAATGACATATTAGGCTGCATTAGTAGGAGTATTGCCAGCAGATCAAGGGAAGTGATTATTCCTTTCTATTCGGCATTGGTGAGGCCGCATTTGGAATACCGTGTCCAGTTTTGGATTCACCACTGCAAAAAGGATATGGACAAGTTGGAAAGAGTCCAGTGGAGGGCAACAAAAATTATTAGGGGGCTGGAACACAAGACTTACGAGGAGAGGCTGAGGGAACTAGGCCTGTTTAGTCTGCAGAAGAGAAGAATGAGGGGGGATTTGATAGCAGCCTTTAACTACCTGAAAGAGGGTTCCAGGAGGGATGGAACTACGCTGTTCTCAGTAGTGGTAGATAACAGAACAAGAAGGAATGGTCTCAAGTTGCAGTTGGGGAGGTGTAGGTTGGATTTTAGGAAGAAGTTTTTCACTAGGAGGGTGGTGAAGCACTGGAATGGGTTACCTAGGGAGGTGGTGGAATTTCTATCTTTAGAGATTTTTAAACTGCAGCTTGACAAAGTCCTGGTTGGAATTATTTAGCTGAGGTTAGTCCTGCTTTGAGCAGGGGTTTGGACTAGGTGATCTTCTGAGGTCCCTTCCAACTCTAATATTCTATCATTCTATGTTCTCTGGAGTGTCTCTCTACCTAACACGTTGGCCAACAGTTAAACTATTGAATGCATGAATGCCACTGTATATTTGACTTGCTTTCACTCACTACCACTTCCACCTCAGCATACTGGCTGCAGGTTGTGCTCTATTTTACTTGTTAAAGACTAAGATTACAGCCAGTGTCTTGCAGCAGTAATGTGAGAAGTTAGCTCACAAGCTCATTTTCATCCTTTACAACTCTGCTTTCCAGGACTTATAGTATGTGACAGTGGAGTAAAGATACAATGGTGGGAGCTGCATGCTTGTTCTGTGCACTACTTTGTCTTGCTTATGATAATTTACTTGACAATGGTTCTGTGGAGAAGGAATTGTGTTTTGTTCAGGATACATATGCCCACCTGAGGCAGTTTCCCAAAGGATGCCTTCTTTTAAATCACCACAGGCCATGTTATGTTATCAGTCTCCTGTCCCCTGGGCAGCAAAGGCAGAATATTAGAGAAAAATTCTGATGCACAGATTCTTCCTTTCAGCTGTGGAGATCCAAAATATTGTTGGTGCTAGTAAAGCTAAGTGCCTATTAAGAGAACTTCAGAGAGGATAATTAATCTTTTAAACATATAATACATGAAATATACAAAGTGGATAGTATTTTATCTGGTAGGACAAGTCTCTTCTTTTTGTACTAATTGCATCTCTCCTGTTTTATGTGTCGGACTTCAGGCATGTGGTGAGTGGCACTGGAATGAGGAGAGAGAGAAATCTGCCCTATGTATGTAAGCCAAGGAACATGCACACATGCCATGCACTTGTCATATCAAGCCAAATTGCCAGGACAAGTCTTCAGGCCTGGAAAATAGCTACCTGAAGCATGTGTGTCCCACTTTCTCAGATTCCTTTGCCAGTTTTTGCTAATCCTATGGCTAATGCTCAGCTCTTAACTCTGTACTTGCTTTCAAAGAGAGCAGTGGTGATATTTTAAATGATTAGGTAAAGGAATAGCATCACAATTGTGAGGAATGGCGGAGATAGGAAGGATCAAGTGGGGAAAGAAGAAAGTGGGGGAAACAAATTTGAAATGTTCCTCCACTGTAATAAATCTGGCTAGGATTTGGCAACTGTGGTTGTGTCTTCACTGACGGCAGCAAATTCGGCACCATCAGATAAATTTATCAGGATCAATTCAGAAGACCCACTCAATCAATTCAGAAGTTGATTTAATAAAACCACGTCCCCAAAAAGTGTAGCGCTGTGTTGACAGGTATGCATTTACTATCAGTGCAGCATAATGGGAATGGCATGCAGAAAGGAATTTAGGAAGTTGATGTAAGTTACGCAAGCTACTCTGCATAGTTTGCGTAACTCCTGTTGACTGCTGCTGAATTTGCCTGTAAGTATAGACAAGGCCTCAGAATCTCTTCACCAGCCTTTGCTTTTGTCTTGCCATCTGTGTGTGGAATATATTCTTCTCCTTGTCCTCAACTGCAATGAACCACTAACTGAATTTCTCCATCTTGAGCTGTGGTGATCTCATGCTTCCTGTAGTGTAAATCTCCCATAGCAGACTGCTTAAAAGCATTAAATGAATAATAGGAAAAGAGATCTCAGTGCTAATGCTCCTTCAGCCATTTCCCCTCATTTTACTCCTTTACCATCTCGTGTTGAGGAGCCCAGCTATTGTACATAAAACTTGCCTCTGTTTTTTATAGAGAATAATGAAAGGAAAGATGGTTTGAAATTTCTTCTTAGTAAATTATCTATATATTCCCACTACAGGACAGCAACACTTGAAAACTGATGGTGCAGTAATAAGAATTCTAGGTATATATTAATGAATTTTCATTAACATTTTTAATATAACATTAATTCTTTCACACTATAAACCTTTTGTTTAGACTAAGTTATATTAAAATATTGTAGGATTTAGTTTATAACCTGTAGGTAAGAATGTACTGTCAAGGCGTGCACAGCCAAAGCTTAAGAAAGTAGGTGAAACTTTTTCTGTGTGCTGCATGCTGTCAATAAAACTAAAATATTTGATGAAAAACATTGAAAGTGTCACAAAGTGATGACAAAGCAGAAAAACTGATTACAGGCTGCTCAGAAAAACTGATTATAGGGTTGCTAGGTTTAAACCAGAGGATTTTGGAGTGATACTATTTGTATCACTTTACATTTTCCTACCATAAAAAGGAAATGCCATACATTTTTTGAATATCCTTTTAAGGTGTATACTTTTAAGGCAAAGGGATATTTGCCTTATAAGTGGACAAGGTTGAGAGCCGTTTGTCAGTCAGTTGTGAGTATAATTCAGTGATTGCGAATGGGGACTGAAGAGGTGTTAACTACAGAACAGGTGGAAATATACTTCTCTCTATTTTGTCTTTGCTCCATGTGGCCATGTTTTTTTGACAGTGAGAAGTGAACTCTGAGTACTGTACAATGATTAAATATGTATTCTCTCTTCTTCTCTCTCTTTCATGTAGTATTGAAACAGGGGGCTTAGAAGGTCAGATGGCCTAGTGGCTGGAGTGCTCTATTTCTAGCCCCCCTGCTTGGTCATGGTGCCTCACTTTTTAAGGCTGTGAGGAGTTAGGGATCAGGCCCTTCCACTCCACTGGAAGTCTACTTACACAGCCCTGGGCTGCTTTCTACCATTATCCCTTCAATTAGGGGCATGGCCCTTATAGTCCAAGTCACTGTGGTGGTTGGTCTCTAGCAGTACCCTCTTGTGGATCTTGGGCAGCATCATGTTGGGGTCCCAGGTTCCTCTGGGTGGGGCAGCCATATATTTTTGGTGGGGTTGGAACCCCACAAGGTCTCTGGGCTTTAGTCATCTGGTCACCTCTTAGGTCAGGAGCTCCTAAGCCTCTTTCTCTGTCTCCTTTGGAAAAAGAAAGGATGTCTCCTCAAAAGCCCTTTGATCTCTAATGCATTAAGCAACAGTGCTGAGAAGTAGGAGGTCCCAAATTCTATTGTTGCTTAATCTTTCTGAGCCTCATTCTCCCCATGTATAAAATAGGGAAAATACACTTACCTACGTGCCTGAGGCTGGAGAAGCTGAAAGATGTGCACAGTTTAAGGTATTACCCATCTTAAACATAGGACTATCCTCTGGTTCTTTGTGCTGCAGTCAGCTAAACTGCTCTTTGATTCTTTCCTGGTGAATTGTGGGAAAACTTGTCTGCCTATGGGCAATGGAAGGAATTGTGAGAAGGCATTTGAGGACTATCAGCATTTGTGATTTAGACTATAATCATTGTCTTGTGGGTTTATAAGAAGGCATAGTATAGACTCTTAGTGGCTGAGTTACCAGCCTGAATGAAAGCAAAATCTGGGTTCTAACCCGTTACCCCATCTGTGCTGTGTAGCTTTGGTTGCAAGCACCATTGTACAGATTTTTGTGTGTGGCAGGAAGGAGGTTAGAGGCAACATCCAGGGGTTGAGCTTGGGCTAATTCTGCATTAAAGAATGTATCCTGAATCGCTGTGTGAGATCAGGCATATCATTTAGTCTCTCTGGGTATCAATTTGTAGATTACAAAGCCAGAAAAGACCCATGAGATCATATAATCTGACCTCCTGTATAACACAGGCCAGAGGATTTCCTTGAATTAGTTCATCCATCTGTTAAGTGACACTGACCTACTACATAGTGTTTGTCAGTTGCTGTATAACTACAATATCTTAGGGGCCAGCCTGGAACAAGGTCTTCTGGCTGGTTCTTAGTTCTGTACTTGGTCCACTAGACCACCGAACCTCTTTGGGAAAGCTCTCAAAAGCAGGTTTGTCAATTCGCATGTGAGAATTTATTACAACATCCAGACTGTAGGGTGAATTTCCTCACATATTAATTGAAAAATATAGAATGTTTGGGCCAATGCTTCTCTTTGGATGAAAAATGTTTGTTTAAGAATAGCTCAGTGCTACTCCTATTGTGAAAAATTGCAACTGCTTTGGATGGTCATTGTGTATTTTGCAAGTTTAGTGCACTTACTAAAGGACTGATGCTAAATGTAGACTATCTGGATTAGAGATAATTATGAGAATCAGAATAGTCATTCATCAGAACAACTCTGACCCAAAATCTTGCTGAGCAATCAAGAAATATTGTTTGGAGGGACAATTTTAAATTGCCTTTATGGTTAGTATTTGAGTACATATTAAATTATAAAGCCCTTTCTGGATTTTGGCAAGAGTCTTTACTGCTGTCTTTCAGAAAATCGGTTCATTGACAAAAGCTCTTCATGATTGACTTCACAGTTGATGTGCAGCTGCGTGCGTTTAAGCTTTAGCTTTTAATTAAGTATTTAAAAACTCTCTAAGTTTTTGGCATCTCAAAACAATATTTTTCAAGGTATTGTTTCATTTATTTAAAATAAGTCTTGAAATTCCAGAAAATTGTGCATCCCAATTTCCTTTCTTTATTCTTAGTTTATGTAATGAAAGATAAACCATGAGGCATACTGTATGTACTAGAATACTTGTCAGGGTAAGTTGAATTAGCTATTGTATATAATTATTAAGCTAGGGCATGAAAATAAAAAATTTAAAAAAGGCTGTGGTCAATATATTACTCAAACCAACCGTCTGCACAAAATAGTTGTAACTGTGAGCTCAGCAGTTACTCTTCACATGCTGCTCAGTGATGGTAGAGGTAACATTTTTTGTACTCAATTAAATAAGTTAGTTAAAAATGTGCAACTGTACTAAAGCTTTGGTGAATTTAGAGTTGTCTTGGAAGCACATAAAGGCTCCCTGTGATGCAGTTAGATGGATTTATGTGTATCTCATTGACTGTTGTACAATCTTTTTTCTTTGTAGTATTTTCTTAGCCCTAAAGTAATGGATTATGCACAGAAAATATCCTGGTACTGCAACAACAAATAGATCAACTGAAAGGACACCCTTTGCCTGAAGTATCTTTAGGACTGTGAATGTGAAGTTGGATGATGAATTGAATAACGTACTTCAAAGGACAGATATACAGTATCTGAATATGAAAAAGCATAAGTGCATGAGAGCATGTCACAGCAATATGTAGTGCTAGCTGTTCAAGGTGATAAAACAGTTTACTCTTGTCCTTGCCACCAACAGACTCTGTCAAATCTGGGTCTGATGCACCTTCTGCTTTATATTTATTGGGGTACCAGAACGGTATAACATTTTGCAAGATGTATCAGTTAAAGTTAAAAACCAAAAAATCATCTTTGCTTTATATCAACAAGTAAATCTATTTCCTCGATTTATTTTTGTCAGAGGAATTGATGCTTTAGTGGTTATATTTTTTAGATATTTGTAAAAGGTATTAAGCTGAAGGTTGATCCCAATTAGGTTCATTTTTAGTTGCACTGTATAGTGCACCTGTTTATGGGTACAGAATTTAACATCAGTTGAAATCAAGGCGAATTTTGCTTAAGTAAGGAGTGGGTTAAAACAGAGTAAAGACTTCAGCCTTTGACTCCTGGATTTTTGTTGTGGACTAAAATCGTTCTTATACATCTAAATTCTGACCACACTGGAATAGACCAATAGAATCCCTCTAAATATAGGGTTTAGATAACATAGCCTCATTTTTGTCCCTTTTTGTACTCTCCTGACCCCCCCACTCTATCCTTGTTGTTGGTGTCCCCATCCCTTACCAGCTGGGCTCAGGGCTATGGAATTTCTTCATAGCAGTAAGAGAGTGTGGGCCTGATTCTCTTGGCACTAATGCCACCAGAATAACTCCATTGATTTCAATGGAATTGCTCCTGATTTACAATTGTATGAGAAGAGAATCAAGGCTATTATGTGCTTGGTAAATGGGAGCTGCTGCTGGCTAAAAGTGCTGACATAATTATGCTTGAACTGGAACATTAAGACTGGCATAATCTCAGAATCTTTGCTGCTGATTTTGCTATTTTTTTCAGGTCAGAAGGGGAACTATAAACATACTGTGAGTAAAATAGACTAGGAAAGAATACACTGAGTCTACAGATACTTACTCCTCCTTCACCCCTGAAACTGTCTCCTGAGTGATCAGAAATGAGGATCATCTAGTAGAAAAATTAATTTTCACTGTCTGATCTAATATATATTTTGAATTTAACAGTACAAAAATTCACTGGAACATGTGGTTATATAAATGGCAGGAGTAGAAAAATCAAATAATTCTCTGAATATGCTTAAATCCTTAGAAACTTAATAAAGTTACAAGATTGCATTTTCAGCTCTTTATTTTGGAAGGAAAAGTAGCAGATTTAGTGAAATATTTAGAACGACTGCTCTTGACACACACAGTAGGCTGGTCAAGGACAGTTCTCTGTACATCTCATTTGGAAGAAACTGTTTTCTGTCATTTCTTTCACCATCTCGAATGGACCAGAACTGTTTTCCAAGAAGGTAATTGAGATATTTAAAGGAAAAGATGATGTTACGACTTATTCTGATATGGGAGAAAATGCACAGGAGTGGTTATTCAGATTTACAATTTCTTGACACAAGTCCCTTCAGTAGCTTTATAACCTGATCCTGATTTACTTGCCCTCCCGAAATTCAAAATGAAATCAACTGAAGTTTTGGAAGGATAAGAAATGCAGAATCAGTCTCTTAAGGAATGACTGCAGGCTGAATGGCTATGGGGTAGTCTGGTACATTAAGCTGAAGGGACTTAATGAAAGTTTCTATGATGCATTATTATGAACAAAACCAACTAGTAAAACTGACTGTGCACTAATTGGACAGGGTATTGCTTATTGCAGGATGATGTACCAATTGCTTTTGCTTTCAGAGCAATACATCAGACTGAAAAAATATACAGCCATGTTCCAATTGCATTTGTAACATATGCATGATATAGGACATGATTAGCAGACATGGAATATGATATAGAAGCATAAGTACAGATGGCTAATGAAAACCAAATATTCTCTAATGGCTAGATATAGAACTTGATACAAAAACGTTCTGAGGATGCCGATCTACAAGCAAGGATACTGGAGGGTAGGCAAAAGACAAAGGAATTATTTTATCCCTAGTTCATCATTGATATTTTCATGAATTGACATTTGCTGTTGGTTTAATTCTTAAAAGGGAAAAAACAGTGCTTCCAGACAACATGAGGAAAGGGAAATGTTTTGTCTCACTGATAAAAAAGATTCTCGTATGCAATAATGCAAAAACAGTTGGAGGACTCCTTTACTAGACTTGTATAAGCGTAACGTCTGCTGACGTGTCTGTGATCTGTTCACGGTGTCAAATATGTTGGTCACGACAGCCAAAGGAGCCATAAAGTCCTCAATGAGTTGCAGAAAGACCTTCACAAAATGTGCAAATGGCCCATTTTTACTTACGAGGTAAATAGTTTTTACACTGTAGTGGTAGTTGAGGTTTGAGTATTTTGAGTTGTCGTCTACAGGACTGACTGAGAAAGTGATTTATTATCTGAAATTTCTCTGCAAAACTTGGAAATTCTGACGGTGTTTTCAGACAGTGCTACAAAATTGAAAGCTACCCAAAGCGTTTGGGCTCTGAGCATGATTCTTGGATGCCAAAATATCTCATATCAAAAGGGTTAACAGAATGTTCTGTTCAAAACATCAATGATGTGCTCAAGAAAGCATAAGATTAACAGGATCCTTCTTTGACTATATCTGCAGGTAAATCACCTAAAAAGCTAATCTGCAAACGACAACACACTAACGAATAGATATATGAAAACAACATTATCATTTTCAACTGGATTATTTGAATCAGACAATTGTCTCTATCAATAAAGATGATAGAAAAGTTGTTATGAAATAACAATGAAGCTTTCCCTTTCTTTGAATATGATAAGGAGGAAAAAGGGAAATCAAATGCTAGTCAAAGATAAAAATGCTCCCATATAATACAGCTACATAGTAGGCATGTTTTTCGAAGGAAGAGGATAATTATCTTGAAGATTTCAGTAAAATGAGAAGCACGCAGCTGAATATCACCATCTACAATAAATAATACTGTTAGCTACTGATATGAATACTGGAGCATAAGAAAAAGTCAGCTGGTATGAAAGATGAAAAGACCAAGCAAGTACTCTTTGTAACCAGCAGCAACTGTCAAGTAAAGACCTTTACAATATAGTGATATCTTGTGTTAATGAGTACAACATAGAAAGATCACTGCCTTTAGCTTTTTATACAATTAATTTCCTATTGGTTTTTAGTTATAACAGGATCGATTCTGCTGACACCAGTACCGGCACAAAATAGCAGCCTGCTCCACAAGTTGTCCCGTTGGTTTCAGTGGGACTATTTGCTGAATTAGGCACAAAAGAATATCAGTAACGGTATCAAATCTGGCCCATTGTTTGTGAAAGTGTAGGGTTCAGTGATCACTTTGTGATGGTTAACCCCAGCTCACATGGTAAAAAACAGAGGATATAGTTTTTGGCTGATGTTTGGTTGCTGAAGCACTATTTTACCTCTTGTGTCCACCTCTTTCCACAGCTGTCTGATTGTCAGACAGTCCTGTAGAGCACATTACAGTGCCAACAAATATCAGAGGATAAGGCCTTGATGTGCAACGTCTCTGGTGTCCAATGAACACCAAGCACAGGATTTTACAAGAATGGAAGAGTAGGCTTATGCCCAGAGTAGAGCAATGGTATTTGGAGCTGTCTGAGTTATCAGCCAAAGAAAGAAGAGCTTCTCAGCCTAAAGAGCAGTTATATGAATTTGAAAAAATTTGGATCCTGTTTCAAGATGCCTTTGAATAAAAACGTTGGGAGGGCTCAAGGAATGCCAGACCTCTATTCAACCCAACCCTCTCCTCTTTTCCCTTGCTCCCTGCCCCTCCAGACATCCAATCCACCTAATTCCTCCCCCACTCAACCCAATCCTCTCCTTCCCTCCTCTCCTTATTCATGTATGTTTTCTCCTATTTTATTACTCTTTATCCCACCATGACATGTTACGTCTATGTAGTATTGTCTGGTTTTGTATTTTATGATCTTGCAGCTTGAACAAGTTGTAGAAATGGCATAATTTCATTATTCTTTTGGACATCCTGTGGAGGGTGTAGTTTTTGGAAACCTATACTTGTTGTAATTACTTTTACCTTTTTGAACTTTTCATTATTTGTTTTTTTGTTTATGAAAAGAAACAAATATTTAATCATAAAATAAAATGTGCAGAATGTTTATGTTGATGTATGTGTATATATGTCTGTGTGTATGCATACACACCGACATACACACACAATTTGTTATGGGTAGTATTCGAGGAGGACGTGGTTCAATTTGCTATGAATAATATCTATTACAAATGTACCCCCTTGAATGATTGAACTAATCTTGATTTCTGAGAATGTATTGATTATTTGTGAGAATCTGCTGAACAATTTAGAAGAATAATTTTCTGCCTAGGGATTGTTCATGAACAGTTTGGTTTTACTATACCTTATCTGTGTTGTCACTGAGTCATGAGCTATTATTTCATTCATCCTTTCAGTTAGCAGAAACTTTTTAATTTGAGGAGAAGACTGAAGGAGCAGCAAATACTGAAAAGCAAACTTTTGGCTAATTTGCAGTCTACTTATCAGACTTGGTGCTTTTATTTATGAAAATATTCATAAATCAGGGTTTTGTTTTGCTTTTTACTATGTAACCAGCTGTCATCATATATAAATCATACTCACACAGTGTAGTTAAATAATCATGCTACTCCAGAAATTAATGTAGTTCTGTTAAAAAGTATTAGATTGATTTTTCCAGGGAAAGATGTATTAAGCATTATAAAACAATTATCTATTATGTTAGTACAAAAGCTACCTGTGGAAGTCACAATGTTCCTTTAGTTGTTATGTAACCTTAGTGCTACATAATAAGAATGACCAAATAGCAATTTCCTGAATACAATAGAGTCCTTTTTTTTTCCTATCTAGAAGAAGTGTTATTTTTGCAGAAAGGGAACATACAGCATAAAATGGTGTTCTGATTATAGGAAGTAATGAAGCACATCTTTAATTCAAATGAGTATCTGAACTTCTCTGTATTTATTGTGGAACTTCCTTGATTCTCTAGCGGTCCAAAACATCAAGAAAGACAACTATACATAACTATCATAATGTATACTAAATAATTCACTGGAACCAGATCCCTACCATGGCATATGTTTCTGTCGGAGCCTTTGAAAAATGTGGCTTACAGAGTGTTATTGATTTTGTTTGGAAAGTCAGCATAAAGCCATTGTCTGCTGATCACCCATTACATGAGGCTAAGATCAAAGGCCCAAGGTGTATAAAGGAAAGACTGAATTATTCATGGTGGTTCTGAATCTGAGACAGTTATATTGCAGGGAAAACCCAGTTGTGGGTTTTGGAGGACTTACACCTACCAGACCTTGAGCCTGGAGATGGGCTTAAAAATAGATGTGCTTGTTTATAAAGAAACGTGTGGTAACTTATTACTGCCAGCAATTATTTTGTGTATTGCCTACTGAGAGAAAGTAGTCCGGCTTGCTGGGGATATCAAAGTATAGGCAGCGAACGGCGCTGTCTGGAAAAACCCTGAAAGGAGGGGGAGAGTTGCAGGTCTCTGTGTAAGGGAAGTGACTGCTGAGGAGCCAGGACTCAAAAGTGGGTACCTGTGGTGAACACAAAGAGGAAATACAGGTACATTTTCCATGAAATGTGACATATTTTCTAAGTATCAGTCTAGTTCAGTGGTTCTCAAACTTCATTGCATTGAGATCCCCTTCTGACGACAAAAATTACTTCACAACCCTGGGAAAGGGGACTCAAGCTTGAGCCTCACCATCCTGAGTGGGGGAGCCAAAGACTTCAGCTTTAGCCCTGGATGCTGGGGTTTGGGCTTTGGCTTCAGTCCAGGGCCCCAGCAAGTCTAACGCCTGCCCTGGTGACCCCATTAAAGTGAGATAGTGACCACCAGTTTGAGAACCATTCGTCTAGTTGTTGTACATTACTGAGTTCTTTTAATAATTGTTGGAAGAAATTAATTACTTTCACCTAGTGTTTTGTTCAAAACGTTCATTGCCTCCATCTGTATAATTGCTCTACAGTTATTTCCATCTCTCATCTCATGTAAATATGATTAACTCCCTTATGCTTTTCGATATTTTAAAAGTAAGGGATTTATGTTAGGAGTTAGGATTTATGTTAGGATTAATGTTAGTTTGTGCTTTTGCAATCCATATGTAGAAATATATTATATATGTATTATTAGAGTCATGAAACAATGAACATGTTTATAAAGAAAAATAAATACATATTTATTTATTTTGATTGTAAAGGTTGGGTAGATAAAAGTAGAGCATAGAAGAAAGAGATCAGTTAATACCAAGCCATGTTTGTGGATATACCAAATTGTTAAGGATAACTCATATGGGGTCCGATCTTGGTCTCTCTACATAGGCAAAGCCCTAAATAAAGCAAATACTACAATATGCTAATATTAAAACTCTGTAACACTGAGGTACAAAGTTAAGGAAAGAATGCAAGCTAATGCTATTTATTTGTGTGTATACAACTTTTAGTAGGTCCTTTAATGTGGTCTGCAGCATATTTTATACATTAATAATCCCTTTGCACTCAGTGAGTGTCTCCTAAGATTTGAGTCACCTTCATAGTTTGTTTAATTTATATTTCAGTTGTTAGAACTGATAATGTGACAGGTGCTTTTCAAGTCATTCAGGTAAATGAGTCCCTCCCAAAAGAGTTTATTACAATATATTTGGAAAAATATTTGGGAAATGTGTGGATTCTTCCCATATCAGACATTACAAATCTTGTTGATGTCAATGGAACTCCTTACATGTATAATCAGCAAGATTTGACCCTGGCTGCCGCATGATAATGCCATCAAATTAAGTATGAGTTCCAAAGTAGACATCATTGCAATTAATTATGTTTTTTCTCTCCCAAATACCTACTCTTTTTTCATGTTTTCGTTTGACTTGACTGGAGAATTCTATGATATACTGGAGTACTTTGTCAGAATGTTGCATCCAAGAGATTAAGTACACAGGTCAAATAGATGCATTTCACTTGATTCCTTTCAAAAGGTTTAATGTGGTTTAACTACCACTACATTTAATTATTAATATTTGACTAGAATTTCAATACATAGTTGAAAAAAGTCTCAGTTCTAAATTTGGGAACTGACAGGATATATTAAAGATACAGGAGGCTCAAGGTAAATGAGGTAATTATCTGGAAAAGAGGTTTAATTGTGTTGATCACAAAAGGCCAAATTCTGCTGTCATATATGTAGGTATAACTCCACTTGCTTATACCACAAGTGAACTTGGCCCATAGTGTTCATATGATTGATGATGATTGCTCATTTTTGGATTTATTCAATCATATTTAAAAGTTGATCTTTCTTTTGTTCTGCTTCTGTTTGTTCTATTTTGCAATACTCTAACAAGAAAGCTGGTTTTCATAGTTCCATTCTCAGTTTAAGTAAATTGTTAGTTGAATGAACAGCATAGAAAGAGTACAGAAGTGCAGAGAGCCACTGTGTGGTATTTATCATTTAATTCTTGTATTGTCATGAAAAAATAATTTAGTTTAATCTTAGAGTCTTAATTTTTGTTCCATTAAGATATCATCTATTTTCATGTCAGCACTATAAAAATATTTGTCAATAAACATTGCTTAATATAATTTATGTATCTGATTATATTCTTTCCAAGGATAATCAAAATAATCTGTATGATTCTAAAAATGGTCAACAAAGAACTATATTATAAAAAGACTCATATATACACAGTGAAAATATTTACATCAAGGAAAGCAAACTTCATTATACACTTTTATCCTTGACACTATTCTCTTGGTTAGTAATGCTATTTTCTAAGCATAAATATAACTATTAAATAAATAATAATGTGCATTTCTGTAGTGCCTTTCCTCCAAAAACTACAAAGTATGTAACTAACTAAGCCTTACAACATGTGAAATGAGAATAACTTTTCTTTAGTGAAAAAGTCACTTCTTCAATGGAACATGGCACTAATTAAACACAACACAGCTACTCTGTGCAAAAGTTAATGGCATTAAGGGAAGAATAATGTACCCAATTGAAACTAGCTGAGAAGTGAAAATGGGCAGAATGTAATTAACTTGATTGAACTCAGACTTAGTTCGCAGCACTGTTTTTTTTGCAAGATTTTGAGTTTGATACATTTACAGCAAGCCTTGAGAAAAGATAAGTGGAAACCTGAAAGCCAAGATGGAACATTCTCCTCATATAAGCCTCAGACTGCCTTCATCTAATCATTTAAATAAAGCTTTTAATATATGATTATTACCAACACCTTGGAAATAGCAGGATAGTTGCTTTTGTCAGATTTGGGTTGTTTCACAAAAATCAAAATGTTTAGAAATTTGCCTTTTTTGAAGATGTGATTTGTGCTTTTGTTTACCTAAAATTGTTTTTCTGAAAATATTATGATTCTTTTAAACATGTAACTAGTCCAACTGAACTCAGTTGAACAGTGAAACTGTTGGATTGCTAATTAATCCAGACTGATTCATGTCATGCTTTTAGTTCCCATCATGGGAACCATGGATGGGAAATAAAAGCATGGCTAATTTGAGTCTTGCATTTAAGCACTTTATGGTAGACTGGTTCCATTTCCCAGTACTTCAACACAGAAATGGGGCTCAATGATATTTTTCCGTAGGACCCTGACATAAAGTAAGTGTGCAGGATAGATTCATATTTTGAGGACGGGAGCTGCTGTACTACCTTGTTGCATAATGATGTCACACAAAACAAACTTGCCTCATAGCTGGGTGTTGACTGCTCCTTTAGATGGGCTCAAGAGTGTGTTTACTGACTGGGAATGCATACAGAACTCTGCTCCTTTATAGATGGCTGTGATACCTGCCATGGGGTATTGATAATTTTTAAATTAACATTGGATGTTCATTTAAAATATATTAGAAATTATTTGGGGGAGTTATATTACCGGTGTTATACAGGAAAGAAGAAGGGACCATTGTGATCATCTAATCTGGCCTTAGAATTTATGAAAAACATAATCTGCATTCAGCTTCACTCTTTGCTAATGAAACTCCACGCATATGGCTCTGGCTCACAGAAGCTTGTGCTACAGATGGTCTAAATTTGAAGGGGGACTACAAAAACATGGGAGCCTGTCTTCTGCAGAGCTAAAATGCTAGCTCTAAAGGTCTCATTTAGTGGCTCAACTATAGTTCATTCTTAAAACAGCTCCTCTATTACTCAGGACTAAGTTGAGAATTGCCTCTTCTAGAGCTAGCTGTTCCAAGGAACAACTGTTTAACACCAAAGAAATTGCTTCTTTAAACTTTGTGCCATTTTGCTATTTGAATAGTTTAAGTGTAGATCATTTAGAAGCCACATTTTATTGCAGGTTTATTAGACTGAGGCTGGGTCTACACTGACGGTGGCAAATTCGCAGCCATCACATCGATTGCCCTGGATCAACTGAGTGGTCTGTATAAACGCGCTCAGTTGACCCAGGAAGCGATGCAGGAAAACCACCTCGGTAAGTGGAGTAGCGCTGTGTCGAAGGGAGTGCTGTTCCCTTCGACGCAGCGCAGTGTGGATGCCGCATAGAGGAGACACTAAAGTCAATGGGAGATACACAAGTGATTTACGTCACTTGCGTATCTCCTGTCGACTGCCACCGAATCGCAAAGGTAAGTGTGGACCGGGCCTTAGTTGCCTCTTTGATTTTCCTCAACAATATGTATTTACTGTCCTTTTCATAATCACTAAGGTGGTAGCACATGCCTTCTCCCTCACTTCTGCAACCAAGTCTTTCTATCTTGTATAGCTTATACTCTGGGAACACATTATCCTTGAAAATCTTTTGAGCTTTTGGATTTTTATCTCAATTGGGAATGAAATTTATTTTCAAAACCTCAGTTCTTCATAGACCTGGAAGTTTGATTCCTGGCCAAATTTGCTATTTCTATTTACAGTAATTTCTTTGGAGCAGAGACTCTTTCACTATATGTATGTACAATGCCTGGCCCAATGGGGCCAAAATCTAAATTGATCTCCAGAGACACTGCTGTAATACAAATAAATAACTATGCCTTTTTGGCCCAAACAGTCAAAATTCAGGGCCTTTCAGGGTTCTTTTTAATAGAATGAGAAATCAGTGATGTGAGTCAGATATATTTTTGTTTTAACATTATAAAATTACAAAAAGTCCTGTTTCCCTGAACATGGTAGAAAGACACAGCAGGTGGGTTGCTTGCTTAGAAATCTGAAGTGTGCCACTCCAGCAAGTTCCATGCCCAAGAAGCTCACTCTCTATACTACCTCTGAAACATACTCACAATTCCTGGCTTGCTCTTATCAACTCACACAGCCTGTATTTGTTCTCTTAGCCTCTGTATTTGCAACTAACGAAACATCACAATCCAGACAGCTTAGCTTTGACCGACCATGTAGCCTATTGTCTTGGGCTGTCTTGCCACGATCTGCAGCTGTTTTTACTACATAAAGGAGCTTGATTCTTGCTTCTGTTATGATTGAAAGAGTTCTTAATGCAACTATTGATATAATGAGATCTGTGATGGTCTTTGAATCCAAGTTTCACTTGCTGGCAGTCATTAGCCTCTTTCAGCATAATAATAAATCAGGAAAGTAGGTAGAGGCTAGGAGAGCAACCTTCTTACGATTGACCCACCTTTCATGCAAGCAGTTCTAGCTGCAACCTTCAAACTGCTGCTGCCAACAATTGTATTTCTAACAATTTACCGTATCTAACAGGGAGGAATTAGGTTCTGAGACAGGCTCAGATCCACGGAGAGGATCTCGCTGTTGCTCATGATTCTGAAAGCGATGATTCTTTGACTTTACCTCTTTGGAGTGATGGAAATGCTGTCACAAAGACTGAGTGAGTGTGAGAGGGAAGAAGAGGGGATGAAGTGAAAAAGCAACAATTCCAACTCTCTTGCCATTTTTGATTTCACGTGTGGCTTATAAGGAATTGTGGTGCTAGACAGAAAGTTTTTTCCTTTTATTGTCACTCAGATTGTCTCTGCATTTCTTCATAGCTCAGGAGATTCCATCTTGCATGCTTTGGCCAGCTGTGAAGTTACAACAGTTCACTTTGCTTCAAATACACACTACTCTACTGACTAAATATAGGTGAGTGGCAGCTGCTCAAGCTGTACAGGGAAGGCAATTTGGACAGAGGTAGCAACTGTGCCTGGCAGCTTTCCACGCTCTGTGTGGATGTTTTCAATAATTCACACAGCGCAGTTAATCTGTTGGGGAAAAAAAGACTCAGAAGTGAAAATATTGAAGCTGATGAGTTCCTTTTTCTGTTCTGTGTTTGGCATAAGGCAATGATGCCAATGTGGTGCAGATAGTGTGTAATTGTGAATTCCACACAAATATTTTCATTGTTTGTATTCTCATCTGTTTCGCAGCCTGGAAACTTATTTCTTCCTACTTCTGTAAAATGGTTTTCCAGGCAAGATAATTTTTCATCTGAAAGATACATATTTTTTTTAAATTGCAGCTGTTTTCACTCAGAATTGGACCTAATTTTGAATTTTTAAAAAGTTTTTAAATTTTGTTTTTCCCCCTACAAAATGAGATTCTTGATTTTTGAGGTGTTCAACTTTAATTTCAGATTTTTTTTACACATTTCTAATATATCATCCCTAACATTGTATAAATTCTAATTAACCATAAACATGTGCTTAAACCCATCCTGGTTCCAACCCCTGCTTATGTACTTTGCTGAATCAGTGCCCTAAACAACAACCAAATACTGAAAATCTGCCTAATTTCTACTAGAGACTTCTCATTTAGGAAGTTCTTGTACACTTTCTGACAGTGTCTGTTTCTCAGAAACATACCATGAAACATATCTACACTTAGTTTTTAAGCACTGTAAATGTACTTTGAGCTTTGTGCATGAACCCTAATCAACAGGAAAGTTGTTTTTCAAATGCCCTGCCAATAGCAATAGGCATCCTTTAGTTTAGATAGTGAACCTTGTATATTTACATAAACAGCCATTTCTATTATCAAAATTTGTTTTAGTGTGAACCTAATGTCCATATCTAATGTCTACTTAGTAGCTTGCATGCCACCAAGGCTGAGATCTCATTTGATCTCAGAAACTAAGCAGTGGTGTGACTTTTTAATAGTTGTGTTGGGAGACCTCCAAGCATGGGTGTGGAACTCAGGCTTTAAAAAGAGGCAGGCTTCCAGTGGCTGGTGAGACAAAGGCATCTGGAAGACTAAGGGAGCTAGCCAGCTGATGAGTATCTCTGGGGCAGTTCTGTCTTATTGCTATTCATTAACTTTCGGGGGCAAAAGAGGAAGACTTTCTTTGCTGTGCTGTATTGTGCTGGGAATTTGCCATCAAGTTTGTTAAGACTCTGGGCTGGTTTCTGTTTTGGAATCTCTGCTTGGTTGCTGTTTAGGCTAGGTTGCTTTGCAGTTAGATAAGTTAGTGCCTGCTTTCTAGGAGGGGGTCCTTTTAAAATGACAGCAATACAGCTTCTGTTTGGATAGGCCAGTGATCAGAGGTGGCTGAGTGAGAGGGGTCGAGTCACTCATTCCAGCTGTGTGTGGGGCACAGATTTCAAAAAGCATGCAGGCTTTCATTGGCTGGTAGGACCCATTGCTGGTAAGACAAAGGAAACTGGGAGACTAATGAAGTCAGCCAGTGGAATAGGGTACGGAGGTAGGGTTGTGTGTGTGTGTGTGTGTGTGTGTGTGTGTGTGTGTGTTTTTGGCCTTAACTTGCAAGTACTCTACAGGGAAGAAACCACCATGAGTAGATGAAAGCATGTCACCAACACCACTCCTAATTCTTCTTGTGCCTACACCTGTGGAGTCCCATGCCAGACATGCACCCTGATCCTGGAGCTTTTCACCCAGACCCTACTCTTGATTTGCTGAAAAGGTTTCCTGCATACTCCTCCTGATGAAAGTCAGGCAGAGGGGACTGCTAGCTGTGAGAGGCATCTATTGGTGGAATCCTTTAGGAAGTAGATAAGAGAGCTCTGGGAGGAGGTGGCTCATCTATGTATCATCAGAAGCGTGAGGACTTCATAGACAGGACTTAATGGAAACGTATGGGATGGAGGATGCTAGCTGACTGTAGGTGACTACACCAGCACCAGAGGAGGAAGGATAAATGGCCATTTTTCAAGGAAGATGCTGGCTGCTATCCAGCTTGGTCAGAAGACTATGCTCCATCCCTCTAGCCCCTGTCAATCAAGATGAAGAGCCAGTGCACTGTATTGGCAACAGGCGGTGAGGAACACACCCCTATAGATGAGGAGGAGCCATTTGCCTCCAAGACTGCAAGCTCATGGTTACCTCATGTGGGAGGAGGAGATGTAGAGTGCTGATGGTCAGGGCTTCCCTTTGGAGGGGAACGGAAGGATCCATCTGCCGAACTAATGTGATGTCCTGGGAGCTGAGCTGCCCGGATCCCTCATCTAAGACATTATGAAAAGGTTGCCAATGCTCATCTGTGCCTCTGACCATTATCCCATGCTGCTCAACCATGTGGGCACTAATTATACTGCCAGGTCTGACACTGAGCAGATCAGCTGTGACTACAGGGTTCTGGATGGGAGGGTGAAGGGCTCAGATTGTATTCTTAGCCTCAACTGGGATGATGGATAACGGCACAGGCAGGGACACATGCATTCTGAAGATAAATGCATGACTGTGCAGATGGGGTCAATGGGCTTCCTTGACCATGAGATGCTGTTCTTGGAAGAAGATCTTCTGGAAAAAGAGATGATCCACTTGGACAAGAAGGAAAAGAGCACCTTTGCACAATGACTTGCCAGTCTAGTAAAAAGGGCTTTAAACTAGGTTCAAAGGATGCAGGTGACAAAAGCCCACAGATAAGTATAAAAAAGGTGACCTTAAGAGAGGGTTAGATTTAGGGGGATGTGGAAAATTACAATAGGGTCATAGGAGCAACAAAAGGGAAATGATAAACAGGAAGAACTGGAAGTATTAGTACATAAGCTAAGTTATGATATAATTGGCATCACAGACTGACATGGTAGGATAAAGCTCATGACTGGAATATTAGTATAGAGGGATATAGTTTGTCCAGGGTACAAAAGGGAGGAGGTGTTGTGTATATTCTTGATGTATAATGCACTTGTTCTGAAGTCTGGAAGGAGATGAGAGGAAGTCCAGTTGAGACTCTCTGAGTAAAGATAAAAGGGGAAAAAATAAGAGTGATGTCATAATAGAGGTCTACCATCGGCCACCAAATCAGGAAGAGAGGGGATGAGTCATTTCTAGAACAAATAACAGAAATATCCAAAACACAAAACCTGGGAGTAATAGGGGACTTTAATTACCCAGACATCTGTTGCAAAAGTAATACAGAAAAAAACACATTCCAAAACTTGGAAATTTTATTGGGGACAAATTTTTGTTTCACAAAGTAGAGGAAGTAACCTGGGGGACAGCCATTTTAGACTAGATTCTGAGCAAAATGGAGGAATTGGAAGTGGCTCTTTAGGCAGAAGGCAATTTGGGAGAAAGTGATCATGAAATGACAGATTTCATCTTTCTAAGAAAAGGAAGGAGTAAGAAGTAGCAGAAATAAGGAGAATGAAACTCAAAGAAACAGACATTAGCAGACTCAGAGAACTGGTAGGTAAGGTCTCATGGAAAAAATCTAAGGCAGAAAGGAGTTCAGGAGAGCTGGCAGTTTCTCAGAGGCAATATTAAAGGCACAACTGCAAACAATCCTGTTGGGAAAGAAAGGTAAGAAGAATAGTAAGAGATTTGTATGGTTCCATCAGGAGCTCTTTAATGATCTAAAGATCAAAAGGAATCCTACAAAAAGTGGAAACATGGACAAATTGCTAAGGCTGAGTACAAAAGTGTAGCACAAGCATGTAAGAACAAAATCAGAAAGGCTCAAGGTGAGTTACACCTATTAAGGAACATAAATGGCTATAAAAAGATTCTATATTAGCAAGAGACATATGCAAGAAAGCGTAAGTCCTCTAGCTTAGTGATGCAGGAGAGCTACTAATTGATTACATCAGGAAAGTGGTGGTGGTTCATCCCTATTTTGCTTTTGTCTTAACTGAAAAGGTTAATGGTGACCAGATACTCAGCACTATATTAACAACAAAGGAGAAGAAATGCAAGCCATAATAGGGGAAGAACAGGATAAAGAATATATAGATAAGTTAGATATAGTGGGTAGGGCCTGATGAAATTCATCCTAGAGTACTTAAGGAACTCTTAGCAATCCCAGAACTTCTAGCAACTATCTTCGAGAACTCATTGAGGATGCATGAGATCCCAGAAGACTAGAGCAAATATAGTACTTGTCTTTTAAAAAGGGGGACAAAGAGGGCCTGGGGAATTTTAGACCAATCAGCCTAACTTTGATACCTGGAAAGGTACTGAAACAATTATTAAACAATCAATTTGTAATCACCTGGAGGATAATAGGATTATAAGAAATAGCCAACATGGATTTATCAAGAACAAATCCTGCAAACCAATCTAATTTCCTTCTTTGACAGGATTACTAGTGTAATAGAAAGTAAGAGCCTGAAACAGAAGGCCTAGCATAACAGGTCAGATATGACGCCTGAGCTAAAAGAATGGTCAAGTCTGTTAGCAGGAGTCATGCTGGGAAAGCTGGAAGGCTCACAGTAACTGGCAAGAACAGAGTTGGTGTATACACACATTCCAAAGACGCACTAGGCACAAGCACATTCCAGAAAGGAACCAGGACATCCTAATACCCCAGAGATAACGAGGGCTCACCGACCTCCTCAAATGATACTATAATGGATAGAAATATCTTGTTAATATGATGAATAGAAATGTTTTGACCGAACCATCTGGTACAAGGTAATGGGTGGTATTATACGATGTCAGAGGGTGGCAGTTACATGTGTCAAAGGGGCAGAACCAAACTTGTCTGTAACACTGCATAAAAGGGGATGTCAGAGGAAACAACTTTGTCCTGCCAAGGCAATAACGGAGAGTCCTGCTGTTGGCTGAGCCATTCCATTGTAAGAGAGCACTTGTATGTTGAGGGTATTTGTGAGCTGTAAGTCGCTTCTCATTGTGCTTCGTTGCAATAAACCTGGCTGGGTGCCTTGGTTGCTCACCGGATCTGTGGCCATGTCGATTCATTCAATTGTGTGTACCGTCTCAGTTAACTGCATTGGGCTGGGACGGCACGTACATGGGGACACACACATGCAGCCAACAATTGGTGATGTGGCAGCTGACAACACTAGTGACCCCGGCATAATTGTCAGTGTTGTTAGTTATCAGCTGCAGCATCATCAGTTGTTGGCTGCCTGTGTGTCCCCCTGTGTATGTGCCGTCCCAGTCCCATTCAGGTAACTATTTCACTAGCAGAAGTTGGTCCAGTAAAAGATATTACTTCACCCATCTCATCTCTCAATTCCTATTGATTTTCAAGCTACTTGAGGTCATTCAACACCTCACAGACTGAGATGGGACCAAAGTTTGCTACCAGATAAACAGATACAAACCACTGACCAGATGTTAAACCAGTTTAACTGAGTGCAGAATTTGGCATAAAATTAATAAAGTGCTTTGGTTCCACGGGGCTGAAAAATGGTATGTAAGTATACAAATGTTAATATTCTAACATAACAACGTCTCCTTTTACATTTCCCATCTGTGTGAAAGAGGTGTCATGCTTGTGATGTTGGCAGACCAGATGCCAGTTCATGCCATGGCTCCAGGCCTCACTGAACACTGACAAATGCATTGATGGAACCAAGTCTGTCTTACCTGTGTGTTAGTATAGTTAAAATAGGTATTAGATTTGTAACAATATGGTGTAAGAAGTTGCATATATTGATCCTACTTGTAATATTGATATCCCAGTTATAGGGTAATGTTGAAATGTTTGTTCTGTAACTATAAAAATATTTGCTAAGACTGTAAATTCCCCACAGTCAGGGAAGAAGCATTACCAAGTGTGAAATATTTGTTCACCACACAATGTGTTATCTTCTGCCCATTAGGCCAGACTATTGAATCCAAAAGGGCCATTGTGGAGCAAAGACTTTGATTTACTCCCCCATAACCCTGAAGAGGGTACGTGGCCAGGCCCTTGTCCCTTGACAGCTTGAACACTGGGCGAAGGGAATAAAAATGCCTATTAAGAAGAACGTGGCTTGAACTCTGAGGATTGAGGATTTCTAAGCATAAGCAAGGAGTCTCCAATTGTTTGTTTGGCTTGTGTTAGCCCAAAAGGATAGACAGAATCTGCTTACTGTAGAAGTTACTATTACCCTTTGAAATCTGACTGTAACTCATTTGTGTGTGTATGCTTACCTGCTTTAACCTTGTAAATAACGCTCACTTCTTTTTCTAGTTAATAAATTCTTACTTCGTTCACTATACAATTGGCTAAAAGCATCTCTGATGTGAAGTCTAAGGTGCAGACTGACCTGGTGTATGTGACTGGTCCTTTGGGACTCGGAGTAACATGAATATTTTGTGATCTTTGGGGTAAAATGACCATCTATCACAGAGTCAAGTTGCCTGGGTGACAGAATAGATTGGCATGTCCAAGAGGACTGTCTGTGAGTCCATGTTAAGGCTGTTAATAGTGCCTGAAGAGTTTACACTTGTTACTTGGTTGGTGAAAGTATAGAATTCACAGTCAATTTGGGGTTTGTGCTTTGGTGCTTACCAGTCTGCCCTGAGGTTGGTATTCTCGCTTGTGAGCCATACCAGATGGCGTGATAATGCTCTCTTTGTGTTCACTTGTTCACAAGTTTGTAAATTGACAGGATGTATAATTTGTTTGAATCAGCCAATTAGAGTTTCATGTCACTTTCAAAAACGCTATCTTACTTCTCAACCGCCAGTAACCTGTATTCATATAAAAAGAGAAGAAATCTGCTCACTATGAGTTGTCCAGGGTATTTTTACTTTTTATAACGATAGCATTTTTTTTTAAACCTGAGGTTGGGCCAATTTTCTCTTTCCTTGTTAAAGCCCTGTCCAGCTCATGCTGAGTCAGTTAAGTGCAGCTGCTGTCTTCAAACTCGAACAGCTTACTCAGAAATTCAATAAATCATGAACTGCCAAAGTAAAGACAAGCCTGGCCCTTTATGAAATTTCTCACTGTTGACCCCATTTTTAGAGACATGCCTCCTTCACAAGTTAACAGGTAAAATCTATTCAGGGACAAACTGTTGGGAGTCTGTGTGTAAAAAGGTTTTGACAGGAAGTAGCACAAGATGCATTTGAAAGCATCATGCAAAGGTCAGAACAATTTTTTTTGAAGAAACAAAATAAAAGCATGAATGGAATGTAAAAAGATATTTCTTTACAATTTAAATATACATTTTGTTAGTTATATTGTAGTAATCTATATTTTTAAAGCCTTTATCAATAGATGATTTAATTATTTGTGAGCTGGACATTGCTTGCTTTGCAAAACATTGTTATAACTCAAACTGTATATGTTTCTGCACAGAACATAAAGCAAGACATGTCTGTTGCCCTTTTGAAAGTCATTCTAAGCCTAAGGCTCCACCCCTGTGAACACTTACATACATGCTTAATTTTAAGCTTCTGTGTAGTGTCTGTAAAGTCTTATTTTTAATGGGATTGCTCATGTTTGAGTGTTTGCGGAGTTACATAAGAATGATCATACTGTGTCAGATCAATGGTCCATCTAACCCAGTATCCTCTTTTCCGACAGTGGCCAGTGCCAGGTGCTTCAGTGGGAATGAACAGAACAGCTAATCATAAAGTGATCCATCCCATCGATCATTCCCAGCTTCTGGCAAATGGCAATCCCTGCTCATCCTGTCTAATAGCCATTGATGGAACTATCCTCCATGAACCTATCTAGTTCTTTTTGAACCCCTTTATAGTCTTGACCTTCACAATATCTTCTGGCAAGGAGTTCTACAGGTTGATTGTGCATTGCGTGAAGAAATATTTTTGTTTGTTTTAAACCTGCTGCCTAATAATTTCATTTGGTGATCCCTAGTTCTTGTTTTATGAAGAGTAAATAGCACTTCCTTATTTCCTGTCTCCACACTAGTCATAATTTTATAGATCTCTATTGTATCCCCCTTAGTCATCTCTTTTCCAGGTTGAAAAGTTTTAGTCATATTAATCTTTCCTCATATGGAAGCTTTTCCATACCCCTAATAATTTTTGTTCCCCTTTTCTGTACCTTTTCCAATTCCAATATATCTTTTTGAAATTGGACAACCAGGTCTGCATGCAGTGTTCAAGATGTGGATGTATAAAGAGTCAATATGATATTTTTGGTTTTATTATCTATCCCTTTCCGAATGATTTCCAAAATTCTATTACTTTTTTTGACTGCCACTGCACATTGAGTGGATGTTTTCAGGGAATGCCAGCAGGGACATAGCTTGTCATCTAGGTAAAGGATCCTATCAGCGTACTTGTCTTATGAATGGAGGGTCAAAGCTGGCCAGTCCATTAAATTCTGGGAGAAAAACTTTGGGTGAGCTAAACTCTATTAGACCAGGAAAATGTATTGGCAGCTAAGCCTGGGCTCTAGAAAGTGTTTTGATGTTATTTAACATGTAACTGATTATTTCCAGCACTTCTGCCTTCTTGCTATTGCTTGACTCTGTTCTCTGATAAATAAACTTATTCTTGTTTTCACTGTAAACATCTCTAAGTGCTGTAAATTAAATGGAACAATGATCCTGAGGTGAAATTGGTGATCTGAGGTGTACTGTTCCTTTGGGAATAGTGTGTCTGGAAGTACCATGAAAGTCTAGTAGAACAGGGGCTAGCCATTCCAGGGGATGCTTGAGAGGTTGGAGTGTATGTATTGTTAACCTGCAGAAGGACAATGGAGCCTGGGTAGCCTGGTGGAATCAGGGAGCTGATCCCTGGCAGGTACAGATAAAGCTTCGCATGACAAAGGCAGGGTGGCCTCAGAATCCTGGGTACTCCTGGGAAGTGTCACAACAGGAAACTATAATAAGACAATTAGGGTCCTTATTGTTTATCCATTGATGTCATTAATCACTGTGTTGGAAAGGTCTTGTTTGATGTTTGATAGCTACTGAAGGAACTGCGTTAGATGTACCAGAGAGGAGTACCTAGTTTATGATATCACCTTTTACAATAAATGCTACATTTTCTTATGCTGTAGTATCCCTATAGTTTAGACCATTGTAAATTGTGATATATCAGCTGTTACTTGGAGTCTACTGGACTCCTTTAAGATCTCTTCCAGTGATGTCTAACATTCATGAGATAGTTGTCGTGTCTGAGAAATCTTGGAATATTTATGACCAGCAATTGTGGCGTTCCCTTTGTCATTTTTCTTTCAAAAAAGATTAAAGGTATTAGGCATCTTATATCCCACTGAAATTCAGTGGCAGATGGGTTCCTTCCTTATAGAATCTTTGAAAATCCCAGCCATATTCCACTTGAGTCTGCATCCTTTGAATACAGTTTAACGTGCTCATAGCCCCAGTGCTTCAGAAAAGCTTTGCATTCCGTACTAGTATTTATCTCAGGCCATTACATTAACATACTTGATCAGGAATTCTATGTCCTATTAAGAAAGATGGTCATTGTTCTTAGTACTTTCATTTAATAACTGCCAAAGACTAGTCTCTACCTTCAAAGCAGTGCACACAGTTACTCTGTACAACATTCTATTTTTGTTACACTAGGCTTCTGCCTCCTTGTTCGTTTCATCCATGTATCTTTTATTTTTTTTATCATAAGCTGTTTGGGGAAGGGAGTATCCTTTACTATGTTTGTGTATGCCTAACATAATGGGACCTCAGCCTGATTTAGGTCTTCAGGCTATCCTAGAATATAAATGATAAATAATTAGAGCTGTTTTTCTGAAATTTTTTTACTGTTTTTTTAAAATTTGAACACTTTTTTGGCGGGAATTTCTACCAACTCTATAAGGGTTTGTCTACACAGCATTTTGTAATGAGTATCCCAGACTCAGTTGCCAGACTTGAGCTAGCATGGCTTGCGCTAGTTGTCTGGGCTGGATTGTGGGAAGCCTGTGGACATAGAGTGAACTGCTTAGAACCTGGGCCAAAGAGTTGAAGCTCAATTTGGGGCCATGCCAGGTCAAAACTGCAGAGTCGGAGTCTGTTCCCAAATTGAGAGCAAGGCAAGCACTGGGATCAGGCTGGGCTGGGGTCTTGCAATAGGGTCAGCAATTGTCCTTGGCCAAAGACAGTAAACCAAGATCAGGTTGGGAGTTAGGTCACGGTGGAGAATGTGGGATCCAGCTGAGTCACAGAGAGGAGTAGTGAGCAGGGTCTGATGCCGAAGAACTCCACAGGTTTGTATTGCTTAGACATCTCCCAGAAATGGCTTCCTGGTTTAGATGGAGAGTACCAGTTAATCAGGGAATCACAGAGAGCTGTTGCTCATGCCTCTCAGGGCTGGACTTCCTGCAAAGCTCAGCCTCTCAGTACTTCTTGGTGGCATCCCTCCCTGGTCCTCTGGTGGTGATGAACCAGTGGTGCCTGCCTCAGATTGTGCAGTCACTAGTTATATAGACAGCACTTGGAAGTTGCTGCTTGGGAGAAGGATTGGCTTCAGAGTCCAAGCTCCAGTCCAAACTGCAACTGTTTATACAACTATTTTTAGAGCACTATCATGAGTCTGTCCATCTGTCTGGGCTGGAAGGCTCGCTCCAAAATGCTGTGTAGATGTACCCAAACTGGTCAAAAGCCAGGAAAGCAAATATCAACAAAACTTTTTGGGGTGGGGAAGATCATCAAAATGGTCATCCCCGTCCAAAAATCATTAAAAATCAAAATTTGTAAAAACAAATCAACCAAGTCTAATAAAAATAATAATTAATTAAGATTGGTTGATGCAGTTCTCCAAAGTTTTTTGGGTACTTGATTAGGACCCAATTGTTTTATTGACTGTTTTGATCTATGTATCTGGCACACAGAACATATCAAATGTAGATTGGAACACTGTGTTTATACATAAGAATATAAGAATAGCCATACTGGGTCAGACCAATGGCCCATCTAGCCCAGTATCTTGTCTTCCAACAGTGGCCAATGCCAGATGCTTCAGAGAGAAAGAATAGAACAGGTAATCATCAAGTTATCCATCCTGTCAGCCACTCCCAATCTCAGGCAAACAGCAATCCCTGCCTATCCTGGGTAATAGCTATTGATGGAGCTATCTTCCATGAAGTTATCTAGATATTTTTTGAACCCCGCTACGGTCTTGGCCTTCACAACAACGTCTGGCAAGGAGTTCCATGGGTTGATTGTGTGTTGTGTGAAGAGCAATACTATACCAAACTAGTAAAATATTTCTGTGGATCTTCTCTTGCATGAGTCTATTCAGACATGGATATCCTTCAAGATTGTGGCATACAATTCCTTTTCTCAGTTTAACAGGTTTGTTTGGAACCAAATAATGCAGTGTTGTGTAATGCTGTGTGGGGGGGGTTATTTTTATTTTTTAAATTTTTTTTTGCAGTCTCTCTCCTGTGCCATTTAGTATGTGATTGATTCTCTGATTTCACAAGCTCCTAGTGCTGACTTGTTCTCTGAATAAATTACCATTCATATTAGAGAACAAAATAATTTCAGATTTAAAGGATGGTATTTCTTAAAAGCTGAGCTAATTTTCACTTTGCTTTGTTCCGGTATACATCTGTTCAATAGTGCAGTTACAAACATAGCAGCTTGTGTCTGACTAGATAATTAGACGTTTTCAGCATCGTGCACCATATATATCTGATGATAGGAAGGTCATCAAAAGAACTGACCGACAAAATCAGGAAAACCATTTGATCTTTTCTTATACCATAATGATATTTTGCCTTTCCAGTTACCACTGTGAAAAATTACCAATCTTTCCATCAGAAGACATGGTTGTAGAAAATAATCTTGGATTGAGAAACCAAGAGTTAGTTCAGTTTAAATTAAGTAGAAGGATCATCAAAAATAGGTCAGTAACTGATATGTACAGTGTCCATATGTACAGCACTGCAGCAGTGCAATTGTATTGACGCTGCTGCAGTGCGTCTGGTGAAGGTGCTCTGTGCCGATGGGAGAAAGCTGTCCTGCCAACATAAGAATACCACGTTCACGAGCAGCATAAGCTATGTCGGTAGGAGAAGCTGTATACAGGAATGCTTGTGTCGGTGTAATTTATGTTGCTCGGGAGTTGAATATTCCCACTCCTGAGCAGCATTGGGTTTGCTGACTTAGGCTGTAATGTGGGTATAGCCTTAGATGCCTGATTTTAAAAAGGCAGTTACTCAGAAACTGCAGGAACTAGTTAGTGAAGATCACTGGAGAGAAAAGCTCAGGGACTTGAGCGTGGAGAAGACTTGGAACGTCTCTAAGTTAAAGATGCGAAAACTATCTGGAGTTTGCATCCCTGGAAAAGAAGTTATAGGGAAGCGCTCCAGACCCATCTAGATGAATAATCACTTTTAAAAGGATATTAAGAGCAAGCAGAGAGCCTACAAAGAATGGAAGGACTGATAGAAAAGAAAGCTGTATCTTGGATGTGAGAAAATGGAAGGATAAAGTAAGATTTGTAAAAAATCAAGTTGAATTAGAATTTCCAAAGGAAATTAAAACAAATAGTAAAAGGTTCTTTAGACATACAAAGAAAAAAAAACAAGAAAAGTGGGGTTGCTAGCCATTGTTGATGGGATGTGGATTAAGAATAATTTAGTTATGTGCCCCCAGTTTTTCATAAGAACGATAACATAACATAACACAAGGCAGGGTGGCCAGAGTAATGAGTTTATAGAATGGAAGTTACCACATTTAAAGGTAAAAGTGAAATTCAGAGCTTAATGAGCTGAAGTCAGGGGGACCAGATCATTTCCACCCAACAATGCTGAAAGAACTGGCACATGAAATTGCAGATCTGGTAGCAAGGATATTAAATAAATCTATCAAATCATCAGTGATACATTTGCTGTTCTCCAGTCCTACAGTAGTATCTACGTTTAAGAAAGGGGGAAAAGTGATCCAGATGACTACAGACTCATCAATGGTATGCAGGGTTTTAGAGGAAATTTTGAAGGGAAAAATAAAGGCATGTAAATAAATGGAAAATGGGATAAAATGCAACATGGGTGTACCAATAGTAGATTGTGCCAGACTAACCTGATATCTTTCTTTGATAAGATAAATGATTTCTCAGACAAGTGAAATGTGGTAGAGTTATTCTATCGGGACTTCAGTAAAGTATTTTACATGGTACCACATGGGAAATTAATAGCTGAGCTAGAAAAGATGGAGATTATTACAAGAATTGTAAAGTGTGTTAAGGACTGGCTAAGGTGGGAAAAAGAGAACAATTAGATTCCTAGTGGAGTTCTTCAAAGCTCAGGCTTGGTACTGATCTACTTTTAGTTTTGTCATTAATCAATTGGGTACAAAAAGTAGGAACGTACTAATGAAATCTGTTGATGGGACAAAGTTGGGAGGCATTGTCAATACACAGGAGGATCAGAATATTATAGAGGAAGAATGTGATAATTTGAAGGATTGGAGTAACAGAAATGAGATGAAATGTAATAGTACAAAATGCGAGGTCGTGGGATTAGAAACTAATAACAAGAATTTCTACTATATGTTGACGGTCCTTCTGTTTGAATTGATAAAGGAGGGGCAGAAAGATCTGGGGATATTAGTTGATTGTAGAATATCTGAGCAACCAACATGATGTGGCTGTGAAAAAAGCAGATGTATCAAGCGAGATATTTCCAGCAGATAGTACAATGCTATTGAACAAAGCACTGGTAAGATCTCATTTAAAATATTATATTCAATTCTGGTCACCCATGTCTAAGAAAGAGGAATTCAGATCGGTACAGATACAGAGAAGGGTTATTTGGATGATATAGGGAATGGAGAGCCTTTCTTATGAGAGCAGATTAAACTAAACAAGCCAAACCCTTTAAACAAATGAAGGCAAGAGGATATGATTACTCTCTATTAATGCATCATGGCAGGAAACTCCAGGGAGGAAGAAGAGCTATTTAAGCTAAAGGACAATTTTGGCACAAGAACAAATGCATGCAAAATAGCTATGAACAAATTTGGACTGAAAATTAGAAGAGGATTTAGGTATGGAACAGTCTTCTAATTGGAGTAATGGGGACGAACAATCTAACTGGTTTTTAGATAGGAATTTGATCCATTTCTGAAGAGGATTATATTACAGGATTGTCTGTGACAGCAGGGGATAGTTCTTGATGATTCAGGAGGTTGGTTCTAGTCTTATGTCTGTTTCGATCTTATCTCTTATTCGTGCATTGATTTGTTAATTTATTTTTTTATGAATGTCTGTTTTTCTTGCTTGCTTGTGCATTAAGGCCCATTAAGTTCCAAGATGGTCATCACAGGGAAAAGAATAGCTTTATAAACTCACTCACATCTCATGGAAAACTTTTGAAAACTATGCTTTTTGAAGTCCATTATGTTTATCCGTAACTTTCTGTAGTTTTTTTTTTGTCATATGTTGTTAGAGAAATTTGCATGGAAACAAGATCTTCAGTATTGAGTTCATCTCTCCCTGCTATTTATTCCTCACTTGAAGTCTCTCTGTATTTTTAAGGACTTTAACATTTTAAGGGCCGGATTCTTTCACCATAGTACCTTTAGTCTACAAGTAATCTCATTGTAATAAATAGGACTGCACACTGTATAAAACACTGTACAGGGGTAAGGCGGCAGAATCTTACCTCAAGAGATTTGTATTCACAAAGTAGATAATTTCAGTATATCCATAGGATTTTTGTCAGATTCCTAAATATCCTAAGTTATTTTTCTAGCAAGATACATAAATTAACATTTGATCATTGCAGCTTGCAGATACCAACATCACCATTCCAGTAGTCTGGAGATAAGCATTCATGCAGAGAAAATTGGTTAAAAGAACTTAAAAAAACTGGAAAAGTACTAGGAGAGCATAACTCTTTTAAAGTTTTGTATGAAATATATTGAATGGGGGGAAATGAGTATTTTGCATCCAAGGAAAGCACAGAAAGGAACTTCCCAACTTTTATCACCAAGTTTGGTAAGGAGTGGGTTTCCCAGGTAAGATCAGAAAAGACCATTTACTTTATTTTATATAAATCCATTTATTAATTGTGACAAGAATAGTATTTTCTGTTTTGTCATTTTAAACATCTGGTAGTTTTTAAAGTTTTTATAACTCTGTGACTGAGTTCCCATTTTTTTTTCATTGCTGCTTACCTGGCAGTTACAAGTTGCAAAAGCCATGTCAGTACAAATGGCATCCAATATCTACTGTAAACTATTGATAGAGCACATGAGAAAAATTGACTAGTTTTTTCACTGCAATACGTAGCTGTTGTCTTATGTATTCATTCAACATTTCTGATTTTACTGTTTGACTTTTTCACTTTTAAGGCAATCTTCTGACAAGTTTGCCGGTAGATGTTCCACTCATAAAATACCTTTTAATGTTTTCTTTTATTAGGGAAAAGCAGAGAGTGATTTTTAGAGTGAAATTCTCCAGCATGACTGAGTATCTGATGAGAAGAAAACCTTGTTATTATAATGGCCCTCTTACACATTAAAGAGTCTGTTCCAGCAGAGGGAGTCAAAATGCTGTTACATTTTCTTCCTCTGCATTTATAGTAGAGTGGAAACTTGTTTTTTTCTGTATTTTACTGTATTTAATTTCAGTATGATTTTATCTTTGGAAATACAGGGCATTTGCGTGGGAAGTGTATTATGGAGCAACTAGGCAGCAGAGATGATGGTTTTGTTTTCTTTTTCTGCAACGCACTATTGTGTTAATTTTCCCTTTTATGTGAAGTCATCTCCATCATGGGTATTCATATACATAAATTAAAAGAACATGGTTAAGGATTATACAAGTATTGATTTCTACTGCTACACTAAAAGTATGCACTCTATTTTTTTAAGCACTAGAAAATATGCTGTAGGGAGCAATATTGTACAGGCACAGAGATGGAAATGTAAACTTGACATACCAAGTAGGCCTTTTGCATATCAGGGTTTTGTTTTTTTTTAATTCTATTATGTTCTTCTCTATTTTTAGAGTCTTGGCCAAATCCTCTACTGGTATAAATTGGTGTAATTCCACCAAGTCACCCATTGAAGGATCTGGCCTTTGGTCTTTTAACATTGTAATAAGCTGACTTCACAGGCTATCAATCTAGATATTTATTTTTAAATGATTTTCTTTCCGGAACTCTGGAAAAATTTGTTCAAGTTGTTTTGCATTAGAGCACAGCAGAGGAAAATCTCCAGTTTTCAAAGTTTCAAAGGCACATTGATAACCTCTTGGCCAAAAATAGCTTAATTAATTATTATAATAGTTTTGCAAACTGCTAGCCAGAAAGGGGGAAGACATTTTTTGGGCATTTAAAATAAATTGAAATACTTATTATAATTATTAGTTATAGATAGCACAGGGTATGTACGTTGGCTGGTATTTCCATTATTTCTTCCTTGCAATAACCTAGCAACATTCAGTACTACATATTTTAACTCCACTTACACATTCTGATTGTAATGGCTGGGCATGTTTGTTCTTGCACAGGAACTCATTTTAGCTATTTTATTGATTTCCAGACAAAATGCCCACGAAACAAAACTCCCTGTGCTTACTCCAACATCATTTTTATTATTTTCAGTGATGTTTGATAGCATTGAGCTATTCAGAATGAACAAAAGGTTGCATTCCTGTCAAAAGGAAATTCCCAACACACATGCTATGTTCCTGGTTAATGGGGAGCTCCTTTAATTGAGGCAGCTACATTTAACATTGAGATATACACACTATAAGTTTTGATCTTGTCTGCTTTATACAAGCATTTACACGTCAGGAGAGGATGGACGGGCCAGTGGTATGGTACTCACCAGGGATTTGAGATTGGGGATTCCCTGGTGGAACAAAGATTTTATGTGACCTTGCATAAGACACTCTCTCTCTCTCTCTCTCTCTCCCATCTGTAAAATGGGAATAATAATGCATGTCTACCCCAGAGTGACGTGTTATGATAAATACATTAAATGTTGTGAAGTTCTGGAATAGCCTTCCGAGGGAAGTAGTGGGGGCAAATG
>ML675624.1:40253566-40272454 GCA_007922155.1 Mesoclemmys tuberculata
CTATGAGTCTATGAGTCTATATACAATGATAGTGGGGACCATACCTTAGACTAGCAGCACTGACTAATTTAAGAGTCTTGGTCAGGATTCTGGAAAGGCTTAGCCTTAGGAAATGACAAATCACATTTGCTTTTTTCACTTAGGTAGTCTGGGGCATAACCCAGGTCCCATGAAAATTAATGGGAATCCTACTGAGTTTGATGGGAACTGGATCAAACCCTTAGTTCCTTCTCATTGCTCTACTTGTTTCTCATCTCTGTCAGAGGTGGCTGATTTTGCTACTGTCACACCAGCTCTCTGTAGTTGTCTGTGTCTGGGATTTTCTCTCCCTTTTTGAAATGTGGCTCAGAGCCCAGTTTGCTTATAGTAAGTAAAACTGTCATTCAGCTCCCTCTACAGGCACTTTGTTAACAACCCTTTGTGCTCTCATGTATTCTCTTTACATGTTCTCATTGTTACTGCTGTGCAAATAAATAAATTATTCACTATAAGTTAACATTTTTAGCCTCTGTCTTGAATTCTCTGAGAATATCTTATGATTTTCTCAAATTTATTCATCACTGAAAATTATTCCTGGGATCACACTTGGTCTGCAGGTCTTTATGTGAACAGTTAATTGCAAGGTTTTAATATTTAAGTCTGAGAGTTAGTTTTGGTTAGACACATAGGTCATGTAGTATTTTCTGTTCCCTGACTGAATATGTATAAGGCTTGAAGTTAATTTCCTGGTAGCAAACCTCATATTTGAGTTCAAAATTAGCTCACTGAGTACTGAAATACTGTTTCTGCAAACATCTATGCCAGTTAATTCATATGCTAGAATATTTACATTAAGAGAGCACAAAAGGCACATATGTAATTGAAGTGAATAAAGAGGCTGATTCTTTTCCAGGGGTGATAAGCGTTCACACTTCCTATTGACTTCAGATAGAGCTGTATGTGTATAGCGCATCAGAAAAAACAGCTTTATGTTTTAAGGTAATTGTGAGGCAGCTGCACTAAACACCTTATGATAAAAGTAAGATAACTGCTGCACATTGAATTTGGGAGGGGGTTGCCTTCAGATCAGGTCTGTGCCTTTTGCTGTCCCTGTGAACATTCTTCCAAATGTGGCCAAGTTGTGAATTTTTTAATAATCTCAATTGGCCCATACACAGTAGAGACTTGTTAGAGTTTGTCAATTAAATTCTCCAAGTATTTCCTTTGTGCTGAGTATGCTGCAGCCCCTCGCGGCTCCTATGTGCTGACTTGTTGGCTCGCAGGCCATTCACACAGAATAACTCCCCTAAGCCTTTGCACTGCTTCTGAGGGGTGTGAAAAATATGTTTAAAATATTGTAATTTAAATGAATTATTACTCAAACGTCTGTATTAATATGCCTAGCAAGGAATATATCAAAAACATTTCTGAATCTTTTTCATTGTCTGTATTGTTACAGACATACTTGCTGGAAGGTATTTTGAAATAAATTACCAAAATAATTTAAACTTGTGTGATTATATTGTATTATTTTGAGAAATAAAATATGCAGAATTTTGAATGATCGTGCGCAGAAATTTTAGGCACAGAATTTTTTAATTTTTTGGTGCAGAATTCCTCCAGGAGAACATGAGTAAGTTTTGTACAAAATAGGCCTTCTAAGGTATCATGAAAAGTCATGATTTGGTGACCATTATTGTCATGACAAAACGCTAGCCGAAACATCAACCAGCTGCCAACAAAATCAAATTGGCCACTTAACCAGGTGATGGTCTTTCTTTGGCAGGAAAAGGTGTAAGCAAAAAAAATCTACATCTTGACAAAGAAACAGATTGGGGTTCCTGTCCACACAGACTTTGTCTTCTGAACTGTGGTTGGAGATGGTTCTTGAAGAAGAGAGAGAACTATAAGAGGGAAGAGCAGATGCCCCAAATGATCTTTCCTTTTCTCTCTACCCTTGGCATCAACAATGCTTGAAAAACTGAGGAAGCAGCATTGGACTGCGGGAGGGATCCAGACTGAAAGATATTCAGCCAGTAAGACCACTGAAACTTGTGGCAAGAGAGACCTTTGCTTATATTTTAGCTTAAGTTAGGCTTTAGTTGCATTTTACTTTTATTTTCTTGTAACCAATTCTGACTTTTATGCCTCGTTACTTAGTCACTTAAAATCTTTTTTTCTGTGGTTAATAAATTAGTTTTATTTAAACCAGTGTATAGACTGAGCTGTTTGGGAAACTCCATTTGGTATAAACAGGATTTGTGCATATCATTTTCTATTAATAAAATGATGGACTTTATATGAGCTTGTGTGTATCAGGTGAGAGCTGGGCAGTACAAGACATGGATGTTTGGGGAAAGTCTGAGACAGGGAATTGCTGTTGTTACTCTGCAATGTAATTCATGAGTGGTTGACTACAGCTCTGGGAATAATTTACATGCTGGAGGCTGTGTGAGAACGGACCAGGAGTGGTACCATCACAGCAAAACAATGTGAAAAGCACTCCCAGGTGGAGAACTGAGGGGACACATCTGTTTATTGGCAAAAACTTTTGATATGGTCTCCCACAGTATTCTTATCAGCAAGCTAAAGAAGTATGGGTTGGGTGATGGATTATAAAAAGGATAGAAAGCTGGCTAGATGATCAGGCTCAATGGCTAGTGATCAACAGGTCGATGTCTAGTTGGCAGCCAGCATCAAGTGGAGTGCCCAAGAGTCGATGCTGGGATAAGTTTTGTTTACCATCTTCATTAATGATCTGTAGGATGGGTTGGATTGCACCCTCAGCAAGTTTACAGATGACACTAAACTGGGGGGACTGGTAGAAATGATGAAGGGCAGATAACATTAGACAGTGTTAAACCTCAGGGTTATTGGGTGTAAAGTCTGATACAATAGGTGTTGTCAGTCAACTTCAAGGAGAGACAGAGAACCAAATAGTTTTAGTAAAAACAAATGTTTTTAATACACACAAATACTGTAAATGGTATAAAACATAATTCATAGTATTCCAAATACTATTTACAACTTTACAACAAAAAGCTGTTAGGCAGCAAATCTACATCTTATACAGCCTCCCCTCCACCCTCCTTGTTGCTGTTACATATTCAGGGAGAAATTTCAACATAACATCTACACTTCTATACTTTAGCATGCACACATACACATATCACTCTCTGATTTTCTTTCAGAGATTACTTCTCAATCTTTATAGGGTGACCATAATATGTGGTATGTATCACCTGAGCTCTCTAGAGCTTGGGAAGAAGGGCAGCTTCTCAGTTCTTTTCCAAATATTTCAGAGACCTGTCAGCAAACAGTCTGGGGATTTCCACAGCTAGCAGTATTCTTGCCCTTGGGTTAATAGCTGACTAGTCATCTCTGTTGTTGGTGAAAGAAATTTGTAGTGTGTATCAAAAGTGGTACGGGGATTGGAATAAGCATACAAAATATCAATTTCCTGGATTTCTACAAGGATCTCTCTACAGAGCACTATTTTTTCCCCATAAATTCATCTAAGTCAGGCAAGAGTTCAGAAACCCTCCCTTCACTAAGTGCTGCCCTGTTCTCTCGAAGAGACAGACTTCTAGTTTAGAACACTTAGCTGATAGCTAAATGAAAGTTCCATATGCTCTGTAGCCTCTAGAGGTGACAAATGTTCTTCTTCTAGGCCCATAAAACACAATGATAGATGAAACAGTTTCCTAAGGATGGGCTTCCCCATAAATAAAGCTAGAATAGCACTCACCTATATTCAAAGTGCTACAGGGACTGGGACCCAGTCATTCTGGCACACATCTCTGGACCCTGTGTCAATCAGGTGCTAAGTCCACAGGCCTGTCTGTAATTCCTTATTTATAACCACCTCCTTTCCCCTTCCCAAGCACTGATGGCTCAACTCTTGGAGGGTGACTTTCTAGGTGGATTGCTTCCTATACAGCTTCAAAAAACACCTATTGAGCATCTGCACAGACGGTTGTTATAAATAGGAGGGTGATAAATTGTTCTTCTTTACCACTGAGGACAAGACAAGATGGGTTTAAATTGAAGCAAGGGAGGTTTAGGTCTGACAGAAAAACTTCCTAACTGTAAGGGTACTCAAGCATTGGAACAAATTAGCTAGGGAGGTTGTGGAATCTCTGCCATTGCAGGTTTTTAAGAACAGGTTAGACAAATACCTGGCAGGGATGGTCTAGATAATACTTAGTCCTGCCTCAATGCAGTGGATTGGTCTAGATGACTTATGAAGGTCCCTTCCAGTTCTACATTTCTATTATTCTATGACTGGAAAAATAACGAAGTCATCATTAATATTTTTCCATGATGTATGTATGAAGTGCGTACAAAGAGTTATGCATATGGTCTAGAATTTTGTTCTCAAAATGTGTTTGGCCAGCAATGCATAAGCCCAGTCTCACCTAGACAAAGAAACATATATTTGTTTGGCTTTGCTTGACCAGCCAGGTCATCAGGCAGAGACAATGAAACTATATTTACATAAAAGGTATGCAAAGCAGACAACCTAGTGAGTGGGAGAGACAGCCTCTTGAGTGGGGTCTGAACCTCAAATATTAAGCAGTTGAATCAATTGATTGTATACAAATATTACTGTATTATAAAATGGTATCAAATAATGTCTTTTATGAAAGCCTGTGACACACTGGTGATTACTATAATTGTGTGCATATATTAATGCTGTATGAGGAATTATGGATATTATTCTTTAAAGTCTGTGACCAAACACAGGGAGATACAGGTTTTCCTCCAGATAGGAGGGATATAGATATTAGGGTGACCAGATGTCCCAATTTTATAGGGATATTCCTGATATTTGAAGCTGTGTCTTATATTGGCACCTATTATCCTCCACCCCAACCTGCCTATTCACCCTAGTAGCTATCTACTGGTCTCCAATGTAAAGTAAGCAATATAGAATCGTAATAATGGATGTTCCATTTACATATGAATCTATAGTGGGACAGAAAGTCCAAAGAAAGGGAAGAGCAGTCTGAAGTCATCCTATCTCTTGAAGAAGGGTCAATGAATTTGTGAGAGAGACTTTTCAAAGGTTACTGAACTATAAAGAAAGATGTAAGATGTCTTCCTAGGAGCAGAGAACCTTTAAGTTAAGGGAAACCAGTACCTTGTACTTCTGTGGAAGGTCCTAACTGATAGATGTCTTACCAATCCTTCACCTTTCCAGCCTTGGCTGACTTCTATCTTGAACCAAGGCTGTAGGTTGATGAGCTAAGTCTTAGCTACTAGAAATGGTAGTTTACTTTTATTTGCTTGTAATGATTTTTTATCCCTTGTACTTTGAACTCACTTAAAACTTTTTTTTGCTAATAAACTTGTTTTACTTGTGATCTCAACCACTCCAATGTATTTGAATTAAAACAATTGTTTCCTCCAGTTAAAATGACAAGCTGTGCTTTTGTCCTTTAAAGGAGTAACAAATCATATTTACTCTGAGTGTTCCAGGAGAGGGATGGAATCTTCAAGGCAGATGGTTTGGGGGAATCCTGGGCCTTGGAGTGTGTTGGGGTCACCTGGCCAGTAGCATCCAAGGTTGCTGGAGACCAGGGTGGGGTGTTGTATTATAGGCAGGCTGCTGGGGTCAGAGTGCTGACCCAGGGTTGCACAGCACACAGACGCTCAGGGAAGTGCATGCTTGTCTGCTGACTGTTGGTGTCTGGGCTGTGAGCCACAGCAGCAGAGCATTTAAGGCAACCAGGGTAGAGGGCAGACTGGGACAAAACCTGGGTTGAATCCCAAAACATCACAATGGGATAATCTCCATCTAAAATACAGAAAGAACTAGTACATGAAATTGCAGGTCCAGTAACAAGGATTTTTAATCAAATCAGTAGTAGATTAGAGAATAGCAAATGTAGAATTTATATTTAAAAGGGGGGAGGGAGGATATGAACTAGGAAACTACAGACCCATTAGTTCAATCACAATAACATGTAGGGAGTTAGACCAAATTTTGAAGGAAAAAATAAAAACATAGAAGTAAATCGAAATTAGGCTAAAATACAACATACATTTACCAAAGATAGATTGTGCCAGACTAACATATCTTTCTTCGATAAAAAAACTTGTTTTTTAGACAAGAGAAATGCACTAGTTTAATCTATCTGGGATTCAGTAAAGCATTTGACATGGTATCACATGGGAAATTACAAGCTGAGCTGGAAAAGACAGCTAGGGGATTAGTACAAGAATTGTTAAGTGGGTAAGAAACTGGCTAAAGGGGAGATGAAAACAGATTGTGCTTAGAAGGAGATCTATCAGGCTGGAGGGAGGTTACTAGTAGAGTTCCTCAAGACTTGGTCTTGGGACTGACTGATTTTAATATTTTCATTAAATATTGTCATTAACGATACTGATACAAAAAGCAATGTGCTAATGAAATGTGTTGATGAGAAAAGTTGGGAGACATTGTTAATATACAGGAGATTTGGAATATTATACAGGAAGAATTAGATGATCGTGAGGATTAGAGTAATAGAAATGAGATGAAATTTAATAGTAGAAAATGCCAGGCTATGCACTTGTAGAAATTCTTCTTAGTCTATTATATGGTGAGGGTTCATCAGCTGGAAGTGACAGAGGAGGCGGAGAAAGTTGTAATGGTTGATTGCAAGATGACTGAGCCACCAGTGTGATTTGGCTGTGGAAAAAGGCAAGTGTATCAGGTGAGGTATTTCTAGTAGAGAGAGGACAGTATTAATGCCACTGTGCAAAGTACTGGTAAGACTTCATTTGGAATACTGTGTACATCTCTGATCACCCATGTTCTGGAAAGGAATTCAAAAAGGGACATGTATAAAGAAGAACTACTAGGGTGAGCAGGGAAATGGAGAGCTTATTTAATGAGAGAAGACTAAAAATTGGCATGTTTAGTCTTAAATAAAGAAGACTGAGAGGGGGATATGATTGATTTCTATAAAATACATCAGGGGAGTAAAATCCAGGCAAGGAGAAAAGCTGTTTAAACTAAACGACAATATTGGCAAAAGAACAAATGGGTATAAACTTGCCAATGAATAAATTCAGGCTGGAAATCAGAAGAAGGCTTCCAGCGACCAGAGGAGTGAGGTTCTGGAATGAACTTTGAATAGGAGTAGAGAGGGCAAACAACTTAATTGGTTTTTAGGTGAAGTTTGATAAGTTTATTAATGAGGTTGCATGATGAGCTTTCAGCTAATAGCAAGAGACTGGACTTTATGACCTAGAAGGCCCATTCCAATCCTATGTTCCTATACCACACCCTCCTTTGCTTGCTGGAGAATTAGGCAAGACCTAAATTCCCTGGCTTTTGTGCTCAGTAAGGACCACTAAAGCTTTCCAGAGTACTATTTTTCTGGGACAATCTATAAGATAAAGCACGGTTTGCTGTAGCTCTGTTGATTCACAATGATGCAGAGTTCACAAGTTTGAACATCAGTCCACTACAACTTTATTTAAATAAAATGAAATAAACAAAAGCTAAAAACTGGCTACCTTTCTCTCTCCAACAATGACAATAAACATCCCTGGGTCCTTATATAGAACGTAAAGGTTAGAGTGAGATGAGGAAGAAGTGGTCTTGTGGAACTGAGTTGTATATAAAGTACACTAGTTTGCATACATTGAAATTCTGTGGTCTATTGCCAAATGAATCCTAAAGCACTGTAAGCACGGCCATCAATTCTTCATACCATGATGATTTATTTTAAAAAGCTGGTAAAAATTACAGGAAACATCAGAAAGCAACATTCCTCAGACCAGATGCAGTGAGCCATTGTCTGACCCTTGTTTAACTTGCATTCAATAACTTGAGATTTTAAATGATGGAAAATTGATGGGGAAATGGTGCTTTCCAACAGTTTCTGGAAGAATGTTGGTATGGATTTATTTACAAAAGTATTTGAATCTAGAGAGACTTTCTGTAACAGGTTCTTCAAATGCCTTCTATTGGAATGGCTGAGACTTTGGGCAATAGATAAATGATGGCATGACAAGACAAACAAGGGAAGAAGGTAACTGAAGTTTGAAAACAGCTAGCAGGGCATCAGACAAAGGGAATACAAAAGAAAAGTAAATATGGTGTTAAAAAACAAACACATCTCTAAAATACCCGGAGGTCTGCTAACCACAAAAATCTCCTATTATGCTTTTCACACAGACTAGGGCAAGACATAGATGATAGTCAATCATCAATTTATAACAGATAATAGTTATAAGGCATTAAATCTCATTTTACTTTTGTTATAAGTTTGGTTCTTCAGATTATGTAGATACAAGAATATTTTCCAAAAACCTCTCCCTGAGAAGAAATAAGATCATTATGAGAATCTATGACAGTGGGTCCTTTTCATACATAAACCCTTTTTACTGTCATGCTCATTGTATGGATTTGTTCTTTGTGCAGGGACTTTCATAAGGTGTTGTGGGGAGGAGGTGGAATGTATCCCTTCAAAGGCAAGGAATGGTGGCTTCAGCACAGCCCCTGCACACATGCTAGTCCTGTCTGGAGCTGGTCCATTTAAAAAAAATTTAATGGGAGGTGGGGGGAATGTTTTATTTCATGGGTTACAATAATAGCTGTTGTCCCTTTGCATGCCTGCGCAGAGGGTTTGGACCATTGAATCTGCACAATTGTGGATCTGATGTTTCCTTTTCAATCTGGTTCTCTTTCCCAGTCTTCTCAGAACTGACATGCAGGGGCTGCAGAAACCCCAAAAGTGGCTTCCTCACCTGTACAGCCTTATTGAAGTGCTTATCTGCTGCCTTACTCCAGTCCGTCTGTGCTTGGATGAATTTCACCCTCAAATGATTCAGAATTGAGACAATCCTTTAGGGTAGGGAGATGGATCCAGAAGGGGGGATATTCAGGATTGTGCCTTGAGGAGAGAAATTGGGAAAAGGAGCCAGAGCTTCTTGAGTTACAATATTGAATTATTTTTAAAATGGTATCAGAAAACTAACAGGCAACACTAGAGTAAGGATTAAGTTGTTTTTATGCTCTAGGTTAAGAAGAAGGTGAAAGGAAACACTTTTTGCTTCCCTTTGTAGTAATAGCTCAATTTAGCCTTTTCTAATATAACATTTTAAATATTTCAAATGGGTTTTATCTTGATGAGCTTTAAAGTAACTTTTCCACTATGAAGGCTTAGATTTCAGAAGATAATTATCTGACCTATAGCCCAGTTCCATAATAGGAATGTTGCTGTAATTACCTTGTTTGCAAGAAGAACAAAATCATTTGTCTTTAGACTGGCAGAGGAGAAGATAGAGATGCATTTAATTATCATAAATCTGAATTTATTTTTATTTTGCTGATGGATAAGTGTTTGAACTACTTGCTTTATTGTTCTAGAGTTTTCCCATTAATCATTTTTATAGGGGATTTTATATTGATTTTCCCATTAACTGGTGACATAATGTCTTTTAAAACACTTAGACTCTAAGGTCAGAAGGGACCATCATGATAATTTAGTCTGGCCTCTTACAAATTGCTTGAGGCAGAACCTCACCCACCCATCTTGCAATAGACCCATAAGACAGATAAGATCATCCAAGGCCCAGGACCAGGTTACCTGGAATAAGGTGGGGTAAGACTTGGTCCAGAGCAAGAACAGGGCAACAGCAAGGCTGGGAACAAGCAGGCGGAGGAGCTGTCACAGCCAAAGGCAAATGCTCTGAACAGCCACTGAATTGCTGCTGCTGGGCTTTGAATCTGTCCGATGACTCTTCCAACCAATATGGCAATGGTGCCAATCAGGGAGCCTACTTCAGGTTAGCTGCATTTATTAGGCTGCCCAGAAGCTGGCTGTGCTGCAGTCCTGATTCTATCACCCATCCATCAAAGTCTCTCTAGAACACCCCTGCACCAGCTTCTGAGACACAGGGATCAGCTTCAGCAGTAGGACCCTATAAACAAAACACACACTGATTCAGCAAGAAATCTGTTTTCTACAGCCAGGTACTCAGATACCACAGAATTTGCTCTGAAAGGAAGTCCAAGAGACCCACCGAAACCCACTTTTACTAAACAAGGATGCTCCATCAGAGAAGTAGGTCACATCATGGAATGAGCCATCCAAATACTCCAGGAGAACCTGCTTCAATATAGGGGGAAATAACCCAACTGACTACGCACCCTTAGCTGTCACCTACCACCCCACACTAGAACCCACGTGGGATATTATCCAAGATTTATGACCCTTACTTGATGTGGTCCACATCCTGAAAGAAATCTTTCCCAAACCCCCTCTTTTGGCAATCAGAGAACCACTGAAATCTGAATCTATGAATAAAATCCCATAGAAATAGACAGTGAATCAATTATACATGTACAATGCAGTTAATACTGCAAAATAAAATGCAATAAAAGTTGACAGTAACTGGAAATGTAGTATAACAGTCAACGATTATTGGAGCATTAGTTCAATATCAAAAACAACATTATAGATAGCTGTACTCATCTTATCATCAGAACTCGCACTGACTTTACGAGTAGCATAGCCCATCTTAGCAATATAGGCACTATCTTATTTCACAGACTAATGTTATCTATGATTTAGCTGTCAAAGTATAGTTTTTGTAATGTTAACCTGAGATGTAATTAACGCATTTTATTGACTCTAAAGACAGTGATTTATAGTGGGATCATGTTATAAGGATTCATTTTGGCAAAGCTCCTTTTGATTATTATTTCTGAGTGATCATTACTTCCTTATGGAAAGATTCTGTACCACAGACGTGTTGCTGTAGAATCAAAACGAAGTGATCAGAACCTCTCTTTCTGGTTATATTATTCCTTGTTTTCATAAAGAAAAATATTTTTACAGTAATCATTTTGATTTTCTGCAATCACGTTTGTTATCACAGAGGCTTTGCTCTGCAAAGCACAAAACTCCTACTCCTGCTTCCTGGGAGAAATATCATATATTAAAGATCCAATCCTACAAGCATTCTAAAGATTAGTGGGAGCTGGATTAGGCAATGTGTCAATGAAGGTTTTGGTCCTGCAATCTGATGTACAAGGCTGGATCTCTACACCCATTTGGATCATCACTGAAACAAGTAGGGCTCTGCATAGACACAGAGGGTCCTACCCATCATACTGGAAGGTCAGGGCCTAAAGAAAATGCTCTTGTTCAGGTTATTTTAAGCAAGAAAATCAATTAGAAATCACTTCATTTCACAGATCCTACGATTCAGCTTTTAACCCCCACACTGTTTGAACTTCTACAAGCAAGTAAACAATCACAGAAAATAAATAATACCTGATAAAATAATACAAATCTTTTTACCTGTATGGTAAAAAGGCTTTTCCACTATATATTATTTTAAGATCCTGTTAAACAGTTTTGGCTTATCTATGCTCTTTAATTGTGGCTAAAACAAATAATTACTTTTAAAAGGACTATCAAGGTCAAAAGTGTAAAATATTTGAATCATGGCAGTGCACCCAGAGGTTCTCTTTATCCCATATCACTCCTTTTCATTTTTATGAACATTGTGGTATGCACAGAGGGGAGACTAAAGCCTTTGGTAATTTGAAGAGACTGCATTTTGATATTATGCAATAATGGTTCCAATTCTGCTGTCAGCTATACTAGTGCAACCCCAGTGACATCAATGTACTTTCACTGGCGTAATGGAAAAGAGGATTGGCAAATAATCTTTAACTAAATTTGACTGATTTTTCACCCTTAAATTTTAATTAATCTCAATTTAGCTAAAATCTTTCTTTAATTGGTAGGCTGCATTCTGTTCCAGCTCAATGATGGATTATTATTTTGTTGTTTTGGGCTGACACCATGCATGTTGTTGTCCTCCCTTTCTTGGCATCCTGTTTCCTCTAAGGACAAGAAGTAAAAATCTGCCTTCATCAGGAGTTTGCTCCTTATTACATTGGGTCTGAAGGGGGTAAACAGGCAAATCTACAAGAATATGCAAGAACACCTTGAATATAGTGTCCAGTTGATCAGGGAATCATCCTGAATGATTCTACAAAATGAGTGAGTCTACCAAAATGAAAATGAAACATCTTGTTTTCCACTTCCTTTTTTTTCATACCTACCGTCATTCACTGTTGTCTCGTGCCTTGGCCCATATGGCTCACGTGTGAATATATCACTGCTTCTTGCTGTCTCATACTGTGAGAGGTATTTTTGCATTCAATCATGTTGCATCATTTGTTGGACCTAGAATTGTGATTTCTGCCAAATTTGCTGGTATTTCTTGTAGTTTCTGGATATCCTATCTTAAGTAAGTCCTCAGGGCGTGTAGGAATTTCTGGATTGATTATTCTGTCTCCTCTGTCCCTCTGTTAATCTGAAGCAGTTTGTACGGGATGAAAGAAGAGACATGGGGCAAAGAACTCCTGCTAATTCTAATTATGCCATGGATGTCCTGTGACATTCTGGGAAAGCCAATTAACTTCTGTAAAACAAAAAAACTAATTTACCTGCCTCAGATTGTGAGGAATAATTGTTTATATAGTGCTTTGGGAACATGAAGCTGACTATATGCTATTGTGATAATTCATGCATCATTTTCTTGCTCTCTGTTTTCTTCACACATGTCTCATGCTCAGTCTGGAAGTGATCGAATGTGATTTGCTAGTTTGGTGTCTGCTTTATTGCTTACCAGGTAAGAACTAAGCTATACACTAAGGCTGATCAAAACTTTTCTTGTTGCAACTGTTTGTCAAACACAGAAAAAATGTTCTGACAAAAACAATTTTTTTGAAAAGAATATTTTATTGGAAAACTGAATGTCCAAAAGTCAAAATATTTTTCTCCAAAATTAAATTTTTTGGATAGAAAATATGACAAAATAGATACTGCCATAGAAAATTTTGAGAAATTATTTTTCCCCTCACTTTTATCTAATCCTTTTGCTGGTTCTCTTGACCACCTTTTTCTCAGCTGTAACATAAAACCAAGCCATTTAAAGTGATACATTTTCAGTTTCACATTAGATTTTAGTGCTAGATTTCTCCCTGTCAGAGCACTGCATTTTTCACTTGTGCTGCCTTAGGCACCATTGGGAGTCTAATATCCGTCAGTCCTAGAGAAATACTCTCTTGAAGTCTACTTCTAATTTTAAACATGGCTTTTAAAACTGTCCCCCAGGTCCTGTAATTCTGGCAGTTTCCCCTAATTCCAGATGAATTAGCCTCTGTATATAGCACCTTTTATTTAATCTTGTTCATGCTTATGACTTAATAGCAGCAGTGGGCCTGATTCTCTTTCTAGATAGGTCTGATACAGTGCCCATTGATATCAATGGAAGGGCTTCCTTTGATTTCACTGGGTTTTGGATTAGGTTCATATAGTGGTTTAACCTCACTGAGATGCCTGTGGATTTATGCCAGTTTAACTTTCATACTGTCCTCAATATCTCCAGAAACAGTTTTGCTAATATTGCTCAGCACTGAGCATCTTCTAATATGAAACAATCTAGGTCTATCTTGTCATCTCTCTGTAATGGTGACATTAAAAATGTGCATATTGTTTTTCCTTCTTGCAAAGTGACACTCCCCCTCATCCCCCTTTCTCTTTTAAGGAGAGAATATTTTATACCTATTTTATCCTGAGATAATCATCTCACATGTCTGTAAACTTCAGCCCCATCCTGCTGACAGGTCAGCCTGGCTGGCGTATTTCCTCCTTACACCGGCTGCACAGATGCAAATATCAGTCAAAGGCTGAAACCTGAATCTCATCCCACTGTTTCGTTTGCCCTAGTCCTGCTCTTCCATTGTCCTGTTTTGTCAGAGGCCAGCTGTATTATTCTCCATGACAGGAGATACTGCTGAGACCTTCCCTCTACCTTGAACTCCCCATGACTCCTGTACCACACTGCTGTTCTCTTGCAGGCTGTTTTTCTTTGATTTTTTTTCTTAGTATTTATACAACAAAAATAAGAGAGCTAAATCCATAGTATACAATCAAGATTTCCATAGTCAGTGATGTTTCCTTTGTGGAAGTTCCTTTGTTTGCCTTATTTATCTTTTGAGAGCAGAATATAATTTCTTAGTCTTTCTGGCTCCTATTCCCTTGGTTGTACTTTGTCAACTGCTAGTACATTTTCACAGCTAGAGTGGATGGCTATTATGCTGTAGTAATCTAAACTCAGGATTACCACATCTTTGTAATATCCAAGCCTTGGTATTTTATTTTCTCTAAATGAGTTTGTATGATAGACAAATGTAACATATTGAATATTTTTGCTTTGGGGTAGAAAATAATTGTCATGCTGTCAACTGAGGCCAGCTTGACTCTTTTAATCCTTTGTATGCCTCAGGGTGTACATGAAAGGCAGGCCAGTTTTAGCTATCATTCAACACATTAAAAAAAAATGGGAACTATACTTAGCCAGATATCATTTTGTGTCCTAGAATATATCCATTCAGTCCTGATAAAAGCATCTTTATTATAAACTTGGTTATCCACATTTGAAACAGCTCTATAGTTAGACATTTTTTCTGTGCTTTGTGTTAACATTAAATTAGTTTCTAAATTAAATACATTTTAATTGAGTTTATTGATTAAATTAAGTGATTGTTTTGAATGAAACAATTAAGTCATCTGATTTATACAAAGAGACATAGAGGTTCAACATTTTTCTTTATTTTCCTGCATTTTTACTGTCTTCATGGTTTGCCTTATGCTTTGTTTCCTCCTGAGACAATGATTAATTAATCCACTTTTTCACTTGATTTTATTAAATGTGTTCCCCCCTTTATGAAGACATTTCATAAGTCAGCTTTTCTTCTTTATTTCTTTTAAATGGATTGGTTATGCAGAATGTCCTAGCTAGGAACGGAACCATCCTTTGACAAAATACTCTAATGAAACAAGCTCACCTCTGTTAATTTTTGCCTTTTGAAATTATAAACATAATAAAAATCAGCCAGTGATGAAATATTTCAGAATTCTCCAAGAACTGGATTTTTAAAAGTGCTTGGTGTTGGCATAGCTCCACTCTAATTGAAATTGATGGGAATTTAACCATTGACTGCAGAAAGAACAGACCAATGCTGAGTATTTCTGAAAATGCTACCTTGAAACTGTCACATGCCGATAAAAGGCTACCATTTTGTTAATATAGACTTAAAAATATTGGTTAGGCTAATAATCACCTACAAGTTAGATTGCTGTGATTATTAATTTATGCAAATGCACCTACCTCTGCCATTACCTTCCCATATCTCTTTCCTCGTTTTTCTGTTTACTCACCTTTTGCATATTGTCTGAATCCTGAATTGTAAGTTGTCTGGAAAGGGACTGTCTTTGTATTTGTTTGTACTGTGTCTAGTGCAATGGGATCCTGTTCTGTGATATAAGTCCTTGATTGCTACAGTGGTATAAATAAATAAATAAATAATAGCATGAAGTTATTCTAAAACTGTCTTCATTGTTGTTCACAGTTTAACTAGGTATTTCTAGAGCATCCTATGAGAAATTAAGCAAATAATTACTGTGTGATTATGGGAGACCACACTATGCCTGAAGATTGACATGTTGCTTCCACAACTGTAGTCCACACACACTAAAGGCAGAAATTGGCCTACCATTAAAATATGATAATCAATTACTGAAATGTTTCAGTAGAGATATTACAGCCAATTTTTCCTCTCCGCTACAGTGCTGCAATCCCACTGAAATACATGTTGTAGCTCATTAGGATCCTGCCATAGTGTTGTGGAAGGAACTAACTGGTATCCCAGTGGAGCTCCATCTAACCCAAAATATTCCATAGTAGCAGGAGTTGATTAAGCAATCTTACCGTGTTACGGATAACCATGCCAATTAGTATACAATGCTTCTTAATTTCATTTGGCTTTGGTTTCAGTATGAAAGTTGCAGATAAGTAGATTTGTGGAAAATACATTCCACTCAAAAAGACATTTTGTGTATTGGAAGGAAATGAAAACAGGTAATAGCAGCTGTGGTATAACAGGAAGGTGCCCATATAACTGCAAAGAGTGATGGATATATACTTGGTAGAATCAAAATGTATATGCTTGACAGAAAGGAAGTTGCAGAAGTAAAAACTATGCTATGTTTGTGATGCTGTTGGTCTCTCTAGTGTGGGCAGCTGCCCTTTTAGTATGTCATTTGGCCAGCCAGCAGTATCACTTTCACTTCCCAGCTACTATTTGCTTCAAATATATTTTCCTCAGCAGGCAAATTGATTCATAGTCACTTACCCAAGTAAAATTACTCCTAAATGAATATGAAGTGGTGAGGATCTAGGATGTAGCCGCAGTTCATGGGATCGTCCATCAGTTATTCAGACCTACTAACATGAAGCTTTATTTTACTTTATTCTGCCTTTTCCAAGCAATTGATTAATGGGATGCTGTCAAAATTGTTGGGCCTGGAACATCTTTTTTTTTTTTTTTTAACTTTGCCAGTTGTTCCACTAAGGTGGCTTTAGTTTTTATATCCATGAGAAAAATCAAACAGCCTGCTTTACATGGGCTGAACTAGAAGGTAATCAGTGATTTGTCTCCGTATGTGAACTGCCAAGGCAGAATTTAGGATATGGTGGCAATGGCACTGATGATTATGCACTGACTAGAGAAGGGGCAAAAATCTGGAAAGTGGAAACATCATCATCAGATAGAGCTCAGTTTTTGCTTTGAACACAGGAGTAAGGCTGGAGCCACTGTCTGAGGAATATTTACTGCAGACATTCTTCCCTGGTAAATATGCTTGAGTGACTTCAATGGCTTTACAACATGATAATAGGTAGATAAATTTGGCTAATTTTTCTGAGCCCATCCAGCCTTCTTCAATAGATCCTTGCAATCTGGACTGAAACATCAACCTTCTGACTTGTATTAGCATAGCTATTATGTCAATACCTCTCCTACGGTCAAAGGGAATAATAAAACCATCATCTGTTAAGCAAAAAATTACTAAAATATAGAATAAGTCTCATGGGTCTATCACATTCTGGCTGGGGTGCAATCCAGACCAGTGAGCACTTGTCACTGCCTGCCTTCAGGGCCAGCCCTAGACCACTCCTGGCAACGAGTGTCTTTGGCAGCCCCTTTCTATTTGTTAAACTTTAGAATACCTTATTTTTTATTGCATTTGCAGGCCATTTCATGACTTTGATGTGTGATTTGCATGCATGGTTTATCCCTGTCATATAAGATGATAAAATTGCATGCTGTATTTATTCATGCCATATATAAGCAAATTTTAAAAAATTGTTTCCTCTAAGCTTATAGAAACTTCTTCATTTTAAGAATAACTGAAATGTGCTAACATCCAGACATTGAACTGTGCACCAACATTGGGTGGACTAGTATTATGTACTGTTACAGTGGGTGACAGCTTAGAATGTTAACTCTAGTCCTTTAATTCAAAAGGTAGCTTTTCTCACCTTTGTCCTTGCAAACAGTATCAGAGAGATCCAAAGACAGGCCAATAGCATTTTCAAGTGATAAAATAGCAAGCTATGTCAGTCTCTAATTGCCCATCGTTAATTGAAGATATATTTTAATAAGTCTGAGCTTCAAAAAGCTGCATTCTCCACTTGTGAGTGACAGGCAGCATGAGTAGAATCCTCAAAGCTGTCCACACATTAGGAAAAGTGTCCTTCTGCTCTGCATCATGAATGAATTGGAGAACTTGGAGTGTAAAGTGCTTCCTATGTGGCAAAATGTGACCGATGTTGTCTAATTTGACATAAGTCTTTATCACTGATGTCTGAACATTCCCCATGTGTCAACATCCAGTGAAGATCCATACAATTGTTCAAGAGTGTTTTCCTGCCTACTAAGGTCATGCACCGCCACAGGTATTTACGTAGTGCTTCATTTGTCCAAACCTTTCTTTGATGGACACTTGCGCAGTGTCAATGAGTGAGCAAAAAAATTCCTTGAATTTTAATTCTGAGCTCCCCAATGTCCCAATGGTCGCAATGTCCATTGACTGAGTTTGAAATGCTTTGCTTAAAACATTTACTTGGAACAGGATATTCTGCCAAACCACAATTGAAACCTGAAATTTGAAATCAGTGACATGGTTTGCCAGGATTTGCACCTCGTATTGGATTTGAGCCTCGGCTTTAATCAACTTGGACAGTTCCATCAGGGCATCATAAATCTCAGTCACTAAGTACCCCACTGGCCTTACACTGTCAGTTTGGTTCTCCCAGTGAGTGTCATTTAGCAACTTGTGGTCAGACTTGTAGCACTGTTCATTAGGATCTTCAACCTGATAATTGATACTGAAAACAGCACGTATATCCTCTGCAATACTTTGAAGTGCGATAATGAATCTAAAGAAGATGATGCTACATCTCACCAGGTTGAGAAAAAGGCAGCCACAAGGCATGAAGAAAGCTTTAGGATTGAGCACAAGGATCTTTGCCTGGATGCCACCTTTTCTTCCCTTTATGTTTGTGTTGTCGTAGCCTTGCCTGCGGCAGTACTGAACCTTTATTTTATTCTCATTCAAAACGGTCATAAACAGTTCTGTTAGGCCTTTTGCAGTAGAGCTGTCCACAGACTGGAAACAGATAAAGCGTTCCTTTGTTTGGATAAAGAACATCGTTGTCATCAACAAATCTTACTGTAAATGACATCTTTTCATTGTGACTCAGGTCAGGAGTGCAGTCCATTATTACGGCATACTACTTCATTTTGCCAGGCTGCATCAATATATTATCAAGCACATTCCTTGCCAGGAGGTCAATCGCTTCATTTTGAATTGTTTTGCTGCAGTAATGATCAATAGCTTCTTTACAAGCTATTTGTTGTAGGTGCTCACGCATTACATGGTTGTATTTCCCAAGAAGCTCTACCAAACCAAGGAAATTATCATTATGCTCAGTGAACAACTTATCCAATGAGCCCTGGAAAGCCAAATTATTCTTTGCAAG
>ML675624.1:40285456-40302009 GCA_007922155.1 Mesoclemmys tuberculata
GGCTGGGGCAATAGACTGCTTGCTTGCCCGCCCCGCCACAGGCCGGGGCAATAGACTATTGGTTTGGCTAATTCCCCTGCTTTCCGGAAGGTGCAGTGGCCTTCCGCTGAGGCTGGGGCCCCAGGAAGGGCCACAGCAACTGGCTCAGAGCAGACGCCGGGTTACACGGCCAAATTCAGAGGTGATGTCTAAGAAGGATTGAGTAAAATTGTGTTCATGAGAGGTATGTGACTTAGTCAGTCTCAGACTATCTAAATTTTTGTCACATACATATTGGGGGCTGGAATATGTTGTAAATTACACCAATTTAGATTTTCTCTAGAATTAAGTATGCTTAGACTTGTCTCTGGATTTGGCCAACCATGTCTAAAGGCCGTGAGGGTAAGTCTTTTGCAGTACTGATTCAATCTTCAGCTTCTCTGACAAATCTATCATGTTAAAAATTAATATAGTTCCATGAGTGAATATGTATTTTTTCTAATGTTGATAACCATCTACAATGCGAGGAATTATTTAAAATTTTTGTTTATTATGAGTTCATTATTTCCTGCGACTTATTCTGCATCCACTGTAATAATATTTTGTTTGCCCTAAATAGTACTTGAGAGATGGTTTATGATGTCACAGCTGATTGTGATGTCACACAGAGGCTTAATATGACCTCATATGTAGAATAAGTAATAGAAACAGATGAAAGAAGCTCTTAGAAGACAAAAATAAAAAAGTCCTTTAAATAAAGAATAAAGGAAGGAAAAATGAAGTAGATGTTTCTAAATGGAATGCTGTCAAAGTTATCATTAAGATTATCTTAATATATAGCATACTTATAGATATTTTAAAATCCTGTATGTTGTGGACTTGCTTTGATCAGATTGCACTATTGGACAGGAACTCCTTGTTTAAGAAATTAGTTAGTTGATTCTTTTGCTAACATTCCTTAACTCATTCTTAGAACAGTTCTCTCTCTCTCTCTCCTCTTTTTTCTTGAAAATTTTGTAATGAAATTGCCAGCTGTAAATTTAAATGAGCAAATTGCTTTCTATCAAACATCCAGCGTTTCTTCTTATAAAGCATGACTATTAACATATCAAAAGTAATTGATCTATGAAGCACTGGGGTCATTAAAATTAAAAGAAGTAGTATTTGATTTCCGTTTGACATCTGTAAAATAGGCAATGAAACAGATGCTAAACTAAGTTTGCCTACCTATTGTCATATAACCATACATTTTTCAAATTAGCGGAACATAATACCATGCAGGCTATGCACACATTGAGTGTCTTGACAAAATAAGTTATTCTTGATCTTATTGAATAATGCTGACAAACAGCTGTTAGACAACAAGTAAATGTATTGGAATTAATTATACCATTATCTTGTTGAGTTCTTCTCTTACTAGAAAACTGATTCAGGCTAATGAAGTGTCTTACTGAGATTAAAGGCAAGGAGCCATATTCTGCTCTCAGTTGCACTATTAAAACCTGGAACATTACCATTTAGTCCAATAAAGAAGTTATTAAAAGGCCCTGGATTTTAAAAAAGTGTATGTGGTGAATATATAAGATGCATATAGTGAAAATGAATTTGTTTGACTAAATAGCCACTTGGATTTGGATTAATAGATTTTAAGGTCAGGCAAGACCATTATGCTCATCTAGTCTGATCTCCGGCAGGACACAGGCCAGAGAATTTCACTAAGTGGCTCCTATATTAAGCCCATAACATCTGTTTGAGCTGGAACATATTTTTTAAAAATACATCCAGTCTAGATTGAAAGACTTCAAGGGTTGGAGAATCTACCACATTTCTTGATAAATGGTTTGAATGGATAAATATTCACACTGTAAAAAAAAAAAAAAAAAAAAATTACTTCTAACATGAATTTGTTTAGCTTCAGCTTCCAGCCATTGGATGCTGTTACACCTTTGTTGTTTACCAGAAATCTTCTCCCTAGCTAGGTACTTATACACCATGTTTAAGTCACCAGACTTATATATGTTACAGACTGTCATGAGGTGCTGTACTCACCACTGGAGCGCCGCCTCCTGTCTGCTCAGGGGATTAGCTCTTTCTCTGTCTGTCGCTCCCTTCTGCTGCTGCTGCTCTCTCTCTTTTTTTCTGCGACTCAGGGTGCTCTGTCTTCATAGCTTAGTCTTCCAGCCAGGTCAGCGGGGTGTGTGTGTGTGTGTGTGTTCCAGCCAGGTCAGCAGGTGTGTGTGTCTTTCCAGCCAGGTCAGCGGGGGGGTGCGTGTGTGTGTGTGTGCGCGTGTGCGTTCCCCTTCTGAGGTATCAAAGTCTCTTCCTTCAAGATGGAAGTCATCCTTTCACTGCCCAAGCTGTGCCACTTCCCCACTGGCTGGTAGGGGAACTTGGGCCCACCCTCTACTGCCAACTTCCTGGCTTTATACTAGTCCCTCCTGTTCTTTCCCAGGTGGGTTCTATCATTATTTAAGGTTTAACTAGGCCAGCTAATTCCCCTCAGCTATGGCCTATCCCATTAATTGGCCTCTCCTTAGTCTCATTACACCCTTCTAAGCTGATGTGGTGTGAACACCCTATCACATAGGCATATTAAGATGTTTTGTGCATTGTGTGTTGATGTTCACCCAGTTAAAATGGAGTAGCTGCAAATCACATGAAGTCAATAGAATTGTAATGATGTTCTTGATTTCCTAAAACCATTGTATTCTCACACTCTGAATACTTTGAGGATTTATTTTTTTTCCCAATTTTCCATAGAATCACACTTTCTTCTTCTTCTATGTACAATTTTTTTTTTAAATTAACTTGCAGAACATAGATGAGTTCCATAATATTTCTCCCTTTTCTTTCTCTGGTCCGGTGTTGCATGTGAAAGCCCAAGTAATGATGCAAGTATTGCCAGTATTCAATTATTATGAATCTGGAATAGCTTTATTGTGGAAGTTACTCCTTGCAGAACTATAAGTGCTGGGATATATGTATGTGTGAGAAATATATGTTAAAAATAGAACAGTACATTTAGTAGTTCACTGAATGCTTAAGCAACGTCTGGTGATAAATATGAGTAGTAAATAAAATGTCAGCTACCATACCACATCATAATTCAACTTTGTTTCTCTTCTTTGCTAGAATTAATTGATTGAGGGGAAGGCACATTAATTTTACTGCACTGTATTTTATAGCATGGTCAGTTAACATTTTTTTCTGAAGGCTGTGCAGCTAATTGGCATTTAATGTCAATAATAGAAACCCAATTGACAAAAATGTTTATATCAAAGCTGGACCACAGAGGACTTTTTCTCAATTATTTCCTTGGCAAGATAAATATGTTTTTGTATGCAAAACTTGATGTTGTATTTAATGATCTCTGTAGATATAGTGCATCAATAAGATTTTAATTAAGAAGTTCTTTGGTTATCTCTTCAGCAATCTGTTTTGGAATAGGTTAGTAACTGCCAGGTATTGAAGACTCTTGTTTGTGATATTTCAATCTAATTTAAAGTCAGTTTTCCCCTCCCAGGGTCCTCCATCCCCTTCTCCCTGAAGTTACTATCAGAAACCTCATAACAAAGTCCTTAGATGAAGTTATTTGATCTTGTTTCTGGTAATACTAATCCCATAAAAGTAGATTCTAAGAGAAGATATCACAACCATAGCGAAGATTGATACTCCAAGGTTACTCTTGGAGAACATTCTGTATTAAGTAACAGCATCTACACAAAACATCCTAAGTGAGTTCTGAATCTGGCCCTTAAAGGGAACTCTGGTTACCGCATTCAATACTATTTTTAGTGCAAGATGTTTAAAGATGTTTGTGTCACGGCAGGTCCATTTTATCTTTAAAAGCCTTTCTATTTCCCTTTTGAAAGGCTAGATGAAGTATTATTTATTAAAATTAATAACTTACTATTTGCTAAGCACTGATTAAGTGCTTCAGACTGTACAGAAAAGCACTGGAGAAAAATAGACTGTCCCTTGCCCACGGAGCTTTTAATCTAAAAAAAAAAAAGAACTTGCAGCGAAAAGCATCAGGACAGCACTAAAGCAGAGTAAATAACATTGAAACTACCATCCAGATGAATTACATAACTATTTTGGATCTCTCTCGTTTATACCCACAACAATGATCTGCAGTGCTTTTATAAATCCCGATACCTGTGCAACTAACAATAACTCATAGTGAAGAGGTCACCACTTAAGAAATAGTTGAATTTCTGCTTTTAGCTTTGACTTCATTCAAAATCCAGGCTAATCACCTCATCTCTCTTGAATTCATTTTTCAGACTCTGAATGGAAAGAGATTTTTTCTCTTGTAGCTAAACTACTGCTTGCACAACCAACCAAATAATTAAATGTACAATAGTCTGAATGATGACTGTTCACCTTACTGAGAGATTTCTAACTTAGAGTTAGACTTAGACTTAGACTTAGAGTTTTCTAACTTTTAGGAAACGTTAAAATCAGGCATCGTGGTGTTTCTTTCCTAACCTGCTTCTCAGTCTAATCAACTAAAAACAACCATGGTGCTTAAAAGACATCAGGAAGATTATATGTTTTTAAATGTAAAATAAACTGCATAAGCATGTAATAACACACAAAGATTACAGGGCAGGTTTTCAACTGCTGTAAATTGTTACAGGTCTCTTGACTTCAATCAGTTAAACCAGTACTCGACATCAGTAGTGCTATGATAGTTTACATAAGACGAGGATCTTCCCTCACATACCTAATGCATTACTGAAGCATAATTTTAGTCATTTATTCATTCTAGGCCCTGATCCAGCAACATGCTTCAGTGCGTGCTTGGCCAAAGGATATGGCACTGAACTGGGTGTCAGGATCTAATCCTGGCTTTATCGTTAATGTGTGTGATCTTGGGCAAATCATCTCTCTGTGCCTTTGCTTCTCCTGGTCTCTCTTGTCAATTAACAATGTAAACTCTTTGGGGCAGGGACTGTCTCTTGCTGTGATTTGTACAGTGGGATTTCAAACTTGATTAGGCATTACTATAATATAAATAATAGTATTTCCACTGGTTTCCGTGGTATGTGTTTAAGTACTTTTCGGGTTCAAGGCCTTAGGCAGTTGTTCTGAAACTTCTTCCTTTTGTGACCCATTATGTAAGAACAAGATCAATATCCTCTTATGGGCCATTTCACCTTCCAACACTCTATCTCCAATGGTTTTGCTTTCAATAATAATATAATACTATTTTTCTCATGTTTTTTAAACAACTCTGTGAAAATGCCTTTTCTCCAAAATTTTATCTTTTATGTCTTTGAGAGAGAGAGTGAAATCTCTGAAATTACTGCAGTACTGTAATGCTACCTAGATTATTTAATACATCAGGGAAAAGCTATGTCTTTGCAATGAACATGTGAAAAGTAAAGAGAAGTAAACAGGAAAGAAGAACCAGAGAGCAAAGGAAATAAATAACAATAGAAATATGAATAGTCCATCATAAATGGTCTATGAATTGTGGGTGTTCATCATCCAGACAGCATCAGGGACTTAATAAGGAAGTCTATCTCATATTTGAAAGGTGCCGTTGAACAGAAATAAAAAATAATTGTATATCAACAACATGAAAGTGTATCTTTATATTTATATTCTTTGCTATAATTTGTGCTGCTTTTTTTGGTTAAATACAGGTACAGATCTCATAACGGCAATTCATTAGAAATGAAGGGAAAGGAAATATTACTAAAATATCTTTCCCAAATAGCAAAGCAGCAAGTGAGAATAATCCATCCATCATTTTCAATATCATGTCTAATGGTATTGTCTAGCTTTTCAAGTGGTTTGACAAGCAAACAATACACCATTTTCTCAGAAGAACAGCCAAGATACTTTCAAAGCAAATTTTCCAATGCTATAAGCAATTTCCTTAGTGGAAAATCATTAGAATCAGAAACATTTTGTGATGATTTTGAATCAACAGGAGTTTCAGAGAAGTCTCTTTCTCAGTCTGGCTTTTGCAAATGGTCTTTTTGTTAAAAAACATAAAATGACAGAAATTTCTTGTTTTTACAAAGAAAATAACATTTTGAAAGCAGACCAGCATTATACTGAAAAGGGTACATCATTTTTTCCTCTCCAGAGTTGAGGAAAAGTGGTTTATTTTTAGTTTTATTTTTCATAGCAGCAAGAAGATACAGCAAATGTCTGCTACTTCTGAAGAACACACACTGACACAGTATTACTAAAGCAATCAATGAACCACTACAGAGGCTGTTGCATTGACAAGTTTAAATTGGCTGCTGATATTGATTTGTAAAAGGAGATGAGCATTACAAATGGTAAATAATAGTGTCAACTGTATTGATAAAAAGAGCAGTACAACAACCAGCTCGTTGATCCTGTACAATTTAGTGGCTACTAAAGAATGATTTCTGGCCCTTTGAACTGTGGATTGCATTGAAGCACTATTTTAAATACTCGTTAGTAACTACTTTGCCTCCTTTCTCTAAGTAACTGCTCCTTATGGATTTCAGTCTTGCACACTTAGCCTTTGAACATGTGAATTCAAGAATGACTGTTACATTTTGAGCAATACAGAAGATTCAGGGAAGAAGCAAGAGGGGATTTCTCATGTTTGCCACCTAGTCTGATTCATTACTTATTTATACAAATTTAACAGCTGAAAAATGGCATTGCAACTGAGAATAACCGGAGAAGCATCAGTTATGTATAACTTGTGGTCTTAGTTTCTCTAGTTATAATATCTCAATTAGAGAAGGGGAAACCTTGAGGGATGTGTTGCCATGTTGAGAACAAAAGGACTGGACCTCCTGAATACTAATCCTTTCTCTGCCACAGATTTCCAGTGCAGTCTTGGGCAAGTCACTTGGGGTAGATGAGTCAGAGAGTACAGTCTGCGTCCCAGTTTCCATCCTGTTCCAATGGTGGAGGGAATTACCTTGCACAAGTCCTGTTCTTGGAGGTGAGTACATAATTCAGCACGCCAGTACATGTCAGACATGCGCATTAAAGGCTAAGTGGATACTGCCTACTCCTCATCCCCAAAACTTTTGTGTGGTGCTGTGTCATTTACACTGGTATTATTCCACTTATTTCAATTAAGTTAATCCTGATGCATACTAATGTGAGAGAGAAAGGAAACCCAATCTATCTAAGACAAACATTTTAGGAAGAGGGAATGTCTTACTGAGAAATAGATCTTCATTAATCCGGTCCTCTCATGGAAAATCACACCATAATATGAACAGCAATAAACTGAGTTCTCTCTGGGCCAGATTCTGATAACCTTACTCACATTGGCATCTTATTCCATGGGCAGTCCCACATGGTGTACATGAGGGTGCTTGAGGAGTAAGGCGCTACTCATTGTGAGAACAGGTGGCGTAATCTGGCCTTTAATTAGTAAGCATTTTCAAAAGCAACAGCAAAATTGATCTTACTCAGTACCTTTGAATTATTGTGAAAATATATAGACCAAAAACAAATCTGCAGTTTGGTGAATCTCTTCATTTTGAGTTAAAAACAATAATTTACTATTTACTTCTTGAATATTGATAAATATTAATATATTTTATTATTTACTATTGAATATATAGACTATCTCTATTTTGGAAACTAAAAAAGCTACTTATTCATTTGAATAACTATGGAAATATTTTTCCATCACTAAATTATATATTAGAATGAAAAAAAAAATCCATGGGACAATAATGAAACACAGACTTCTGGATTTAAAATTCAGCAATATGAAATCCTCAAGCTATAATCTTGTTGTCTTATTTTTTTTGTAAATGTATGAACCTTGAAGCTGGAATTTTTTTATTCTTCAAGTAATTTCAGAATGCAGAATGAGTCAAAGATGACTTGTTTATTGTGGAAGTCAAGCTAATGGGGGAGAACAAAGATAACATCTGATGCATCTGTTTGTTTATTTTGTTGAAAGCTGTATTGTTTTCAGGATTATCTAATATTGTAGTGTTAGTCACATTTCATCTGTCACCAGCAAGGATACATTCCTACCTTTCCCATTGAAGTTTCCTCCTCAGGATGCCAATGGAGCAGACTGCAGTAATCAATATGTAAACAAGAGAGAGATTCACTTTGAGGTGAGGACCACCAGCAAATTCAGCATTTATTTAACCTCCAGATTTAGGATCCTGTCACATGTCATAAAATATCATCTTAAAGCATTTAGGAGATGGAGCAGGCTGTACTTCTAAAGTGTGGGGAAGCAGGGAATCATTTCTGTAATTGGATAGTTAGTGAAAACACATTTGTTTTATTTATGCTTCACTTTTAAACTTTTACTTCACAAAAGATTCAAAGACTTTAACTAATTCACCAGGTTCACCTGATTATTCATGGCTGTGTGATGCTTTTTACTTAAAACTGACACAGGCACATCTTAAAAGGCACGTGAGGTATTTATTCATAACCCACACAATTAACTGCACCCTTCATTTCCTTCCTATGCCCTTGTCTGTCTCCTTGCCTCTTGAGTCATCTCACTGACCTGACCTACTCTGCTTTTGTGTCCTCCTTTTTCATATTCTTCCTGAAAACACTTTTCTTTTAGGGAGGGGATGGAGGGAGTTAAATATATTAATTCCCTAAAAAGAAGGAAACAACTCCTGGAGCTAACATGGCATGTATTTAGCTTCAGTTCTCAATCCCATGCTTGCTTCCCTTTCCCTCATCTGCAATGTCTGATGTTGAAAAACCAACATTTACCCACAATTATTGCATCTTAATGTGAGAATCAAAGACTGACTAGGTGTGGCTAGTGAGGCTTTCACTTGATGGCTGATATCCACCCAGATGCTCAAATGTTGAAAGAAATGTGACTGTCTCTTTTTATAACTCTTATTAAAACATAGACAAAAAATAAAATCAAGAAAGCACATTACCAAAGCTAATTTACTATAGTATTAAACTAACCTAACAAACCATTACAACTATCAACTCAAACCAAATCAAGAAAAAATCAAATGTTAGAGTCAATATTAAATCATCATATTAGTTTAATCACCATTTAATGTCAAAGGTAATAAATCCTTATGTAAATTCTAAGAAAATGGCTGTCTGTTTAGTTATAAATTCCAACTGAAGAATTTGAGTGAAATCAATCAGATCTATAATCTGAATGGTTAAATACCTTCATTCTAAAGCCAAATTATTATCTAATGTTTAAACCACAATGTCAGAGCCAATTATAAAGCTTCCTTCTTAGAATCCAATTCTAACATGGTGGCTAACACTTTTCCCTCTCTCCAATAGAGAGATTATAACACAGATCTTAACAGAACATTCTTGATAAGCAGAAATTTAACAACTATTTACCAGAAATTACAGATGACAATCTAACATCACTCAGGACTTTTAGATGTAGAACAAATTTAAATTAACACCTCTGAGATACTATTTAGGGCTGTTTAAATCTAGGGTACTTTTCCATCAGTTGCCTTCGTCATGTGGCCTGCGTGAGTATTCACAAACTCATGCGTGCTGTGACAGGGTCAGGCCTGACGGCTATGCCAGAGTACTCCTATTTGAAATCCGGGGGTAGGTGGGTGGGCGCAAGCCCACCCACCGCTAAAAGCTCCCCCCCCAGCCTAGGGGTGGAGCCACTGGACCCGGGTCCAACTAATTACGTGGGACAACGAATGAGAAAACCAGGAAGGGGCGTGAGGGTTACAGGTTTAAAAGGAGAGAGCCAGAAGGGGACACCGAGCAGAGAACCCCAGACTGCGCCCACTGCTCCTCGAAGCTGTCCAAGGAGCCAGCGGACGCAGCCCAGAGGAACTCTGCTCGGAGACGTGAGTTGATCAGGGAACGGAAGTAGGCCCCACAGTCGCAGGGAGCCCCCCCTTCCAACCTCCTCTCCCTGGTCTTGTAGATGGTTAGTTTGGCCAGGGCTAGGAGGAGGTTGACGAGGAGGTCCCGCGACTTCGTGGGGCCACGGATAGGGTGTGCGTGGATGAACAGGTGCGGGGAAAAGTGCAGCCAGAACCTCAGCAGGAGGTTCTGGAGGAGCCGGAAGAGGGGCTGCAACCTGGCGCACTCCAGGTACACGTGCGCCAGGGTCTCCCTCACGCCGCAGAAGGGGCAGGTGTCAGGATGGGAGGTGAACCGCGCCAAGTACACGCCCGTGCTCACGGCTCCATGAAGGAGCCGCCAACTGATGTCCCCGGCGGGCCGCGGGGTCAAGGTGGAATACAGGCTGGCCCACCGGGGATCCTCGCCCTCCAAAGGTGGTAGGAGGTCCCGCCACTTGGTGTCTGGGCGGGACGCAAGGGCGAGGAAGTGGAGGGTGTGGAGCACGAGCGTGTACAGGTGTTCCCTAGGCGCGGTCTGGAAAGGGGCCGGCTGCAGGTCAAGCAGCCGGCTTGGGGCATGAGGATGGGGGGGCCGAGGGGGTTCGCGGGGCCGAGGCCCGATGGTAAGCACCGGAGGGCTCGGGCTGAGGGGAGGGCGGGGAGCACCCTCCTGCAGGACCCGCTCGAGGTACGTCAAAGCCGTGGGGGGCAAGGCTGCCTTCACCTCCTGGAGTATGCGTCGGGGGGTTCGAGGGGTGGAGAGCCCCATACGCCGAGCCAGCGCATGGGGGTCCACCCAGGCCCCCCGGGCGTAGTCCAGGAGGTCTCCGACCCTGGTGACTCCTGCCAGGACCAACCGCCGTTGCACCGAGGGGGCCTCCGCCACCTGCACACGCAGCTGGGGGTTGTGTAGCAGGGGCTCCGCGAGGAGGTCCTCCCCCTCGGTGACCGCAAGGGGCCTGGAGGCCGAGAGGAGCCTCCAGGTCCGGAGGAGGTCCTGGTAGAAGACCGGCAGCTCGGAGAGGTCTCGCGGAAGACCTCTCGGGTGGAGAAAAAAGAGCTGCCGGTCGTATCGGAGCCCTCGGAAGCGGCAGAGGAAGACGCGCGCCAAGTGGCTCCACGCCGGACTACCTGCACCATAGAGGAGTCTCTGCAGGGCCTGGAGGCGGAAGGTGTGGACCTGGCTGCGGATGCAGCACAGGCCCTGCCCGCCCTCCTCCAGGGGAAGACTCAGAATCCCTGCAGAGACCCAGTGCAGTCCTGGCCAAAAGAACTCCAGAACTGTCTTCTGGAGGTAGGCCAGGAAACTCGGGGTCGGGACCAGGGTGTTGAGCCGGTGCCAGAGCATGGACAGGACGAGCTGGTTGATCACCAGTGCCCTCCCCCGGAGGGAGAGGCACCGGAGCAGTCCTGTCCATCTCCGCAGCCGCTCAGACACCCTGCCCTCCAAATCCTGCCAGTTCTCTGCCGGGGAGGGATGGGTGGCGGAGAAGTAAACGCCCAGATAGAACAGCGGACCCGCGCTCCACCGGATGGCTTGAAGCGCGGGTGGGAGGGAGCTCGCCTGCCACCCGGCCCCTACCGTCAGGGCAGAGCTCTTGGCCCAGTTGACCCGGGCGGAGGAGGCTGCCGAGTAGACGGCCAGGCAGTCCTCCAGCCGCGCCAGGTCGCCCGGGTCCTGGACCACGAGGAGCACGTCATCGGCGTACGCCGACAGCACCAGCCTCAGCTCTGGCTCACGGAGCACCAAGCCCGTCAACCTCCGGCGGAGGAGACGGAGAAAGGGCTCAATGGCCAGAGCGTACAGCTGGCCGGACAGCGGACAGCCTTGGCGTACTCCGCGCCCGAAGCTGACCGGTTCGGTCAGGGTCCAGTTGAGCTTGACCAAGCACTCTGCGGAGGCGTACAGCACCCGGAGAAATCCCACAAAACGGGGTCCGAAGCCGAACGCCTGCAGGGTGCCCAGGAGATACCCGTGGTCCATCCGGTCGAACGCCTTCTCCTGGTCCAGGGACAGGAGGGCGAACGACAGACCATCCCTACACGCAAGTTCTAAAAGGTCCCGGACCAGATACAGATTGTTAAAGATGGTGCGGCCCGGGACAGTGTAGGTCTGGTCGGGGTGGACCACGTCCTGCAGCACGGACTTCAGCCGCAGCGAGACGGCCTTAGCCACTATTTTGTAGTCCGTGCCGAGGAGCGAGAGGGGACGCCAGTTTCGGAGGTCGCGGAGGTCCCCCTTCTTCGGCAGGAGGGTGAGCACTGCCCGCCTGCACGACAGGGGGAGCACTCCGCTAGCCTCGGACTCGGCCCAGACGGTGACGAGGTCCGGGCCGAGGACGTCCCAAAACACGCGGTAGAACTCCGCAGTCAGCCCGTCCATGCCCGGGGATTTATTGGTGGGCATGAGGCGGAGGGCTTCCGAGAACTCGGCCAGAGTGAGAGGTTTCTCCAGCCGGTCCCGGTCGCCCGTGCTGACCGCGGGAAGTTCGTTCCAGAGCACCCTGCAGGTGGCGACATCGGTCGGCTCCGGGGAGAAAAGGTCTGCGTAGAAGGCCCTGGCCCTTCCACGCATCTCCTCCGGGTCCGTGAGGGGGGTGCCGTCAGCAGCCAGGAGGCAGATGACATGCTTCCGGGCCCCCCTCTTTTTCTCCAGGGCGTAGAAGAAGCGGGAGCCGCGATCCATCTCCCGAAGGAGACGGATGCGGGACCGGACAAAGGCACCTCGGGCTCGAAGGTCCTCGAGGGCTCTAAGCTCCTCCCGCTTCTCCCGGCACGCTCCGCAGAGGGACGGATCATCGGGGCTGGTGGCCAGTCGCCTCTCCAGCTCCAAGACCTCCCGCTCCAACTGCTCTATCCCCACATCCCGCCGCCGGCTGGCCCCCCGAGTGTAGTCACGGCAGAAGAGCCGGGCGCGCACCTTCCCCACATCCCACCATCGCCGCGCCGAGGGAAAGGCGCCCCTCTGCCCCCGCCAGGCCAGCCAGAACTCCCGGAAGGACACCACGAAGCCCACGTCCCCCAGCAGGCTGTTGTTAAAATGCCAGTAGGCCGGCCCCGGCCTCTCCGCAGTGAGAGAGGCCGTCACGGTCACCATGTGGTGGTCCGAGAACGGGGCCGGCCGGACGCTGGAGGAGTGGGCCCGGGCAAGGTGGTGCCTAGAGATGAAAATATGGTCCAACCGGGAGTGGCGCGACCGGTCTTCCCCCACCCGGACAAAAGTGAAGGTGACGTTGTCGTCCGGGTGGTGGTCGCGCCAGACATCCACCAGGGAGTGATGGTCAATTATCTCCCTGAGGACGTCCCTGGCGGCCGGGCACGGCTCGGTCCCCGTGCGGTCCCGCTCTTCGAGGGTGGTGTTAAAATCCCCGCCCAGGACCAGGCATTCTTGCGGATCCAGTGTGCCGAGGAAGGCAGCCGCCTGCTGGAAGAACTGCACCCGCTCCGGGCCCGCGGTCGGGGCGTAGACGTTGACGAGATTCAACGCCAGCCCCTCCACGCGGACCCGGAGGTGCAGCAGGCGGCCCGGCACGACCTCGGCAATCCCCAGCACCTCGGGCTGCAGGTCAGGGGAGAACAGGGTGGCCACTCCGCCCGCGCGGGCGGAGAGGTGACTAAGGTGCACCCCGTCTCCCCACTCCAGCCGCCAGCTGGCCTCGGCGGCCGGGTCCGTGTGGGTCTCCTGCAGGAACACTACAGAGTACCCCCCCTCCCGAAGGAAGGAGAGCACCTGGTTCCTGCGGAGACCCGTCCTGCAGCCCCTCGTGTTTAATGTGCAGATGTTGAAAGGCATTACGAGGAGGGCTGGGGTGGATCCTGGTGGGCAGGAGCGCCGGCGGTCCTCGTCGGGCTCCGCAGCAGCCCGTGACCGGTGCCGTAGATTTTAAGGGCATCACGGAAGCTGCGGGCCCGTTGGTAGGCCGCCGCGCCCTGCTGCCCGGCCCCTTTCCCCTCCTTCATAATGGCCCTCACGGCCCGGAGGACGCGGTGGAAATCCCCCCAGCGCTGCAGAGCGAGCTGCACCCGGTTCCGGGCACCACGCGTGTCCCGGAGAAAGGTGCGCAGCTCCTCACGCAGCGCCACGGAGGGGTCGTCCTCCGGCTCGGCCCCCGCAGCGGCCCCCTGGTCCATTGGGGCGGGGGCTGGGGGGGATGGCAGCGGCTGAGGGAAGACAGCAGCCCCGAGTGGGCTGGGAGTGCTGAAATCAAAGGCCGCCTCCTGGGAGCTCTTTAGGGGGAAAGAGACAACCCCAGGGGCGGCAGATGTATAGACAGAGGGGTGGGGGGGAGAAGGTGCGGGGTTGGGAAGGGTGAGGGCAGGGGAGAGGTTGAGAGTGGGGAAGGGATCAGGAGCTGGGGTAAGGGAGGGATCAGGGGAAGGAGCAGGAAGGGGGTTAGGGTCAGACTTAGGGGTGGGGTCTTCAACCAAGATGGCCGGGTCTGCGGTGTGCGCAGCCTCTTGGCTGGGGCCGGGAGCTGAGGGGGGGGGAAGGGGTTGAGTGTTGTCTGGGGGGCGTAACTCTAGGGTTACAGCACCCCCCGTTTTAGTGCCCCATGAGGGGACAGCTAAGCAGAGTTCAGGGGGGAGGGAGATCCGCTGGCCCAGAACCAGGGGCGGGGCATCTGGTGGCCCAGGGCTTAGCTCTTCAGCCCCCGCCGGTTCTTCGGGGGCTGAGGCGATGGGCCCCACCTCCCCAGCATGGAGGGTAGAGAGGTTGAGGGGGGCCTCGGTGGTGGGGGCAGGGGAGGCAACTGAGGACAGGAGGGAGGGGGAGAGGAAAAGGAGGTCGGGGACGTCCTGCCCTAGGCCCCCCATACAGGGGGCGGGGTCCTCCTCCCCCGGGCAGGCCGGGGTCAACCCCAGGGAGTCTATCTCCTCCATTAAGGAGGAGAAGGCGCCCCCCCCTGCCACCCCGAGGGCCTCTGCGGCACCAGCGGGGGGTTTAGGTGGCATTGCGGCTGGGGGGGCTCCGGGCGAGGACTCTTCCGGCGGGGACTCCAGAGGGGCGATGGTATTGCCGACGTCTGCCACCACGACTTCCTCGGTCGGCGCCCCTCGCTGGGCTCTGGCAGGGGGCGCGGCGGCAGGCCTAGCCTCAGGAGCCCCCCTCCGCTTGGCCTTGCAGGGGCTCTCGCTCCCCTCGGCTATTGGCGGGAGGGGGGGCTGGGCTCCGGCCTTGCGCTTCCGGCGCCGACCCTGCACGAGCACCCAGCCCTCCAAGGTGGAGGGCCGGGCAGCGGGGGCAGAGGCAGGGGGCAAGAGGCCAGGAGTCAGGGTGTGGGGAAGTGGAGGTGGGACAGCAAGGGAAGGAGACGCCTCCCCCTGGGGCATGCCCCCTCCGGTGCCCGACCCTGCCGGCCCTGGCTCCCACCCCTCCACAGGCCCCGCTGGACTGCTCCGGGCTGCTCCGGGCGTCAGCGGGGCCCGTCAGCTCGCCCGGGCGAGCCGGGGGGGGGCGCCCCCGGGGCCCGGGCGCAGGTGACAACTGCCGGCAGAGGGGGGGCGGCCACAGGGACCGGCCGGCTGCTGGGGGCGCCGCCGATGGTCTGGCTGGCGCCCTCCTGGGTCCCGGGGGTCCCGGGCCTCCCTCCTTGCCGGGCCAGGGGGCAGTCCCTCCGGACGTGCCCCGCCGCCCGGCAGAGGTAGCACCGGGCCTCCCCCGAGGTATAATGGACCCGGTACTGGGCCCCTTGATGGGGCACCAGAAACGACCCCTCTAGCGCCTCTCCGCCACGCGCCACCGCCGGCAGCAGCTGGAGCTGTACCTGCCGGCGGAACGAGAGGACGTGGCGGAGGGCGGGGTCCTTGCAGCCGAGGGGAAGCGGGCTGATGGTGGAGAGGGGCTTCCCCAGGGAGGCAAGGGAAGGCAGAAGGGCGGCATTGGGGAGGAAGGGCGGAACGGAGGACAGGACCACCCGTACGCCCAGGTCCTCCAGGGGCTCCACGGGGACGTGGAGACCCCCCACCGCCAGGCCCGTCTCCACCGCCTCCTGGGCGGCGGCCTCCGAGGCAAGGAAGAAGACCACCTTGCCATACATACGGGAGGCCGCCACCACGGCCGGGGACCCCACCACCCGCGCCATCGCCCGCACGTAGGTCTCCACGTGGGGCGAGGCAGGCACCAGGAGGCACCGGACCCCATGCCTCCTGGTAAGGGTGGAGAAGGGGCCCCGGCCACCTGAGATGGTGCTGGAGGCGGTGGTCGGGGCAGGTGTCTTAGCGGCGGCCGGCGGGGGGCCCGCGGCCACCTGGGCGTACGCCCTGGGGGCGCCGCCACCCCCAGAGCTGGTGGAAGGGATAGCGGGAGAGGGTAGAGGGAGAGGAGAGGCCCCAGCCACAGGAGATGGTGTCTTTTTGGCGGGGCCTTTGCCTTTCTTTTTGCCCCCCTGATTTTTCCTCCCGACCGAGGGAGCGGCCCCCCCCAGATTAGGGGGGGGCAGGAGCCGTGGTGGCAGCAGAGCCCCTGGTGTCCCCGCCAGAGTCGTCCTCCGCCCGCACCTGGGGCCTGACTCCCGGCAGCTCAGCGGGAGCAGGAGGACCGGTTGTTGAGGGCAGGGACGGGGCTTCAGGGTGGGAGGGAGGGGCAGGAGTGTCTATGGGGGGGGGCCCGGCCCCAGGCACACCCGCCATCTTGGGAAGGGGTGGGAACGGTTCGTTAGGGGAGGGGGATAAAGGAAAGGGAGGGAGAATATGGGGGGAGGGGAGTGGAAAAGGGAGGGGAAGGGATGGGGACGGAGGGGGAAGGGGGGTGACCGCTCCTCCCCGCTAGGCTGG
>ML675624.1:40317684-40383148 GCA_007922155.1 Mesoclemmys tuberculata
TCCCACGGTTGCTGCCACAACACCGGAGGCAGAGGACCCACGGGGGGCGGAGTACATCTACCTTCTCCCCCCCCCGCTACACTGGTGTCAGAAGTGGGATCGGCGTGCGCAGCAGTTAAAAGGGGGAAAGGCAAGGCAAGACAATAAAGGAGGGGGGGGCCTTCCCTTTTCCTCCACCAAGATGGAAGACGTGGTCAAGGCCCTCGTACAGGCCACGGCATCCCAGCAAGAGGCCATCAGGGTCCAGCTGGCCACCCAACAGGAGGCGGTGAGGCTCCAACAAGAGACTAACCAATTGTTGATCAGCCAGGCCAACCAGGACCGTGCCCTCCTGCGTGAGGTGATAGCCCAGCTAAGGGCCATGTCTTCCCACACCCCGGGGACAGTGTCAGGCGGGGCGCAATCCCTACGAGCCGGCCACTTCTTGCAGAAGATGACGGCAGAGGATGATGTGGAGGCGTATCTCCTTGCCTTTGAGCGGATTGCTACCCGGGAAGCTTGGCCATTACCTCAGTGGGCTGGGATCCTGGCCCCTTTTCTGTGTGGGGAGGCCCAGAAGGCCTATTTCGACCTGCCCAGCGTTGCTGCCGCGGACTATCCCCAGTTAAAGGCGGAGATTCTGGCTCGGTTGGGGGTGACGACGGCCGTACGGGCCCAGAGGTACCATGATTGGAAGTACCGGGAGGGCAAGGCCCCACGGTCGCAGCTGTTCGACCTTATTCACCTGTCCCAGAAGTGGCTGCAGCCAGAGACCCACCAGCCAGAAGAGATGCTGGGGACTTTGGTTATTGACCGGTTCATGCGGGGACTACCGGCTGACCTCCGGGCGTGGGTAGGGCAGAATGACCCCTCGTCCTACGATGACTTGATTGCCCTGGTGGAACGGCGGGTGACAGCCAGAGGCCTCTCCCAGGCTACCAGGGAAGGCCTTAGCCGGGCCAGACCATCTGCCCCGGTCCCTGGGGCCCGACCCCCCGAGAACCCAGGGAAGGCCAGGTGGAGGTCTAATGAAAATAAGGGTCCCCTAGAGGCCACCAAAGGGCAGGGAGACGCGGGCAGAGGGGATGGAGACAGGCCCTCTAGCCCTAAGGCCAAAGGGACACCTAGGGCCCCCTACCGGTGCTATGCCTGTGGAGAGTGGGGACACATAGCTGCCCAGTGCCCCCATGCTGAGGAACCCATGCAGTGTAACGTGGGGAGCTGGTCCGACCCCTGTGGCCTGATCCACCTCGTGGGAGTGGCCCTAGCACCCCATAGATATACCAGACCAGTGAAAGTAAATGGGGAGGAAACCCTAGCATTAGTTGACTCCGGGAGCGCCATTACGCTTATCTCAGGGAAATTCGTGAAGCGCAGTCAACTGACCCAGGCTAAGCGCACGGGGGTAACGTGCGTCCATGGGGCTGTAAGTTACTACCCCACCATCCCCGTGGACATCACAATACAAGGGGTTGTCACTCGGGTGACTGCAGGGGTGGTGCCCAGACTCCCCTACCCCACCCTCATCGGAAGGGACTTCCCAGGATTTGGGACCCTTCTACCTCCGGAGGTCTCAGGGGATGGGGAGGAACAGGAGGCTGCTGGGGTAACTGTTCCCTCAGACATCCACCCCCCAATGTTCTCCGAGATGGCCCCAGATTTAATGCCGGCCCCAGGGAAGGGACGGAAAACTAAAGCGGAGAGGAGGGCCGCTAAGGCCCTGGGTACCAGAATCCTGGCCCAGGGGCTGAAACCAGCTATGGTGGGGAGGCGGACCCGGGCGGCGGCTAGGGAGGCAGCCCAGGGAGGGGAGCCCATAGTAGACCCCGAGCCGAGCCACCCCGAGCCAGAAGCCGTTGAGGGGAGCGCCCTCCCAGGAATAGAGCAATCAGGAGCGGGGAGAGAAAGCTTCGCCCGATACCAGGCCAATGACCCAAGGTATGTCACGGCCCGGAAGGAGGTAGCGGTAGTCAATGGAGTCCCGATGGAAAGGAGGACCCCAGGCCCGGGGCCATACTTCATGTTGAAGGGGGACCTGTTATACCGAGCCACCGAGACGGATGGAGAGGAGGTGCTCCAGCTGCTGGTACCCCAAAAGCACCAGAACGCCGTGCTCAACTTGGCTCACAGCCACCTCTTTGGAGGGCATTTAGGCGTAGAGAAAACCCTGGCACGAGTTCTACGGAGGTTCTTCTGGCCGGGCGTGTACGAGGACGTGCGGTGCTATTGCTCCACCTGCCCTGAGTGCCAGCTGCATAGCCCCCCGCCACGTTTGCGGGCCCCCCTAGTGCCGCTACCCATCATAGAGGTCCCGTTTGAAAGAATCGCGATGGACCTAGTGGGGCCGCTGGAGAAAACAGCCAGGGGACACCAGCACATCCTCGTTGTACTCGATTATGCCACCCGGTACCCCGAAGCCATCCCCTTGCGGAGTGCCATGTCTAAGGTAATCGCCACAGAACTGGTAAAGATCTTTGCCCGAGTGGGACTACCAAAAGAAATACTTACGGATCAAGGGACTCCATTTACGTCAAGATTAATGAAGGACTTATGCACCCTGCTGTGGGTACGAGCCTTACGGACCTCTGTCTACCACCCCCAGACGGATGGTCTCGTGGAGAGGTTCAACCGGACCCTCAAGGCCATGATAAGGAAAGTGGTGAGCCGGGATGGGAAAGACTGGGACACCCTGTTACCCTACCTGATGTTCGCCATCCGGGAGGTCCCGCAGGCCTCCACAGGGTTCTCCCCCTTCGAGCTGCTGTACGGGCGCCACCCCTGGGACATCCTGGACATAGCCAAGGAGACATGGGAAGAGGGGCCCGCCCTGGGGAGGAACGTCATTGACCATGTACTCCAGATGCAGGACCGAATTGCCCGGGTTACCCCCATCGTGCGGGAGCACCTTGAGAAGGCCCAAGAAACCCAGCGGACTTACTATAACCGTCAAGCCACAATTCGGCGATTCCAGCCCGGTGACCGGGTGATGGTTCTGGTACCGACTGCCGAGAGCAAGCTGCTGGCCCAGTGGCAAGGGCCCTACGAAGTGATCGGGCCCGTAGGGGAGACCAACTACAAAATCCGGCAACCAGAACGCCGGAAACAGGAACAGATATATCATGTGAACTTGTTAAAGCCATGGAGGGCCCGAGAAGCATGTATGGTAGCCCAGGAGGGGGTACCACTGGAGCAGGTGAAAATATCCCCCGACCTGACGCCAAACCAAGCGGCCGAGGCAGCGGAGGTGATAAGCCGCTACCCGGACGTCTTCACAACCCGCCCCGGACGGACAAAGGAGGTAGCCCACGACATCATCACCAACCCTGGGGCCAGGGTCACGATGAGGCCCTACCGGGTACCTGAGGCCAAAAGACAAGAGATTAGAAAAGAGGTGCAGAGGATGTTGGAGATGGGCATCATTGAGGAGTCTCACAGCCAATGGTGTAGCCCGATAGTGCTGGTGCCAAAGCCTGACGGGACTACCCGATTTTGCAATGACTTTCGCCGCCTGAACGAGGTATCCAAGTTCGATGCCTACCCCATGCCCCGCATAGACGAACTGGTGGACTGAGTTGGCAGGGCCCGCTTCTTGACGACCCTCGACCTGACCAAGGGGTACTGGCAAATTCCCCTAACGGAAGAGGCGAAAGAGAAGACAGCGTTCTCTACCCCGGACGGACTTTTCCAATATACTGTCCTCCCTTTTGGCCTCCACGGGGCCCCAGCCACCTTCCAGCGGCTGATGGACAAACTGTTGCACCCCCATATTGACTATGCCGCGGCGTACCTTGATGATATAGTCATTTATTCCCCGGACTGGGAGACCCACCTAGGGAAGGTGGAGAAGGTGCTGGATACTCTAAGGCGAGCGGGTCTTACCGCGAATCCAGCCAAATGTGCTATTGGTCTGGCAGAGGCCAGGTACCTTGGGTACATCGTGGGGAGAGGGACGGTAAAACCCCAACTGAACAAGCTGGGGGCCATCCAGGACTGGCCCCGACCCAACCGGAAGAAACAGGTCCGGGCATTCTTGGAGGTAGTGGGGTACTACCGGCGATTCATCCCCCATTTTGCTACCAGGGCCAGCCCCCTAACTGACTTAATAAAGGCGCGCGGCCTGGATATGATACGATGGACCCCAGCAGCCGAAGAAGCCTTTGCGGACCTACGTACAGCCCTTTGCAGCAACCCTATACTCCTCGCCCCTGATTTCACCAAAGACTTTATTCTGCAAACCGATGCCTCCGAAGTGGGGCTGGGCGCGGTATTGTCGCAGATGGTAGGAGACGAGGAGCACCCCGTGATGTACCTCAGCCGCAAGCTCCTCCCGAGAGAACAAAGATATGCAGTGGTGGAGAGGGAGTGTCTAGCAGTCAAATAGGCAATGGAGGCCTGCTGGGACGGCGCTTCACCCTGGTGACTGACCATGCCCCACTACAGTGGATGCAGCGAAACAAAGAAAAGAACGCGAGGGTGACCCGATGGTTCCTGTCCCTACAACTGTTCCAGTTCATCATTCAGCACAGGGCGGGCTGCCGCCATGGGAATGCGGATGGGTTGTCCCGGGTCCATTGCTTGGCGTCCCAAGTTGCCCAACCCAGTGGGATTGAGCAGGGGGGGAGGATGTGTGACAGGGTCAGGCCTGACGGCTATGCCAGAGTACTGGAAGGCAGGTATATCAGCCCCAGGCTCAGCAAAGCCCTGTTCCCCGGGTGACTCAGCAGGGGGCCTGATTAGGCAGTTAGGCCAGCTGGGGCTGCTTAACCAATCAGGCCAGCTGAGGCCAATCAGAAAGCCCCGCCCCAAACACTCAAAAGCCTGCAGGGCAGGCAGTCAGTTGTGGAGTGAGGAGTCTGGAGTAAGGAGGTGTGGAGTTTGGAGAGTAGAGTTTGGAGTTTACAGTTTATTGATTAGAGTTTGCAGTTTGAAAACCTGCAGATTGGAGCTGGCAGTCTGCAGTTTGCAGCCTGCAATCTGCAGAAGCTTGGAGTTCCCACGGTTGCTGCCACAACACCGGAGGCAGAGGACCCACGGGGGGCGGAGTACATCTACCTTCTCCCCCCCCCCGCTACAGTGCATACAGTCACACTTTCACTTTCATGTGCTAAAAATAAAAAAGGCTAGCACTCATAAACAGAGAGCAAAAGACAAAAAGGAAAAGTCAGATACTTAAGAAAACAGGCCATTGTTGTGTTCATTTAGATGGAATTTACACATAAAAAATGTTAATATAATCCACTCACCACCCAACATTAAATAGTATTAAGCCAAGTTCAGCATTTGGTATACAGAGACCTCAGCTGCTTAGTACCATGGCCAGCAGACCACTAAAAATTATTTTAAAGATAAAAAAAGAAGAAAAAGCATTTGAAATATAACTCTCATAATGTCGGACCTGTAACTACAGTCAAGCAGGCAGACAGTGATGTTCTGCTGGCACACTGCTTCTAACGAGTAGGGTTCCTTTGACTGCAGAGAAAGACTGGTCAAAGGCAGGAGAGGCCTGTTTGTGGATGTTGTGACTTCCTTCCCCTCTTGTAATCAGCCCCGAAGACTCTGGAATATCGGTGTTCCTTCAGGCAGTTTGTTGACCCAAAAGACGAGGTTTCTCAGCCTTATCTTTGGTTCTTACAGTTTGTGAAACATCACTTATTTTGCCTTGCAGCATCTCCCTCCAAGGTTTCTGGCCAAATCAGGTGTGAGGCCTAGCTGGGGTGTCACGAAACTTGATCCAATTAAGTTGGAGTTAGGTCATTTTAGTGACTGTCAGCTTGCAAAAGTCCCACTTAAATCAGCAATTTTGAAAAATATTCAGTGTTCTGCATACCAGAGAGGCTGCCATCTGCGACCCTCTCCCCCGTCAGGGTGAAGAGGTCTTGGAATAGCACTGTGACACCAGTTTACGGAATGTTCTATATAAAAATCCTATAAAATTGGTTAATTGGAAATAAACGCTAGCCCCAAACAGTTACTCGATATCTTTTAACAGTAAAATAAAAATAAGTGCAAATTTATGTTCAATTTTATCAGCTTCATTTTATTTTAACAATGAGGCATTTTACAGTGATCTTCCTATTTGGAACTGAGATATGTATGTATATATATCAAACAGCTTATCTTTTGGAACTTTCATCTTGGTAGATAAAGGTTATTTTAAAACCTATCAAGGTGAAACCTAAACTAAAAATTTAAATTTTATATAGGGTCTATATTGCATTATAAGCTATTCCTCCCACATTACAGTTGGTGTTAACACTATTGTTTCATATTTTACATGCAGAGGCATCTGTTGTATTGCAGATACCACTGGTGGGAACTGTAGGCAAATGATAACTTTTCAAAGGAATTTGATGCTTATGTCCTTTATATAGATAGTAGGGACCATGTCTATGTAATTAGAATCAATTTATAGAAGGTTCTGAGTTTTATTTCTTTCTATACCCCCATGTAGATAGCTCTCTCTCTCTCTTTTTATCATATGATACTCAGCAGTATAATGTCTGAGCATCTCTGAAATATTTATAAGCAGTAATAATAATCATTGTCATAATCATAAATATCACCTAGCGTCCTCTCTCTCTTCACCCATCAAAACACAGCCCTCCTGATTCTTCTTCTCCTGCACTGAATGTAAACAATAGAGGTGAAATTTTCAGAAGCACCTAAGAAAGTTAGAAGCCTAAGCCCTATTTTCAAAAGTGACTTAGGCCCGGATTTAAAAAAATATTTAGATGTGCTCTGCTCAGCATTCCAAAGCCTGAGTCCCCTTTCCAGAAGAGACTTAGGCTCTTAGCCTCTTAAGTGCCATAGACTTTCAAGAAGTCTTAGGCTCTTAAGTGCCTAAATCTGTTTTGAAAATGGGACCTGGGCTCCTGCATCACTGAGGTGCTTTTGAAAATGTTACGGTATAGCTTAACGTAAGGTAGCTAAGATTGACACATTTAAATGAAATATTTAGTTCTGATTGGATAAAAGAAGACACCTAAAATTTCAACAGGGACATCCCTATAAGTTTCCAAATTGGTTTCCCTATTGTAACATGTAACTTCTTCAATATGACTATTACATTTAATTGTTTTTGTGACTATGTTGGAAAAGACACTACATGAAACAAACAAACTGACTAAAATGCATTTAGTTCCATGTGTATATACTTCAGGTGTCTTGACTTTTTGTTTTGCAAAAAGCCAGTAATGTAACTTTTGTCAAAGAGAAAAACTTATGGTCTGCGCACATTCAAAGTGACATCATATTAAACTGAGATTAATCTAAGAAAATTGAAGGATGGCAGGCTACCTAAATATACAAGTAATAGCAACTCATATGCTGCTATTAATTTGTAGGTATAACTGGCCTTTATTAGCTGGGCTGGGATTCATACAGAAACATATGAGTAAGGGCTATTTCGAGACAGCATACCTTAGGAAATAAGAAATAAAAATGCAACTACTGAAAAAGAGATAGAGAAGCAGTTAATGAACTGGGAACCTTTTTGGGCCAAATATTGGTCACCTTACTTGAGTGAATAGTCCCATTGAAGTAACCTCAGGTTTCCTTAGTGCTCAAGCTTTGCCACAAATCCAGAAGAGGCATATAATTGCAGTGTCCCAGAGGCAGACCACAGACCAACCTGTACTGTGGGGGGAAGTAATCAACACCCACTCTGTACAAGGCTTAGATTACTTTTCCCTCCACACCAGTTCTGTTGACTGGTGCATTGGGTGAAGGGAGGGAGCCAAAGCCCTGCCTACTTTTCACTCCTGGCTTGCCCACTCCATGCATGTTAGGCAGAGTTGCTGTCCTGTGGAAGCTATTGTCATCTCTTTGTTTCTAGAGGCATTATCGGTAGCTGGCACAAGGGACTAACAGCTCCTTACTTCCCCTAGCCATGGTCACAACTGTGCCTGAAGTGATTTATAATAAATAAAACCCTATTGCTTACATATGCCACTTTACTCATGGGTAAGGCAAAAAGGATTTGGCCCTTAAAGAAGAGAGAGGCTGTGAAGGAACCAGAATGCGAAACCACAATGATGGTGTCGAACAGTTGCAAGATTTGTTTTGTAAATGACATCTTTTTAACTAGGGACTGACATGGCTTCCCTTCTCAGAATATCAGAGTGTCTCCCAAGTATCTACACATAAAAATACCACTCAGTCATCTTAAATTGATTTGCTGTGCAACACAGTACCTGCAGCAGAGCCAATATGTTATAACTAAGATTTCAGTCTACCACTCTTTTAAGCAGTCTTAGTGGTAACAATAAGTTCTCTTTCTCCTCCCCAGCCTATCCAGGTTGTAGAGAAAGTAGCTTGATTATTTTGTAGTTTTGGGAGGGCTGAATTGTTTGTATGACGATGACATTGTGGAAAAGGGAAGTCAAAATAGGGAGTGTTGGATTTGGTGGTGAGGTTAATAATCATTCTTCCTCCCATAAGGTAGTGAATTCCATAATCTTGACCCAGTTCTTTTGAAAGGATATTTTCATGTGAATTTTTTTTCAGATGAATCTCTGGGTCATAATGGGACTAGAATATGTGTTTTTACCATGCTAAGCATGTTGGAGCCTCAGTCTTGGTCAGGGCTTTGAAGCATTACCATAACACAAATAATTAATGACAGTAATTTAGAATAGGAAAGTAAAGTTAGAAACGTGAAAAAAGTACAGATACTGTATATGAGTGGTATAGCAATTTCCTGTGTATCCTGGAGAGACTGACTATATTGAATTAGGTTTAAGTATCTTTGGTGTCTGTTGTATTAAATGCAAAGTTTATTCAATATTATGGGCTGGGACTGCGTGTAACCTCTCTGGGGGGGCAGATGTGAGGCCTTAGGTTGCATTGAAAACATGCCAGACAATAATGGACTTTTGGGACAATAAATGGGGGGATAACTAGAGAGTGGTTAATGCAAATTCCCTTACCTCTGATTATGCAAAAAACATCCTTTTGAAGCCACACCCTGGATGGGTCATTGTCTGCTGATTACCTGTCCCTGGACACAGATCAAAGACCTGAGTTCTATAAAGAAACAGGCTGATCTGCCAAGTCTGGGTTCTGGTTCTGAATCTGAGGCAGTTATGAACTTGTAATCCCAGGAAAAACTCAGTTGTGTGTTTTGGAGGCCTGACCCCCCTACTCAAGCTCAAGGCTGGAGCTGGGGTAAGCACTGGTTAGCTTTTTAGCTGTGTGTAGGTTCTTTTATTCTGAAATGTTTTCTCTGTAATGCTTTCACTTACAAATAAATGTGCTTGCTAATAAAGAGCTGCATGGCAAGTTAAAACTGAACTGGGCATAGCCTCCAGAGAGAAACCAAAGCAAAGACACTGATCTATTAGGTAGTCTGGTTTGCTGGGAATATTACAATACAGGTAAGGAACTGTACAGCCTGAAAAACACTCAGCTAGGAGAGAGAGAGACATAGGTGGAGAGGTGATGGCTGAGAAGCCAGGACTCTGGAGTAGTGCCTTTGGGGGACTGTGGGTGGGGAATGCAGGTGCAGTTATCCTGAAACTGTGATGCCATAGGAATCAAATGATAGTAGCATCTTGAAAGCCAAGGATTTAATTTCATATTTATTTATTGTAAATATGCCACTACTTTTTTTGCTCAGATAAAGTACATATAAGAGGATTGAACACATTAAGGAATACAAAAAATCACAATCCTAAAACCACCAAAATATTCATCTCCTTTAATCTCTTTCTCTACAAAATAAGTAATATTTTAGCTTGGTTACAAATGCTCAACTAGAATGACAAATGTACTCAGAATCACCCTTGGTTTGAAGTTGTTATGATTGTATTACATTTTGTGCCAATAAATTCCTCAAGGAGTTTTATGCAATTTTTTTCCAGTGTCTGGATACCAATTAAATATGTCATGATGCTATTCATAGTGAAATTTAAGTTTGAGTTTACTGAGTTGACATTAAAACTTAACGTTTACCCACAGTTACCATAGAACGATATCTGAAAAACCTATGAGTTTCCCTATGCTTATCTCAGGAAACTCTGAAGTGCAAGTACATTCAAACTTTTAATGGTGACATTAGAGTTAACCTATAAAGGTAACTCAGATGGAAGTCACTTGGTGTTTTTTTAATCATTCTGATTGGCTAAGCCTATTCATGTGATCAAGAGAGACAACTTTGCTCAACAGAAGTAATTTTCAGGTAGTTTTGCAGAGACGTGAGATGCATTTTATCTGCTCTGTCTTATGCAGCTGGAAAAAATAATATAGTCCTAGCCCCTATGTCTATTTGATTCTAGCCATCTGCTAGAAGGTGACCTCTCTTTATTACCCACTGTAATTATTTTGTGAGTTCTTAGTTTATATTTGAGCTGATGTTATTTTCAGTATTTTCTATTTATATGGGAAAAATTTATTTGTTTTGCTGACATGAGTTCTCTGTTGTTGGATCAACCTGAAGTACAGTGTATAATTCTCAGAAAAAGGCCTTTACCGCTTGATTGTTCTACTCCCACATTTTGGATATAGACAGCCCCAAATGGTGATAAAGTTTAGAGTGTGGTGCATGCTTCAGCTTTGCAGGTGGACTCCCAGGAACAGACTGAAACAACCCCCTGTCCCAAAACTCTGGGAAAGTTTACTTAAAGATCTGAATGTTGAGACTTAAGTACATCTCTACTACACACAATATACACCCCTTTAGTAACTTCCCATAAGTGAGAAATAGCTTAACATTACTACACTCTTTCAGATTCCTTAGCTTTTTCTGTAGAGTGTCATACAGCTTTAATTTCCAACATGGCTCTGTACAAGCCTTATCTGCAAAGGTGGCTGAGTGCACACTAAGTCAATATATCCTTAGCCACCTTGACCCCATGCCCCTTTTCTCAGCCAGTGCAGCCCCCCTATTGGATTGCATGAGCTAACCAATGATCCTCCAAGAGGAGGAGAGGTAACACTTACTTTCCATGACCACTATAATCTCTTCTGGTGGACTTTCAGCCACTGAGTCTTGCATTTGATTTTATGCTGTTATTAACTGTCCCAAGATATAGATCATAATGGACCAGATTCTCTCCTGTACCAGAGCTCTGCTCAGTGCAGGAGAAGGGTATATTTTGGCCACAGAGGACATGGTTATTGCTCTCTTTTTCTAGGACTTACTCCAGGCATGACAGCCATTCTAAGCTGTGCCACTGATATAGGGTCCTTAATGGGGTTACCAAAAACATTCAAATTTTAAAAAATTTCTGATGAAAGCATGTACATATTTTTCCTGATGAGTGTTCCCATTCTTTGACCAGCTCTACTCTTTAATCAACCCCATGCCAGTAGAAGACAGGGGTACCATAGCATAGCTGCATCATGCCTTTTTTGTTGCACCTGGTGCAGACCCAACTATGGCATGTGTCTGTAGTCAGGAATTTTTCTTAGACCAGGGGAATTCTTTGCTGGGTATTTGAAGCCAGATTACAGGCCCTGGATGCCATTGCAGTAACCAATCACCAGTAAAAACTCTAGATAATCTGGCCAAATGTCATAAATGGCTGATATACTGTCTCTAGTGCCCTTTCCAGATATGGACACATTGTTTTGGTGCTTGAATGTGAGTGGACATTAGAACTGGGGGCCCAAAGATTTTTCCTCATTTTCAAAATAAAGTTGTTAAAATGATTTAGCTTTCCCTCTCCCCTGTTTTATATAGAATTACACCACTACGGAGCCCTTATAAGTACAAGAACACTAATTCTAACATACTACTTATGGAACCAAATTGCAATGGCTAGTAAATACTGAGTATTTACTAAGTAAAATTTTGATGAAAACTGTGTCCCCATATCTATTTGTTTTCTTATGATAAAGTGTGATCTAAATTAGGATCACTATTAAAAATGCATAATCAGTGCAACAATTAGAAAGGAGAACAGATGGCTTATTTCTTAAAATCCTATTTCACAAAAGAAATTGTAGGCATTAAAAGACAGTAATTGCAACACTTTAATAATGTTTGGTCATAAAATCTGTTTATAGTCACAATCTTGTTAACAGAATATAATTAAAAGGGGAAAAGTGAAAGATATTCAGATTTCTTCCTCATACTATCTTCTGTTCACTAAGGCCTTGTCTATGCTATGGTGACTATAGTGGCATAGCTAGGGCACCATAGCTACACCAGGATAACCCCATAGTGTAGCCGTAGCCTAAAGCAACTGAAGAGTTTTTTCCATTGCCATGGTTAGACCACCTCTCCAAGTGATAGTCCCTAGGTTGAAGGCAGCATTCTTCTGTCAAGCTTGCTGAGCCTGTCTATATTGGGCGGTTAGGTTGGCATAGTTACTGCCATCAGGGATGTTGATATTTCACAACCCTGAGACCCTAGCTATGTGGAACTAAGTTTTAGTTGTAGACCAGAACTTTTATGATGAAAATTAAGATAAACCCTTTATTATGAACAGGAATTATGTATAGAAATGAGATAACAAAATTCCTACTTCTTTGTGTAGCTGCAGCCTATGACTGCCTTGTACTGAACTGCTTTGTTTTGCCATGATAGTCTTTCACAGATGCTTTTGACTCTTCCATTTGTAAGTGCTCTTTGGACCATGCATGCTGCTGCAATGTTGTCACTTAGGACCTAATCATAAGCCCACTAAACCAAATAGGTTTAGAAAGGTTCTCTTCTAAGAAGCTCTGAAGGCTTTATTAAATCTCTGACTTCCTTGCCTTCAAATATCCTCAGGATCTTAGACTCCAAATTGAAATTCTTAGATTGAAAGTGTTTAGGAACCCTCTGTAGAGACTAGAGCACTGACACAAGAGATGGCCCAAACCAGAGTTTGAGGATATTCAGAGCCAGGGTTTTGGTTCTTCTCATTATAGAAAGAAAGTCCAACAGCAAAGTGATCCGAAATGCCCTACAGTTTGGACTTGTTAATTTCTGGGGTTCTCTGACAGATATTAACCCATTGGAGAGTTTTGATGTCTTAGTTGCCTCTTCATTTATCAAAGGGAAAAACATATGCTTTCTCAAATGTACAATATAAATCATACAAGTATAGATTCTGTAAGTCAGCTCTCCTGGATCCACAAATACTCATTCTTGGGCAATAAATGCCTCATACAGCATCACTGAAGTCAATGGGAATTTTGCTGTTGATTTCAATGAAAACAAGATCGGGGCTAAAGTTTCATTTCTTCAAGTACTGTGCCAACTATTAGAGCTGTCTAGGCAGCATTTTACAAAGGGAATAACAGGAGGGCACAATAATAATTTATTCTACAAGTAACAAAATTGGACTTTTCAACTTATTTCTTTAAAAATTGAATGAATGAGGAGAATCCTCCGCAGTTTTCTGACTCGTACTACAATTGTTGAATCCCAAAGCTGTGCATCAGACAGGAGGAATTGAAGGCAAACTTTAAATTCAGCTTATTGCAACATGTGGTCTCAGTTTTATTCTTACTGTATATTCAGTATATTACTGAATATATTACTGTATATTCAGCACATCTTTCACAATGGGGCTCGAAAGAAAAAAGAATCAAAGAAACAATAATTCCAGACTAGCTAAAAATGAGCAAAAATAATGTATCTGTTTTTTTTTCCAAATTGTATTTAGGATTTTATCTTACTCAGCTGTATCATTAGAAAAACTACCATCAATAATATTTTCTCTGTGTGTGGCCCTAGAAAAGAATTTGGATAGAGAACTATGGAGGAGGGCCATTTGAAGCTCCCCTGGAGAAAAAAAAGTGTGTGTAGATAAATTTAGACTAAATTCTGCTCTGCTATCCCCATGTAACCTCTTTGAGATTAATGGGGTGCAACAAAGGGCAGAATCTATCCTTAAGTATTTTTGGTTCAGATTTTGGTTTAATGGTCGAGAACTATATGGTTCAGAGGATTGGTAATGAATGAAATATGAAATCTTTTACCTCCAAGACACAAGGTCAAATCTAGTCAGAAATGGTGGTGACTGGGACCTATTCAGAAATGAGTTGCTAGTCTCTAGTCAGTTCCTAGGAACAGCTGTCCATTTCACAAAAGTCTGGGGAATTTGTATATTTTTTTTCTTAATTTTTTAATAGGAAATCTAGCCATGCATATTTTGACATGGTACTCTCCAATCTAATTATTAGTTAAGCAATCCCTGTAGTATGTAGGTAAAGACATTAGCTGATCTCTGCAGGAACATAATCAAAATATATACAAATTCTTGCATTTTGCCAATGTATCCAAAAGCTGGAGTTCCTCATCTGGGGCCAAGCTGTATGTGGCTGCCGTCATAAAGCCCACCCCTCTCTGTCTTGTGCTGTTGCAGAGAGGCTAGAAAAAATATCAGTCAACAACTCTTCTAAGTGCATACCTGCTTATAGAGAAGAAGCGTGTGTGAGATATGGCACTTTCCTGTAACATATTTGGAAGATATTACTGTATTAAATATATGTATCATTGTAATCCCCAGGGGAAAGGGTGACCACATCCTTCCAGGAACTAAGCATAGTGTGTGGTGTCACTCAGCCTGTGACACCTCTATAGAGGTACCATCTGAAGAGGCTGATTCAAACTGGATTCTCCAGAGACCAACAGACAAATAAAAGATTTTTGGAAAATAGCCTTAGTTTAAACTGGCTCAGGGCCTTCTTTCAGATCCAGCAAATGGACAGGACATTGGTCTAAGGAGGCCTCCCATCCTTAGGCAAGTATTGGAAGGACTGACACCTGGCAGAGCCTGAGGGAGGTGTTGTAGATGACCCTCGTTCAGCTTTTTAGCATGTGTGTAGTTTCCTTTAGTGGTTTTAATGTTTTCTTTGCAATGCTTTCACCTTCAGCATAAATGTGCCTGCTTAGAAACAGCTGTGTGGTAACTCCCAAGGGGGGCAATTATGCTGTTTGTAGCCTCTAAGGCGAAAGCAAAGTGCAGACACAGACTTGATTATTCAGTCTGACTTGATGGGGAACTTTGTGTGGCCAGGGAACGATGCAGCCTGGAAAAACCAGGATTAGGAGGAAGAGAGGCACAGGTCTCTGCTGAAGAGAGCTGGGAGCCAGAAGCCTAAAAGTAGGTGCCCTTGTGGGACCATAGAACTCTGACCTGTAACACAGTTGTCAAGAGCAATGAGCACAGTACTGGGGTCCAAATCTCCTGCATTCTAGCCCAGCTCTGCCAAGTACTTGTAGTATGTGCTGGAAGCAAGGTGCTTCACAGCTGTCTGCCTCTGTTTGGCCATTTATAAAATAACACTTGCAATACAGACCTTAACAGTGGAAGTGTGAAGATTACGTGGTGAAAGTGACTGACTACACGCTTAAAGATGTGTGAACGGGTGAAGTGTTTCTGTTCTAATGTCTTACACAAAAAACTGGGCATTTAACTGAAGAAGAAATGTAAATATGTAAATTAAATTAGGAAAGAATCTGCTGCTCGGATTCAGAGCATTGCTGGTGCGTTAGTGTACCCTACTTGTGGATGGGAATGTCACTTGCACATTGGACTCAGCTGACATCAAAGAACTCTCTGGTGCATAAACCACGCTCTAAGGAGTGATGGTGCCATTCATTTGAAATTATATCTAAAAATGGGGAAATCTTCTGTGTGTAAACTCTTGGGATGTTACAAATATTATTTAGTTTGGTTTTATACAGAATCTCACATCGCAAACACAAATACTTGTAATGAGTGTTCTATTTATGCAGAATATGCACGCACAAGTGGAAAAGGACTTTTGTTTGCTGAAGCTGAAAAACATATGGTAAATGTAGTTTTATTTCCATGAAATTCTATTTGCATATAGAGCCTGGAATTGTCTGCAAAATCTGTTCTGGAGCCTTTCTATAAAATTTGTACTCATTTTTCACTGTTAATTTCCATATGCCTCTATTGCATTCAGGGACTACATGGACTCCATCTGCTAATTGAATACCCAAACGTTCTTGTTACGTGATAATTAAAGGTTCTTTGTAGTCTAATCAATTAGGTGTCTGACTTTGAAAGAATGTTGATTCAAATCCGATTGAGGTTAGGTTTTCAGTAAATGTGCTATTATGAATGTGTTTGTTCAATTGTGGTGATATGGATGAATGAAGTCTCACCACTAAATTAATTTTCTAAATAAAACAGAAAGTGATACTGTGTACCTGACCAAAAGAAAAGAGAGTACAACCAAAACTATTTGTGAAAAGAATAGTGTAAATAAATATCCTAATGACACAAAGGAAATTAGGGTCTCTTCCAATAATCCAGAATACATAAACCTAAGGATGGTGGGAGGACAAAGTTGGTTTTGACTGGTTTTGAAGCATTAGTAAATGAGAAATTCCAGTCAGTGGATGAAAAGTGATATATATCTTTATCTATATATATTTCTAATTGTGGTGTTTTGCTCTGAGTGACTTCATGATCCTCTAGGTCCCGCTCATTAGCATAAGAGTAATGGCTGGAGTAAAAGTTATTACACAAATCTTTGAAATGAAACCAGACACAGAACTGAATGATCCAGACTGACTTTATGGTTTGAACAATTACTCATTCTGACAGAGTTTTGATATGAACAGGTGAAACGTGATGGTTTCTACTGTGTTTCTCCTTGAGATTTTGGGTTTCTTTAATGCCCTCCGTTCCAAATCACTGTTTAACTGAGTTGTGCAAACTCTCACAGGCCAACAAAATGCTCACGTGAACTGCTGGGGAGTGAAACTGATAAAATTCATACCACAGCTGTAGTAAACCTTATGGAAATAATATGGAAATATCCTTATGGCTATTTAAGGATTCTCTGCTAGGTTACTGTTCTTCCTCTCATAATCTTCCATCATATGTTTGAAAGGATTGAGGAAAGCAAGTTTATTGCTGTAATCTAAATAACCCCTTGTGATTGATAGTGTTGAAGGCTGCTGACAGAACCAGAAATATAAACATAGTTACTAAACCAACAGTACTTTACAAGCATAGATAACTGTCTCCTGTCCTCAGCCACAAGCCATCTACCACCAGTGCCACTAGAGCTGTCTCCATCATGTATTTTTCAATCTGAAATTGGTTATGAAAGATACAAATTTGGGTGAACGCAGATCTTGCTAGAATTTGCTAGCCACCATTTTCACAACACAACGGCCAGGGAAGGAACAGTTGTTGACAGGATGGCACAATCATTGACTTCAAGTTACTCTGTTCTGATAATTTTTTGAACTGTTACATGCTATAGGGTAGCTTGTAGGTTGCATTTATGATGTTGGTCAGTAGTAAGTCTGTGGCCAAGTGCTGCTGTTCTTTTGCTAGCCAACAGTGGCAAGGTTCTGTTTAATGGGGGTAACACGGCTATCCACTAGTGCTGCTGATAATGTTATTGGGTTAAACTCTGCCACGGAAGGTGGAATGGTTGCTGCTGTCTGCCCTGATTTTGTTTCCTCAGGACCATGAGAGCAATTTCCATGTAGAGGCTCTCTTCTCAGTGAGGTGACAAGGTCCTTATGGGGAAAATCCCAGTGGCTTTTCAGAGCAGAGGGGAAGAAATGTAGAGGAATGAGTCTCTGCAGTTTAAGGGTAAGCAGGGAGAGAGTAGAGACAAGGAGAATCAAACTCATGGAGTTCACATGAGCAGCCTTCTGTACAAATGAATTGGGATTAGAAACAGAATGTACATATTAACATAGAAACACATTATTACTTCTTAATTATTACTATTTATTCTGTCTATTTTAAAATAATCCAACCACTTAGAATGTTACAAAAATCATTAACTATGGAGAACCTTAACCTTTCTGTGGGGTTAAACACTAACATCTCTCTGAGGTACTTAGTTCTTCTGTTCTTCAGTTTATGGAACCCACATGCTTTGTACTGCAGCATTTGTCTTAGTTTCTCCTGGGGAGGGAGAGACAAGCAGTGGGAGGAGACATGGATCTTAGTTGGGTACTCCATGTCCCTGCACAAGTGCAGAGAGCAAGGCAGAGCAGCTCAGTTAGAAGGATCCAGAAACAGCCAGGAGAGGATGTTGCTGTTAGCATACATGCTCAGTAGCTTTCTGAGACTGTAGAGGAGCTTTTCATGGTTGGCAACCAACCTGGCAGGTGACACCTAGACACATTCTGAGAGCTGGGCTAATCAGAGTGAAGGGGAGAGCGGAAGGGAAGGGAAGGTTATAACTACAGGAGGTAAAGACAGCCTTGTGGACTCAGTATCTGATCAGCTCAGGACCAAGAGAGATGTCTGCTGTGAGGGCTGGGTCCCAATCCTTGTAGCACTTTGGGTACAGGTTAGAACTATTCCAGCTTTATATACTAGGCAACCCTCCATTAGGATAATGTTTTGTCACCCTGCTGTGTTTTATGGAACTATAGGGGAAGCTCGGGAGGAGCAATTTTTACCCTAACTGTTACAGAGCCTTTGCAACTTTTAGGTATCAGCTACTGCTCTAAACTGGGATTCTCTCAGAGAGAGAATGGAGCAGCACTTAGTGAGGTGAATACTTGCTTGACTTAGCTGGGCTTATGGGGAGATGGTGCCCTGCAGAGTGAAAGCCTTGTAGTGATAACTAAGATTTTGTTTATTCAGATCTTGAACTAAAAAATCCTCAACATTTGATTCAGAACTGTCTCACCATATACATATCTATCCTATGTAACCAGCATGGTTCTGCTACATTGCTTCCATCAGTTTGTTATACCCACGTACTGCATTTTGTCTTAAATTAGATTGCTGGATCTTCCAGACGGGGGCTTTTTCTTACTATTGATACAGTGCCCTAGAGCAATGGGAACTCAATCCTGATTGGAGCTTTTAGATGGCTATTGTGATACAAATAATATCTGGGTGGGAAAACAATGAATCCAAGTTTGTAAGAATTTAAAAGGACACCCCCTTCTATAAAATCATGGGGTAATTTTTATGCAAATATCATCATAAAATGCATATCTTATTACATTTCATGTTCAGTCAGTGGCAGCAATATTTCTTACTCATTATTAAATTCTTAGATGGATTTTTTTAATTGCTAACAATCCATTGGAATGCATTGAAATCTGGTTAATTTCTTATTTTTGCTTGCTGTTTTTGTGTAGTGTATTTAATTCTTTCTGAATGTCAACAGAAATATTCCCTGCTGAGTGTGAAATTGATGGCACATGTGGAATTCATGATATTTTCTTGCCTTCCTTCATTGCTGATGTGCAGAAGTACTTAGCATATATAGTATAGATGGGAATAAAGATTTTTTTTTATCAAATGCACTTTTGCAATCATGTGCAATGAAGACACACGATGATGAAACTTGCAGTGGCAGAAAATATTTTTCTTCTCCATACTTTTGAAGATGCATTTTGCAATCCTGGGTTTTTTAATTTAACGTTAAAAAAGCATCAATGACCGTATGCTACAGAATTATTTTGTCAACCAAATAAAAAGCTGTGAACAAATACACAGATATTCTGAGTGTATTTAGTACTGTTGCACCATTAATATATAGAAAATTAGAGATAAGAATTCCTAAAGCAACAGATTTTTGAAGCAAGCTTTTCAAAAGCAATAAGTGACTTGGGGAGCCTCAGTTTTTGGGTTCCCAACCTGAGACATTTTAAAGGGGCTTTAATATCTAAAGGTGGGTGTTTGGCACTCTCTGAAAATCAGGCTCTTTTAAGCTGTCTCATATTAGGCTCTGAAAAATGGAGGCACCCAAAGTCTTTAGTCACATATGAATTTCATGGTCATGGTCTTGTATTTTATTTGCAATTTGTTATTAGTTACTTATTTGCAAGTATTATTACTGGGATTTAGGCTAAGACTTTCTGAACAAAGTATTTTGGATTATATGCTGCTTCCCCCTTTAGTCTATCAGATAACAGTTCTATAAAACTGAAGCTTGAGTCTTTTTTTGTTTGGAAATAGACCAGAGCAGTTACTTGATGTAATCATCCAGGCACTTTATGCCTAGTAAGAAAAGCTTCTTTTCAAAAAGACTTGAAAATCCTCGGGGAAAAAAGGTAAATTTAAAAAAATGCTCAAATGTGATGCAGAGCACAGCTCACAGGAGCGTAATGATGCTTGAATGATCAAAACAAGTTTTCTGCTTTAAATATTCACCACAATTGCGGTATGCAAAACTTCCTGAAGAAGGTAAGGAGGGGGGAGAGAAGAGAGAGAGAGAGAACGAGTGAGTGTCAGGAAGGTAAATATCTTGCAAGATGTGAGAAACTGACACTGCTGTGACTTCTCAGCTGAATGTAATTCAAAGCAAATTAATCCTCTCTAGCTCTTCTATCTTTTATGAAGCTTACAACAGCAGGAAGAAAAGAGGATAAGTTAAAAAATTGATAAGCATTAAAAATGCAGACTGCAAATGAACACTGATAATAGTAACAGCAGATGCTCAGCTCCTGGTCAACAGCCAGTCAGTTCTGATCTTTGGGTATGTTTACACTGCAAACTGAAGTCGATTTACTTTAAATCCGACTTTTAGAAGTCACAGGAGAGTGATCACATCACGCTCCTTATGCCAGGCTCTTGCGTCCCCACTTACCATGCTTGGGTTGACATTCAAAGCAGTGCACTGTGGGTAGCTATCCCACAGTGCAACTAGCCACAGAGGCTTTTGGGACGCTTGTCAACCTTCCATGATGCAACATGCTCCCTTCCCCTCCCTTCTTGTCCCAAACCAACTGCAAATGCTACTTCGTGCTGTTTATCAATGCTACATGCACACCATTGCTGGAGAGACATGGAGCTTTCTCAGCTCTGCACTATCATTGTGAGTATCACAAATATCTCACCTCTTATCCTGCAGTATTTTCAAAGGTGAGAGAGGAGCCGCAGCATGGAAAATAGTGATGTAACTAAAGCTGCCCTGCTACAAGCCATAGTGTGGAACAATTCCCATTTGCTGCAGACTGTCATGCATCATCTTCAGCCCATGGAATGCAAGTTCTGGTCCCAGGAGACAAGCACAGGTTGTGGAATCACATCGCTATGAAGGTGTGGGGTGATGAGCAGTGGTGTCAGAACTTTTGTATGCGAAAGGCCACTTTCTCTGAACTTTGCGCGGAGCTGTCCCCAGCCCTGAAGCTCATGAATACTCGCTTGAGATCAGACAGCGGAGAAGCGAGTGGCCATTGCTCTGTGGAAGATGGCAACCCCAGACTGCTACTGGTCAGTTGGGAATCAATTCAGAACCAATAAATCCATTGATGGAGCTGCTGTGATGCAAGTGTGCAGGGCCATCAATAGGCTTCTGCCGTGAAGGGTAGTGACTTTGGGAAACATGCAGGACATAGAGGATGAGTTCCCAAACTGTGTGTGTGTGTGGGGGTGGGGGGGCGGGGGGCAAACAGATGGCACACACATCCCTATCCATAGACTATATAAACTGGAAGGGATACTTCTCATTGGTGTTGCAGGCCTTGTGGATCACAGGATCACCAACATCACTATGGGATGGTCTGGAAAGTGCATGACACGCATGTCTCTAGGAACTCAGGTCTGTTCAATGAGACACGTGTGGACACTTTCTTCCCTGACCAAAAAATAAACATTGGGGATGTGGAAATGCCAATAGTGATCCTGGGGGATCCTACCTACCACTTGTTCCCTTGGCTAATGAAGCCTTACACAAGGCACCTGGACAATGAGAAGGAGCGTTTCAATAACAGACTCAGCAAGTGCAGAATGATGATGGAATGTGCATTTGGCTGTTTAAAAGCCAGATGGAGATGTCTGCTTATTAGGCTTGATATCAGTGAAAAGAACATCCCATCAGTTATATCTGCATGCTTTGTGCCCCATAATTTATGTGAAAAGAAGGAGTCAAAGTTCCCACAGGGTTGGGCCATGGAGGCTGATAGGCTGGCTGCAAATTTTGAACAGCCAGATTCCAGCACTACGCTCAGAACTGACCGTGTAGCACTTCAGCTTTGGGAAATATTGAAAAACTGGTTTTCCAGTGAACTGCAGTAATATATGTCTGTGCTGTGCCTTTATTTTCCATCCCCCCACCGTTGCTCCAGTGGCATCTTTAGAGGTTTGTAAACTGCGGCTTGACAAAGCCCTGGCTGGGATGATTTAGCTGAGGTTAGTCCTGCTTTGAGCAGGGGGTTGGATTAGATGACCTCCTGAGGTCCCTTCTAACTCTAATCTATGATTCTGTGCATATCTCGGAAAGGTCAGAGTTAAAGACATGGTAAGCAAGGGGCCCTTGCATCTGTTATAGAGAGGCTTCATTAGCACTAAAATCCACAATACACACTTGAGCAAGGAGAGAGATCACCGGGCTACCCTGTAACATGCCAAGGACTGGTTTGGGAGAAGGTGGGCAGAACAGATTAAAGGACACTGTGAGTGAATTGTAGTGGCAGAGTCACGACCCATGATACCCATTGCAACAGTAGTAGGAATAGGAATAGTCTTGGGGAGGCACCCAGGGACCCTGTCCACAGCAGAGGAATAAAACAGAGTGACTGTATTGGTTGGGTACTTTAAATTTGCGCCATCTTCCATAGATGACCATGTGTGATATCAGTTTCCTGAGGGTAACGCAGGCGGAAAGGGAAGATTTGCTGCAAGCATCAGGGCACAGGCCTGGCCCTTATACTGCTATGCTGTGTTTCGCGATGATGCCTGCTCGTTTAATAGCAGATTGGCAGGGAAAACTGTCCTATCATGGTGGAAGAAATAAGGCTGCCCTCTCCAGAAACCTTCTGCAAAGGTTAACAGATTACCTACATGAAAGTTTCCTTGAGATGTACACAGAGGATTTCCGGAGCATAGCTCTGCACATAAATAGTCTTTTCTGGGAGTAATTCTCCACTGAAGTTTGCCACCACCCAGTAAGACCCTCCCCTCTAAAACATAAACTCTTTTTAAGAAGCTGGATTGGGGACATAACTGCAAAAATAAAGATTTGCTATATACTCACTAGATGTACCTTCCCCTGCATCTCGATGAGTCCTGTTGTCTTGTGTGTGGCTGGAGTGCTCTGGGGTAATGAACAAGTCCTCTCAGGGACAATGGATATCCTGCTCTCCTGCACCTTGCTTTCCTCATCCTCCTCATCCACAGAGTTCTCCTCATTCATCCTGGACTGGGATTCTTTGGAGATATCGATGCTGCGTGGTGGCACAGTGGTGGAGTCACTGCTGTGAATTGCATGCGGGTCCTTGTAAAAGTGACATGTTTTTGGCAAGGGGCCAGAATGGCTGTTAGCTTCCCTAGTTTTCTGATAAGCTTGCCTCAGCTCTTTGATCTTAATGCGACACCGCTGCACGTCCCTGTTGTGCCCCTTCGCCAACATGCTGTGAAATATCTTCTTGTATATCTCTAAATTTCTCTTGCTGGCTCAGAGATGAACCAGAATAGACTCTTCACCCCACAGACTGATGAGATCCAGGGCCTCTGGTCAACTCCAAGCTGGAGTGTGTTTGGGCCGTGCAGTCACCGTGAGTTGTTCAGCTACAAAGCTCTCTCCTCCCTGTCTAAACCGGAAAATGAAATTCTAAATTTCCCAGGGCTTGAGGGGAGGAGTGATTTCCTGTTTGCATGGCCACATTACAGCAGAACTTGAATGTCCAGAGCAGTCACAATGGGACATTATGGAACACCTCCTGGGGGCCAATGGAATCAATTTATGTTGCACTCTGTCTACACTGACACAAATTCGACCCACGGAATTCCAATTCATCCGTATGCCACTTACAGAGGTGGTTTTATTAGGTTGACTTTTACCATGCTTTAAATTGATGGAACTTACATACTAGTGGAGATGCATCCTTTAGGGAGTTGACATAAGCGGCCTTACATCGACCTTCATTGCCAGTGTAGATCAGGCCTGAGTCTTCCTGAGCACCTCTATCTGTTACTAGTAATTTACACGTTAGGTGTTCTTCTCCACTTAGTGTCATTTGAATGTTACACAGTTTCATTCTTTTACGTGAAAAGTTAAAAAGGGATAGTTAAGGATGGATTTTGTTGTTATTCCTCTGCAGTTCCTCCTTTGTTTTCATTTAGCTGCACAGCATGCAATGTTTTCTATACCTGCTTAGCTCACATGCATTTTTGAGTGACTGACTGACTACTTGAATGTTTTCTTTTTCCTTAATCCGGATTTTTTGGGAATTAAATTGTTTAATAAAAGCCTAATCCTGCCTGGTGCTGAATTCCCTCAATGCCCAAAGAAGGATTAACTCCCCAGGATAGCATAGATACATTTGAGTAGAGATTAAATTGACTCTGACAGGAATGTTATTTTAAATCATATACTGTAATTAAATGCAGCATGTATTGCTGATCAGAAGATTGTGCTTCATCAGACATTAGTGCTAGCTAGGGTGCCTTACACATTTGTGACCTCCAGGCTTAATCACTTAATCTAAGAATGAAGCCACATACACTATAAAAGCTCTAACTGGTTCAAAATGCATTAGCCTGTCTCCTTGGCAGCACAGATTATCATGAACCAGTCACCCTAGTGTTCCACTACCTGCACTGGGCTTCCCACTGACTAAGAGTTCATATCCTGATATCAAAGCCCTCCATGAAAGCGGCCCTAGACAGCATCTGCATGTGTGACCTTCAGTGACAACTGCAGTGCACTGGTGCAATGGGCAATAAAGGGAGGCTTTTGAAAGCCGGAGATAATGTTCACAGGAGCCAGAATTCTGTAGTAAATGAACTAAGAGTAGAGGCAGGGATTAGGCTAACAGGTAAGCAGGCTATCTGGAGGTCATTACTTCTGATAGTAATGAAAATTTGGGTTTAGCTCAGCTATACAAATCTGCACTCTATTTAAGTGTTAGCTGGCTGGCATGTGATGGGATACCCTTCAAGACCTTTTCCACTCAGTTTATCCAGAACACTTTGTCCAATTCTGGAAGAACGTGCCATCCAGTTCTCTGGATCCAAAACACTCGGTTTGACTCTGGATTTTGTCACTCAGATTCCATATAGCAAAGCTACAGTGAGTTGACAATATACCAAGGTATTGAATAATACTGAAACATTTTAGGTCAGTTAGTGATTAAAAAAAAAGTTATTAAAATCTATATAACAGTTTAATGTTGTTGTTAAAATGCACAATGCAGTTGTTAATTATTGAAATCATGGAGAACTTTTTCTAAAACAAAATAATGTATATCTGGAAAGAAAATTCTGTTGTATTAGAAATTTCAGATCTGTAGATGTTGCTGCTGTATTATAGCACAAGAGCAAGAGAGAGACCATATTACTGTATTGCCTTTGCTAGCTCAACAGTCTTTCACAGGAATGAATAATTTAGTGCATCTGACAAATAAAAGACTTTATCTTCAGATCCCACTGTGATATAAACTTCATCTAAAAAACACAGTCTTAATTTTTCCTGTTAGATAAAAATTGGGTTTCATGGCCTTTTAGCTATTATTGAATATAATATCTGTTTATATCTGTTATGGCCTCTACCAGGATTTGCACAGGGAAGCATTCAATGAATCTAATAAGTTTTTTACATGTCTTACTAGCAAGCTTCTATCTTGATTGTTACGAGGAGGAGAAAATGGTTACTGTCTGATGGTCACGCCTTGCCATCAGCTTTCTGCTCATTATAAGAATAGGTGATCTGTCAGCCTCCTATGCTAAGATAAGCTTATAAAAGGTTAACAAGGTCCTAAATTCTGTAGGCTATCTTAAATACATCATTCATCATCCAAATGAGTGTTGAAAGCTCTTGTAGGCTTCCAAATGCCAAGAGTCCAGGTTCCTGTAGCTGAAACTTTGTCTATACTGATGGTGGCAAAGTTGCTGCCGTCAGATTGATCTTTATGGATCAATTGAGCATTCAGTGTAGACCCTCTCAATCGATCAGGAAGTCGATACAGTAAATCCACCCCCTCGAGTGACATAGAGCTGCACTGACGGGAACGCGGTTCGCGTTTGTGCAGTGCAGTGAAAAGGGCGCATAGAAGGGAAGCACAGCAGTCAATGGGAGTTATTCAAGCTACTCTACCGTTGAATCTCCAGGTAAGAGTAGACCAGGGCTGAGTCAAATCCAGCCTCATTGCTGAAATATTTTTAATTCAGAACTGCAGCCTGCTTGAAATGTGGGTTTTGGTTACTACCAGTCACAGAAGTGTAAACTGTAATGGCTCCAGAGGAACAATTAAGTTAATTTGCATTTTAAAAGAAAATCTCCAGCTATGTATTTAGAAACCTATAAATACTTCAGCCCCAGTCCTGCAAGCATGTAGGCATATGAGCAACATTTATATACTCCAGTAATGTTATTGAATTCAATGGCACTACTCTCATGCATAATGTTATTCACATGGATATGTATTAGTAGGATTGTGGTCTTATTTAGTGTATACTTTGCGATATTTGACCCTCATAGAGGATTATTTTCAGAGTAGTGTTAACTTGAACCAGGTGTCTAAGCCATAGTTTCTCAACCTGTGGTGCGCATACCCCTGGGGGTATGCAAGACACAGGCACGGAGTACCCAGGGAAAAACAGAGTGAAGGGGAGGTGGGTGGTAGCTGCCGGCTTTTGGGGAAGGTGTATGGCAGCCCCCTGCTTACCACCCAGTCGCAGCTCCCAGCTGGGAGGTGGGCAGCAGCCACTGGCTTTTGGGGAAGGCGGGCAGCAGCCCCCTACTTCCTGCCGGGTCCCAGCTCCCAGGTGGGAGCCTGGCAGCAGCCTCCTGTGTCTTGTGAGCTGGGCTCGTAGATTGGTGGCAGCTGAGGGGCAGCCTCCTGGGTCCTGGCTTGAAGATGGGCAGCAGCCGCCTGCCCACATCCCTGGGTCCCAGCCTGTCTGAAAGCCTCCTCTGCCCCATCTCAGATTGGGTGGTTGTTGCCCACCTCCCAGGCTGGCAGCCAGGTGGCAGCCACCTGCAACTCACCCAGGTGGAAGCCCCCTCCCTGGCTCAAAGCCCAGTGCCCAGAAAACTTGTCAATTTCACTGCTCTAGCTGAGCAGTGAAATTGACAGCTATGACAGCCCCAGATTTTACCAGTTACCCTCTTTTCCTGTCTCTCTCTCACCCCTTTCTCCTCTCAAATTTGGCATGGTGCTTTATATTCCCCAGCATTGGCATGCCACTCAAAGCCTCCTAGCTTTGGCCAACATCACCTCTAACCCAGTACATACTTGAGTTGTGCACCACTGGTTAAAGGTGGTAACCCTACCCATACTAGATCTGACATCTGTCATATCACAGCCTTATATACTCAGCATTTCTTCCAACACATGGCTCACTTTAGTCTGTAAATATAAAATCCAGTGGAAAATTGAGCATCGGGGTACTTATTACAATTTTCAGAAGTTTAGGGGGTACTTTCTACTTAAAAGGTGGAGAAACGCTGGCCAAAACACCACTTAGCTCTTTGACAATTTGCCCCAAAGAGATATATATGATTTTACTTTCTTAAAAAAAAACCCACAAACAAAAGCACAGGACATTAAACCATTATTCAAAATTTTAAATGTTACAAAAGAGTAACAGAAATTAGCAAGAACAAGAACAATTAAAGCTGACAATATTTAACTCTTTCTGGGCCAGATTCTCGGTAAGTATAAATGGGCTGAATTATGATCAATGGTAGTGATGGTCAAAAGGTGTTTCACACCAGCATCATAACACCTCCTGAAGCACAGCTTCCTCAGAAATTTTTTTTTGATTATGCTAGACTGCTTGAAGCTGAACACAAATATAATTTCAGACTACTTGTATCACGTAGGATTTTGGAGAAACAAGAAATTGCCTTTTATTGAATGTAATGCGTTTAATCGCATAACAGTGCTGACGCTTTGCAATAGTTCAACTGAGCTAAAAATGTTTTCTTGATGATTTTAATTTGTACTCAGTGTCTGAGGCTTCTCGCTTAAGTGTCCAACAATAATCGGCCAACATTGATGGATTCCAGTTGCCCTGATACCGTTTTTCCATGATCGCAATGTCCTGGGGAATCCTTTCACCATGCTCGTCACTGACTGCACCAAGATTTGCAGAGAAGAAGTCTTAATGCGAATGCAGAAAATGAATCTTTGGTGACATGTTGCATTTCATGGTTTTGTATGCTTGAAGCACATTGTCAACCAGCTGCACGTAGTTTGGTGCTCTGTAGTTGCCAAGAAAATTTTCAACAACATCCTTGAATGCCTTTCATGCGATTTTCTCCGGCCCTACTAGAAGTTTTTTGAACTGCCTGTCATTGATGACCTGCTTGATTTGTGGACCAACAAAAATGCCTTCCTTAATCTTGGCATTAGTTATTCTGGGAAACATCTGTCTCAAAAATGGAAATCCTTCACTTTCCTTGTTCATCGTTCCACAAATTTTTTCATCCGTCTGAGTTTTATGTGAAGAGGAGGCAAAAATATCTTTGTTGGGTCTACAAGTGGTTTATGTGCCACACTTTTCTGCCCTGGAACCAACTGCTTATGGAGTGGCCAGTCCTTTTTAATGTAATGAAACTCTTTAACACGGCTGTCCCATTCACAAATGAAACAACAGTACTTGGTGTATCCAAGCTGCATTCCTAGTAGCAGCGCAACTACTTTCAGATCACCACAGATGTTCCAGTTGTAGTTGCTGTATTGTATGTGTTTCAACAAAATGTCCATATTTCCATAGGTTTCTTTCATGTGTACTGCATAGCCGATTGGTATTGAAGGGTGGACAACACAGCTTTCAGGCATAACACTGGCGAATCAATAAAAAGATGCCATTGTTGTGAGTCTTGCTGGCAACCTAAAGCAGTGAACAGCTCATCAATGTCAGTGCAGAAACACAGATTATCAACCTGACCAAAGAATTGTGTCAAATCTTGTTGGTGGCTGCGAAAGACAGAAATGTTCATGCCTGGTGACAGCAGACCCCATCCTTGCAGTCTTGAACCCAGTAATTCTGCTTTTGCCTTTGACAAACCCAAGTCCCTGACCAGGTCATTTACCTCAGATTGAGTTATCAGATGAGGCTCACTCGACATAAATGATTCTGGATCTGGATCAGTGTTGTTTTCCATTCCTGGCTCATGCATCATGGCATCTTCGTCTGCCTCCTCTAGGCTCCATGTCTCTGGTGGCTTCAGTACTGGAAGACTGTCGTCATGTGGCACAGGTCTCATGGCTGAAGGGAGATTGGGGTATTCAATGGATTTCTTGTTTTTAGCAGAGAACCCAGACACATTGGTCAGACAGAAGTAACAGTCTGTCACACGATCCTTCTGCTCTCGCCATATCATTGGGAAAGCGAACGGCATTGACTTCCAAATACCTCTCAGCCAAGCTCTAAGATCGACAGCGCATGTGCGCAACGAATGTGAGGAGCCCAGGCTTTGTCCTGATCACCAATTTTACAGCCAAAGTAGAGCTCATACGCTTTCTTAATATGTGCATTCATACTCCGTCTTTGAAGTTTAAGCGTATATTCACCACAAATGTAACAGAACATATCGCTGCTGTTGCGACATTGGCGAGACATTTTGCTATCATGAATCTTTCTGAAAATACAATTGCTTTATTATTGTGAGTACACACAATATGCATCAACATGAATGCAAACTGATATAAACGCAATGCACAGAACGGTGTGTGTGAAATGCTTTTATAGCCTTTCTAAAACCTCTCCTGCCAGCGTCCTCCCTGCCTAAGCCTTAGCATTTCCACTGCATGTTGTGTGGCCTGCACTAGGTGCAGTGTCATTGCATGCCCAGGCATGCTTGGACACGAGATAGCTTACATTGTGGGCAACATTTTAATAGACATAAATTATGAATTGAGATAAAAAAATATAGGCGATTTCAAAAAACAATGTGTGATAGGGAAATTTCATGGTGATTTTCGTATTCAGCAGCCGAAAATCCATAAGATACACCCAAACTATTCAGGAAGCAAAATCTTTGTTGTCCAGTGTTATAAAGGGAAAGAAGGTAGCACTGCCACCAACATAAGTGCCCTTCTCCTCCTCCATCTCCTCTGGCCACTTTGTGAATGGCTGAAACTGTGTCAGATTCAGGAATAGTTTTAGGTTGATCAAAACTGCATTTTTAATCAAATAAACTATTTGTCTGAAAATTTTCTCCAATTTTACTCACCGCCATGCAGGGCAAGTTTAGAGGCAAAATAGAACTTGAGAATTATTATCTCTTTCATTAGACCATGCCCTTTCTTTATTTGTTAACTTACCACGTTGTAACTTAGTACTACAGAGCTTTCAATAAATATGCAATATTACAAATGGCAAATTCTGCAACGTGTTTAGACAAAATAAGAATAATGAAAAATGGAGAATCAGCCTTAGTCTTTTATTGCCTGGTTTTTGTAGGTTTGACTTACACATTTTGTTTCTTTGTAGAAAAAGTCTATCGTCCATTAATTACTTTTTTAAAAAATTGTGCCCATATATTGAGTTTATCAATAGAATGTTGCTGTCTCATTTCTAACACACATTATGAGAGAGATTTGGAATTTTTCTGACATGATTCTGCTGTCTTTATAGCAAAATAATACTAACCAAGAAAGTCCTGTATGATGCCATTGATGTTGTATATAGGCACTATAGAGTTCAAATGAAGTCTACATTATGTCTAAATTCACACCCAGTTCTCAATATAGGTAAAGTTTCATGAGAGGAATATTTAATTTGATATGCTATTCTTCAACAATTTCATGAAATGTTTTAGTGAGGTTCAGCATTTTGGAGGATAATTCAGTGGTAGGAATGTAATTACTCATAGTAAGCAGAGAGGAAAATACTTCATATATGCAGAATGTATAATATTAAAAAATCTCCATAATAACATTTTAATGTGCATCCTTTTGGAGAGGCAAAGACTTTATCCGTTCCAATTTCAGTTGGTTGTACTAATCAAGGATAGTAGCCTGAAGCTTTCTCAGTCACTCCAGAAGTGCACTGAGGTAAAAATTGATCCAGAATGGATAGGACTTTTGCCCAGAACTACCACACTGAAAGAGCCAATCCAGTCTACTGAATAAGTGTGTGCAAAAAATCCAGACGTAGATATTGCTCAATTACTTGCTATTGTGATTGCAAATGTGATGTTCCCTGTAATTTTAAATTCTGTATAAGGAGTGCCAGTAGGGTGTCTTCTTTCTCTCAAACTTGAGCACGGCACTATCATGATTCAGTGCAAAAACAGGAAATAGAACTGATGTAGGTATATTTTTCATACAGACTAGGTCATGATAAGTTGGAATTCAAAACACACGATTCTAGGATGAAATGGAGAGTTTAATCTATACTACGTTATGCAATGAGCAAAAACTATTCGTTACAAAATACCTAACTGGTCCATTGAATGCAAAAAGTTAAATTGAGGACTAGATGAGTTTCAAACAAAGGAATGATAAATGGCTATAGGGAGAAGGCTGGAAAGCTAAGATAAGGGGAAAAAATGGGACAAGCTTAGTGGACAAAGTAATTTTTTTTTCTTTTTTGTAAGATCTTTATTCATGGTTTCTTTTGGAAAGAAGGTTGAATACTGACTGCCATAATGCAGAAAAAGTCTAGGGAAAATTAGACGCATGGCTGTAAGAAATTTTTAAGTTTAAGATCAATATGTAACCTACCTTTATAAGTTTGTTGTCACCTTCCAAAAGTACATACTTCTTGCACTTTCATTTGTTGTGTTGATTTAAAAAAAACCTATCCAATACTCAAACATAACGGGACAACTTCATCCCTGGTATAAGCTCATGGGTGAGAGCTGAATTCGGTCCATTGAGTCCACTTTCAGAATCCTTACTCAGTTCTTTCTCAGGCCATGTCTATCCATACAGTGTTACAGAGCTCTCCTGTCAGCATAAAAACCCCACCTCTGCGAGTGGAATAAGCTATGTCAGTGGAAATAGCTCTCCCACCATCATACTGCTTGGCACACAAACGCTTATGTTAATGTAACATATGTTGTCCAGTGGGTAGAATATTTATACCTTGGAGCAACATAAGTTTTGCCTACATAGGCTGTAGTGTAGAGCTAGTCTAAGACAAAGCTCCTTCAGGATCCCAGAAACTGCATCACCAAGGTCCAATGCTTGATGCAGTGCATTGGACATAATATATAGAATTGTATTTATGCAATCAACTAGCTGAAAGTCAGTATTTACATCTTAACACATCTGCTGCTGTTAAATTTTCCATGTGGCTTTCCTTTAGGAGATAAAGAGAAAAGAAGGTCAGTACCTACTGGGCTAAATTCTTCACTATTTGACACCTTGTGGAATAATTTAAATCAGTGCAAAGTGGGTGCAAAATAATACCTAATCAAACTAGTAGAGGTTTACACCTATTCTGCACAGACACAAGGCAATAAAATGCCACATGCCCCCATCAACTGGTGGGGGAACTTAATGGGGTCATGGTGAAAGGGGAACAGTCCCAGTAGCAAGGGAGCGAGACACTCAACAAGGGACAATAGGTAGACCCTCCCCCTGGGAGTCTTTGGTATTCATTGGCCAGCTGGGGGAAAGGGGTGCTGACTGGCTAGCTAAGCTCCCAGGATTTAGCCCAGAGTAGGGACAATGTAGAGCATCTTATGGCTCCATTCCAGCAGAGAAAGGATTACTCACTAGCCTCCAGCAGTAGCAACAGTAGTCCTCAAGACACAGAGCTTCCTAGTATGGTAGACACCCAGCTGTGTTCAGTGAGAGACTCATCATTTGATGCTGCGGTAGCCATGTTTAAGGAGTGTGGCCCTGGGACAATACTGGCAAAATTCTGCATTCAAGACTGCATTCCAATTGCTTCCAGAGTCTCCCAGGGACTTTAACTTGCTTGGATTTCAGTTTGAAGGCTCTCACTATTCTGATAAGGCCATGCCCCTAAGGTGCTCGGTATCATGGGCTGCTTTCAGAAGGTGTGGTTCCATGTTGGGGTTGGGGATAGTGCACTGCATGATACAGGCCAGTATTATGCACAATCTCAATGTTGTCTTATATGTAGGAAGTTTCAGGACAGGCAACTGTGAATACAAGCTTCAGAAGGTAGCCAAGCGTCTTGGGGTCCCCCTTGCCACAGAAAAACAAAGTTCTGCCAAAGTTTAACATATCTTGGCATGGAACTGGACTCACTTTGTGGTTTCTAGGTTACCTATATAGAAGTTGGAATTTGTCCAGGCTCTGATAGGGGCTCTCAAAGGGGCAAAGAAATTTACTCTGAGGGAACTACAGGTGATAATGGGGCACCTAAACTTTGCACGCTGGGTAATGGCTTGTGGTCAGGCATTTTGTGCCCATCTGGCATTTGCCACCTCTGGAGTGCGAAACCCCCGCCACTTTATCAGAATGGCAAAGGGAATGAAGAAAGTCTTGGAAGTGTGTGAAAGATTCATGCAAGAGTTCAAATGGGAGTTTTGATATGGTGCTCAGACTGGTTGCTCAAGACTGAGCTGCAGGTACAGTCTGACTCCTTGGGCAGTGTAGGTTTTGGGGTTTACTTTCAAGGGGAGCGGTGTGCACAGAAGTGGCCAGAAAGCTGGGTGGCTCAGGGTCGAACAGGGGACATCATTTTTCTTGGTTTTTTCTACACTGATAGCAGTCATGAGTTGGAGAGAAAATTTTCAGAACAAGAAAATCTGTTTCTGGTGTGGCAACCAACCTGGGATTCATGTTGTAAAGAGACAGTAAGTTAAGACTGTTCATGTAATGAGGCAGGTGTGGGCCTTCATTTCACATTGCCTGCAGTTTAACATGTGCATGTCCTGGTAGCAGATAAGGGTGTTGTTGATGCTCTCCCGATTTTAGGATGACAGATTCTGGGAACTCACCCTGCTAGCTAGCAGGGATCCATGGGCAATGCCCAATGATTCTGGGACCTTGAATCTTGAATTCTATCTTAACAAAATGTTTCTCTGGAAATAATGGTCTCCAAGCTGTAACATTATTTACGTTCTTCTCCATGACTTAAGAAAGTTGCAGAATTCTTGATTTCTTTAGAATATCACACCCAATGATTTCCAATGTGATCCTTACAGCCAAAAGCCTCATTGACTACCGTCTTCTGGAAAGCAAGATTTGATCCAAATTCAATAGCTAAATGATCACTACAAGAGTGAGCAGTATAACTGCAATCCAGTTAATTCTTGAATAGATAGGATTGCATTAGAAACCTCACTTGACATCAATTTGCAGGAGTTTAATAAATATTTTCACACTCAGCATAGCCAATAATTGTTAGTGTTTCCCCTCTGAATCACAACATATTGGATTATATGATACAAATAATTTGATCTGTGCTTTAGTCACATGTTGAGTACTGGCTTCATTTATTTTGTTTGGAAGTGGTGCTATTAATCAGAGAAGAAGAACTTAGGAAGAAGATATACAGATGGTGTTACAAATGAAAGCAGCTACAAGAAACAGCACTTGCTCTGAATTCTATAATTACTCACACTCTGAGACCAAATAATTTTGAGTGTGTGCACCATTCTCATGGCAGTTTTGTATGGACAATTTTATTGATAATCTCAAATCACTACAGTTAAAGCAAAAAATAGGGGAGAAATATTAATTTTACATGGTTTATTTTCTGTGAATTGTTCATTATATCACAGTAGGGGATGGAGACAACTGACAGTGCAGGTATTAGCAAGGGAATAAAACTGGTGCAAAGTACCCGCAACAATTTACTTTTTAATTTACGGAATACAATGACTTAGTCTGAGGTTCAAAGTCACAGAAGACAAGGTACATCTTGTGCCATTCTCATTTTGATAAGAAACTGTCTGGCATTTTGAGAAATGACTTACTCTCTAATCACAATCAGAATATATAAGAGCTCTGTGATATAGAAATGTTTTTCTATTCAAAACATACTTGTGTTCATAAGATATTAAGTGAGCTGTGAATTTCAGCAGATAAAGTCAGATGGAGTTTATTCTATGTGAACTTCTTCTGAGATATTATTGACAGTGGTTTCCACAGGATATCCAGGTGCACAAAGCAGCAATAAAATGGCTGTCATCATATTATTCCTATGGTAAACTATTTCCAAAGGCGATATAGCCATTTGATTTTCTCAGAAGTATTTATAGTTACTGTAACCTTGGAAGCAACATATTTCAATAAAATATAGCTGCAGCATGTCTGTGAATAACGAAAGATATAACTGACGTATACATCAGACGAACTCTAAGCCTTAGTGAACAGGCAGGAAAAAAAATCAAGCAAAATTTGGTGGCTGACACCTGCTACAAATACGCTGTTGAGCCTTGATCTGAAGTCTACTGGAATCACTGGAATTCTTTCCACCAACTTCAATGGCCTTTGAATCAGGCATTTGTTTCCCAAATGACTGCAGTTTTTTATATCTGATTGTTTATGTTACTGTCCTTTACTAAGTGATAAGTTATGGGTACTTGGGTGGATGGTGACTAGAGCCTGAGAGGTGACCTAATGAGGCAGTATGCTTAGTTAAGACATAAAGCCCCCGGGAGCTCTAGAAATGAGGGTGCTTGGTAGCAGCACTTGTTCCATCTGAACAAAAAGATGTATCATGAGTTCCACTAGGTATTGCTTTTTCCATGCTAATGGGTGCAGAAGGTGCCAGCTCACTGGCAGTGCCCCAAACTGTAGAGACACACCCCTTTGGGGATACGCAGCACTTTTAGCTGTGTAAAAGAATCCCCTTGTTCTCAGGGAGTGTTAGCTGCTTAATGGCTGATTCTTGCATTGGTGCACTGGCACATAGGTAGGGATCCTCTCACCGCACCTATGCATGTGCACAGGGTCAACCATAATTTGGCCCTAAACTGAGTTTAGTTACAGCCATTTTATTCCCTTGCTTTCATGTCATTGCTAAAATGGCATTCTGTAGACCAACATTATATTCATTAATATCCCTTTTAATTTTTAACTGCTTTCTTAAAATGGAACTTTCTACCTAATGAACAATAGAGCTTAGTGAACTATTCATTTCAGTTTAGCCAAATAATATTGCAACTTTGAAAAATTCATTTGTGAACATGTTTTTTTTATTCAAGCAGCTCTATTGCTATACATTTTCATTATTTTTTGAATAAATCATTCAACAATTAACTTTAACATTATTAAGCCAGCTCCCTTAATGAGCATGTTAAGCAACAGTACTCAAACAACTAAGCTGTTATCAACAACTGAATGCAAAAATCAAATCTTGCATCAGTAATTTGCTTATTCAGTAGGAATTCTTGCTGAATAGGTTATTTAAGCATTGCCTAATATGACCCAGAAGGACAATTAGACAATTTCTTTGATGTAAATGAAAGATATGCAATGGCTCCTTTAACTGGAAAATTGCTTCAGATTAAGGTTGTGTGAATTTAGAAGGCTTTTAAAAATATAATACTGCATCCTCTTTGTAAAAGGTCTAGTTTAACTGCAATATCAAAGAGGAAATTTTCATATTTATAATAAAATAATGACATTGTATTTATAAAAGGTACAATTTTCAGAAGTACCAATGGAAGTTGGGTGCCTAATTCCCTTAGGCACTTTTGAAAGTTGTATCCAAATGCCTGCTCCTCAGTCTGCTGATGGTGGTTCCCTATCTCCTGCTTTCTTCCTCCACAGTAAGTAAATTTCTTTTTTTGAAAAATGCTAGATTCAGTTTTAAAGACTAAAGACTTAGCCAAAGATCAGGCATAAGCGGTTTTGATTTGGAGTCTGCACAAGGGTGAATTTCACCCTTACTGAGATGAAAGAATAAGATGTGCAACATTCCATATTTTCCCCTCTGGTACCTTTCATGTAAAAGTCTACCTTTTGTCCTCCCACTCCCCAAATCTAAAGCGCATTAATACAGTTTGATTGCGCTGAGATTTTTCTTGAATAGTCCGGGTTTTCATATTCTTCTTACAAAGAGCCACACTGCAGTTCTGCATATTTGGTATTATGGTACCCACCCATGTATACATTTACTTTTATTTTGATTTGTCATGCTGTTTTGATGAATCATTTTATGTCTTTTTGTCAGATGTAGCCTTCTGTGAAATATCAACACTGAACCTCGTCTCCATATTCCTCCCATGTGATAATTTCTCTTTTTGTTTTGGTTTTTTGTTTTCTTGACAATTTATGCAGTAGTTCTGTAAGAAATCTCTGTCAAATGATTTCCATGGCTGTCCTTGGTCAGCAGGTCGCAAACAGTCTTTCAAAACTCAATTAAAATGTTCTATATCCCCACTGGCCTGAAGAAAAGAGTTAAAAGAATGTCTGTGCTTAATAGTTCTCTCCTTCAAAAATTCTTCAGATTCCACAGTTATAAACTGAAGTCCATTGTCAGAGACTTTTCCCCTCAGATTTCCTTCATGACTGAAATTTATTAACAAGAATATGATTATCATTTTGGAGGTAACCTGGGAAAGAAAGGGGTATCTTTAGCTGCTTACTGATGTAATTGATTATAGTAATAGCATATTGGCAATTCACCTGTTATTTCAAAAGTTCCTACAGTCTCAACAGCAATCTGTGCCTATGTAGAATCAGGTAAGGGAACTGAATATAATGGTGCTACATGTTTATTGTGCATATGACAGGTAACACAGAATTTTATAGCATACTAAACTTTTGATATGCAGCTGGTAAAAATCTCTGAGCCTTTTTTGGTTAAGACATTTTTAAAGAAAATTGAAATGACTTGTGTGGTTTCTTAGGAGGTATAATTAGACTATGTATATAGCATGTAATGGATATAGTGGGCCATATCCTTTGCTGGTGTAAATTGGTATAGCTCCATTGAAGTCACGTGCGAAATAAATTGAAAAACATCTGCATCATTGTTTTCCAATGTTTATCTGTTTTCTTCTTAAGTAATCTTATATTTTCTCTATCACAGGATATATCTTAAAAGATGCTTTGAATCGATCTGCTGATACACAAGGTCTAAGGCTTCTCTTTCCAATACAATTATAGCATCATCCTGCAAGCTGTTCTTAGCAAAGGATAAGTGAGAGAAGTAATCTGTAGCAATTTTTTTACATCCTGGTTGTAATCAGTGCATATGTAATGACAGCAAGATGGTCAACCATTGTCCAATGTGTATTCTGGTTTACCACGCCTCTTTAAAAAATATTGAAATGGCCGGTTATCGGATCCAGAAGGTAGATTTACCTCCTCAAAGGTAACTATGACATTTTCAGTTGCACAAATATAACCATAGACTTCCTTTACAACAATAGATTATGTATCAGCAGCATCATTTAGTGTGCTTTATGTAAAAGTAACTGTTGTCCTCTTCATGGATATGAGTGAGCACCATGTGTTGGACCTCAGAGTAAGCCCCCTGAACTCAATTAAAAGATTCCCACTGCTTCGGTGATTTTGGCTTAGGCTCCCAATTCTTGTGGTTGGAAAGTGGGATCAAACAAGTTAAGTGGTGACTTTTCACACTCAGCCCATTAAATGCTTCAAAACTAGATTGTGCAGCATGTGTCCAGTAACAGTAATATAGTACATCATAATCATAACCTCAATCAAAAATCATATTGGAATTGGCCCAATATGATCATGCAAGTCTGTACAAAATAGGGGTCTAATCCTTCAATTATTACTCACCTGAGTAGACCTAATTCTAGTAAGTAGTGTCATTGAAATCAGTGGAACTAAAGGGTTGCAGAACCAGATTCTATATTAGTGAGTAAGGATTATGCAGTTATAGGTTCAGGAAAAAGCATCTTTAACTCAGGGCTTGATACTTTTTGCTCCTGACATGAACCAAAGCTCTTACCTGCTGCAAAATACATCAGCAATAAATGCACTTTGAGAATATAATTTATCTTCATTCCTTCCTGTCGTGTATTTATTCTGCTGGAGGTTTTTGTTTTGCATTGTTAGTGTTGAAATTGTAGCAGATGACTATGATCACAGTGTATCTGAAATCACATGTCACAGTATGTCTATACATTTCCATTCTAATATATTTCTATCATTGCCATTTTGTTTGCAAAGATCTTAGTGTCACATCAGTTAATTGAAGCAGCTGAATGATGTTTAACTTTTAGTGATGCAGAAGGAAATATGAATTTGTAAGTGACTATTATTCAAATTGAATTCTCAACCAGAACTGTAAATGTCTATAGTTCACAACATTTTTACATATAAATTTAAACCAGGTGCTAAACTGTGATATCCAGAACAAAAGCTGAGATGAGCAGGTTGCTGAGCTTGTAATTTGGAATGCATTGGGCACTCTTAGGTTATAAAGTGACACAATATTATAACGATCCTTCTACAGTACTAAAGGGGTAATTGTCAGAGTCTTTGAAGTTATTTATTGATGCATTAAACAACTCATGATTGACTCAGTGCTGTGAATGAAAATTCCAGACAGACTTTTCTGCTTTGCTGCATTGACAGTGTAGCAGAGTGCGCTAGGAAGGCGCCAGATGCACTCAGCGTGTGGGGTTAGCCCATCTATCTGGCCCAGTCAATCATGTACGGTAGTGGAGGAGGCCTTTAAAAAGGAGGAAACTGCAGCCAGCTAGGGGGCGAGATTAGCTTCAGCAGAAAACGGCTGGAGTGATTCCTGAAACCTCAGGAGGAGCTGCCATCAAGGAGTTCTCCATCTCCAGCCATACAGGGAATGCAGCAAACTCCCAGGGTAAGCCTGACGAAGAGAGCCCAACTCAGCTACCCTGCCAGAAGGATTCCTAGGAAATCACTGTGCAGACAGACCCCGAATAAGAAGGTACTGCTGGCTTTTCCCCCTTTTAACTGGCTCTGGGAAGATGTTATTCTTGGGTGCGCTGAAATGTTTATTTTCCTTTTTATCTCTCATGGGAAGAGACATAACAAGGCCTGCAGAGGGTGAGGTTCCCCTTGCAAGGACTAAAACTGGGACCTGAACATGGACACCCAATGTAGAGAATTGGGTGTGGCCAGGGACTCTCACCATCTGGGAGAAAAACATAAGGGGACTCTCTTACAGACAGCTTTTTACATTTTTCATCCAACGCCACCCTGATTTTTTTATTCAGCTGATCAAAGCTGAGGATTGAGGAAGTCAGACAAGAGTCAAATTACTTTTAGTGACCATCTTTTATATCAGTGTTGATTTGCCATCACGATCCATTTAAAATATATGGTCACATAACATAGTTCCCATATTTTGTGTTATCTCTTGAATATATAAGACATCATACTCCCTGCTTATACTGCTACTGCAACTGCCACATTTCTACCATGGCCTAGCACTTCCTGGGGGGAAAACACCCGTGGGCTATATATGAAATCTCACTTTCTACAGCTTTTCTACTCCAGATGGTGCCTGTGGAGGAGACACACCATTTCTCTCCATGTATATGAGATAACCCTTTGAGTAGGGCCCCACTCCCACACCCAGAACCTAGTTCTGCTGTTGACATGGCTCCCTTTCCATCATGGCCTGATGCCTCTTGGAGGTTACTGTTGGGTAGATTTGGGAAACAAAGCATGCCTGATGGTTGACGTATAGATTTTCTGTATTTAGATATTGGAGTATCTGGGGACGGAGCTGTAGGTATGTTTCACATAAGAAAAGAGGGTGGGGAAAAGGGTTAAGAAGATTTTGTTTCCCGTTTCCATAGTGTTAGGTTCAGACCCAACAGAGAAGAAAATAGACACAGAACATAGCTGAGAGGAACACAGCTGGCTGATGTGGTAGCATTATTATTCTGACACCTCACTGAACCTAAAATCAGAGTGAGGCTCTTTCTCAGAAAGGGCACAGAGTCCAAATATTTAAAAAGACAGGACATCACATATAGTTATAGTGGCTCCCATAAACTCAGCTTATAGGTTCCTTATTCTCACTCAAGGTGAGAAACAGAGGGAGTAGGTTTAATGGAGGGCTGGCCTTGATGGTGAAAGTTCCTTGTTGTCTGATTAAACAGAGGCAGCTAATTGAAGAGCTTTGGAAGGCATAGCTGCAGACTCGTGCTTGAAGGTAGCAGAACTTGGAGAGTGTTGAGTTTTTACTGTTTGTTCTCTGTGAAAAGGCTGCTGTCAGACTGCCTAGTTTGCCCCTGAGTAATCAGATGATATAAGCCTGTTTGTTGGAACCTTGGTAAGGGCCATGTGGCTCTGAATTTTGGAAGTTTGATGAGCCCCACTCTTTGAAGTCTCTGAATATTAATGTTCTCCAGAACTTTCCCTGCTTGACAGTACTGCAAAACCACAGGTAGTGTCTAGTCTACTGAAAAGGGGCCCCTCTGCTCTCAGAAAAAATATGGGGGATGTAGAAATCATTTCAATTGAATTTTGTATGATTATCTTACCATGATGGATGACAGCTTTCAAAGGACATCTGAAGTGGCCCTTGGTTTTTTCTGTGAATAAATAGAGCCCATTGATGAAAAAATAAAATCTTTTGACCTTGAATTAAAGAAGCCCCTCTGAAGCTGAACCTGGAAGGAAAGCCTCTCACACTTCCCCTCCAAAACTTTCCTGTTAGCTGCTTCTCCTCGCAGCTCTGAAATTTGCTTTGCAAGCGACTTTTTATATCAAGTTACCATACTTAGCTCAGGTTGGCTATGCCCCTCCCCAACAGGGAGCAATTAACCACTGAGAGACTTCAAACAGTGGGACTCATCAAACTTCCAAAATTCAGAGCCCTGAGGTCCTTACCAAGGCACCAACAAACAGGCTTATATCACGTCCAGCAATGCCTGCTTCTCCATGAGAAAGATCTAGACCACTGTTGGTCATCCCAGGTCCACATGATGATGAGATCCCACCAGTTTGCTTGTGGCCCTGCTCACTAGAAGTGCTAGTTTATACAGGGGAGGGATCTGAAGCTAAGCTAATAGGAAAGTGCAGCACCAGCTGGGTCACAGCTGACACATCCGTATCCACTCTTAGAGGTGCCTTTTGCAGCTCAAAAACCACTTCAGAAATATCCACTTAGCATCTTGTAGATGCTCTGCTTGTGTCCTAAAATAGGACTGAGAGTATGAGATGGAGAAGATCTTCCACTGTCCATACTGATGGCTCCATCTGCTGGGAGTGTGTGGCACAAAATGGGTTGGCTGGATGTGGTGGTGGGCTAAAACCATCCAAAACCCTTCTGATCAATTCCAGCAGGGTGGACAGACAAGTCACCCCACAACCTGCCATGAACCAAGCCCTAAAGTGATTTCAGCTGGTGAGGGTGCTTGGAACCCTGGTATACGATGGTATATGCCCACGGAGGCTGAGGTACTGACTCGGATCTGCATACTGCAGTATGGATGTGCCAGCATGGTAATGCAGTGAGAATGCTCGACAGCAGGCTTGCGAACACCTAATCTGTTAGCACTTGTCTCACAGAGCTGGGCTCAGTGTATTATGTAGACACTTCCCCCTTCCTCCTGCCCTCTTCAGCACAGCTTAGCAACAGCTCAGCCACAGCTGGAGTCTGATTCTGTGTCCTTTATGTTTTCCTCACTGCATTAAACTCTTCTGGAATCATTACTTCTAATTAAAAAGCAGATCCTTCATAATACAGTGATATAGAAGACTATTGGTTAACACACTCACTGACGTATCCTCTTTTCTTAAAGAAGAGAATGCATTTCTGAAGTTTATCTAAAAGTAAACCTAACTGCATATTGCTTTCTGCCAGCTGGCATGGCATTTTATCTTCAGAATGATGGTACTTTGGATGATGCATTTAATGTAACACATTATAAAAGTACTGTCTCCCTGGTGACATATTGCTGTAATGTATCATCTAAGCCCCATCACTTTGATGATGTAGTATACCACCAATGTGTTTTTGCTAACAAAAGCACAATGAACATTCATTAGAATAGATATAACTGCTGTTTATGAACCACTCACAAATGCAGATGACAAACAGATATTGCTTATCTAGTTTTTATTTGGAAAGCTAACCAAAATACATTGTATCATCTGTAGCTTTTTTAATTTACCTAAAAGTACTATTTAAGCTTGATCACATGATAATTTCAAATACCTTCTCCTCACAAACCTTTTAAAATGGAGTAGGCTTGTGCACGTTTTTCTTAGTCCCAGAGCCAGCCTGGACATACAGTATCTTACTGTATCATTCAGCCTTTTCAATATTTTGGTCTCTGTTTTGTACACTAATGAGAAAGTTGTCTCTTTCACCTGTACTGTCCTTTAAAGTTAATATATTTGATCTTTTATATTTTCTCCTTGGTTGTTATAGGAGTTATAGCTGCATAATTGCTGCTTTTTACGCATAATGTGGTAGGAGATGTAATCACATGAAATCTGATGAATGAGTTATGTTTCATTTATTGTCTTCACTGAGGCATAGTATGAATATGCATAGTTTCACTTTCCTTGATGAGCAGTTTGATCAATGTTGTTTTGTACTCAATAGTTAAAAGGAGAAGGATGAGGGTATTTGTAAAACACAATGGACCATGTGTTTTTCTCTTGGACATTAATATTTCTGTAGGGAAGGAAAGGAAACAGGATTGAAAAATTTCAATGAGTGGCTAGACCACGCAGCTCAGTAACTAAATAAAAAGAGTGAAGATTTGTGATGGGAAAAAAAATAAAGAACTAACCTGCCAACCTACCATTAGGGATAATGACATGCTTTATGAAAAAGCTACCTGCATATTGGGAAAAGGAAAGGTTGGGTATGCACTGATGTCTGAGCATTACAGCTTCAAAACAAAACACCCACTAAAATAATCCAGAGGAAGAGGAAGGAGCTATCCTACAGGATAGCAAATCTGCCTGTAGGTTTGTGAGAAAGGTTTACAGTACTGTTTTGAGCTAAAAAGTCTTAATGGCTTAGATCTTACCAAATAAGGGACAGCCTCTCTCCTTATGCCATATGACCAAGTCATTCAAATTGGAGCTCAGTTATAAAGATGGGATGTTCTCTTATAGCAGGCGTGGGCAAACTTTTTTACTCACGGGCCACAATGGGTTCTAAAATTTGACAGAGGGGCCGGGCCATAAATAAACACATTTATGCACAGCGCACCCAACACACTGCACCCCAGCAGCCAGCACTTCAGACCACCCTCTGCCGTGAAATTGACTGTCCCTTGTCAATTTCGGCTGCGGAGCTGGAGAGTGGAACTCACAGCGGAGAATTTCCGCCCTGAAACTCACTCTCCGCTGTCAAAGTCCATGGCGGAGCTGCAGACTGGCGGGCACGATACCATTTTAAGAACCGGTTCGCTCGAACCGCTGCAAACCGGCTGGATATGCACAATGGCGGGCCCGATTTTAAGAACCCTGGGACCTGTTCGGTGAGCCGGATTAAAAAGCATAAAGGGCCGTATATGGCCCGGGGGCCGGACTTTGGACATGCCTGTCTTAGAGGATCCCATGACTATAGAATTCTCTCTACATATGGTCTGAAATAGTTTCTGATGACCTTCAGGGCACACTGAAAAGCTCATTTTTTCACCAAGGAATCTGAAAATGGAGAGAGTCTGGGGAGTAAGTAAGGATGGGGACTTGCTGAAGGAGGCAAAGGATTTGAGTTTTTAAGGTGCCTCGCTTATTGGTGGTAGGTTAAAATTAAATGTTCTGCTACACTTTAGGGTATTATTTGTGACATTTAAAATGTTATAGGTTATAAGGGTGCTTAATGATAAATTTTTTATTAGCATGTATATAAATCTAAATAATAAGTAAAAAAATAAATAAATAAAAGGCTACCTATCCATCGTCCCTGGAATCCCCTTTCAGGTAGTTAAAGGCTGCTAACAAATCCCCCCTCATTCTTCTCTTCTGCAGACTAAACAAGCCTAGTTCCCTCAGCCTCTCCTCATAAGTCTTGTGCTCCAGCCCACTAATCATTTTTGTTGCCCTCCGCTGAACTCTCTCCAACTTCTCCTCATCCTTTTTGTAGTGGGGAGTCCTAAAGTGGACACAATACTCCAAATGCGGCCTCACCAATGCCGAATAGAGGGGAATAATCACTTTCTGAGATCTGCTGGTAATGTTACTACTAATGCAGCCCGGTATGCCATTAGCCTTCTTGGCAACCAGGGCACGCTCCTGACTCTTGCAGCTTCTTATCCACTGTAACCCCCAGATTCTTTTCTGCAGAACTGCTGCCTAGCTTGTTGGTCCCCAGTCTGTAGCTGTGCATGGGATTCTTCCGTCCTAAGTGCAGGACTCTGCACTTGTCCTCGTTGAAGCTCATCAGATTTCTTTTGACTCAATCCTCCAATTTGTTTAGGTCCTTCTGTATCCTATCCCTGTCTTCCAGGGTATCTACCACTCCCCCTAGCTTAGTGTCATCTGCAAACTTGCTCAGGGTGCAATCTACCGCATCCTCCAGATCATTAATGAAGATGTTGAACAAAACCGGCCCCAGGACCGACCCCTGGGGCACTCCGCTTGTGACCGGCTGCCAGCTAGACATGGAGCCATTGATCACTACTCGTTGAGCCCTATGATCTAGCCAGTTGTCTATCCATTTTATAGTCCATTCATCCAACCCATACTTCTTTAACTTGCTGATAAGAATACTGTGGGAGACTGTATCAAATGCTTTGCTAAAGTCAAGGTATATCACATCCACCAGTTTCCCCACACCCACAGAGCCAGTCACCTCTTCATAGAAAGCAGTCAGGTTGGTCAGGCATGACTTGCCCTTGGTGAATCCATGTTGACTGTTCCTTATCACCTTCCTCTCTTCCAAGTGCCTTAAAATGAATTCCTTGAGGACCTGCTCCATGATTTTTCCCGGGATTGAGGTAAGGCTGACAAGTCTGTAGTTCCCTGGATCCTCTTTCTTCCCTTTCTTGAAGATGGGTACTATACTTGCCTTTTTTCAGTCATCAGGGACCTCTCCCAATTGCCACGAGCTTTCAAAGATCAGAGCCATTGGCTATTAAATCACATCAGCTAACTCTCTCAGCACCCTTGGGTGCATTGCATCTGGCCCCATGGACTTGTGTATGTCCAATCTTTCTAAATGGTCTTGGACCTGTTCCTTCAGCACTGAGCGATGTTCACTTCCACCCCGCCCTGTGCTGCCCAGTGCAGTAACCTGGGACCTGACCTTGTCTGTGAAGACAGAGGCAAAAAAGGCATTGAGGACCTCAGCTTTCTCCACATCCTCTGTCACTAGGTTGCCTCTCCCATTCTGTAAGGGGCCCACACTTTCTTTAATCTTCCTCTTGTTGCTAACATACCTGTAGAAACCCTTCTTGTTCCCCTTTATGTCCCTTGCTAGCTGTAACTCCAGTTGCGCTTTGGCCTTCCTGATTTCATTCCTGCATGTTTGAGCAGTATTTTTATAATCCTCCTAGTCATCTGACCAAGTTTCCACTTCTTGTAAGCTTTTTTTTTTGTTTTTAAGACTTATTTGTTAGGCCAAGTTGGTCGCCTACCATATTTGCTATTCTTTCTGCACATCAGGATGGTTTGTTCCTGTGCCCTCCATAAGGTTTCTTTAAAATACAGCCAGCTCTCTTAGATTCCTTTTCCCTTCATATTAGCCTCCCGTGGGATCCTGCCCATCAGCTCCCTGAGGAAGAAAGTCTGCTTTTCTCAAGTCCATGGTCCATATCCTGCTGTTCTCCTTTCTTCCTTTTGTCAGGATCCTGAACTTGACCATCTCATGATCACTGCTGCCTAGGTTGCCACCCACTTCTAATTCCCCTACCAAATCTTCCCTGTTTGCGAGCAGCAGGTCAAGAGGAGCACGATCCCTAGTTGGTTGCTCTGACACTTGCACCAGGAAGTTTCCTGCAACACTATCCAAAAACTTCCTAGATTGTTTGTGCTCTGCTGCATTGCTCTTCCAGCAGATGTCAGGGTGATTGAAGTCTCCCATGAGAATCAGGCCCTGAGAACTGGAAACTTTCCATAGTTGACTGAAGAAAGCCTCATTTACCTTGTCCTCCTGGTCTGGTGGTGTATAACAGACACCCACCATGACATCACCCTTATTGTTCTTGCTTCTAAGCTTAACCCAGAGACTCTCAACTGGCTTATCTCCAGTTTCATACTGGAGCTCAGAGCAATCATAGTGCTCTCTTACATACAGTGCAACTCCTTCACCCTTTCGCCGCTGCCTGTCCTTTCTGAACAGTTCATACTGTTACGCTTATAAAATAAACAGCAGAATCTTATTCAGGGGATAAGGCAATATTCCATGTTTATTATGAATACAGAAAATATTTAAAAAAGCAATTGCCTAAAACACACACACTCACACATACACCAGTCTCTGTATTGCCTGAGCTGACTCACCAGCCAGGTGAGTCATACTTGAGGCGGGGGAGCCAGGCCCTGTCAGTCACGACACAATGCTCATTGGGGTATGCAGAACGAGTCCAAAGTCCAGGTTTCTTCTTTGGATATTTATACTCATCCATCCCCATTCAGGTCTATGGATTCTTTCATATCAGATAGTTTCCTTGTTTGATGTAACTGTCAATTATATTTGGTATCGCAAATGTGACAGCTTTCCCATCATTCTTTCATTCCTGTTTCACACTTTGTTTTCTTTCTGTAACTCCCCTCTTCTTCGGGGTTATCTTGATCTTTGGCCATCTGGGTTGTAAAAGTTCTTTAAACAAAATATCATCTCTCTCTTCTGTCCTTGGAGGCTGTCTTATCTTTCACACACTCAAACTGCTTTTACTCCTCATTCATACATACTAAAAATCATTACATTCTTATTCTTTCACTTTAGTACAGTAAACTTATACTTACTAACATAATCAGATCTTAATACCTATACCAATTTCATCAATACCTATTTTACCAAAAAGAAATACAAGAAATAGGGATATAGGGATCTTCATTGCCACATGATTTACACATCAGCCACATTCCTGATATGCATTGGGCACATTCCTTCACTTGTAAGTTATTAAAGTTAAATTCCAGGATGTTCCCAAACATTCATACTTAGATGTTTGCAAGCAGGGCCCCAAAGTGTCATAAATGTTACATCACAGAATGTTTGTGCGGGATGTTCTCATTTGTATATTAGAGTAATCAATTATCATAGTGGAGCCTGGGGTGGCATAAACAATGAGTGTGTCCGGAGCATCCTTATCTACAATACCTAATTTCATTCTCTCAGTATAAGGATTAACCCTTAAGCTTAAGATACATATCCATGGCCTGGGCCTGCTTTGATTCAGGCCTGCATCACAGTGTTGGGGCCTACAATACCCATCCATGACAGTGCTCCAGTCATGTGAGTTACTCCACCAAGTCTCAGTTATTTAATCATATCCTAGTTTCTTGGCTGTGCTAGGACTTCCAATTCCTCCTGCTTGTTTCCCAGGCTTCTTGCATTTGTGCATAGGCACTTGAGGTAACTAGCCGATTGCCCTACTTTCTCAGTAGTAATCAGGAGGCCTCCTCTGTTGCACCCTCCTCCTTCTGTTTTCTCCTGGTGTCCCACTTCCCCACTTACCTTTGGGCTTAGGTCTCTGTCCCCCATCAAACCTAGTTTAAAGCCCTCCTCACTAGGTTAGCCAGCTTGTCTGTGAAGATACTCTTCCCTCTCTTCTTAAATGAATCCCATTTCTTCCTAGTAATCCTTCTTCCTGACACAACATACCATGATCGAAGAATCCTAAGCCCTCTCTCCAACACCACGTGCATAACTACACATTTACTTCCGCAATGCATTTGAGACATCAGAACATTTCTTTTTCTCAGACAGTTAACACAGATCAATATATATTTTTTCTAGCAAGGTTCTTCAAGATATTCATTTAATTTAGAAAAGCTTCGTATTTTGCTTTAGATTTTTTGAGTGTAGCTTGAGCAGTTATGGTATATGTGAGTTAGACCAAGCATATGCTTTTAGAACCAACTATAAGCTGGGACAAGGTAAAGCTTGAGTATTTTTACGGAGTTGGAGGGGGTTAAGAGAAGGATCCATCTAGTGCCCAAATGGCAGCAGAGAATGAGCAAAGAACTATCCTTTCCTGGATAGTTTGTGTAATAACATTAAAATGATCAGGACTGGTTCTGAAAAGCTCATCCATCATCCCTTGGTGATCTATATAGAATTTTCAACAAATTAATTTTGAAATAACTGCCAGACTCATAACTCTGTTTACACTGAAACACTTAACTCTACAATACTATTACTAGGCATTAGACTTTCTGATTTAAGAGCCATAGCTAAGATAAATCAGCACCTAGACTCAGTAATTCTTTAGCTCTTAACTATAAACTGCCCCCAATAGTGAGATTATGAGCTATCTAGACACCTGGACAATTTAAGGTATAACCTATCTACACTGAGACCTTGTAAGGCTGTTGTGATAATAGCAAAAGAAATATTCCTAGTACTTCTGACTATTAGTGTTTACTGTTTTTCAATCTTTGAAAACTCTCTTCCATTCTTTTATTTCACTTGTAGTTTTCCTAGTGAATACCAAGGACAAGAACTAAGTTAGTTTTTCTTGTGTCTTGTTTCTATATTTGAATTCCCATCACCGTGTCTTCCTGGTCCAGTTACTTCCCTGAGTGATGTATTCCTCTCTGAGTATTTAAATATTCTTTTACTGCTTCTATTCACTTCCAGAAGAATCCCTACTTATTGTCAGTATAACTTTCCCAATGAGATTTTAGAGCATTTCTGATTGGCTTCATCCTCCTCTTTGTCTCTTTAATAGTGTCATGAAGCTTCTTTTTTGTACTATAAGAATATTCTGTGTCCCAGTAGGATTGCAGTAGTCCCTATATCTGATTGATCATATATATTTTATTGCTTTTTAAATAGTACACACACATCCTGAATTAGAACATATAGTTTTCCTTTAAATCCTTTAGTTCTCTTCCAAATCCCTGTCTATCACTTCATTGTCTTAATCAAACCCTTTCAGCAATATCAATATCTTGTACATATCTTCTCTCCCGAACTCTGATAGATCTCAACTTTCCCTTGCAAAATTTGACACATAGTCTATACACTTGCAAATTTCCTCCAAATTACAATTTCTGGAAAATTAAAGATAGTTAATAGATAATATAAATGCATCAAGTTCAAGTACTATCACAATAAAGAACATCTCACGGAACAGTATTCTGCAAGCCAGTGAAATACTTACGTTATGTGTAATAACGAGCCAGAATTTCATTGAAGAAAGCAGACAGAATATCCCATACACCTTCTAAGAAGATTTAAAGTTTTTATTCGAAGTTAATGTTTCATGAGAAATGAAGGGTTTACAATACAAGAACAAGAGGGATCCGGGCAGGGGTACGGGCTATCAGTGGGTACAAAGTCATTGGGGGGTGGGGAGAAGAATGAAATCATAGCCCGAGGGGTCCCGGATGGGGTGGGGAGCAGGGGTTTAAGGGTGTAAGAGACAACACGGTGATGGGGGAACGGTTACGCGTCACAATGATTGCAGGGGGAGTGCGGAAGGGGGTGAGTACATAGGTTCGTGACAACGCGGCGTCCCCCATAGGGGTCCGTGGGGCGGCAGGAACGTGGTGGGGGTTCACGGGGTTTTCACGTCGTGGCACTTGCTTCTTCGTGGTACTGCCTGTGGCCGGTGATGTGCTCCACGTAGATGTCCCTGGACCACCGGATGAAGTCTGACACCATGAGGCGTCGCATGAGGCGGGCGTAGCGCCAGCTGACGCCGCAGGCCCGCAGCACGGCCTCGTTGCGAGGGTCCCAGGTGCCCAGGCCCCCCACGATCAGGGCATGTACCTGGACCTCGTAACCCTTGGCTCTTAGGGTGTCAGCCAGGGGGGCGTACTTTTCCTCCTTCCGCATCCGTGCCGCGTGGAAGGCCGGGGACCGGTTCTCGAAGGGGATAGTGATGTCCACCACGGTGATCCTCTTGTGCTCCTCATCGGTGATGACGAGGTCGGGCCTCAGCTGGCTGTCGGTGCCGGGGACGGAGGAGTTGACGGCGACCGTGCCCAGCCGGGCCGGGATGGCTTTCGCCAGCCAGTCCTGGACCGCGTTGTGCCAGAGCTGCCAGGCCCTGGAGTGGGGCTTGCAGCCGCAGAGGACGTGGGGCAGGGTCTCGTTGACGTACCCGCACTTCCTGCAGCGCTTGTCCCGGTTCCCGTGGTGGATGGCCCCGTTGAGCGGCAGGCAGTTGAGCCGGGCCCTGTGGATGAAACGCCAGTCCGTGAAGCGGGTGTAGCTGCCCTCAGCCAGGAAGTAGTTACTGGCGTCCCACTTACTGGTTAGGTCAAAGACCTTCCCCTGGTCAGGTTTCTTTTTCAGGGTCTCCACGTAGAGGGCATGGATGGCGTCCTTTAGGGTCCTCTCCAGTGTGTCCCGGGCGCGGGTGGGGACGATGGTGTTTTCGGGGGCGCTGATCCGCGGGACCAGCACCAACAGCTCCTGGCGCTCCTCACACCATGTCCAGCAGCAGCCCAGGCACTTGCCCAGGCGCCGGGTGGCGACACAGGCGCGGGACCAGAGGAAGGAGATGTCGCCCCCGTCCCGGTGGAACTCTCCATCTAGGGAGTCGCTGAGGTAGATGGCGATGTCCTGACCGGAGGGGGACCTGGCGATCCGCTTTTGGACGGCCTCATGCAGCGCGCTGGCCGCCACGGCCTTTACCTGGGCGTCCGGGCAGGTCAGCAGGCGGAAAGCCTTTGTGATCACAGCGACGTTGCACAGGTTGCCCATGCACAGCACGTTGGCGCCCCCATGTCGGTGGCTGATGTAGGTTAGCTTGTTGCTGGCTCTCTGCAGGAGGAACAGCCAGCGCTTCACGAGCCGCCGGATGGCACCGTCAGCCTTGTTGAGGGGCACCTTCGCCACGGCCGAGCCCCGCAGGATGAATGCGATGTGGGGGATGAGGAAGGTGTTGAGGGCAGCGATCTTTTGCCAGGGCGCCAGCAGGGAGGCGTCGATCTTGGCGGTGTCTCGCAGGATCTCGTGGATGGTGTCCTCAGGGGTTTGCCGGACGTGGAAGCCCATCGGCGTGCCCAGGTGCTGGTACGCCTGGCCCTCCTCAAGGGGGGTCATGGTCTCGCCCTGGATGAGGAAGGGGCTCACCTGGACCTGGTCTTTCCTGCGGCCATCGATGTGGAGGGACGCGCACTTTTTAGCATTGAAGCGCAGCCCTATCCAGTCGGCCGCCCGGCTGGTGGCATCCAGCATGTCCTGGAGGTGTCGGGGGTCCTCCATGATCAGGACCAGGTCGTCGGCGTAGGCCAGGATGTTGACCTTCTCCCCGTGGAGCTGGAAGCCCCTCGGGTCCTGGGCGACGGCTCGGATGAGCGGCTCCTCGGGGGCGAGGGTGGGTCCAGTGGGCCGGCGTCAGCGTCCCTAGCGGTGGTGTTTCCGCGGAGATACTCCAGGACAGCGGCCACCCTGGTCTCGATGTCTCCTGTGCCCACCCCTGGGGGGCCAGGCCGCATCACGGCGTGCCCGCGGGGTCCAGGGGCCGCGAGCGGGGAGGCAGCATGGATCTCGTCCAGCGGGGTGGGCACGCCGGACGCTGCGGCTGGGGCCGAGGGAGTTCCCGGCAGGGGGGAAGAGACCACGCTGTCGGCCGGCTCCCTGATGTCGGCCACCCCGCCATCGCTATTGGATCTCGCGGGGCAGTCTTGGCGGCCGGTGGACCCCCAGGGGAGGGTCAGAGAGGCGGCGGCTGGGGAGGCGGCAGTGAAATACTTATGTTATGTGTAATAACTAGCCAGAATTTCATTGGAGAAAGCAGACAGAATATCCCATACACCTTCTAAGAAGATACTACAGTTTAATCTGGACCTCTGGGATAGGAAAACAAGTGGTCACTATTTGATCACTATTGTTTTAAGATAGGTGCTATGAGGCAGTTTAAGATGAAACAAAAATTAATGAAAATAGCTTCATAGTAATGTTGATGGAGTTGAAGATCGTGTTAAAATTTACAGTCAAACTTCAAAATTTTATAGTGTCATTTGCTAGTCTGCCGTCTTTAAGGTTTTGTTTTCACTTGGGAAAAAGTTTGTGACTCTCAATACATAGGAGGATCTTTGCTTACACTTAATTAAATTGGCATAATGAGTAACAATTCCTGCCCCCACAATCAACAAAATGATACAACTTCCATTGGCCCTACTCAAATGCAACTTAATTGTCCAATTATAGCACAATATTAATCCAATAGAGCACACAGTTATAGAAAGAACTTCTAAATTATTAAAATTCTTCAGATCTTTTCTTTCTTGTGTCAGCTTGAGCTTTCTCCAAAGATATTGCAATTATACTGGGAAAATGTAAGAATTGTAATACATGTTACAGCTGGTAAGTTGCCACTCAAACTAAAAAATTAATGCATCTCAGCCATGTTTGCATCCATTTTGCGTTTGATTTCCAAGAACAACTGAATGATTCAGCTTCACAAGAAGCTTGTGGAAAGCAAATTTTAAGCTTGTATACACCAGCAATCTGTAAACAGATTCCAGAAGAGACCACTGAGATCATCTGGTCTGACCTCCTGTATAGCACAGGCAATAGAACTTCCCCATAATAATTTCTTTTGAATTAAAGTATAGCTTTAAAAAAATCCAATCTTGATTTAAAAATTGCCAGTGATGGAGAATACAGCAGGACCCCCAGTAAATCGTACTAGTGGTTAATTACCCTCACTGTCAGTAATATATGTCTTATGCATATGATTATTCTCCCTAGGTGCGGGATAGGAGTTGGGACAAGAAGGCAGAGATCCCAAATGCTTTGCTAGCACAGAAGAAATTGAACCAAATAAGAATGTGAGCTCATCCATCACAATTAGGATGTGCAAGGACAGCACATAAAATTATTATGAAGAAAAGCTTTTTTATTGCAGCACCTGCATCCCCTAGAGTCAGCAGCAGGCACCTCCACTTCCCAAAAGAACACCTCAAAAGGTTTCCATTTTCATTCCCTCGGCTTCCCTTTCTAATCAAGTTCACCTGCAGGCCAGCTAGTCGGGGTGGGGAAGCTCATTACATAATTCGCTGTAAACTGGAAAATGGTTGGCGACATTGATTGTCCAAAGCCAAACTCTGATTGGCCCTTTTTGATGATGTCTCAATTCTGCATCAAGTTGCATTGATGCTCAGTTGGGACACCAAACAAATATGAGCCATATTAGATATTGGTTTTCCCCTACACAAAATTGTTTATTTTGCGGCAAATCTGCATCCCTACACATGTTTAATGGACAAAGGAGTGCAAATTATTAAACCTACTATTGTGTCTAGCTAGGTTCAGATAACTACCCCAGTTTTCATTTGTAAATTTGTCCCTAGGTTGTTCTTGTGGACATTGGTCCAGGAACTACAATTCCCAGGATGCTTAGGGGATGGGGAGAAAGGAGATGGCGGAGAAGAAAAGGAAGAATGTAAGCGCTGTGAAAGAATGAGGGGAATAAACCTGATATTTGCTGTTAGAAAGCTTCCCAAGTCTTCCTCAAAGGGGTTTAGGTACAAACAAACTGGCGATGAGCATATATGAACCATAGAAAAACAAAAATCTAACTTATACAAGTGCGTCATGAGATCAAATTGTCATAAAGATGAGTAGTTCAAAGATTCATGAATGATACGTCATGATAAAAAGGCCTTATCTTAAAGAAACCCATAGAAACCACCCAACAAGTGAAGAGTGCCATCCCCTGTGCTAAGTCATTTTCCACAACACCAAAGGACTTCCAGTCTAAAGAGGTTAATGTAGTTTGATACAAGACTGCAACCTGCAAAGCTCCTAAATCCATAGTGCCTTTATCCTTTCACACATCACCTTGCTACCAATGTTACAGATGTGGTGACCCTGATCATATGAAACACGTTGAAGGGTGTCCTGCCAAGAAATAAATATGAAAGAAGTGCAAAAAAGAAGACCTTTTGCTAAAGTCTTATGTCTGCTGTTATTGTTGTATCTGGAGTGTTCAGAGATGAGGATGCTGGAGAGCTGAATTCTGATGGTGTTCTGAATGTGACAGATCATCGTACCACTCCACACTGCCAAGTGCAAGTCAATGGCCATAAAATGAGGATGTTATCATAATCTGGTTTGCCTTATGCTATAATTCCCAACCAAATCTACACTTTGCTATTTGCTAGTTTGCAATGTAAATTGCTTCCTCCAAACATACCCCAGAGGATATGGTGGATCTCTTAGCCACGTTGATGGCTATTTTACAGCTACCCTGGAGTACAAAGGCTGTAATACTCAAAGGAAAAAGGAAGCCTTTTGTAGCCCAAAAGGAAATTTCTACTGTAGGATTAAATCAAAAGGGATCTTCAAATGATATTAGATACGAATAGTACAGAGCCTGTCTCATAAACTGAGGCCTAGATTAAAACCAGGTACCATCTTGATTTTCCAGAAGTTTTCACTGATACTCCAAGTGTTGCAAAAAGATTTAAGAAAAAGATGCAGTTAAAAAACAACGTGGTGCCTATACAGCATAAAGTGCTAAATATACCAATAGCACTGAGACAACCATCAAGGAGGAAATTTTGAAATTACGCATAGCAGATATCATTGAACTGGTTGATTCATCAGAATGGGTTTCTTCTATCATTCTCATCAGGAACTCTAATGGTGCCAACTGCATCTGAGTGGACTTGAGAAATTGAAATTCCAACATTATTGTAGATTGTCATCCTTTACCCAATGCCAGTATAATGCTGCTCAATTTGAAGGAGGCAAGAGTTTTTGTGATCCTTGATTTATCTTCAGCTTACCAACAGATCTCCTTAATGGAAGAATCCTGCAAATACACAGATTTCATCACTCCAGAAGGTTTGTTCCAGTTCAAACAGATGCTGTTTGGTTAATCTCTGCAAATTCATGTTCCAAAGAATTATACATCAGATCTTTGAAGAAACAAGGGTTGTTACTTTCAAGATGACATTCTAGTGCGTGGCCAACATAAATCTGAACATGTCATCCTAAAAAAAGTTCTAAAAAAACTTCAACAACATGGACTTACCATCAGCAAGAAGAAATGTCAATTCTATGCCAGCTCAGTGACACATCTAGGAAATAATATCTCTGGGAATGGCACAGAACCAAAACCAGACCTAGTAAAAGCCATTTGTGGTGCACCAGAGCCTGTCATCAAAGACAAACTTCTATCTTTCTTGGAATTGAGAGAAAACTTTTTAAAGTTTGTACAGCAGTTCTCCATGAAAGTAGTTCCTCTGTGTCAACTCCTAAAAAAGGATGTGAGGTTTGATAGGGATGATGTTTGCAAGAACAGCTTTAACAACACAATACATGCCATTTCCACCAGCCTAGATCTAAGCCCTTTTGATTCTGAGAAGCATCTGTTGTGAGAATCATTTGCTTGTGAGTGTGGTCTTGGTGCTGCCTAGTTAAAAATGAACAAGAAGTCACTATTGCATTAGCCTCCAGAGCCCTGACTGATCCAGAAAAATCCCATTGTCATTCAGAAAGCAGCTTTGTCATGTTTCTGGGCAATAACACACTCCAGATAGGAGATTTTTCTTAAAATCTGATCACAAACCTCTTTCAGCTTTATTCACCACATGAGGTTCTGAATGAGCAGTCCAAGAATTGCCAAATTGGCCACCAAAGTCATGGACTTTGGTTTCCAGACAATATCTTCCAGCTGGCAAGAACACTTAAGAATTGCTTGGCTTGGGCTAGTAATGAGAAGTCATAGAAAATCTTCAGCATCACTCTCACATCAGATGACTATCTCAACTGTCTGTGGAAGAAACTGGATCTTGACATAATGGGACCATTTGAAGATCAGCCTATCATGCAAAGGTTTGACTTAGTAATGCTTCAAAGCAGCATTACGTTCAATGTTACATTGAAATTACATTCAATGGAATGGTTACCAATGAAACCATCATTCATTCATTGGTCTTCACTCAGGAAGGATTTACAATGGAACTGGTAACTGACGATGGACTGCAATTGACCTCTGCTGAAATGCAACAATACCTCAGCAATAGTATTGTATCAAGAACAAAATGATTTCTTTATACCATCCGAGAACCAATGGTGTAGTCAAGAGAATGAACAGATTGGTGAAAGAAAGGTTGCAACTTACCAGTTAGAACGATAGACCACACTTAACAACAGGAGCATCACCCTTTGAACTATTAAGAGGATGCAAAACCAATACATGATTTACCACCTATCAAAGGCTTACACGTTTTTCTTTTTCAGCCAAACCGTCCAATGAAGCTAGTCATGAATTTGTTCAGAACAAACAGAAGAAACACAGATAGTATGTAGAACATAGCTTCTGACTGCCAGAAGCTGGGAGGGAAACAGATCGCTTGATAATTCCCCTGTTCTGCTCATTCTCTCCAAAACAACTGTCATCACCCACTGTCAGAAGACAGGATACCAGGCTAGATGGACTATTGGTCTGACCCAGATAGACAGTTTTATGTTCTTATCATAAGAAATGTGCTAAACCTCAAGTTTCAAATTGCAGATTTTGTTCTTGTGAAGCTGCCATAGTCAAAAAAGGACATTCAAAATTACAGTTAACAGAAATCTAGGGAGATTATGCTTTATTAATAGATGGAAAGAAATGGAATATTTCAAGATTGTCCTCAATTCATCAGCTGAAGAAGTGAATTCCAATTTCCACTTTGGAGCAGAGAACATCACTGACACCATTATTGATGATGAGCAATTTATAGTAGTAGAAATTGCTCCATTGCCTTATCTTGTGCCTGCCTCTCCCTCTAGTTCTCTTTTTGTGCTTTCTCCTGCTCTTCAAGTCCTCCTTCTCTGTTCCAGTCTCTCTTGAAACAGTTGCTTGGAAACTCCAAAGCTAATTAAATACTTTTTTATGATGTCTGTCTAATTTTTGGTCTTCCAATCCTTCTCTAACACCCACTTCTAAGTTTAACACCCTATCTCTTGTAATGCAAATAATGCCCCTCAGAAAAACCAGGGAAATCAAAATACCCCTTCAGTTTTTATTAAAAAAGGGTTCTCTTTCAAACTACAGCATTTTTCAATAAGAAAACACATTTTCAGTTAAAACTGAAGGGGATGCTTGAACTCCGCTTCCAGTTTTTGACCTGTTCAGTCATCAAAATTCAGTTATTAACATCATTCAGAAGTTCTTAGCTGCCTCCTCTGATCCTGCAAAATCTGCAAGATAGAAAATAACATTGAAAGACATGTTATCTGACTTTAGAGGAAAAACTTCCCACAAGTCACCTTTGATAATTTCATGGATAAATTTATGAAAGAAGCTCAAGGCAATGAATGGCACTAATAGAATGAAATAGTTGTAATTATGTAAATTACCATATGTAATTTAGAAAAGATAATAAGGCATCCTGTGGGGGTGGGAATAAAAAAGGCAGTTGGGTGGGATGGTCTGAAGGGAAAAAAGTGACAATTTGAAACTCCCTGTCCCCAAAAATTCCAAATTGCCTTTCAGCCACAATTCAGAACTCTTAAAAACACTTTCAGTGAATAATCTATTGTAAAATTTTATAGCCAGGACGATTCAGTGTTCTAAATCTTATAAAAGAAAACAAGTTAAATCTGGCCACTAGGTGATAAACAGTTACTGAAAGATTACCTAGGGTTCAGGTGGTCCAGACCGTCATGAAGGATGAGAAGTTTAGAAGGAATTAACAGATAACATATATATTCAAAATAGTAGATTAAAGATATTTTACAACGTTTACTTGTAAAATTCTCATAGTGGAATATATTGCTTAAATTTCCATACGTGATTTTTAAGTTAAAAAAAATCAGTAACCTATCTTCTAATAGTAGTTCTCAAGCTTTCACAATCTATCCTTTCAATACTAAGATCTCTTTCCCATCTAACCACAACCTAGCTGTGTTGCTCATGCCATTTAGCAATGTGGGAAGCATAGAGTGCTCATGACTCTCTGACATTTATTCCAGGCGTTGACCAGCTCCCTGACAGCCCTGACCCTTGATTTGTACTGAGTGCATGTTGGTTCAGGAGTGTCACAACTCAGATGTGGTGTTACGTAGAGGTAAAAGCTGAGTCAGGCCAAGTCAGATACCAGAAGATCAGAGTCCAAGACAGGCCAAAGGTCAAACCAAGGGTTTGGAGGCAGGCAGGGTCAGGTTATCAGGCAATAAGTAGCAGATATTGCAGGGGGAGCGGTCCTGAACAGGGACAACCTAGTAGCATGGATAACTTCCTGTTTCTTTGCTTGAGTTAAATAGAGGCTGGGGACAAATCAGACCAGAGGACTGTGTTACCAGATTTGCCCGTTACTTTGAAGTATGCTTATTTATTAGGGTTACCTTCCTGGAAGAGGGGGTGTGATTCTATTAATGTGCTACTTGTGTTACTGGTGTGTTCATATGGCTACAAGTCCCCTCCCAATGGAGCTATCCTGAAGGACCTAAGGTTTTCAGATTCAAATAACCCTCCCCCCCGATACACACAACCATTCCAGATTAACTGAGTGCATCTGAGCAGACCGGGCTATCAGCACTCTCAGCTGACCCCTTATACGTCCCTGAACTCAGCAGGCTGGGTGACACAGCACTGTCAGCTGTCACCCTCATGTGCCCGTTGCACCGCACCAGAATGGAGCACACTTATGAGCAGGCTGGGTCCAAACAGCACTTTTCAGCTGTTCCCCTTATGCGCCTCTGGACTCCGTAGGCTAGGCAGAGCAGCACTTTTCAGCTACCCCCTTTATATGCCTCTTTGCAACACAATTGTTTTAGCAGTAACCCCCTTGATAAGGAAACCCCATAGGATTTTGGGCATTCCAGGGATCTTTGGCTTAGGTAAAAGAAGTGTTGCTGCAGAGCAAGGTAGGGAAGCCAAGAACACAAAGGAGTAAATGCATTTAGAGAGAGAGAAACTGGCAACCAGCTTGATTACAATAGTTAGTTTATTGCCAGGCGTATAAAACTTATAATACTAATAGTGATGCCATACAAGGAGAGATGAAACAATCTAACACTTACAATACAACAAAATTACAGTAGGGGTATTGGAGAAAGCTAGCCCAGGTTTGATTACAAAAGTAGAAAGTTATACCTGGATTAAAGAGAGAGAGAGAGAGAGAGAGAGTTGAGAAAGATGGGGGGAGAGCAGGAAATCTCACCACTTCTTGCAGCTCAGAAGTTCCCAGGAGACAGGCTGTTCAGCTTAGGGTCAGGAACACTTGAGGGAGAGACAAAATCCACAACAGGATCAGTCAGGAAAGCATTTGGGTCCAGGCATCAGAAGAGGAGAGCAAGAGAGAGATTTGAACTTGGGTAGGGGTATTTTGTAGAACCAGGTTTGTTTGTGGGTAAACAATGTCTCAATGAAGTACCCCAGGGTGGTTTTCTCTATGCTGGACAATAGGAGCTGATCACGCCCAGCTATGGTCAATGTTCCTTGGGAGCTCACAATGCAACCAGGCAGATTCAGTGTTTTGCATATCAATACTAGAATGGTCTGATAACTGCGGAGCTGGATGGGTGTAGGTGTGAGTTCATTTACATCAAGAGCAGAGATCTCCCATAATGCAGTGTGTCCCTGCCTTGCCAATCCCAGAATTCAGTGTGATTCCTGCTTTGGAGCTTGGTTCTCCATTCTTCATGCTAATTCTTGTTCCATCTTCGATGTAAATGAGGCTCCAGTTCTCCATTCAATGTGCTAATTGAGTTACCTCTTTTTCCATCTTCTATGTAGATGAGGCATGGGGAGTTGTCTTAATCCTGTCACCCTTGTTGGGAAGGTTTTAGGTGTGTCTCCCACTGCCTTTTCATTGCTTTTGTTTCTGGTTCAAGCAGAGGCTGGGGGGGATTTAGGTGAGCCAGAGAGAGAATAGGGGTTTTTCACCCTGTTTCCCTAAGAACACAGAGCTGCCAGGTAACAACTGGAGTCCTCTATTAGAGTTCAGCTGTTTTTCTAGTAGCTGTTAGCAGGCCACTGGGTGGCAGGTTCAGGCTACTTAGTTCCTCAGAGCCATGTAGACCAGTGTTCAAGACCTGTGGTCCCTGACAAGGAGAGAATCAGGCCCATAGCCTCTCCTTTACACAGAGGTTTTGAGACTTGTCTGAGAACACAGCTGTTCACTGAAGGTGTCTGGTCCCCGTTTTTCATCATGTCTCACAAAGACAGGGAAAGTGCCCATTTCCTTTTTATCTAATTAACTGAAGAGAAACATTTGTACATTTTATACATAAAATTAATTTACTGTGACAGTAAATTATTGTACTTCAGTTTGGCATCCTGCTGCTTGCAGTACTATCATCAAAATAGAAGACACTAAAGACATTAATCAACACATTCACTTGTGGTCAGACAGACACAGAATTTCCGCAAACAGTGGAGCTTAACAGAAACCTACGTTCAGACACCTGAGTCTGTTTGGGGGTAGATACATATTTCAGATTGTAACAGGGTGGCTTGCCCCAGAGGCCTGAAGACCAGTCCTGCTCTCTAATTGGATACAGCTGAGATGTTCCCTATAAAAATCTGCAAGAAAAGGGGGAGTGCAGTAGTCTCTAGAAAAGAGAGATTCCTGGTGGGAAGCCCTGGCAGTTGTGGCTGGGTAGAAAGCCCCAGATGGAAGTTTTGTTTTCTTCTTCAGAGTGTGTGGTCACTTTTTGTGAATCTGTAGTAAAATAGAGTCTGGAGGGAAGGGCTAATACAGATTTGGGTGTGGCTGATAATTCCTCAGGTTGGTGATGAAGGTTGCCAGTTTACACAGGTATTTTGACTTCCTAAACTGCCTCCAAATGGGCTTTTTCCACTATCTTGAATGACGTACGTTAAGTAACCAGAAGTACACTAAGCTCTTTTTGGGATGCACAGCAGGCTATTTGCAACCATACATGTCTTTGAGAATTCCACTATTAATGGCTAGACTTCAGGAGATGGATGTTACTCACAGCAATGCAACTACTAAGACTTTGTTCTCACTGCATACAAGGGCCAGGTCCTGTGCCAGCACAAAGCAACTAGAAAGCTGCCCTTAGGGGCAGCCAGGTATTGCTGTGACATATGGGAATCCATGGGTGATATAAAGCCAGTGTGGCTGACTGTACACCACCTATTCTTCCCTTCCGTGTAGCGGGTGGGAAGGACATATGCAAAGCATGTCAGGAATGAGGCTAGAGTGCACAGAACTCTGGCCAATACTTGGCTGCCAGAGTGGTCTCTATGGCTGACATAATGCTGCTACAAGTTACTATGGAAGCCATTTTGTCCTTCCTCAGCCCTGGACTGTAGGAATGGAAAGGTGACTTAAAGCTTCCTACCTCCCCGACTCCTATTATATTGAGCATAACTGAACATCTAGCCCTTTTTTTCTGTGAAACCAGTTGTTAGGAGGTGCCCATTGGAAGAGCCATCATTTCACATTACTCCATATACATGTGAGCTGGGTTTGGGGAAAAATGTCCTAGATTATAACAGCACTGATTCTTATAATAGTGGTATGCAAATACTTGAAATGGGAGTTTTCACACATTATCAACTTGAAATTGAGTTTCTCTGACCAAAAATGGATGTGTGAAGGGCTTGAAAATCCAAAATTTAAAAATGAAACTTGTTTTTATGTGAAAAATAGAAATGTAATTGAATCTTCAGAAAAATGAAGTTTGGGGAAGATATGAAATTGCATGTAGTGGTAAAAATGTATTGTGAAATTTCATGAAAACATTTCTCTCATTTTCAATTCTTTTTCTTCAAAGCAGTATGTTGAGATATAAAATTAAAATTGTCCAACTCCTAAAATTTGTGGGGGAAGGATTCTCTTCTGCAGAAAGAGAAAAGGGGCTGTCTTATAAGGTGCAGGGGGGTAGGGTGTAAAAGGATTTTGCATACTAAAGGTTTTGCACTCAGCCACACACATACATACACAGCATGGTTTTTCTTAGCTGTATGCTTGTCATGGTTAGTAAGATAACTTTATACAAAATGTGCAGCTTTCAAATAATTTTCACCAGAACACTCCTTAGACAGACCAAATTTCATTTTTTTAGTCAACCATTTTGGCATTAAACTGGTCAAAAGAAGCCGCTCAATTGTTTTTATACAGAGAAAGTAAGTGTGTGTGGGGGATGAGTTAAACACATTCCTCATTTTCAAAAATGACAGAATCTGCTTTGAGTAATCTTTTGGGGTTAAAAAATCCTTAAAAATAAGTGCCTTTGGGCAGAGATGAACCATGGAAAATTTCAGCCTAAAAGGTATACATTTCAGAGAATTATATACAATCGAAAATAAGTTTTACAGTATTGTGATTTACACCAAAACTTTCTCATTGTGCATTATAAGGCATGATAGGGACATACACTTTCAGTTTATATTTAGTATGAAGGTTTAGCATTTTATTTTTAGCTCAGAGGTACTTTTAATTGTTTGTAGTATCTGGATTTTGTCTAATATTTGTCTGATTTATTGGTAATATTTAAAAGGCTGCAGACATATTAGGTTTGTGGAAGCAAATAACCAGAGATATGAAATTCATTATAATATAGCAGTCACTGGCATTAATCAAATCTTCATATTTTAGTCTAGAGTTTCATATAAAGACACCACAAGACTGTTATCAAGAGCAGCTTTTATCAAAAGCAACAGTACAATCATCTTTAAAATATGTTAATGCTTTTCCTTTCTATTATCCATATTTTCATTAATGCATTATTGTACTGCTTTTTCTTCACCTTTGCATTGTTCATATATTTGATAGTTTCCTTATCTTGTTTTTCATAGATTTTTCTCCTTACGTTTTCCAGATACCAGGGACTTTTAATATTGAGCTCATTGAAAGACTTCTCTTTGTTTAAAAAACAATATAAAATGCAGTGGTGAGCAGTTTTCCCAAATTACTTATTCAAGTCTGTGGAAAACGTTTTTAGCTATAATACATCCATGGTATCTAATCAGTTGTTTTTTCTTGCCATCACCCTACCAATCCTTTATCATCTTTTTGCACTATTTCTGTGTATTTTTAATGTAATTATTTTGTTTATTTTCAACTTTACTTCTCTAAACTATAGTAATTTATAAGGGGCTTTCAAAAATTTTCTCTAAACTTCTGTGCACCCAACACTTTTGTATAGCTTTCCTCACCCCACATAAAATGAGCGCATCATCGTTTGTTTGTAGAAAAAGAGCTTTACTTGGCTTCTAATTTATTTTTAAACGAAATGAAAATCTCTTTATCATAGACTCATAGACTTTATGACCAGAAGGAACCTCATGCTCATCTGGTCTGACCTTCTCCACATCTCAGGCCACAGAACCTCATCCACCTGTCCTGTAATTGACTCATAATTCCTGGCTGAGTTACTGAAGGCCTCAAATCTTGATTTAAAGACTTCAAGTTACAGAGAATCCACTATTTACTCTCTTTCAAACCAGCAAGAGATCCATGCCCCACACTGCAGAGGAGGCCAAACCATCACAGAACCTCTGCCAATCTGACCTGGGGAAAAAATCCTTCCTGACCCCAAAATGTTGATCAGTTAGACCAGGGGTGTCAAACTCACTTCGTATGGCGGGCCACATTTTAATTAAATTAAGTTCAAGGGGGCCACGCATTCCATAAAACCTAAGCACCTAAACACCTAAAGCAGTACACTAAAACACATATGCTAAAACACCTCATGCTCTATTCCACTTCACATACTCTGCTTTCCTAGTCTCCGCCGAGAAATCTCCCCGCGGGGTGAAATTCGGCGGCAGAGTAGGAGAGTGGGACTCGGAGCAGGAACTCACCAGTGCTCGCAGGCTCCACTCTCTGCCATGAAATCTCCCTGCAGGCTTGAATTCGGCGGCAGAGTAGGAGACTCAGACAGCCTTTTCCTTTCTGAGACGAGATCTCGCGGTAGCATGCGCTGCCGCGCGATCTCGCACACTTTTACTGCCGGCCTGGATACCACAAGCCGGCGGGCCGGATTTGGCCCGCGGGCCTTGAGTTTGACACCTGTGAGTTAGACCCTTAGCATGTGGGTAAGACAACCAGACATCTGTGAAAGAATTCTTTGTAAGAACTCTGAGTAAGCTCCCCATCTAATGTATCATTTCTGGCCAATAGCAGCTGAGGATGGGCCATATGCCATTGTAGATTCTCTCATCATACCATCCCCTCCATAATTTATCAAGCTTAGTCTTGAAACAAGTTAAGTTTTTGCCCCCACTACTCCTCATGGAAGGTTATTCCAGAACTTTACTCCTCTCATGGTTAGAAACCATCTAATTTCAAGCCAAAATGTGTTGATGACCAGTTTACATCCATTTGTTCTTGTGCCAGCACTGGCCCTTAATTTAAATAACTCCTCTCCTTTCCTGGTGTTTACCCTGTCTTTGATTTCTAAACTGGTACTGTATGAATATCAACCTATCCCTTTGATTTGAGACCACATATGTCCTCCTTTGTGTGCTGTTGGGTCAGCCATGAACAGGTGTGTGGTGTGAAGGCCAGACAGATATCTGTTTGTGCCTTCTGATTTAGTCATTCATGAAGCACATTCAGAATGATCTTTTTGTGGTGTCGCTCTGAAATCACTGTGAACACTTTTTATTTAAATTCCACAAGAGTACCAACCCCTACTTAAAACCTAGTCCTTTTTTGAGAACTGTACAGCACTCAGGAGACTTGGGCAAGATGAAGGGCTTGTCTACATGTCAAATTACTGCAATGAAATCCAGGGTGTGAATCTACAGCACATCAGCTTGCCGCATAGTAATGTTC
>ML675624.1:40388148-40717077 GCA_007922155.1 Mesoclemmys tuberculata
GAGTCAGTAAGTCGCATGTTAAAGAATGCATATGGCTGTAAAACAGGTGCTCATTATAGCTTGGCTATAGTAATGGAATTATGTTGTTGTGTGGAGTTTTGTAGTTTGTTATTAAGGGCCATATTGTGACCCTGCCATCCCCACTTAACTCACAACAGTGAGCAGTTACTCACCTACCAGAGGGACCGATTATTGTGAATATCTTCTCACCAGTTTGAGTATAGAGTTCACAATCTGGCCTGAAGTGAAGTGTACTTCTGCTTTTGAGCAATGTGTAGGACACCATACTTGTGGGTAGAAGGCTGAATTTAGACCTGTACCTGTGTCTCTATTTTTATCCACCGCTCTTATTGCTCCTGCTGCTACTGGTGCTGGTCTTCACATTGCTGTTGTCAATAGTAGTAGACACAGAAGGCTATTACAGGGTCTGCCTCCTCTTTCCCTCTCTCTATAGGCCTTCCATAGACCCTGGCAGCTGCTTATTTGAAAGCAATATGAGGTATTGTGTTGTATGGTGGGAATAGAGGTGGGCTCACAAGATGATGGGGACGGACCAACATGATGATCTTAGCAGTGTCACTGAGGGGAGATGCATGGATGTCAGGAAGGCCATAAAAGAGTAGTTTGTCATAATCAGGATGGGAAAGGATGAACGCTTGGCCAAGATTTTTCTCTGTGTGAATAGGGAAAAAAACTTGCATGAAATCCTGTCCCCACTGAGGTCAATAGGAGTTTTGCTTTTGGCTTCATTAAATGAGACTAGAATTTCACCCAGATTCTAGATATGATCTGGAGTAAGAAGTGATAAGATCTGGATATCACCCGGAAATTGTTATCTGAAGAGAGAACAAATTAAAGATGACACTGTGTAAGCCTAAGAAACTGTATAGGAATATGATTGTGCTGTCTTTCATCTTCACCTTCTTTCTGTTTCATAATCTTTTCTTTCTCTTCTTCCCACCCTATGAAACAAAGAGTATATGGGGTGACCAAAACAAAAACGCAAGTCATTTTAAATGTAAAAGAGTTTTCCACCACTCTACCCCAAAGTCCACAATGTAATGCAAGAGACAAATGAATCAAAAGAAAATGAAAACATGTTTAAAAATCTTTTATTTTAAAATCAATGCAAAAAGAAAAGCAACTATATGAGACTGAGTGCTCAGATATCAGTCAGCATTCAAAATCTTTATGTGCGATATATGAGTAGCAATCTTGTAAAATGAAGTCTAGCAAGTAGTGAAACTTATTTTCTTACAGCTTTCTTTCTTAAAATGTATTTCAAACACGTAAACAGTTTTCTAAGTTCCCTTCCTCCCTGTACATTTTTAAAATGTTTTGGCAAGTTTTAAATAATGGATTCATTTTCCAAAATGTACTTTTGTGGTCTTGTAAAAATTTCCCAATATTTATCAGATTAATTGTGTGAGAATGATTTAAAAAATCTGTGAAGCACCACGAGGGGGCAGCAAGAAAGGAAAAAAAATGGAAAGAGTGCTAGCACTTTTGCTTTACTAAAATATAGTTGTACGACAGAGATGAATCTGATGGTAGTCATATCCTTTACAACTAGCTAATCATTTATTAGATTTTAAGAAACCCTTGCTTAATATAGAAGAAAAACAGATACTGTGGTCTGAACTATGAATCATATTTATTAGTTATACTTTTTCTTAATCTTTCATCTTTGGGACACAGACTACATAGTGGCTATAGAAACTTCTACATGTAATAAGAAAATCATTCAGTATAAAAACCCATTAAAAAGAAATGACTTTCTTGAGAACCCGAAACCATCCTTCATTTTCACCTCCTACGAGGCCACTGTGCAGCATACTTAACTTGAATCTCCTCAGGTCAATTTCTTTCTTTAATATTTGCCTGCAGCTATGAACATGTGTTATTACAGAAATGAAGTAATGGAAAACCGTCCTGATGTGAAAGCATATTAGAAATCACAAATGAATAAGCTTGGAGCAGTGGCATAACACAGCAGTGCATAACCAGAAAACTGGCAACAATTCAGCTCCTTAAAGGTTCACAGATTTACCTGGATTTTGGTTCAATCAGCAATATCAATCTATCACTTCAAATATCAACTTCACTTTCTGTTGCTGCTGAGATGTATCACCAAATCATGAGCAGCAAAGATGACCATGCTTTTACAAAATGTAATATTCAGAGGCAGATAAATAGTAAAACTAAAGTAGTACAATTATACTTTAATTTCTTGCTGATTTAATTTGTAATGCTATGATCAATTCAAAACTCAGGTGTAACAATTTGAATAACTGATCAAAATTAATATGCTATTGTTTATCATGTATATATATCATGTATATAATGTACATAATCAAATGCATGCTAAAAATGCTGCTTGTAGTATTTTATAATCCATTTAGAAGTGTAAATGGATTTTAAAGAGATTGCAAAACTCTTAATGTGTATTGTATCCAAGATGCTTCAAAAAGCCATTGCACCTTCCTGGATGTATATGCTCAACCAAAATCTTTGTATTTGTTTTCTTCCAACTCTGCAAATAAATCTTTTTTAATTGAGATGTTATGGCTAGACACATAAGGACTATTTTTTGTCATGATAAATGGTACTGGAAGTCAGTTTGGTCATAGGGAAAAAAAGTAAAAGTGATTCTTAGAGTTTAAAACAAGAAAAAGTCCAGTCCCAGGTCACATCATTTTGATCAAAATGTTATGTAATAGCTATAAAAGTAAATTGAAAATAAGTAACTAATAGTTTAAAAGAAGGTTATATTTAGTTGGCTTGGTGGCAAATTCATTTTTTATACATGCATATGGTATGATTAATAGTATCTTGAAAATTACACATGTCCATGACTGGAGCTCCTGGGTGTTATGATAACATAAATGAATAACAGACTTTTATATTAAATATAAAAAACAACTCTACTGAATTGTCTGAGATTGTTTTACATTGTATATTTTCATCCACTTCTCTTGCCATGCCTGAAAGAATTCCCTGTAGAATTAGATATATGCAAATAGTGACTGTGCATAAATTGATTTATTCTGAGCAAATGACACATTTTAGTTGCATATAGAATAGAAACCATAAGTACACTTAGACATGTTTAACAAACTTGTCAGATAAGACACAGTAAAACCACCCATGCACTGATAACTCATTGGAAAGTAGTGTTTTGCATGACATCCTGTCAGACTAAGCCAATGCAAGGTCCTTCATAGGTTACAGCAATGACTGCTAAAATCATTAGATAAAGGAAATAGTGCTAACCTCTTATGGATTTAGTTAAACTATGATGGTGGATGTTTGCTCTCTGCCAAAATAGGATCAACTCTCGTATCTAATATTAAACAAATAAGTGATCAACACCACCACCATCTCTGGATATGCAACATTAAAGTTGCGCAGTTTAAATGAGAGAATGTCAGGAAATGCAAAAATTAAGGGCCAAACTCATCTCTGGTGTAATTTCACTGATTTGGCCAGATTATAACCTGGATGTATATGGCACTTTCTTCCAACAACGCCATACGTTTGGCCTTCCAGTCCTGTTCACCCTTTGACCTGGTACTCTTGCATGCAACATTGCACACCTGCATTGTGTAGGATCAAGCCCCTAATAGATTAAGGGTCTAATCCTGAACCACTGATATCAATAGAATTTTTAACATTTACTTCAGGGGAGCAAGATTAGGCCTACGTGATTACAGAAACTATACCAAAACCTCCAAGAAATCAGCCATTGACTACACATACACAAAGAAATCATACATGGGGGAGAAAACACAGATGATGTGTTTTGGAGGGTCCAGATTAAGAGGTAGCATTTTGGCAAAACTAAAACAAGATAAACAGGGAGCTGGCATATCAGTCTTCTTCGTATCAGTTTATGCAACTTCTCTTCTGTAACTACAAAAAAAGTGTTTCTGTGACCTGCGAAGACCGAGGCTGACAGAAGATACCACAGTTTTTCAAAGCTATGGTACGTAAATCAAGAGTTGGAACATTAGATAGAGATTAGAGATATGTGAACATTTATATTCAAGCAAATTCTTGGCCTTTATCCACTGCTAAACCTGTATGAATCATTTTGCAAAAGGTAATTTTTGGTGAACTATTATAGTTTGTGAATTGAAATAGCTAGTTACCCCCTCTTTAGAACTCAGAGTCCTGATCCAGAGTGGGAAGAGAAAAGAAACTATTAGGGGGCCTGAGAATCTTGGGCCTTTAGTTCTACGTAAAGTATTCTGTAGATTCCAGCCTTCTGGAAAATAACACTACTTAAAACCATAAATCCCTAACATGCTTCACCTAGCAAAAATCCTATTGACTTTAATGGGAACAGGAACAGGTCTGAAGAATTAATTCCCCCATTCAGTAAAGTACTTAAGCAGATGCTTAATTTTAAGCACATGCTTTGAGTCTATATTTATTTAGAATGTAAGCACACTTAGTTATTTAAACATTTTATTTAAGCATATTCATTTATACCATGACATTACTGAATCCTCTTCTTTTCCTAATAAAGAGCCTTATACATATGGAGGTTAATGTTCTATTGAAGTCACTGGCTTTTGGTCAGGTCTGAAATCCTTTTTCAGTGCCTATGCATTGTTTATGTCTCTTACTCTCCTACTTTCCAGCCTTACCCTCTGGCACTGACATACATAGCTGTTTGCTAGTCAGTAAACCACAGGAAGATTGGGATGTAGAGAAGAGGGATTCTCATTTCAAAATCATTTTTAGGTTTAGGCTTACAAGATGTAAAGAGGCCTGTTTTGTAAGAGGCTGGGAGAATACTGTGTGGATGACCAATCTCTCTCTCTCTCGCGCTCTCTCACGCTTGCATTCTCTGTAAATTTAAGGTATGAAACCAGATTTTCATCTGATGTAAGTCAGCAAAGCCTCATTAACTTTAGTGGAGCTATGCTGATTTATTCCAGCTGGGTATCCGGCCTATGATGTTTTATTGAGCTCCAGTTCTACCAGGGTTTTATGGAATTAGGTTAATAATCCATCATGGGACTGTGAATGAGAGAGAAAAATTTTCCTCTTTGTTTAAATAGTACTTCTCAGGCACATGTCACTTGAAAAAGAGAAACCCTTATGTTCTGCAATCCAGCAAGAGAAGTATCAGACCACTTGCTTTAATATTTTAGAGACTAAAATTGTAAGACAGAAGACAGGATGCCTTTATTTAACAACCACTTGTGGGAATGGATCACATATGCCATTAAAAAAAAAAAGATTTATCTGGGTCATACATGTTTCATGTGTGGCCTGTGTACATGTGTGTTTTGCAAGTATAAATCTGTTTGTTTTTTTAATATGGGAAGAACATTTATATCCACAAATTAAATTTTGTCATTTGAGTGATGAAAATTTTGTTTTGGTCTTTCTGCACTTTCCAGTCCATTTCATCTTTGATTTAATTTTTTCTGCTCTATTTTGTGGTGTCAGTATAGTGTATATATATATATATTTGTAGTTAGTGCTCAGGAACAACAAATAAATAAACATTTACAAAAGATGGACTAATTGTTCCAAAATATTACTGTTTTAATATGTAATCTCATTAAAACAAGTATTGTAATACCTATAAAGCAATCATGATATTATATTACACTGTTCCTTTGAGTATCATAGAAAATATTATGAGACTAAGGTTATATCAGACTAATTTTGGAAAATTATTTTGTGTTTTTAATTGTTACTTTGCATACGGCTTTGGTTAGACGCCTTATATGAATTTAATGAACAAACCATTTAACAGATGTCTGGCTTTTTTCTACTCTTGGATAGTATTAGTCTAAATCCAGAGTAAATGCATTTTTTATAGCCAAAAAAAAACCCCACCACCTTAAATTTGTGGGCCCAGCCAACAATTCCTTCCATAGATCAGTGGAACAAATATTAATAGACTATCTTATAATGGAAGACTTAACATATTTTGTGAGAATAGTGCCAAACAGATTCACAAAAAAATCCCAAACAAACAAACATACACAACATACCTCACACAGAAAACAATACCATAAAAATACTGAAATCATTCTGATGATTTGGTTTAGACGCAGTAATCCTATACTTACAGGATAGTCAAGAAGGATACACAAAAAGACTGATACTTCATCCTGCCCTCTGTTAGTTTTCTTTCTTTCTGTTCTCCTGAGACTCTTTCACCTTCTTCTGGAATGCATTCAGCTTCCCAAAAACCAAAATAAATTAATATGTATGCATGTGTGTGTGTCTCTCTCTCTGTCCACGGAGTGTATATGCACACTCCATGTTAAGGGTCGGTTTAAATAATTTTGAAAAACAGGAAGAGGAAATATTAATGGCATAAAATATATGGTCACTATACAATATGTGACTTAATCTTGTTAATTCTGTATTAAGTTATTTAAATATGTGTAATTATGACAATTATAATAATTGACAAAATAAGACAATGTAATTATGTCTTATTGTAAATGACCCAAAATATCAATAAATAAAATATTTTCTCAGAAAAACAATGCATTTGCTTTAGTGCAGTTACTCCAGATTTAAACCTGTGTAATGCAGAGCAGAATTTGTGCCATAATATCTATAAGTACAATAGTACAATAAGTTTTCACTATCGCCTTCCTTTTGATATTATTTTGATCACTATTTTAGGTCAAATGCTTCCCTCGCTTAAACCTATATAATTGTAGAAAGACAGAGAAATATTCTTAACAGTTTTAAGTTAAAAAAGACAGAAAGATTCTTAACAATTTTAAGTTAGGTGATATGGTTTCATTTAGCTTGCAGACCATTGTGTCCTGTAATGTTAATGCAAAATCATCATACTGCACCGCAACATGTTGTATTTGTGTGTGTGTGTGTGTTGCGCAAATGTTCTGCTGTCAGCATTCAGTCAGGTTTGCAAAACAAACTGGCTTTGATGAGGAAAATATATTTTTCCTATCATAAAATATTGGGGTCTAGATCCTCAGGTATGCCAGATATTGTGTCAGTGGAAAGGTACAGGCTTTAAAGGAAAGGTACAGGCTTTAAACCATGTTCATGAACCCCCAAACCTAGGGTAGCTGAATGCCAAGGGAGCCTCCAGTGTCACAACAGCCTCAGGGAGCAGCACAAAGAGCTGTGGCATAGGCCAAAATCTAGTTCTCTATGTCAATATCATGTCAACTTGAAATTTTGTTATAGAAATAATAAAATGCGGCCATGGATTTTAAATACTGAGGTGAAAGATGTTTCATTAGCAATAAGCAGGTAGATTTGCATGAAACAGAACTTTATTAAACATGGTACGGGGCCAGCATGGTGAGATTCTACTGTTTGCCTGGCAACCATCCAGCATTTGTTTGTATTCCTGAGGCCTGGTCACTCATCAATCTAAGCTCCTCCTGAATCCCCACTCTCTTCAGTTCCACTTCTCATACTACAGTCGGTGGCTTATAAAGAGCTAATGCAGACTCTGTACATAATAGGATTTGTATGGTTAAATTGCATTTTGCTTAATACAGTATCTGCTCTCATATCTTTTGTCCATTTTTCACTTCTACCCAGTCTGATACCTGAATCCTCGCTTGGCTAATTTCTCTGCAGAGACATATGTAAAACATGTGTTAGTTTCTGCTCGTTGCTTGGTTCTTTATCGCACAGCAGCATCTCTTGTTCAGTGTGCCTCAGACAGTTCAAAACTCAAATTGGCTTCATCAGCCACTCACGTGTTCACAAAAGCCAAACCAATCAGTGATGCTATGATCATCTTTGAACTCAAAGATGAACAACATCTCAGCTGACATTTTATTTTTCCATCAGATTAATTCTGTCCTTTTTGGTTTGTATAAAATACACTGTATTAAAAAGAATAACAAAGTCCTACTTTGTACAAAAGATATTTGTATGCAACAGACACCTTATTTTAGAGATTAGTCATGTTAAATGAATAGGCAGCAGGTTTAAAACAGTCATAAGGAAGTACTTCACGCAACAAACAGTCAACCTGTGGAACTCATTGCTAGGGGATGTTGTGAAAGTCAAAAGTATAACTAGGTTAAAAAAATAATTAGTAAATTCATAGAGGGTTGGCCCATCAATGGCTATTAGCCAAGATGGTCAGAGATGAAATCTCATGCTCTGGGTGTCTCTAAACCTCTAATTGCCAGAAGCTGGGACTGGATGAAAAGGGATGGATCCCTCAATAGTTGTCCTGTTCTTTTCATCCCCTCTGAAACATCTGGCACTGGCCGCTGTCAGAAGACAGGATGCTGGGCTAAATGGGGCATTGGTCTGACCCAGCATGGCTATTCTTCCGTTCTTATGTGATTACATGCCTGCTCAGTGGGCTGTCTCATGTGGAGTTCCATCCTGTCACTCCCCCTGTTCTAAGTGTATTTAAAGCAATTAGGGAAAGTAGTAAAATGGGATGTGCTATAGTGCCTCCAATCTGTAGTTGACCATGAGACCCAACTTCGTCTCCATTTCATTGGACCAGGATGGTGCAGTTGGGAGACTTACCCCAAAAGAAAAACCTAGGTCCAGGTGGATTCATGAATGAGACCAGCTGGCTGAGACTCAGTATAGGTAAAACAAATAGTAGGCTGAAAGAACAACCAGAACGCATGGCGAAGGGTTTTTTTCCCTCCCTTCACTGTGAGAGTGTCTGCCATTTTTGTATTACTCTCATTCTCAGTTTATGGCCAATGTTGGATCTGTAGCTTGTTGTGATCTCTAGATAGTGTCCAGCAGTGGCTAAGAATATTTTTTACTATTTGCAGTCAGCAATTTTTCAAATGTGGACATCATTACAGCATTTGCAATCAGCTAAGGGGTGGGAAAGAGGTGGAGTCATGGCCCTTTCCCCCCAAAACCCTAAACCAGCAAAGCTGGTGTACCTAATGGATGGAACATATTGTTCACAACCCTGTGCTTGTAGAGCAGCCTCATAGACCTCGTGCCTTTCTTAGGCACAATAGCCCAATGCATTCCATGGGCTGCTGGATCTGTCCATTGCCCCCAGCTCAGGACTTTGACTTAAAGATACAAAAAAGCCCTTAAAATAAACTTTAGATGCCTATTCGTTCCAAAGAGTAGCAGAAGTATTTGTTAGAAATATGAAACAAAAGACAGAGGGACAACACTATTTGAGTAAGCGCATCTGGGTTTCATACGAATCTTTGTGATGTTATACTACAAGTTAATCAGAAGCTAATGGAGAAGCATATCAGTTCTTGCATTAGAATGAAAAATTGCATATTACTTTACTACTAAACCAGCATCTAAGAGTTAACCTTTGATTCTAGCACTGAGAATAACTATTGCAGGAGTATCTGAGACAGAACTCTTTTTAAGTAGGCCAAGACTGCATGACACCTTCAGGTACAAGCAATTGTATTAGTAAATGATGTAATTTCTAAAAGGTCGTTTTGTTTAACCCAAGATATTATATTTTTTCTTGGACTAAAGAAGAAAAGCTATTTTCTCTCAGAAAGAACCCAAAACGGATTTGGGTGAGGGTGAAGAAACGGATTGTTTTTGTATGAACTGTTATCCCTCGTTTCAGGGTTACTCAGGAATTTATATATAGAAAAGAATACTATGGAGTGCCATGAAATTATTATGACAAGTGAAATTGCAATAGCAATAGGTTTGAAAAATATATTTTTCCATTGCAGAACTATGTGAACATGGTGTATCGAATTTCACTTTTTTTATTACGTAATCAATGAACTATTTTAATTCAGTTCATATGACACTTCACGTCTTGTTCACAGCAAATTACCTCTAATTAGACAGTCTAATTAAATAATCTAATTAGCCTTAGGTTTAAGCAAAGATTTTACAATTATTACTGTATACTATTTTTTGCCAAGTCACAGATGTCTTTTTCTTCTTCCATTATACTCATCTTAACATTTCATGAGTAGAAACACAGAAAAATTACAGAGAATTTTTGGTGAAGACTTGAGTTGGGTGAGAGCTGAGACATAAAGTGAAAAAAAAGATTGAGATTCAAAAAGTGCAGGGGGCGTTTGCTTTGGGGGCCAGGCTTTGTTTTGGACTCTTATAGTAATCTTTAAATTACATCTCTCTCACAGGATGGAAACCAAACTGGTGGACTCCAACCAAATTCTTTATGACTTTTTGGGCCCAGTTCTGCATTTCTGAGCTCCTGTTGACTTCTAGTTGAGTTCTAATTCTTTGCTGTGTTGTGTAAGCCACTTACGTTTTTTTTTTTCTGTACACTTTCCAAAATTTAAAAAGCATCTTTGCATCTGTTTCTACAAATAGACATTTCTCAATACACTTTAATATCTTATTACCCATAACCCTGCCCCCACAAGGTTGTCACTAAACAATCTCCTCTTCCAACTGGCTCTTCTTCCTGAAGTTGTCATCTTGGAGGAGACCCAACAGCTTGATACATCTGCTCTCACTATGGTGTCCGAGGATTTCTATTACATGTGGCTTCTTCAGGGTATGTCTACTGCCCTTTCACTCTTCTATGGATTCTTTGTAGCATTTGACCTCCCCTTGATTCAGAATATCTCCAGCCTATGCCCCTATATTCACATCCCTGTGTCCTCTTTGCCCTTGTTATGTCTATATCCATATGCTACTCTTAATTACATCTTTATATGTCCTTTTTGCTGCTGTGTCATTCTGTCTCATTGTACTCCACTGAGATGGAGGATTTGTGTTTTGAGATCTCAGTGATGAGAAGGATGTGTACTGACAAGCCGGTGTCTGCCAAGAAGCTGTTTATTCAGTTACAAGCAGGCATTTGAGTCAGGTGCTTACCACAATCAGTGAGGGGAAGCCCATCTCTCTCTCTCCCGATAAGCAGCTTCCCAGGAGTGGACCTGACATGTAGCACCCCGTGTACAGGGTCTAGTGCACGAGCTTCCAATTTCCTTATGTTATCCCTGCCATGATATATTTTACTTCGATCTCCTTATTGGTCAGCTTTTGATCTGTCCCAGGATTGGCCATTCACCCTTGCCTTTTCTTATACTATAGGTGCATTTTTGGCACCCAATCAAACTACAAGCGGTGGTTAGTTGTTTACAACTTGAGGGGCTTTCAAACTGCTTTATACCAGTTTTGTGGTTAGCTCACTTCTGCTTTAGTTCGAATTCATACCTATGTCGTTGGGCCCAGTCTTGCTACTTAGCCTGTATTCACGTTACAATGTCTTGCGGGCCCTACCAATCATCTATAGTCTGTATATTCTCTCCCCCCTTTTACACATGGTCTTTGGTCACTAGTCCCATCATCATTCTGTTTTAGTGCAGAGACTGGCACCCTATGGTGCATATGAGTATTGGGTCACCCCACATATCTTTGTCTCTCTGTCAGTCAGACCTCATTGCTCATGCTTCTTAGCAACAGACCAACAAGTAATGGCTGCATTATTTTCACCGGGACAGCAAGAATGATGATAATTAAGTGCTGGAGGGAAACTGCTGCCGGAATCCAGATAATGGTGCAGCTGGGAAGCTAATGGAGGGGATAAGAAGGAGGGATGTTACTATAGCTGAAAATCCCTCCTTTGTATGGGGGAGGTGGAGAGGATACCTAAAGAAGAGGTTCCTAAGGACGAGGAAATAGGAGGGGAAGACCATCTGAGCAGTTAATAAAAGCTAACCAGACCATGGAAAGAAAATGCCTCAAAAGGAATGGGAGAGAAGGTAAATGAATTGGAGCCAGAAAGGCAGCAATGGGAAGAAAGGAAACAAGCCTGCACACAAATGCTTATCTTGGAGCCATGTATAATTTTAATTAAAACACAAAGTCGTGCCTTTGAAACCTCTATTGAGTTCTACCTCAGAGTCCTATAAAATGAAATCTCTAAATTAGAAATTCTTTGAACAGTAGTTTGTTTTGCTCTACTGCTAATCTTAATAAACATATTGCGGGTTAGTCCCATTTATACTTTTATACTGATCTTCTTAAAACTAATTCTATGATCAATTTTGTTCATGTTTTAATACCTATCTAATTCTGCTTAGCATTACAATCTAGTACAATAAAAGCAGATTAATCAGAAATTGCAAATGAGCCTCAACCAAATCTACTATAATCAGCTATTTTGCTGACATTGCTTTAGCAGCAGGATTGTCAAGCATAGAATGAATTAGTTGTATGTCTGAATGGCTTTAGGACATGTTTGATACTGATTTAGAGGAAAATTTCCATAAACAGTAGTTAAAACTTAATTAAAAGTAAAAACCCTATAGTATGCGTTTCAGGGTGAGCAATCTTTGCTAAATTAATGATGAGAAAGTCTGTCCTCAACTCATTCTTCTCACTTTCTAAGTGTACGTCATAAGCAAACAGCCCCTTGCATTTGCTATGTAGACATTTGTTATAGCTTCTAATCATGATAATAAATGTATAATAAGTATAATTTCGGAATGCCCCATGTGCAGTAATTTATTCAGCTTTTTTGTGAAAAGTTGACGTGTTTACTTTGGCATGGAGCATCTTGTGCTAATTAAAAATGACTTAGCACTGATGACCCATTAAAATAATCAAGCATTTTATGATGCTCAAGAATCTGGCTGAGGAACAGTATGGGAGAATTTTAGTTTGCTTAAAATAGCTGGTTTAAAAGAATATTCCAAAGCTTCTTAAAAAACAAACAAGCCCACAACTTTAAGGTGAAAGACTTGTTTAAATAAATAAAATGTATAAATAATATTTAAATAAAATTAAATAAAAATAAAATTTAAATAAAATTAGAATTTCTATAAATGAATAGAAAAACATTAGTGGCAAAGATATAAAATCCTCATTTGTGCTTATGATATTTGGAGAACCAATTTGTTTAGACCAAAGACCACAGAAATACAATTAAATTAAGAGACTAAAAGGAAAACCATCAAGAATCCTGAGATCTAAAAGTGTGTGAAGAAGAAACTTCATCAGTGAATAATAGTAACAAAAGTTTGGTTCAGCCAGCGATTGGCCTGTTTGAAATATGTTTGCCATTTTTCATGTGGGTTCACATGTCAAATTTTCAGTAAAGAGAGACGGACATAAATTATTTAGGAATATTAAAGTTTTATTTAGATATATTAAAAACGCACACTTCTGGGATCTAAACTGGGGACTTTCAGAGCTGAACATAAGAGTAAAATTTTGATCTGTTGAAGACAATGTCAACACTTCCACTGACATTAATAGGGAGAGAATTTCACCAGGAGTCCCTACAGTTTAAGCTAAACAGCCAGTTTAGAAAACTAGCAGCTGAAACAGGCTCAGATTCTCTGTGGGCCGGTCATAAAGATGGCAGCATAACACTCACTGAGCAATAGGTTACAGATGCATATACAAAACATTAATAGAAGTCAATGCAAGTTGCACCAATGTCCAGAAACACAGTTCAGTGCTCCACCCCGCACATTCACACACTGAAATTCTCTCAAAAAACCCTCATCAACATTCAGTACACCTCCCTAGCAAAGGCCCTCCAGGAAAATATTAATAATGACAATGTTTAAATCAGGCAAAGAATACATTTTAAATTGAAGAACATATTTTGCCTACAGGTTGTAAAGTTGATAAATGATGAGTTTAATCAAAATTCTCAAATAAAGTAATATTCAGGAAGCAACCTATTTAAATGAGAGGTTAATATTATTTATAGAGCACCATCTATGTGTGAGGTGCTTTACACACAATTGGGAAGAAAATGTTCCTGCCCCAAAAATGGATTTAAAACATGTTATGACTTTTTACATGAGGACAAAGCCAGAATGGGTTTACTTGGCTGCAGCAGAGCTAAAAGCCATAGAAATACAGCTTGACTGTACTGATGGTCTCACTGAATCATTTTGCAACTACATAACTTAGCAATGTTAAAAATAAAAAAACACCAAAACCCCTCACCCTAACATACAAATAGGTAATACCCCTTGTTGACTTAGGCTTCAACCAATTTGTCTTACTCTATGGACCATTTTTTTTTAATGACCCACATCATTAAGTCAATGCTGATTTAAACTGACTGTAAACTATTTAACATTTTTATCCATTCCTTTTTTCTGCTGATGAACCAATATAGCTGACACAACTGTATTTTGGGGATTGCTTTCAAAATTTAATTAATCCATTTGTGCCCATTTTAGTTTGGTAAGCCAAATAAGTGGATGTGGAGGACATGTATAGCTTTACACCTCCGTTATGCCTCACTGCATTCTGGGAGCAGCCCCTATCATTAGGCAGAGTGGTTTATGATGGCCTCATAGGCTTATATAATGTAAATTTAGATGCAATCATGCCCTGAGGTTATTCTGAAAACTTGGAATAGCTGCAGGGCAGTGGTAGTAGTCCAGCCATGCATCTTCTTCCACAGCTACATCCATTATAGGCAGAGTATACTAGAGATACAGAGACTCTGCAAAAACCCATTTAGGAACAGCCAAGTTTGGGCAAAAGCTTTACGTTTTGATGTTGTCAAGGCTGGGTTGGGAGCAGTCAGACTTAATGGTCAGAGCCAGAGTCTACAGTCAGGAATTGGGAGTTGGCTGGGTCAGGATACTGGGAGATCAGAGGCAGGAAACAAACTTGGGGTTGGAACCATGAATCAGTAACCAGAGTCAGGCTGGCTTAGGATATCACAGGAATACAAACTGAGATCAAACACACATGTCAAGTACCCAGCCAGGTCAGGATGCTGGGAAGTCAAGCCAATGAAGCGGGAGCAGGAGGCATGCGGTATGCTGTCCAGAACAATATGGATTCCGGTTCAGACAGCTTCTTGTTTATGTTGTTGACTTAAGTAGGGCCAGTGGGCCAATCAGCTGCTCTGGGACTCCATCAACAGGATGCCCGGGGTGAAGCCTCAGACTGGGGCTGGGTTTCATGGAGCCTGGGTCAGCAGACTGCCAAGTGGAAGGTTGAAGTATTGCCATTCCTGTGGACCTGGGTTTGAGACCCATGGGTCATGACACCTGTTGCTATTATGTTTGCATTAAAGGCAAAATCTAGGAGAGAGGAAATTTGGACTATTTCCACTGTCTGCTGTTTTCGGGGCAAGGTGGGAACTATACCACTTCAGATTTTTGCTTGACTTGCATAACTTCATGTGTAGCTCTCTTTGTAGCTATTGTCTTTCATCTTACTTTTCTCAGTATTTAGTCATGTTGTTATGTATGCCGTGTCTCCAGGTTCTAACATAAGTACTTTCTGACTCAATTAAATTCAGCATTCTGTAGGTTTTAAAAATAAAACTAATTGTAGGAGTTCAGCACTCATGGCATGAAAATAGAAATAAAGAGGTATTCGTTTTACAAGAAAATAGGCCAGATTGTATCTATAGCCTTCCCTGACAGTTCTTGGTAGCTCTTAATTTTTTTTTTACTCTAACCTATTGACAAAAATAAACAAAAGTTTATGTAAATACCCACATAGAGGCAGAAATAGAGCCTAGCAACCAGAACCTGCTTTCTGTCACTAGCTAGCTGTCCAGCAAAATAAGGTGAACAGCCTTTGTTCCAAACTGTAACAATCCATCCAGAAATAATATATTAACCACTAGATTAGAAATAAAAAGAAGAAGAAGGTTCATAGTGATGGGATGTGGCTCATAAAGCAAAGAAAATGTTTAGGTACTGATTGATTTGTCTGTTTAAACTGTTTTCATTTGTGTAATTTCCCTCCATCTTTTAATTTCATTCTACTACATCATGGAGTTCGGACTTTTTCCTTTAAGTACTTCAGGTCAGGCTCTTGCTAGAAACAATGAATAGATAGTTTTCCTTTTAATATCTGCAATATCTGTTGCTGAATGTTTTCATCTTAGCTAGAAACTTCCTTTCATGCCTGTTTCAAACCAGAAGAAAATCCAATACCTTTTTAGAAAACTCACCACACTCCCTTTCATTTACTACTCCATGATTCCCAAAGGAAAAATAGAAAGTTAGAATTATTTTACTGATTTAAAGCATAAACAATTTGATTCAAGAATTAACTTCTCAAAACATTGTTATTCAATTACAGTTATTTCAGAAAAGAGAAATGACCATATATTACCCTTTGGTCATAGAGTACAATGATATTATATTAATCATCAGTGTGAAAATCTTTATTTCAATAAAGTATTCATGCAAATATGACTTTCACCTTGAAATATTCTCAAACTCTTCCAGAGTTTCAGCAGTTGTCAGTTTAATTAAAAACCCATGAGGTATGAAGTGATTTCTATGAGTTTCCCAGGACAATAGGAATAGGCTGTCATTTAAACCAAGAAGGGTGTAGTATAAAGACACCTGTAGGAAGGTGCAGTGGCCTTCCACTGAGGCTGGGCCCCAGGAAGGGCCGCAGCCCCAAACACAGGCCAGCAAAGGGGTAAGAGCCCAGTCTGCCCGGCAACCCAGGGGTCAGACTGGGATAGGTCCAACCGGCTGGCCAATCCCCTCCGAGAGGGGCGGGGCTTCTGCTGGGGAGGAGAGGATAAAAGGCAGGGCCCACCGCTCATTGAGGAATCAGCTGCCAGCAGGTGCAGACGTGCCTTCCGGCCAGCTGCAGTGCTGGCCCGGCTCAGGGCCTTCCCTGAGCTGGAGCACTGGGAGCGGGCCCAGGGCCCGAGGACTGGGTAGGGCCCCCGGACCCAAGGGCGTGGGCCGAGCCCCCAGACACACTGGGGTGGGAGACACCCTCTGAAGCCGACCTTGACCTGGACGAGCTGCCGGTTGCAGAACCCCCAGAGCTTGACTTGGATGAACTGCTCGAAGCTGAAGCACCCCGGGGATCCTGTGACCTGGAAGAGCTGCCCCTCACCGAGGATCTCCCTGCCCTGACGCCCGTCAATGAAGAGGGCCTGCAAAGTCTGCCGTGTGCCGTGTACCCAGCTGACCCTGGAGACCCCGACGAAGGCGGTACCTGGGACTGGAGGGGAGGAAGTGGCCCAGGGACAGCCATAGTTGTGGCTGCGGCTAGGGGCTCACCACAGTCGGCGTGTTGCGGTGGAACCCCGCCAGCACGGTGGCAACGCCTCTGCCACTGGTAGGGCCCTGGGCTGGGACGCAGTGGAGTTGGGTGGGCCTGCGTCCCCCTTCCCTGAAAACTCGGCGAATCCCCATTCACCCCAAGTTGGTGGAGTGAGTCCCTGCTTGCTTGCCCGCCCCGCCACGGGCCGGGGCAAATAGACTATTGATTTGACTAATTCCCCCGCTTTCCTGGAAGGTGCAGTGGCCTTCCGCTGAGGCTGGGCCTGAGGAAGGGCCGCAGCAACCTGCGCAGAGCGGACGCCGGGCTACACACTACTCTACTCTTTAAAGAACATTATGGCAGTTACTTATGTAATATCATTGGGAGTCACCAGATGGTAGTATTACAGATAGTTTTGCAAGTTCCCTTCAACTGAATGTATATGCAGTTAGATCTGGGAGAAAATGCTATGCTGTTACCTGAGGTGCAGTTCTTCTTAGAAGATGTGCAAGCTTCAGAAAAGGTAACTTCAAATACTTGAGTCTCTGGAAGGATTCATAGGTAGCTCAGAAACCAACACAAATATTATGTGATGTTAAAAATACTACAGCTCAGGAGGCAATGATTGCTATCAGTGTGCAGTAATCCACCTATCTAGGTATTAGTTTATCTAACTATCCCACCTAGATATTTGTACTGTACTCATCACTATAATGTCTGAATGTCAGCAGGTAAGTTGTTATCATATGGGCTTGAAGTTCTGAGAATCCCTCAGGATTATGTCAAGGAAACCAAAAAAGTATATTTGGCTTTGAGCATATCATGCTTATGTAGGAGGTGCCCTAAAAGAAATGGAAAATGTCTAGATATGCGATTGTTGGGTAAATACTACTGACCATGCTACTTGAATAACAAGTAATTAAATGTCCTTACCATAGAGGGCAAAATGAAATGATTGGTAAAGACATGTTATATGGATAAGCCATAAAAGAGGTAATTAAGCATTGTAATAACAGGTGACGATAAATTACCACCAAAATTTACTGATAACCAGGCTTTTTGTGAATTGGAAAGGCATAAGGGCTATGCTGGCTAGACTATTGACCACAGGGTTGACATTTGCCGCTGATTGGACAATGCTAATTATGCAACTCACCGCAAAGTATAGAAAAAAAGAAACAAATAATAGATAAAATCTATAGAACTGTAAACCAATTTGAACTAGTGCAAGCTGCAGCCTGGACACTAAATAGCTGATTGCCCCCTTTCTGTATGTGTTTTGATTAATCCTAGCTGTCTGATCTTTGATTAATAAAAACCAATTGAGTTGGCTATTTCATGGTTCATTAATTAATTATCTAAAATAACCCCACCTATCATTGCAAATAAACCACGCAAATGGATGCAAAGTGTCAAATCCTGATCTCAGTTTCATTATTATGAATATTAAGTAACAATATTGATTTCCTTGATATAACTTTGGATTTACAATGATGTTATAGAGATCAGAATTGAAATCTGTGACCACTGAACACCGTGTAGTTATATCAGGGAAGAATTTGGCCAAATATCTTATGGCTACATCAGCTGATATGACCCAAAACATCACTCAAAGTTCTTCTGTGATGTAATTTCCATTTCATGCATAGCTAGCTACATCACTGGTGTGTTATGTTGCTTGCTGTTAAAACATTAACAATTTTGCCTTTGCAAGTAGATAGCTGTACCACATTTTCTTAAAATGTTACTATAGGGGAGTGGTGGTCGACCTGGGGTATGTGTACCCTTGGGGGTATGCAGAGGTCTTCCAGGGGGATAAATCAACTCATCAGGCTACATGAAAACTGTGATGCTGGAAAATCTTTTATTGTGGGGATGCTGAGTCATTGAACCAAACTGTAAACCCTGTATATGATGGAAGCTATTTCAAGCCAGGGGGTATGTCAGCACCCCCACATCCTTCGTTCTGGCACCTATGCATAAAAAGCACTAGCAAAGTGGGTACAAACTAAAATTTCATACAGATGATGACCAGTTTTTATTGCTCTATACACTACACACTGAAATATAAGTACAATATTTATATTCCAATTGATTTATTTCATAATCATATGGTAAAAATGAGAAAGTAAGCAAATTTAGAGTAATATTGTGCTGTGACAATTTTGTATTTTTATATCTGATTTTCTAAGTAAGTAGTTTTTAAATGAGGTGAAAATTGGGGTATGCAAGATAAATCAGACTCCTGAAAGGGGCCTGACAAGGTTGAGAGCCACTGTTATAGGGTATATCTAAATGCTAAGCAGATATGTCAAAAACATGGAGACCTAGGAAAAGGGTTGGAATATGAGGGGAACATAGGCCATTATAGCAGGGATAAGGAAGAGACAAAGAACATATGGGGAAATCAAAACAGTATCTGAGATGTCTCTGTACTAATGCGAGAAGTATATGAAATAAGCAGGAAGAATTTGAAATGCTAGTTAATAAACACAGCTAGGACAGCTGGCATCACAGAAACTTGGTGGGACAATATGCATGACTAGAATATTGGTATAGAAAGGTACTGCTTGCTCAGGTAGGGGAAAAAGGGATGAGGTGTTGCCTTATATATTAAAAATATATACACTTGATCTGAGGTTGAGATGGAAATAGGAGACAGACTTGTTGAAAGTCTCTGGACAAGGATGAAATGAATAAAAAACAATGGTGTTGTTATAACAGGGGTCTACTAAAGAACACCGAACCAAGATGATGAGGTGGACGAGGCTTTTTTTAAACATCTAACAAAATCCTCCAAAGCACAGGGTTTTGTGTTGATGGGGGAATTCAACTACCCAGATATCTGTTGGGAAAACAAGATGACAGGGCACAGATTATCCAACACGTTCTTGGAATGTGTTGGAGACAATTATTTATTTTGGAAGTGGAGAAGGCTACTAGGAGAAAGGCTGTTCTATATTTGATTTTGGCAAATGGGGGGAACTGATTGAGAATTTGAAAGTGGAAGGCAGTTTGGGTAAAAGTGATCATAAAATGTTCATGATTCTAAGGAACGATAGGAGGGGAAATAGCACAACAAGGATAATGGATTTCAAGAAGGCAGACTTTAACAAACTCAGGGAGTTGGTATGTAAGATCCCAAGGGACGCAAGTCTGAAAGGAAAAACAGTTCAAGAGAGTTGGCAACTATTCAGAGAGACGTTAAGGGCACAAGAGCAAACTACCTCACGGTAGAGAAAAATAGGAAGAGATAGCAAGAGATCATCCTGGCTTAACCAGGAAATCTTAAAACATCTGAAACTTAAAAAAGAGTCCTACAAGAAATGGAAAATAGGTCAAATTACAAAGGATGAATATAAACAAAAACACAAGTATGTAGGATCAAAATTAGAAAAAACAAGCCCCAAAACAAGATTAAACTAGCTAGAGATATAAAGACTAACAAGAAAAATTTTCTAAAATACACTAGAAGCAAGATGAAGAACAAGTAATGGGTAGGCCCTTTACTAAATGAGGGGGAGAAACAATAAGAGAAAATGTGGAATTGCCCAATGTGCGAAATGACTTTTTTCTTTCCATTTTCACTGAAAAGATTAGATGATTGGATGTCTAACATAGTGAATGACAGAAAATAAGGTAGGATATGAGGCTAAAATAGGGAAAGAATAAATTAAAAATTACTTAGGCAAGTTAGATGTCTCTGTCACCAGGGCCTGATGAAATACATCCTAGAATACTCAAGGAGCTCATTGAAAAGATATCTGAAACATTAGCAATTGTCTTCAAACAGTCATGGAAGACAGGGGAGATTCTAGAGGACTGAAAAAGGACAAATATTGTAACACTCTATAAAAAGGGAAATAAAGACAACCCAGGGATTACAGACTAGTTAGTTTAACTTCAATACCTGGAAAGATAATGGAGCAAATAATTAAGCTAGTAACCTGCAGACACCTAGAAGATAACAAGGTGACAAGTAACGGTCAGCATGGATCTATCAAGAACAAATCATGTCAAACCATCCTGATAGCTTTCTTTGACAAGATAACAAGCCTTGTGGATGGGGGGAAGCAGTAGATGTGGTATATCTTGACTTTAGTAAGGCTTTTGATATCATGTTGCATGACCCTCTCATAAATAAACTAGGGAAATACAACCTAGATGGAGCTACTAAAAGGTGGGTGATAAATGGTTGATTGGAAAACCATTCTCAGAGAGTGGTTATCAGTGGTTCACAGTCCAGCTGGAAGGGCATATCAAGTGGGGTCCCACAAGGATCAGTTCTGGGTCCAGTTCTGTTCAATATCTTCATCAATGATTTCGATAATGACACTTATAAAGTTTGCAGATGATACCAAGATGGAAGGGGTTGCATATACTTTGGATGATAGGATTAAAATTCAAGTGATCTGGACAAACTGGTGAAATGATCTGAAGTAAATAGGAAGAACAAATGCCAAATATTCCATTTAGGATGGAACAATAATTTGCACACATGCAAATTGGGAAATGACTCCCTAGGAAAGAGTACTGCACAAAGGGATCTGGGATTCATAGTGGATCACAAGTTAAGTATGAGACAACAGTGTAACACCTGCAAAAAAAAGTAAACATCATCATTCAGGGATGTTTCAGCAGGAGTGTTGTAAGCAAGACACAAGAATAAACTCTTCTGCTCTATTCTGCACTGATTAGACTTCAACTGGAGTATTGTGTCCAGTTTCAGGAAATATGTGGGAAAATTGGAGGAAGTCCAGAGAAGAGCAACACAAATGATAAAAGGCGTAGAAAACCTGATCTATGAGGGAAGGTTAAAAAATTGCTTTTGTTTAGTCTGGAGAAGAGAGGATGGAAGGGGGACATAACAGTTTTCAAGTACATAAAAGGTTATTACAAAGAGGAGGGAGAAAGAAATTGTTCTCCTTAACTTTTGAGGATAGGACAAGAAGCAATGGGTTTAAATTACAGCAAAGGCAGTTTAGTTTGGACATTAGGGAAAATTTCCTAACTGTTAGGGTAGTTAAGCACTGAAATAAATTGCCTAGGGAGGTTGTGGAATCTCTGTTGGAGCTTTTTAAGAGCAGATTAGACAAACACCTGTCAGGGATGATCTAAATAATGCTTGGTCCTGTCATAAGTGCAGGTGACTGGACTAGATGACCTTGCGAGGTCCCTTCCAGTCCTATGATTCTGTGATTTTTTATGAATAGCTCAGTGACATCAATTATTTGCAGAATTATTTGGAAGTGTTATCACTCTAGGCACTGGACCCTTCAATGACTGTAGCAGGAAAGCAAGGCTCTTCCATACGGAACTCATTGTAGTATCAGACCCAAGAGTTTACAGATGGGTTTTGCCACGTAATATACCTCCATTACTTCTGTTTATTTTGAAGAATGTTTATTGGAATGTGAATATTTCTGGGGCCGTTAAGAAGGAGCCTCAGGATTGACAGATCATGCTTTCCCTACTCTGATTTTGAGGCAAAAAGTGTGATTTTTTTCTGGATATTATTAAGAAATATCAAGCATGACTTTGTTTATAATTTTGCCTGTGCCCTTCTGGATATTACCAGCCTCCACTTGAAGCCAGTGCCACTAGCTGAAAAAACAGCTAAAATCAGATTTTTAAACTATTCAATTCATATTATTTGATCAGTTCATCTGTTAACTATGTCCTGCAATTGAAATTAGTGACAGGTGCTGAGAGGCTGTCCTGGTGATTCCCTGAAAGACATTCAAATGAAATACACTACAGGAGACTAGCTTTTCCGTTCCCTGTCGTAACATTGGAACTTGCTAGAGTAGCATCTAAATTTGCCTCCCTTTCTGTCTGCCTGGCCCCCTTCTGTAATGCTTTACTATTGCAATAATAAAACTCAAACATTTTTTAATGCCTTCTGTGATGTTTTAATTATTAATTAAGTATGAAGTCACCTCTTTTGCTTTTACTCTTTTAGCAATATTAAGCATCAGGAATATGTCAGCCTGGCAGTAATTAATTTGATGTAATTTTGTAGGTATCAGAAGTTGCTGAAATCCATTGTGTGAAATGGTGCCATTCTTAAGCTCCGTGAAAAGAGTCATTATGATTTTGTTGAAAGAATAGAAAATATGCCACCAACCTTGCTAATTTCATTGTTACAAGAGCCACATTTATAGCTAAATGAAATAAAGGCCACTGTATGGGAAGATAGCTTTTGAAATATACACCAAGTTAGTTACATGCCACTTTGGTGCTATTGTAATGACCAGTAACTATGTCCGGAGCAGGAAATTGTATCGGCACTGGCAATAAATGAAGAAATCCAATAAAGAAAATGTAAGACTGAACACATTTGACAAGACAATATAGTCATCTTTCAGTTTTATAGAATCAGCAACTTTGGGCAGTTGCACATAAAACAAGTACAAATAAATTATTCCAGAAATAAGTCATAAAATGCCATTGTTTAATCAATGGAAAATTTTGTCTAAGAAGCTAAATTGTTATATAGGTTCTACAGCTTTTATTCACTGCTCAGGTCTAAGTACCTGCATTGCTTAGTAAATGGCCCGAATGAATGGTAAACGAAACTTTTTTGGGGATGGGGAAGGCAACTTTCCTTTAGCATTTTGCTTATCACAAATGGATTTCAGCAACTTCTGCTATCGATAATCCCAAGTTTGCTGATTTTAGGGCACGCTGCACGGACATTTACTTTGGCTTTTGGGGAGGGAAGAACTTAATGGCTGCTGTGTGGGTGAAGACTTTTGCTGAGAGGAGAATTGTTCTATTGGAGGCTGCCCTGATTTTGTAAAGTGATCTACGCAGGTGGATCCACGTGTCCATGCAGAGCCCCTGGCAATAGGACTACGTATGGGTATAGGGAAATACCTATACAGAGCAGCTTGAATTAGCAGGGCTTTAGTTTGATTGACTTTTGAATGTATCTCAAAGGTTCCTAAAATAATATAGAGAGACATCATTATATATACATATATATAAAAATCTAAATAAACAAAATGAAAATGGGATAGATAATGGAATCTGCACAGTCCCAGATACAAAGTATAATATCTCTCCTCTTATGCCCCCCATTCAGAAAAAGTAATTATATTTTAAACACTCTGAAAATATTCTGTGATCTACTATTTATTGTCAGTGAGGCAAAAATATTAAAAGTTTTTTCTATATTTTCCTATATCTCTGACAAATGTTTGACCTCATAATACATTTATGAAGTCATAAATCCCAAATGGGCGTTGGGATGGTGATTTCTATTCACCTAAAAGCACCCCCACTGCTTATCATGGACTTCAGAGGGAAATACAAAATATTTAAGTTAAGTAAAAAATTGTTTGTGACTTGTTAGTGTTAAAGTAGAGATTCTTAAATAATTCGAGCTAGTTACATAAAGTCCACTGATGGGGAGACGCTTTAAGGACTGTAAATTACACAACCCATGGCTAATTTATGATACTTTAATCCTTATCTTCCAACTGTGTAAATCCTGTAAAAAACACAAGAGGTAACTAATTTCCATTTCTTTAATGGAATAAGGGCCCTTGACTTTGGTTTTATTTATAAAGTAATTCCATATTGATGCAATGCACTGAAATACTGTTAATCAATAAGAGCTATTCACTGGAATATAATTGTAAACTGTTGTTTTTGCTAGAAAGTATATATTTTTCTCCTTAAACTAAATAATCACTCATGATAGCAAAAGGTTTATATTTAATAATTTCTGAAGATCTTAATTTTTAAAGGTATAATTTGAGTACAAAATAATTCTGTGGGCATTAGTTATTAGTTATTCTGGTCAGGAGAATTGTGATCATCCTGTTGCCTGATCTATGGATTTTGTATTAATTACTTAAGAATTCCCAGTTAACACTCTGAGGTTTGATAGGTTCTTGTTCCAAGATCAGGCCTTCTACAATGACTGTTCAGTTGGGAACCTGATGTGCATGGGTGCTACACTCACACTTAGGAAAACCCTTCTGTATTTGTAATTTGTAATAGTTTTATTAATGCAAATCTAAGTCACCACCACTCTGCCCCTGCAAGGCATCACCCAAGAGCTACGGCTCTCCTTCCCAAAGCACATAGGCTGGGGGATACAACTTTTATAAAGTGTTACGCTGATGCCACTATGTTCACGAATATGATGCCATATTCGGTATGGGTTTCTCCCCTTTTCCTTATTTGTATTTCTTCACCCTACTAATGTTAAGGTGCTCTTCTCCCATAGATTAGTAGGTCTTTATTACCTCAAGTTTATTAGAATAAATGTCAATTAATTACCATGGCACTCTTTGTGGTTAGATATCTGCAGATGTTCCTAACTTAAAATATCTCAAGCTGGTATAAACTAGAATTTCATGGTTATCGATTAGCAGTTTAGTCATTACAGCATTCTCTTATGATGTGGGGTTACTCCTGGTCAGGGCCCAAGCATAATTTTTTCGGGCCCAGTACAAACTTGTAACACAGGCTCCCTCCCATACACATACCACAGTCCCTCATTCCATAGATACAATCTCATGAGTCATGACAAATTTTTTCCCCGTGGTAATGGGGGTTGCAGCCTGGGCTTGGCCCCCCCAGGGACTCTGGGCCCAGTAAAGTGTACTTTTTTCCCCCTCCATGTGGGTCCTTGCTCCTGGTTAACTGAATATGCTGATGCTGTTGGGCCTTATGCCTTGTTTAGCAAAGGTATTGTTTTACAGGCCTGAAGCCTGTAGGCACATTGCTTTACTACTTTAACTTATGTCTATGACCAAGCCTTACCTAACAAATACCTATACCCAGAGGCTATGATCCAGATTTCATAAATTTCCTGGAAAATCTGTTTATTATTACAACAGTTTGAATTATATTCATTTTCTCCCTATTTACAAGTTGATCCTAGTTTCTACAAAGGTATCTGTTATTTTCAAATATTCATTGAACAGATTAAGGCCTCAGTTCGGCAGGTATTTAAGCATGTGACTATCTTTAAGATTGTGTATAGTCCAATGAGGGAGGTCCCTGGTGACTGGAAAAAAGCAAATATAGTGCCCATCTTCTAGAAAGGGAAGAAAGAGAATCCAGGGAACTACAGGCCGGGTAGCCTCACCTCAATCCCTGGAAAATCATGGAGCAGGTCCTCAAGGAATCTATTTTAAGCCACTTTAAAGAAAGGAAAGTGATCAGGAGCAGTAAACATGGATTCACCAAGGGCAAGTCATGCCTGACTAACCTGATTGCTTTCTATGAAGAGGTGTCTGGTTCTGTGGATGTGGGGAAAGCGGTGGACATGATATACCTTGACTTTAGCAAAGCTTTTGATATGGTCTCCGACAGTATTCTTATCAGCAAGTTAAAAAAGTATGGGTTGGATGAATGGACTACAAAATGGACAGAGGACTGGCTAAAGCAAAGGGCTCAAGGAGTAGTGATAATGGCTCCATGTCTAGCTGGCAGCTGGTCACAAGTGGAGTGCCCCAGGGGTCGGTCCTGGGGCCGGTTTTGTTCAACATCTTCATTAATGATCTGGAAGAGGGGGTAGATTGCACCCTCAGCAAGTTTGCAGATGACACTAAGCTAGGGGAAGTGGTAGATACCCAGGAAGGGAGGGAGAGGATACAGAAGGACCTAAACAAATTGGAGGATTGGGCCAAAAGAAATCTGAGCTTCAACAAGGACAAGTGCAGAGTCCTGCACTTAGGATGGAAGAATCCCATGCACAGCTACAGACTGGGGACTGACGAGCTAGGCAGCAGTTCTGCAGAAAAGGATCTGGGGATTACAGTGGATAAGAAGCTGGATATGAGTTAGCAGTGTGCCTGGGTTGCCAAGAAGGCTAATGGCATATTGGGCTGCATTAGTAAGAGCATTGCCAGCAGATCGTGGGAACTGATTATTCCCCTCTATTTCGGCATTGGTGAGGCCGCATTTGGAGTATTGTGTCCAGTTTTGGGCCCCCCACTACAAAAAGGATGTGAACAAGTTGGAGACAGTCCAGCAGAGGGCAACAAAAATGATAAGGGGGCTGGAGCACAAGACTTATGAAGAGAAGCTGAAAGAAGTAGGCCTTTTAGTCTGCAGAAGAGAAGAATGAGGAGGGATTTGATAGCAGTCTTTAACTACCTGAAAGGGGGTTCCGGGGAGGATGGAGCTAGGCTGTTTTCAGTGGTGGCAGATGACAGAACAAGGAGCAATAGTCTCAAGTTGCAGTGGGGGAGGTCTAGGTTGGACATTAGAGAAAAGTTTTTCACTAGGAGGGTGGCGAAGCATTGGAATGGGTTACCTAGGGAGGTTGTGGCATCTCCATCTTTAGAGGTTTTTAAGATGCAGCTTGACAAAACCCTCGCCGGGATGATTTAGCTGAGGATAGGCCTGCTTTGAGCAGGGGGTTGGACTAGATGGCCTCCTGAGGTCCCTTCCAACTCTAACATTCTATGAATATCCTTGTGGTTAAAATAAGGCAGTTATAATAAGGCAGTAATAAAGAGTTAACAATTATTTTAAGGAATTTTATGAGGAAAACTTGTTTTATAAAGCTTTTGATGTTAAAACCTTAATATGCTTTTGAAACCAGCTGGCATAAGCAAAATTTAGGTTTTAAATGCAATGGAATTATTTGTTTTGAAGGAGACTAAAAAAGTAATTAGAATAAGTCAGTCTTCTTTTAGTGAGAAAAAAATTATGATAGCAGAACAGACATTTTTGTATTTTGCCTTTAGACTTGAACTTCTTTGAATTTTCATTGCTATCTTTATCTTTCTGAATTTCATTTAAACCGAGTCTCTGACTAATATTATCCACTGTCTTTATTAATATTGGGCCAAAATTAATATTATGATACTAGCATTGATGTACATAGCATATATCTTTTCTGTGACAGTGCTTTTAGCTTAGGCATCTTAAAACATTTCAAGAAGAGAGAGGACAAGTATACCTATCCTTTTTTGTGGTTTATTTTAATATCCATCAGTTTTCACATTACCGTCCTTCGTATGTTCATATTTGTGCAAAAGCAATTCTAATACAATTCTTGTACTCTTAATTTTAGACACTTACTTAATTTGCGTGTCCTGTGTCAGGATGAACAATTTATCTTCACCATCTTTGTCAATCCTTTTTATAATTTAGAAAATTGTATTACATCTCCTTGGTTTCCTCTCCTTTCCAGTGAGAATAAATTCAGCTCCCCAAGGGGCAGATTCTAAAATACTTTACCTTGACCTCAGTAGAACTATTTATAGAGTAGGGGTGTCATAATCTGGGCCTTAAACTTCTTTCAGACCTTAAATACTTGATGTGGAATTCTGCCCTAACTTTTACCACAGTCTTGAGGCGATAGGGTTTCATGAACTGAATGTCATTGAGATTTAATATCCTGTTGCTTACCCTCTTTGCTCTCTTGAAGAAATTATTTTTTTCTTGTGATAGTGTGACCAGTATGACAAGTATTTCAGTTGTGGTCTAATAAGAAATATATACTGTAACAGTCATACCTTTTGTATATTATATTCCATTCATCTGCATATTGAAGTTAGTGTTTTATTTGTCTGTTTTACTGTTGCTGTGGTCAGTGCTTTTAGTTAAAATGATTTTCCATAATAACCTTCAAATTGTTTTCCTGTTCACTGTGCTGGGTGATTGATCCATTTACCACACATTCTAAAGTTTATTTCCTTGTTCCCAGTCTAATTATTTTTCATTTTTTTCTGTAATGAAATACCTTTTCCATCTGTTGATCCATTCATCTAAGAGATCAAAATCTGTTTGTAGTGTTCATTCTTATTTGTTCTATCTTCAAATTTCTGTATTATTTGCGATCTTGATCATCATGACCTTTGTCCCAGTCATTTATATGATGTATGTTTTGAGCAACAGAGATCCTAAAGAAACCTCCAGACTGCAGCTGTTATGAGCCACTTCTGTCATTAAGAATGAGCCATCCATATCAGCTACCCTTTCTCTAGTGCTCTTGGAATTCATTTTCCTATCCGTGCCTTAGTCATTCATCTCTGATTTGGAACTTTATCAGATATGTTTTGTACATCTAAATGTGCAACGATTGTTGAATTTTGCCTATTTATCATTGCAATAACATCTGCAAGGGACCCCTGCAGGTTAGTTGTGAATGACCCTCTTCCCCCTTAAATCTATGCTAGCTATCCGTCCTTAAAATATACTCTTCTAGGCATTGTATCATCCTAGGAGATAGTTAAGATTTAAGGATTTAAGATTTCCCTGCCTTTGCAGAGCCATGAAGGGGCTATGTGATGACAAACTTCTAATCTAGTCCAATGAGTAGTAGTTCATACATAACTGGCACTCATTTAAGACAACCTGCTTAGCTCTCTGATGGCTTCACCACTCATGAGTATGAGGCCACTCCAGACTCATAGCAATAAAACCTTTGTATCAGGTTATGTTTTTCACTTCACTTACATGTAAAAATCCTGCCTCAGATTTGTTGGGAAGGGGTTCTTGATAACAGAAATTGCATAGTAGGTCTTCGCAACCCCTGGTTCTGCTGCCATAATTCATAGAATCATAGTGTCGTAGGACTGGAAGGGACATAGTGAGATCATCTAGTCCAGTCCCCTGCACCTATGGCAGGACCAAGCATTATCTAGACCATCCCCGACAGGTGTTTAACCTGCTCTTAAAAATCTCCCATAATGGAGACTCCACAACCTTAACTTAGTTGTGGTTAAGTACTTAGTAGTTAAGTATTGAGTAATGGGCCCCGCATTGAGTAATGGGCCTACCCTGTCTTTGGTCTTCCTTTTTTTTTCTAATGTAATTCCCTCACTGCATTATGGGGTTTTCCAATTTATACCCCTGTGTGAGAAATCATGCTAATAATTTCACTCTTGCAAGCAGTGATTCCATTCTGGAAAAGCTGTGGGTAGTAGCCATCCATTGCTTACTTTTTGTTTTATTTCTATGAAAATTGAAGCATTTCCAACATACTTGTTAATGGGTAACTAGATTAATACATTTAATGCATTACTTCTGACCTACAGGAGTCCCCCTCCAATTCATTTCTTTCTTCTTTCTTCTATTGTGTGAACTATATGTTTATTTTATGTGGGGGATTGATTTAGTAGTTTGAGATTTTTTTATAGTCATTGTCAAAGAAATGGGGGAATGATACTTAAAACTGCTATTTGGGAACCCACTGTGAAGGATGACAAGTTCAAGGGAGAAGTTGAGAAGTTACCAGCTTAAATGAATGATTCTAATACAAAAAAGTAGTCAGTGACTACCAGAGAACTGCCACTGAGGAGCTTAAAGTGCCCCAAACAGATTACTCTTACCCAATATGAAGAAGAACTCACTAAAATTTGACTGTGGGATTAAAATATTGCTGGTGATTACATTAGTTATCATTATTTTGTCATGTTAGCAAATCCCATTCCTTCTCTTTCCTCCTCTCCACTCCAGTATTTGAACTGAACAATTTGCAAAAGGTATCAAAAAAGCACGTGCAGGGGATTCCTAGCACTATACACCCACAGAAAAGTGCCTATTGGCACATACCAAAGGCAGACATTTGTTCTTCAAAAGTGTGTTGAATTTTATCTTTTTGCCCACACATGCAGAGGTTTTACCTCATTCCAATACATCCATTAACACTCTGTACTGCCTCACTTGACTCTTTCAATATTTCTCTTTTTTTTTAGCACTTTTTGGCTTTGGCTGGGCTGGAATTACCAGAAGAACAGTCTCCCATTATTCCATTGCTTTTGCTTCTGGTCCCTGGCCAAAACAGAAAAATATAACACAGAGTGAAAATTTGTAGAAGAGAAATGTAGCTGGGCTGCAGCAACTTCCCACACAGTAGCCTCAAGAGAAGACAGACTCCCTAGGACTGGAGTCCCTTCACCTAAACAAACAAATATAGAAACAGTTTGCAAGGACACTGTCTCGTGGAACAAATGGCGGTTAGATGCCTCACTCTCAAGTCAATGGGCAGGTAGGTGCTAACAGTCATTTTTGCATTTGAAAATTTCCCTATATTTCTATGCGGTTTCGGGCATTGACAAGGGGGTTGCACTTAGCATTTTAGTGATGCAGTCATTAGTTCTTTGAAGCCTTTTTTTCCTCCTGACTATGGTTATGTCTACACTGCCACTTATGCCAGCATAACTATGTCAAACAGGAGTGTGAACCTCACCCCATAGCAACATAAGTTACACTGACAGAAGCACTGGTGTGGACAGAGCTGTCAGTGGGACAGCTTCTCCCACTGACAAAGCAACCACTGCTCATTGGGGGTGGTTTAATTATGTCAACAAGAGAGCTCTCTCCCATCAGCATAGAGTGGCTACACAAGAGATTTTATGGTGATGCAGCTTCATCGGTACAGCTGTGCCACTGTAAGCTCTCTAGTGTGGACATGGTCTATGACTCCATTTTGTAGCTGTTAGTGCTGATTGAAGGAAACGAACAGTCCCTTTAACACTCTCCATGTTTAAGTCAGTCAGAGAGAACCGAGCCCTTCTTGGAACTCAGGGAGGCTCTGCAATTTTGTAATTCCATTTCCCCATCACTTTTGGATGGGTAGAGTCACACACTTAGCCCCTTGGAGAAGTGCAGGTTTCAGCAGCTAAGTATTTTCTACACTGCTGCCTCTGGAAGTCTGTCTTTCAGGGTTTGTTTAAGCCTCAGGAGGATGGGTGAAGGCCCTGATTCAGATAGGCAAATGCTTATGTGTTTTGCTGAGTAGGGATGGACTTACATGCATAAGTTTAAGCACATGCTTAAGTGCTTTGCTGAACTGGGATCTAAATATGCAATTCTAAAATATTGTTAAGGAGTTGTAATTTGCAAAGTGATCCTGAAATCATACCATGACATCTAGACATTCAGAAAAACCTTCCGGGTCAAGAAGAAGTCTATGATATTATTTCTTGATGGTATGTCTAAGAAGCCTGAAGAGAGAGCTTTAGCTTTAAAAAATCTAGTTAAATATTAGGCAATGTTGGTAAGATATAAAGTCTCTACAGGGTGAACACACCCAAAAAATTTTAAGCCATATATATTGCATATAAGATATGGGAATTGGTATGTGCACAAAACAAAAGGACAAGCAATAAAAGACATAACCGACAAGGTCACATTAGTGAAAGAAAACACAAAATAAAATTCATGCACAGAAATTTTTCAGGCAAAGGTATCTGTGCATTTGTCTTTTGAAACCAGACAATGACAAAAAAGAGATCGCCTTCTAATCATTAGTAGCATAATCACATAATTTGAAGCATAAAAAAGCAAATGGTTGATTTACCAAAATAGTTAGATATCCTGAGTAATAAGTAGTTCAGACCCCTGCTACTTCAGATCTCTTAAGAGTGAATTTGCAAAAAAGCGAGGCTGTGTTCAGAAATTTTGAGAAAATTCTCAGTTTGTTGAAAACACAGAATAGCAGTCGTTCATGCTTACTGGTCCAAGGAAGTCACTTTAACAAATCACACGGTGTGCAAGTGATATGTGCTGGAATTGCATTTTGATATTACTGTAGAATCAAGATAAAATACAACGCCAGAAGAAGAGCCAAAGTAGAAATATCTCCTGCATGCAGCAGGAAACTACCCGGAGTTTTCAGAATATATGACCTGTCAATTTCCAGCAAAACTCCAGGCTAAATGTTCAGTTCCATAAATTACTTGAGTGACTGCAAAATATTTTGTCCTTCCTCTTTTCCTTCATTGAACTGAGCTGAATAAACCCTTTCCATTTTAAATGCTTTCTGCTCCTTGCCAGGTCTGCTCACGTAGAAGTCCTCCCACAAGAAAATAATCAATCTGCCCACGGATTTTCTTCTGATGGCTCCAGGCTTGTTTATTCTTCCAGTCTCCTTACTCTGAGTTTCTTCTAGCCCAGCATCATCTGCACATATTCCTATTATGGACCATTCTAATATTCCTCCATTCTTAAAAACACACATTTTAGGACCTAGTCTTGGCCAACAATCAATATTCTGCCTCACTGATTTCTTTATAGCTATTGGAGTTTTTTCTTACTTCCTCGCCTTCAATTCATTTATCATTGACCATCTGACCATTGGTGTAACTTTTTGAGTTCTTCTTTAGCCTGACTACCCTCAGCCCTGCACAAAGGATTGTCATTTTCTACAGGCGTTTGCTAGTTTTATCTTCCCTTTTAACAAATGAATAGGTTCTCATGCTTTTTATAAAATGGACTCAGCTTACCAAGTGTGGGGTTTTTATTTTTGTTTTGTTTTTTCTGAACATATCTTAGGTAAGGAGATGAAAATAAACCAGGCAGTCCTCACTATGTCTGTAGATTTTCTCTCTATTGACTCTTTTCTCTAAGCTAGTTTAAGATAGACATATGTACTCCACCAAGATGGAGGGGTTCGGTTAAATGATCTCAATAGTGAGTCAGACACAGAGGCACCCAATAAGTAATAGCAGGAGTTTATTGCATATGCTCATGCAAGCATGTTTTCAGGCACTCACCAAGGTGAAGGGAAGCACCATTTTCTTCACCGAGCAGGCTGCATGGCCAATCCCATGACACTGCCATCCAACAGTCCACGGAGAGCTTCAAAGCGCTAGGTGCAGGCTCACTTCATATAGCCCAAAACCTTACCCTAAAGGGTTACCTGTTAATTCTAACTGTGATTGGATCATACAATCGCTTTGTATTTGCTCAGCGCAGCCCCCAACCACAAACAGCCTTGTGGTTTCTTGTTTATGGCTATAGCTGTTTCATACTGGCTTTAGCTAGTTTTGTGGCTGAAGCACTTCTGCTTTATACCTGGTTCAAACCGAGGTCACTGAGCCCAGACTTAGCACTGATGCTGTCATCGCATCACAATATCTTCCGCGCCCTACAACATATTGGACATATGTCAGAGATTCCGAGATGGATGGAAAAAATTACCATAATACAAATACAAACCCAAGCCATAGCAGATTAATTTCAAAAAAGACTTTAAGATTCAGTCCAATGAATTCTTGAACTAACAAGATTGGTTGCTAGTGTACAGAGTCCAGTCTGGATAGATGTAGAATTGCAACACTCCAGAAATTTTCTGGATTGGGCATTTTTTAATTTGAAAGCTACTGACTGCAAACAGCCCCATATGATGTCCCCTACACTTTTCTACACATTTGTAAAAGATCTTTGAGGCTGATATTAAACAGGTGTATGTCTCTAATGACCATAGCCATCTCCACTCGTAATGTGTCTGTCAGTTATCCTTATTTCTTTTATTTAGAGGAGGAGCTGGACAAAAGTGTTGCTCCAGTTTTTGTCCTTGTTTCTCGTCATTTACACAGTTGACAACAGTAACACTATGTTGTTCTTGGTGATGAACTTTATTGTTTTGCTGCAAAAACTCTTGTGATTTTCTTCATTCACTATATTTGAAAGCTTTTGTATTGGAATAACAGTAATCTCTAGTGATGGGTGAAGGAGATGAGTCTTCAGTAAAATAGCACACAAAAAAAATGTGCGATCAATGTGCAAAAATAATGTTTTTTAAGTACAGTAGCTACTGATGCAGTGAAATGAAATTCTTGCCTAGACTGTAAAAGCAGTGCTGTGCTATACTTTAGCTGAGCACACAGATACAATAATTTTTCTTTCTGAAATATCCTACGAACCTCTCCCTTCCCTGCAAAAAAACCTAAAATCCCAAACCAACAACCAAAGACAAGTTTTGCTACAACCCATTCCTCTATATATTGCAAGAAAAAAACCACTCAGAAAATAACTACCACAGATATCTGCTTTAAAGTTAAGAACGTTCACTGTGTGACACTTTCTTGAGGCACTCAGGACTGAGTCACCATGTAACCCCAGCCTGTTAGCCAGCCTAAACAATCTCCTCAGAAGCTCTACCAGCTTTTGCTTTGCCTTGCAAGTTAACACATGGTATACACTAACTTCAAGCCCTTGAAGAGTTTACCCCTGTAGTATCCAGCCCTTGTCATTGGACACTCTTGGAAATTACCAAATTCACTGTCTCTAAAGACAGTATGCACACCAACTTTCTTGATTCATCTGAGAATTCACACTTTGCTTTATACCACAGCACTCAGATGTATTTATAATAAAACCAAGACTAAATTTATTCTTAAACTGGGATTCAAATTAGTTGAGTGTGGATAATAAGAACAATAGGTTACATTAAAAAAAGTATAACATTCTTCTACTAGACTACCACTAAAGTCCAGGAAGCTAAGCTTGTCTAAAGCAATTTCTCACCTAAAGCCTTTCCTGCAGAACCTGGTGGTTTTCAGTCAGACCAAGATCCCTACGTTCACAAATCACCCCCACCTGCCTTGTAAACTCACAGCTTTTATAACTTAGTCTCAGCATTGGTCACCACAAAGCAAGCTTTCTGCTAGTTTCATTATATTATTTGGGAATTATTTTTTATTATGCACTAGGGAGCATTCTTAGAGGATGTTATGTTGTTGCTAAAGCTCAAAAACTTTAGTTAGTCTGAGTTAGTTCGAAGGGTGATGAAATAAGAGAAGCACAGAATACTTGCGAGTACTTGAGTAACCTGACTTTCAGTATTTCTGAAAATGCAATCAGGTGTTCAGCATTTGAACCTAATGTCTCTGAGGGGCTTTTAGTGTCCATACACTGATTTTATGGAGAATGAAAATTATATCCAGCTGTTTTCTGTTTGGTGCTTTTCATTCAGTGATTACTTCACCCCCCTTTATTTCATTTCTTTTTTATATTTGGCATAAAATCAAGTTTGCTTTCTCCTTGTTAGAGAAGGAATTAACTACTTGACAACCTTGGTACTACAGAAAAGGGCCATTCTAGCAGAATTCCACCACTTAAATATAATTGTAGATTTGAAGATGCACAATTTTGCTGATACAGAATTTTTCTTCATGGAGTATTTCTTATACTTTAGGAAACACTATCTTTTAAGCATGAAAGTGATTTTGCTCCTGGAGACAAAAATCTAAGATCTAATACATTTATAATAATTAATGCATTCTTTAACTAACTGGTCTAGGATCATTCAAATACTATCTGAGAGCCAAATGTGAGTTTTGTTCCAGTTGCATGAGTCAGTCGTTTATACACTGTCCACAAGATATAGAATCTACTGATTTCTAAAAATGTTCTCTGGTCTGCTATATCTTATGTTTATTTGGCCTCAGTGGTAAAATATTCACACAAATGTGTTTTCATGTTTAAACTCAGTAGTACTAAATGACTTAATCTCTAATAACAGCAGAAAGAAGGCACATGGATAATGTTAGCAAATAGCCCTGTCAACTCACAGCTTTTATAACTTAGTCTCAGCATGGGTCACCACAAAGCAAGCTGTCTGCTAGTTTCATTACATTATTTGGGAATTATTTTTTGTTATGCACTAGTGAGTGGTGTTAGAGAATATTATGTTATTGCTAAAGCTCCAAAACTTTATCTGATTTAATAAGTCTGAGTTAGTTCTAAGGGTGCTGAAATAAGAGATGCACAGGGTACGTGCTAGTAACTGAGTAACCTGACTTTCAATATTTCTGAAAATGCAGTCAGGTGTTCAGCATTTGAAAGTAATGTCTCTCTAAAAATTTCCCTTGACATGAAAAGAGAAATATAGATAGGAAGGAAGGAATGTTTCTGTGTTTATGAGAAAAAGGGTAGTCAGGAAGACAAATAGTTAGTACTGAAATCCAGGGGATTAATTCTCATTTATATTAAGGTCGTGTTACATGATTCTGGCAGTGTAAAGGGGCCTTAAAATGGGCATAAATGTAATTTGGATGTAATTAATATGGATTAATGTCTAAATATTTATGGTTAATTTTGGTCACAAATGATCCTAGTAATGATAAATTAGTTACAAATATCATTGGCTTAATGGTTCAAAATAAGATCAAGGGTGAGAGAAGATTTTTCTTGGTTTTGAACAGCATCTAAAAGATGAGTTTTAGGGATTTAATCAGAAGTGAACTCATGAAGGCTGTCTCACTTCTCCAATCTCAGATTTGGTACCTATGTTTCCTTTTCTGTATTCTGTATAGTGCTGTGTTAAATATTGCTTGATTGTCTTACTTAAATAAAACTTAAAGTGAGTCAGTTATTTGACCTCATGACTTATGAAATCTGAACAAGCAACACCGGGTAGCCCCCCCAGCATGGGTATAAATAGCAATGTAGATGGTGAGGCATGGTTTAGACAAGTAGAGTAAAGATATGACTGAAGGGTGTGGGCATGCACTTGCCCAAGACATGCTCCCCGTCTAGTGACCTGCTGCCTCTCCACTGATGGAGCCCTTTCCCCACTCTAGGGAAAGAATCTAGCATGGAGTCTTTCCTTGCTGCTGCCTCCTGCCAGAGCCTTTCCTCACCAGAATAAAAGGCTTCACCAGCTGAGAGTTTCTGAATTCTGTCTCCATTGCCTCACTTCCACCAGAGCCTTTCACGACATGTGTAGCTACATATCACAACATGGACATAGTGCGCTTTTCACTGTGGCTTGCAGGTACGTAGCCAAAAGAGGTGTTTAGCCTAGATGTAGCATTACTAACCTTTGAAAAGTAGTCCTATCTATGTAATGCATCCTATTAGTGATTATTTGTACTGTGGTATTGCCTAAGGGTACCTGTCCATATCAGTGTTCCCATATGCAAAGCACTGTATTAATAGAGCTGGTCAGGAACATTTTTTCCTACAATTGACCACTTGTCAATTGACACTTTTCACAGAAGTATGGATCTCTTTCAGTTCAACTTTAGCTGGGAAAGGTTTCTCTGGTCCAAAATGGAATTTCTAGTCAAAATCAGAGAGAAACTGGTGGTTTGGATGCAAATGTGGGAGACCCAGGTTGAAGTCTCTGAATGGAATCAGGCCAAGAGGGACTTAAACCTGGGTCATACATCTCAGCTGACTGCCCTAAAAGCCAGGCTAGTGTATGTGGGAGGGGAGGGGGAAAGAGACTGTCTTTCTGAAAGCCGCCTGGTAGAGGCTGTTTCAATTGTATAAATAATTATTGGAGCAAAGACTTGAACCTGAGACTTCCAAGGTGGAGGGGGTACTAACCACTGAAGACTATCTTTTGTGCCATCACTCCAGCCCAGTGACAGTTAGTTATTCATACAAAGTGGAATAGTTCCAACAGAAGAGAGTGAATGAAATCAGGACTACCTCCACAGCTCTGTTTGGGGGAGGGTTCAGTTAGCACACAGAAGACCCAGGTTCAAGTCCCTTATTTAGATCAGTTCTGATTTTTCACAAGGAACTTCTAAAAATCTTGTGTTTGTCCCCGTGAACAGTTGAGGAAAATTTCTGAAATTTCAAAAATTGTCATGGGATGACAGAACTATTTCCCACCCAGGTCTGTGAAGATAGAGGAACTAGTAGTTCCTGCTCTAAAAGACATTACAATCTAATTTGTATACCTAATTTACAATACAAATTGTATATTTTGTATTGTTCATAATTTTTGTTGATGACGAACTCACATGGCTTCCCTTGCTATGCTATCTAAGAACCTTATGATAGCTGTATCTTTGTATTTTCCTTTTTAAAAAATGACCTTATTGGAGAGAGTACTTACAAATATTTATACTTATAAAATAGGACCAAATGTTGTGCCATAAAACTAGCACTATGGTACATACACCAATAATCAAAGGCTATCATGTGTATCCCCAAAACATCTTGAAGATACTGAACAATAGAAACTGCATGATTTTTCTATTTGTGTAACTATAAGCTTGAACTAATGCCCACTGAAGTCAACATAAAGATTCCTATGAATTTCAATAAGCTTTTCATCAGGCTCTATGTAAGTGAGATGGTTTAGCCTGCATTTCTGAGCATAACGTTTCAAACTGTGGCTTTATTTTCAAGGTAGCCAAACACTTTCAATTCACTCTGTATGCTAAGGTGACTGTGATATTTTGATTTTTATCAGTTGCTACCACTGAAAATCCTGTCTCAAACAAGTATGATGTTGCTGATAGAGGAATCGTGTTTACAGCTTGGTTGCTAGTGCTTATAATATTACTTTCTACACAGTCAGAATTGCAATGAATCCCCTGGCTGACCCCATTGCATTGTATTTCGGTTAAATGTCAATCAACTGTTCTTTGTCTTCTATTGTCAAGTATGCAGCATGTGAGACAAAAATGGATTATGTACCCATGCATATTCTTCTAAGTGAACATTTTGAAAATACTTATTAAATTTTTCTTCAGTTCTGTTGACAATAGTCATTCAACTACCAGCTACTGTACACTGACACTGGAAAACCCAATACTATCAAAATTGATGAGCCTGATTTTCATTTTCACTAAGAGTCCTTTACACTGTTCTGACAATGATAAGTAAGCCTCAAACCATTTATGGCATCCTGGATGATAACCAGGGCCTTAAATTTCAATTGTACGCTTATAAGAAGCCAGTGCAAGGTATCAGATCTCATGTGCACATATTGGCTTGTCCCACCTAAAAGACACTAGCTGAAACTGCCATTCAAGATCATTCAGTAGTCTTAAATAGAGCAGGTTGCAGTAATACACGACCGAGGTGGATAACTATGGCGTGATCTGCATTAGAGGGTGGTTGCAGTTTCTGGGACAGGTGAAGGTATATTTTAGGACATGCCAGTGTTATCACTAGGGAGTTCAGGAGCATGAATACATTTAACGAGAATCTGATATTGTGAATCAGTGAGGAACAGAGTGTGTGTGTGTGTGTGTGTGTGTGTATTTTATATATATATATCCAGGGAAGGGAGTAGTCATCTCAAATGTCATTGTTTCTCCAGAATATTTTCCTCTATCCACCAACATCACCCCAGGCTTATTTTAGACCCAGGATCTTTCATCCAGGACTCTATCAAATCTAGGCACTAAGAAAGTAGCAAGGCCACAGAAAATAGGTTTGAAGAAGAGACAGAGGTAAGTGTCATCAGCATACTGATAGTGCTGTAGCTCAAAATTTCTTACTAGCTCTTATTGATGTTTGACATATATGTTGGTTAGATGGGGTATAAGGAGAAACCCTGCATATAGGACCCATGCAGAAGTAAAACATTTCTAGTTCAGCAAACAAACCCTAAATTATATATAATCTCAAATTATATTTCTTCCATTTTAATATTTGTTATAGATATTTGGCTTTGAGCAGTTGGAACAGATGTTGAACAATACATTGATTGTGTGCCTATCTACCTGATAATGATAAAGCTGATTTCACAGAAAGCCTGACAGAAAAGTCCTCAAGCTTAGAAATCTCACACGTCATTAGGAAAACTAAATTTTACATGCCAGAGAGCATATTATGTTAGAAATCAGCCCATAATATGGTTCAGTTTTTTCCAGTCGATCACTTTGGGGTAACATTTTTTGTGAAAAAATCCACTTTATGCGGTTTGGTTCCTCTTTCTGGATTTCTTTTAAGTTTGGTTACGGCAGTGAGAGTTCATACACAGCCCATAATGTAACCAAACTGGTTTCAGCGTGATTTCTGCTATGCAGTCCTTGATGAAGAAGATGCTCAGATACCACAGTGATAATAAGCATGGTATAAATACCTAGAGAGAGATTCAAAAGATAAAGGAGTTGTAAGAGAAAACATTCTTCTCCCAGGCATTTATGTTTCACCTCTGATGTCTACACCTTTCTAACAGAAAGATGGCTTCTATCATAGCTGGACAGGATAATATGGACAAACACACATGGCAGTGAGAGTGGCTTCTAAGACAACATGTTCTATTTATAAACAGGGATGGGGTGATAGTTTTAAAAGTGCTAATAGGCCTAATTGCTCCCATTGATCCACAGTCATAGATTCCAAGGCAGAAAGGACCATTTTGATCATCTAGTCTGACCTCCTGTATAAAACAGGTCATAGAACTTCACAAAATAATTCCTATAGCATATCTTTAGTAAAACATCCAATCTTTATTTAAAAAATTGCCAGTGCTAGAGAATCCACTACGACCCTTGGTAAATTGCTTCGGTGGTTAATTACCCTCCCTGTTAAAAATGTACACCTTAAAAGACCAATGACTTTTACTGGAAAAGAGTTAGGCCTACAGAGAGATTTTGCAAATCCAACTCATAAAAGCTGCTCTTTATTATATACACTGCCATATCTTCTTTGGAGAACTGCACTCAGAGGTTTTAAAGTACTGTCTGGCACAGTGATTGCAAGAAGTGCAGTTTTTCAAGGTAATAAAAAGTTTGCTAAATCGGTTTGTGTAATCTAGTCTTTCCTTTATGCATTTTGGAATTTATTGAGCACTGGGCATTGTTCTCTCACATCCATAAAATCTGTAGGAGATTTAAGTACATCTCAAGTCAAACATGCAGAACAAATGTTTTGTAAGTACAAATAGCATGTTCTCTTCTCCAACTATATAAGTAGGTGTTTTGAAGAAGTGGCAGCAATTATCTTTTGCAAGAAACAGTTAAAAGTTTGCCAGAGTATCTAGAACGGATGTTCCATTATTTATTTTAATATTAAAAACTATACTGAGGCAATCTCACCAACTGTAGTGCTGTGTGAGAAACAAAAAAGCTATCTTGGACTTTATCAACTTTTCTATTGTAGCAGTAAAATCAAAATGTAATTCAAACAGATACTGTGACTAGATTTTCAGAGGGCCAGATAATTCCATGCACACTAATAGCATTTGTAATTATGCGTGCTAAGGAAATTGCAAACACATCTTATGCTTGAGGTCATAAACTGATTGCTTCAAGTCTGAGAAAGAAATTGTCCCACCATGTACAGCATTATTCAATTGTCTAGGTGCATTGTGAGTTTTTCTTACCAATTGATTCTTTAGGAGGAATTAATCTAATTTGGAGGCAACATGACAACTAGGACTCTAGTTTGTTTCTATGATTTGGCATGGTAGAACCTGTTTTCCTATAAAATGCTCAGTTATCAATATTCTGGAGAAACACATTGTAAAATGATTTTTGAATACATTGGACCAGATCCTCAGTTACCCTTAAATCACATATATGCCACAGCAGTGGCACAAGGGGAACTTAAGTCTGCAGTGAGACAGCTGTTGAGTATAGCTTCACTGTAGAGGAATTCTGAACTGGGGTCGGCTCTACTTCAACTCATGGTCCTCTGGCTAAAAGGGGATGTCAGGGAGTAAGACAGAAGTGCTGTGGTCATCGTGGCCAGTGGAGCAGTCCCTTGAGAGGGAAGCGGTATCTGTCAGTACAAATTGAAGCAGCCTTGTGGCTGCTCTAATAAGCATGGGAGGCCAATTTGACCCCTGGAAGCCTCTAGAATTGAAGGAAGTGGAAAGGAGGATTAAAGCCATTTATGCCCTTCCCTTCTCCATTAATGCTTGTCATCAGATCTACCTTCAGTATAACTAAATAAATATTTATGAAAAGAAATGAAAAATCCCTCAAGATATGTCCAGATGGTTCATCAAAAAATCAGTTGGCTTGTGCATATCATCTTTTGTGGTGTGAGTGGGAATCTTTTTCATGTAAATGAACTCTCCTCTCTCTGCAGACAGTTACACTGGATGCAATGAGCCAGATCCTCATCTTAGATATAGCTGCAACTCCTCCTGAAGTCAGTTGCAGACATGCAGAAGTAACCGAGGAGTTCACCTCCTCCATTAGCTGTTGAATATGGTTTAAGAGAGAGGATGGGGGAAATGGAAATTGAAACAAAGTTGTTCTTTTGTGAAGGGGATCTGACTATGGGGAGGCAGGTGCTGAAGTGTGCGAGAGTACTGGCTGCATTCAAGTTTGTGGGATTTTTTTGACCAAGTGGTCTTGCCTACAGTCTTTGATTTCCCTGCTACTACAAGATATTCTTCCTCCATGATGGTAGAGTATTAAGGCCCAGAGCCTGGAGCGGAACTTTCTTCCCTGTTTAGCTGTGGGTAGCTGTGACATTCCCCCCTGAAATCTGGATTGGTATGTATCTGTGTCACTCCGATCCCCCACTCCTGGGCCCCAACTTACTCTGCTTTGCTGTGTGAACCACCCACTCCCGGGTCAGCCCACGCCCAGCCTTCTGCGAGTAATCGGTCCCTGACCTAGTGAAGGAGTGCTGCTGGCCAGCCACTCAGCCCCAGCAAACACGCCTAGTTGCAGATGCAACTCTGGGAACTGCCATATTACAGGGTTCAGTGCTGTACACTGCACTGTGCAAGCTCATTACATTAGTCCATCAATTTATCAAAGAAATTGATATTCACCAGCTCTGTCACTCCAAGTGAAGTTTCTACACACACTCAGCTCACATGCACTGCTATAGATAAAACAAACAAACAGCAAGATTTTAAGTCCTTATAAGCTAGAAAAATATGAATCAAGGTTTGATCACAATTAATTAAAAGACAAATCACATTCTAAACTAAACTCAACACTTTAGTAGCCTTATAGTCCAAGATAATGCTCATCACAGGCTGGCTGACTCCTTTTCAACCAGCCCCCTGCCCCGTCTCTATGGGCAGTCTGTCAGATGCTCCTTGTTGCTTTGTAGATGGAATCCAAGGAAGAGCTTCAGAGACAAAAAAGTCTGTGCCTTTAACATGTTTCCTTGTCACTCCTGGGGTCGGGTGATCAGCCATTTCCAGCAATGCACATGATTTCTTCCACTTGAGTCAAATGAGTGTCACCTTATCAGGTGCTCGGGCCAGGCCATTATTCCCATATACATGCCTCTGCAAGGCGTGAACCCTCACTTTGTTTGGTGTTTGCCTGGATCTATCCAAGCCATGAGAGACTCACATTTGGGAATTTTACATAGCAGAATTTTATATCTATATATATGTGACATTGCAGGAAACATACTACCATAACAATAATGTTCAGTATGTCATGAGCATTCCGAAAACACCTCACGTGACAAATTTTGCATAAGAAAATACACAGTTACACAATAACTCAGTCAATTTATAAAGGCTCATATGTTTTATTTTCACTGTAGATGTGTGTTCTTCCTTCCTTTCATGCCTTACCTTAAGCCATGAGGGACTTAAGCAGCTTATTTAGCTTGAACTATATTTGGTGTTTTACGTCTTATTTTGGGCATCTAGCCATACAACCTTGTTGCAGAATGACGAAGCACTTCAATAACATCAGTCAGATAGCACTGCATGAATAGGCAAGGTGATTTTACTTGAAAAATGATGATATTTAATGGAGCCTGCTTTCATTGGGTAGCAGGCTGCATACATTTGACAAGGAAGGTGTAAACATTTCTTTTAGAGCAAGACATGGTGAGTATCATTAATCATAGGCTACACACCCATGAATCAAAGAAAAGCTTTGGAGTTTTATGGCCTACCAGCCATGGAACAGCAGTTTTCATTACCCATTATGGCTTAACACAACTGAAAAAGAAACCATTTCATTCCATAGCAACACAGATGTTTGTTTATTCTCCATCAAAGTATTTTGTGGAAATCTGAAAATGTAAAAGTGCAAAGTACTCTACTCCCATTTAGTAATTTCCATTTTGGGGTACTATTTTTCCTCTTAATATATTTGTTTTGTCTCTCTACTTTTTGTGCTATTAAAATGTATTTCCACTTTTAACCCAATATAATTCATTTTTTGACTTCTTTAATTGTATAATACAACAGGCACTTGCTTTTCCTCTTTAAAGTAATGTACTACCTAAGAGCCCAGTTTTAGTACTCTTACTGACAGTACCTCACTCTGAGTAGTCCAATTGATTTCAGTTTCAAGAATTATTCTGTACCGCGTTCCTTAGAAATCTGTTCATAAGTACGATGATCCCTATACTCACAGATGGGGTAACCCAGGAAGACACATTAAATTATTTGTCCAAGGTTGGATAGGAAAATTATGTGAAAGCTGGGATTAGGCCTCAAGAGCTCCCAGCTGCCCGTCCTCTGTCAGACCACTAGCTCATAAAAGTGTGAAAGGATTGCTGATTGCAACAAACTACAGAATTCTAAATGCTTGCTTGAAAAACCATTGTCAAGATTCTGGGGGGAAGGGAGGGCTTGGTCCTGTTCCTTGTTGCAGCACCCCCTTATCTCTGTTATCATAATCCCCATGATGAACAATGAGCACAACATCCCCCAACATAGCAATGAGCTGTTCATAGGGCAGCATCAACAGAAGGAAAAAAGACGGTGGAGAAGGAGAGCAGTTCTAAGTATCTCTGTGTGCATTTAATTCTGTACCAACTAGTTTTGGTGCAATTATGGGAATGAGGAGCTGCAAGGAGGAAAATAAACAAGCAAATGGGGCATTTTGTTACAAAAGCATAAGTAAGGAAAAAATGCTGCTTTGCAAGAGAACAAACAACTGCAAAAAATACAAAATGACAGGAAAAAAAAACCACTAATGCAAATTAGCCTGGCCCCTCTTATGAAGATTCTTTAAGAAGAGAGTGAATCTGGACGAGCTTACTGGAGGGGAGCAAAGTGAAAAGAAGGTCTATTAGTTAGTTTGCCTGCTTAGGCTTACATTATTATTTCATTATTTCCTTAATGGTCCTGCAAGTATTATTACAGATACTGAGTAATAGATTGAAATTGTACAGTAATGCCTCGCTTGCTGATTGCTTTTCTCTAGATGATTTCTAGAGCAAGTTAATTCTTTAATTATGTATATATGACATTTTCTGTGGCCATAAAGCATATCTGAAAATATATTGAAATGGATTTTTTGGTTTCAGTAAAAATGGTATGGACCCTTTAAATAAGGCAGAGCTTTATTTTAATATGAGCTCCCTTCTAAGTAGGCCACATAAGACTTTCTGTTTCATATCTGTAACACATTGATAATACAGCAATTTTAATTAAGTATTATGTGGAAGAGGATTAGGTCACACATTTTAATACCAAGGTTGGAAGATGTAGGTTTAGAGCTGAAGGTCGCTTTAATATGGTAATAAAATTATTTTTGCAGGGCAGATGTCAAGTTCTTAATTGAACATTATTTTAAGTAGTTAATGGTGAGTTTCATGAATATTTAATTGTCACTGCTTATATTAATATGGTGAGGGTCCATGGAATATGACTAAGTACAATGGATACCAGAAGATACTGAAACAGATTTATAGTTAAAGTAAGATAAGTTGAGGTAGAATCTAAGGACTGGAAGGGACCTCGCAAGGTCATCTAGTCTGGTTCCCTGTACTTACGGCAGGACCAAGCATTAACTACACCATCCCTGATAGGTGTTTGTCTAATTTGCTGTTAAATCTCCAATGATGGAGATTCTACAACCTTCCTAGGCAACTTATTCCAGTTTTTAACTATCCTGACAGTTAGGAAGTTTTTCCTAATGTCCAACCTAAACCACCCTTGCTGAAGTTTAAGCCCATTGTTTCTTGTGTTATCCTCAGAGATTAAGGAGAACAATTTTTCTCCCTCCTCCTGGTAACAACCTTTTATATATTTGAAAACTGTAATGAAAGTTTCACCATATTGTTCTGCCTCTTTCTCTTGAGCTCCTGAGAGAGCTCCTCTAAATTCTACTACCAAGGATGATGATGCCTCCCTTCATTAGGAATGATGGGATATGGAATTACCATAACCACAAGAGCTCTCATGTGCATCCCAACGGGTTTGTGCTGCCTATGTCATGCGAGTTATAGCAAGAAGGTGGCAGATTCTCCTTTTATAACCCTTAACTAGGAGAGATGTACTGGAGGCCTCTTCTCTACCTTTGGAAATAGATGGGACTTTTTAGAGCCATTATTAATGCCCACAGATTTATTACCTAAGGGAGTAATTTTTTTTCTTGTTAAAATGATTGTCAGAAGAATACAGTTTACTTATTTTTGTTTAATTATCTCATTATGACCTCCATACCTGTTTAGGACAGTACTAAACTTTTTAAGCTTATGATTTTGCTGTCTTGAATAGGGCTGGATTTAAGTAGGCGCTTACATATGTTCCTGACTCAGGTCCTATGACAACAACATATCACCACATTTGAAATACTCATTAGTGTCTGTGATAGCATACGTGCAATTATAACTCCTTGTGAGTCAGATTGTTATATCCTTATTATGAACAGTGCATTACTCCACAAGTATTCTTAGGGTATGTCTACACTGCAGGCTCTGCAGTGATCGATGAAGAGAGCTTGGTTGAGCAGGTTGTGTAGAGAGGAAGATGCAAGAGGAATCGAGATGCAAGAGGAAATGCAAGTTTTCCAACACGATTCAGCCACAGGAATTAAAACCTGACTTGAAGGTACTTTAGCATTTTTATGGGTCAGAATTATTTAGTATCTGGGTTCATTCTATACTTAGTTATACTTCTGGGACTGTAAGCATGTAGTTCCAATATAATTGACTTACCAGTTTGTCTGCTTCTGTGTTCTCTCTAGAAAAAGTAAGTTACCTATAACACAGGCATTTTATCTTCATGTACTTTCTAATATTTACTTTTTGTCTTTAGCTGAAGCTTTTTTCTTTCTCTAACTCTAACCAACTGCTACAAAACTCAAAAGACTCAGATTTGTATTATTTCTTACCCATATACTATTGTAGTATGATGCTTTATCATTGTAACTAAGGATCAGGAAGGGCAATTCAGTTATTAATGTATTAAAATGTTAATATGGTTTAAATTGCATGGCATAATATGGGTTTTTACTTTTCTTCAACTTCAACAAAGATGTATTTTCTGAAGTGTGCATGAATAACATTTATTTTTGCAGCAAATACTAATACAGTATGACCAAAATGAACAGTGGTTTAATTTAGTCTGACCCTTGTATTTTTCAAGACTATATCATACATATTAATGTCTCATCTAATCAGTTGTCAAATATCTATAGTGATGGTGCCACATAAAAGAATGGTGCCTTTATGCTATTCCATCATCCAGTTGCTCTCATTCTTAATAACTTTTTCCTAATAATATTTAGTCTAAACTTTTCTTTTCTTAGCTTCTGGCTATTGCTTCTTGGCATATCATCTCTTGAGGCTGTGAATGATTTTCTTTTATCTCATATACTATCACTTTGAAGGCATTTGTAGACTGTCAGAAAGAGAAGATATCACTAAGTTTTCACCATTCTAAACTATACCATATAAATTTAGTTACCTCAGTCTCTCCTTGTAAGATTTATCCTCCAAACTTTGTGCCACTCTAGTTTCCTTTTTTTGTTGTTCCTCTAGTTGTTTTATATTCTCATTACTCTGTTGGGTCCAGAATTTTAAGGTGGAGCCACAGAGGTCAGCATTATATTACCTGGAAAGAAAAAAATCTAAGCTAGAACTAAAGCTGTACATAAATACTCACATTGAAATTAACGATTTTGAACAGTGTTCTTTGAAAAAACAAATAAGTGAAAGTCAGTTCTACTAATGATCTTAAGGAATGTTGCATCTCTGGTCTGTACATGGAAGTTAAAAAACACAGTAGGTGGCTGTTGGCTTGGGTCTCTGAATTTTCTGATTCAGGCTAGGTGGAAGTGCGAGGAAGAATTATGGCTATCATTGCTTAGTTCATTTATGAATTTCACCGTTCACTTATTTTTCATTACTCCATACATCTAATGAGTTGAATTAATGGATATTTATTTACAGCCTCATTTCTATCCCTGAATGAAGTTTTGTCATGAGGTATTTTTATTTTATGTAGACCACATGGAAACTTTAAATCAATTTATTTTGACTATGTCAGTGCATTTTTTAGTCACAATGAAAGGAACATTGGCTAAAGTGACATTTGAAATCTCATTGAAGTTAGAATCTTTCCCATCCAAATTAATGGATGTTACAAATTCCATGCGACCTCCAGTAGTGATAGCGCTGGCTATAGTGTTCTCTTTCAAATGTTGCACTGACAAAGTTTATACAATATCTGAAACTTATGTAAAAAAATACAAAATCCGGAAAAAACATAAATGTCTGTGTGTTTTGTTAAATACCTGAAACATGCTAAGGTTAACTTAACGGGTTGTCCTCTAGCAAGTTCTGAATGAGTTTCAGGTTGCTCGCAACCTCCACAGCATCCAAGGCAGGGGGACTTTTGATGGACTGAAAGGAAAAAAGAGTAGCTGTTCCTTTAAGTGTGGGGAAGGCACCACCTGATTTCATGGGTAGACCAGTGGGACTCAGGTAACGGTGCCTGCACACATGGGAAAGGTTATATAAAACCTGTCCATCCAGAGTGTGCCCCCACTCATGCCCAATTAGCAGCTTTTACCATCCCACCCCTGGGATTAGTACAGGACTGGGTTTTTTGTTCTGCTGTGGGCATGCACTCGTTTCCTTTAAGCATCCTCATTAGTGTCTTTGATAGCATTCCTGAAGTTGTAACTGCTTGTGAGTCAGATTGTGATATCCTTATTATAAACAATGCATTACTTATTACTTATGAGAACTGGGAAGGAATTTTTTCCTCAAGGCCAGACTGGCCAGACAGAGATGGGTGTTTTTTGCCTCTCCCACAGCAAGCTAGGGATCTGGTGAGTAGATCAGGAGGTACAGTTCAAGTTATCACAACTTAGCAAGGGCCATATGTCCCTTGTGGGTACTCAGCCTCTCCGAGGAATGGTTCCTAATATACCAAAATTGGAAGTGGATGGAAGGGAAGGCATCCCCTACAGAAGCTAGGAAATGGGTTGTGACTCCTAAAATCTGGTACAGCTAGTAGACAGCCCCTTAACACTCAGATGAGGAAAGGGTGTTAGGATATTAGCTATGGGCTCCATCAGGTGGAAACAATTAAAGAAGGAATGATGACCTGCACTGAATGAATTATTGCCTGATATTCCCACCTGAGTTAAATTAATAAAATTGCAGCTTAGTTAAACCACATCTCTTATGTCTTCTCTTTCTTTCCATAAATCGGAGACAATAGGGGAGCTGTCCTCTTAACAGGCTAAAGCTTCCACTTTGGGTTCCACAAGTTAATTATGCTTTGCCTCACTATCGTTTTAGATTCATCCCTCATCTATTAAATTCTTTAATTGTTGTGTGGTAGTTTTGACACACAGACAGCAAAGCAAACATAAAAGCGAGGATAGAAAGGAAACTAATGTTTATTCTTGGAATGCATGGACTGAATGATAACATTCATATTCACACTAAAACATAAACAATGAAAATGCACATTTTTAGGGGATGAGCCTGCATGATGATCTGCTTGCAGCACACTTATTGAAACAAAAGTGTTTGGGTGCATATCTTGGGCCAACTCAGGCCCTTAGAGTAAGGTCTCATTCCTGAAGTCATTGTAGTGAATAGATTCATAGATTTTTAAGGCCTGACAGAAGGGACAATTGTGATCATCTAGTGAAACCTCCTGCATAACACAGGCCAAATGACTTCCCCGAGTTAACTCCTGCTTCATATTGAATAGCAATGGTTGAACTAGAACATGTGTTTAAAAAAAATTCAGTTGTGATTTAAAAATCTCCAAATGATGGAGAACCCACCACAAGCCTTAGAAAATTTTTCCAATGGTTTGCTCAAATTCGGGTTATCTTTTCTAGTCCAAATGTGTTTAGCTTCCATTTCCAACTGTTGGATTTCATTATACTTTTGGCTGCTAAATTGAAGACCCCTCTCTTTTTTCAAATTTTTGTTGTCTATGTAGATGCTTAAAGACTGTAACCTCCTCTTTAATAGACTCAAGGATATCAGTCTATTTAGTTTATCACTATGTGGCAAGTTTTCCAATATTTTAATCATTGTCACAGCTCTTCTATGAACCCTCTCCAATTTTTCAACACCCTTCTTGAAAGGTGGAGACCAGAACTGGACACAATATTCCAATGGTGATTGCACCAGTGCTAAATACAGAGGGTATAAGGGTGTTGCCATTAAGCTTAACATGAAGGATTAAACCTTAAATTATTTTGCTGATGGTATACCAAAGGGCACAAATTCTAAACATTTTGCTGCCTCATCAGTCTCATAATTTTAGAGCTTTTTGTCACGATTCTTGCCTGAACATTCCAGTGCTCACAGATGGATCACTTTAGTAGCAATTAATATACAAGATGATTTTTATGCAAATCCATGTTAATAGTATTTGTTGATTACACCAAAGTACCTGGTGCATGGAGAGAATGTTACCAGGAGAAAAGTCTACTACAAATCTAGATTCCATCTCCTGCATCCTTGTACCAATTCCTGGAGCAATTCTGATTCTGATTTACCAACATATATCACACCTAACATGCTGCACAGATGCATGGGGCAAAGATTAGCTCTCCATCTTAGTGTTTTATACTGCCACCCATCATGTTAGTATCTGACTTCATAAAATAGCTATTGCCAGCTATGTCCCTAGTGGACTTCATAGATTTTTTTTACTCTTCTGCCATTTTAGCCTATAGACAGATTTGCTTGGAGAATAGTCTCATTCTAAGAGCCAGGATAAGAGTGCTTATTAGATTTATTGCATGTACTTATATTTTTTGGGTTTTTTTTTTTTTTTGCATCTATGGGATAGAAATTATACATGAAAAAGAAGCAAGTTATGAGACCATTGGAAATTATCAATTATTTCCATTAAAATTCAACAGGCAATGCAATTAATTTTCTATGAATAAGACCTTACACCTACTGACATTAAGCTAGCTTCAGATTTGTATGCTGATGCTCCAGTCAGGTTAATGGAAAAGATTGCTCAGATTCTGCCTGGAATTTTTAACTTGTATAGGAATGACTCTGATGGAATGACTCTGTATAGGAATGACATTTCTCACTGTACTATTCCTGTACAGATAAAATGAACAACAGTTTTTATTCTAATCTGTTTTTAGTTCATCAGAGCTCTCTGAAACTTTTGCCATTGGCACTAGAATACTCCAAACTTTGTTTTTGTCTAAGGTGAATCTTTTGTAAAATATGAGCAAGAGTGATTTGACTATTTTTAAGAATAAAAGGAAGGAGAAAAATAAAATTTACCTATTACTAATTATATATCTTCCTCCAAAAAAATTGTTGAGAACATTAAAGTTATAAAACCAAGAAAAAGCTAGTGTTTTTAACTAAAATAACTATGTTAAGAGGCTGACTGCAGAATTAAACCCTCAAAAGTCAGGAAAAGACAGGTAAAGATTGCATATGCAACTCTATCTTTGCCTTCAGAATTAAGATTAGTGTCAGATAAATTACAATTGATATATGATGGAGAGTGCAGAGAAAGGAGAAAAACAAATAAGCACTCATAGAAAATACTGTTTGATATTTTGCACATCAAGTATCTGGCATACACAACTTTCCAGATGGATAATCAGCACACTAAAGTATGGCACATAGACTAAAAAAAAAAAGGATTTTGTAACAATCATTTTCACTGCAGCCAAGTTCTGCCCCCTTCTCTGAATTGTATGTCAAAGTGACAGATGTAAATTCCGGGAAGTCTTCCAGATATATATAAGATATTTAAAATTAGAATACATTTTTTGATCTCTCATAAAACCATAGGCAACAGTAAACAAGTTTTCATAATTTTTCAAGAAATAAGATGTATTTTGGTGATTTTTAAGTAATAAAAATGTTACGTACAAAAAAAATTTTAAGTACAAAATCAGAATAAAGATTAATGATGTGAAATAATGTGGCCTGCCTTGTGCGGGAGGTCAGACTAGATGATCATATTGGTCCCTTCTGACCTATGAGTCTATGAGTCTATGAGTAAATAAATTAACAAAACTCAAACAGCTTCATTTTTTAAAAGTTGCAGGTTGTTAGTTAATTAAGTGGACAACACATCTGGCATGTCACGGTTCTTTTATAAGCATTGCCAGGTACACCGTTAGCAAAGGAAGTAAAAGAAATAAATAAACGTCAGCTTGAGTCAGTCATGTTTCATATTTATTTAATTCCTTTTGCAGCTGTGTATATTTTTGCCTTCCTCAGGGCAAAATTGAACATGGTGAAACAGATTCAGCGAAGAGATGCATACATCTCAGTCATTTATTGGGCCTTGTCTATATGGGGTGTTAATTAGAATAATTGTAGTTTTGTTTGTCTTCAAGTGCATTGTGTCCACACACAGCCTGTTTTTAAACCCAACATTTTAGATCACAGTAAGTAATACTCCTAGGAACTGGAGTAACTCCATTTTGTGATGAGTTTGTTCATTTTAAGGTTCATGTTAGCACACTGCTAACTACTCACTTTCTGATAATCCTCCAACTAGTACCTCTCATTGTATTGCTTCACACCTGGATCAGACGGCATACCACAATGCATTGTGAGACAAATTACCACGCACAGCACTGAGTGGGAGAACACTGCAGCATGAGATATCTTCCCAGGATGCAGAATGGTTCATCTGAATGAGCACAGAGCTGCGCAGGCACAATAATTAATAAAAGAAGTTCCTTAAGCTAATATAAAATTATGTGGGTGCATTTCAGTTCTCTATAATTAAATCACGGCACTTAAAGCAAACAAAATAGAGTAACACGTATCATTCCTGTGTAAACATGACCTTTATCACAGATGTAACACTACAATAACAACATTAGATAGTTTTATTAACATGTCGGTTAATCTCTGTGTTTTAAAGTAGTTTACACTACAGTCCACTTTACGCTCAATAATAACTTCCCCACAATCCCTACTAATCAGTAGTACTAGAACAATTCCAAATATTAACTTGTTAGGAAAACAGTAATAAAAAGAGGAATTAAAGAAGTAGTAACAATCGCTCTCAATTTATCTATGTGTAGAATCAAATATGAGTACAACAAGATACATGTGTGTTAGGCAACATTTCCCACAGATGGAGCAGTGCCCTTTTGGGATATTCTGAGAGCACATCTAGCCAATACAATACTTTATTATCTGTTCAATATGCTGATCAAAGTATCCCACCAGATACAGCTCTTAGGCATTGCTTTCATTCCTAGTATGCCTGCATGATCCTCAAGCAGCTGGTACCACACTTGTGATTGTAGTGTGTGGCATTCAATTACAGTCATTCATCACAGGAAACAATACAGATAAGTAGTTAACTCATGTTCCAGGAGATAGGAGGCCACCACTTGTCTGTGTTCAGAGGTCCACCTAGATATTACTAGTTCATAAGGGCAGGCAAGGGCAGGGTTTCTTCAGGTATTTCTTTCAGTCATTGTCCCGAATCCAGCTAAAGAATCTAGCTGTGCTATATAAAAATATTCTATTGAGTCTATTCAATGCCCACTGTTTACATGGTAGGCTGAACAATCCATCAGCATTAATGTTAAGGGCAGTTATTTTGTACTTGATATATGAACTCGGTTAAGCATAGAGAACAGAACTGCACCATGGTATCTCCTAATTAATGTGGAAATTAGTCAATTAAAAGTGTAAAAGATGGACCCTGTCGTAAAGTATGAAATTTCTTCATGCCTAAGTCAAAGGCATCTATGACTATCCATGAATAATTCTCTTCTGATGACACTTACCTGATGATATTTATCATTGGCTTCTCTATCCTATCACTTGAGTATGTGAAATATACCAACACTTAGACTATAGGCCAGACTAGTTCTACAGGTAGGTCGGCACAGTGCTTCAAAATTAGTTCAAGTGTAAATTGTTGTCAAGATTCTGAAAAGCCATCTCATAACCTAAAGCTTTGATTATGACCTAAAATTTTTCTCTATACTATTGTATAGCCTTCTTTTATCAATTTCATATACCTAGAAATAATGTCGTCCTTGGAAAAAATATGTCTCCAACTTTGCTTGAAGATCAAATTATTCGAATCATTTTAAAACATCTCTAAATTCACCAAATGTTCTGCATCTCTTTTTTCAGTGATCATCATATTATCCAGCATATACCTGTCTATGTTGTCTTCTGTAATAATTGGTTGATTGTCTACTGCCAGATACTTGATGTGGATGCAAAGCAAGTCTGTTGTACCTGTACAAGCCCATCTTGGTGTTAATGTTAATTATTATCCCCCTGCCAAAGCAACAACCATGTATTTCAGGCACAGGTGGGAAGATGGATTCAGAATACCAGCTTGATTATGACGTTAAAGTCCCGACCATTTTTTACTTCCCTAATCTGTTGTCTACAGAAAATGGGACAGATTCTCATCTGATTACCAGATAGAGTTATTCTCTATTTACACCACTGTAACTCAGATCAGAATCAGGACAAAGGAACATAGCTCATTCACATTTGAATTAGTGACCCCATTCTGTTATCATGATAAAGGTTTTACAGCATTGCACTTCCATGGACTTTGGTGGAAGTACTCTTAATATACACTAGTATAAGTGAGATTAGAATTAGATCCCTTGTGTTGAAAGATCTGCATCTCTGCAACTCAGTCTTGATAGTGAGCTTCCAAGAAACATGCTTGTTGGTCCTTTAAAATTTGGATGACCTTGCAGTACCAGTTAGATATTAAAATCTTTTAATTTCCACATTATTTTGAAAAATATATTCATATCTTTTCAGCAGCTGTTGTATTTTTGCATTGGAACCATCCAATGGGGGATACAATTGGCAGGGTATCAATGTCTAGCCCCTTCAGCCTTATATTCTACAGTCAGCTTCTGCCAAACAAGGCAAGGCTTTTATACGTCACAATAGAGAGTCCTAGCTTATAAGGATGTCTGTCATATTTCACATACACATGTAACATACCTTTGGGGTCTTTTTCTCTTGTAAATAAGTTTTTTAAATGGCACCAATTTTATCCTCTAGTTTGACATTTCGGAACAGTTCTCTGTAATCCATATTGATTTTACAGATACACGAGAACCTAGATCCACGCCTATTTTGAAGGTTGAGCCTTTAGTCATAGATGTAGTTTTATGACTGCTTCACAGGATACATAGATAATTTTCCTTTTCCTTTTATTCCCTAATTTTACCCTTCCACAGGGAAAACAAAATCCATGCCAGGGGCTAGCTGAGCCTGTGACAATGGCTTTGAAGAGCTGCAATCCAGAGGAGCTGAGCTGCCAGCCTACTGTGCATTTGAAAAACTATTGCCAGGAGGTCCTGAGGGCTTCATGCTGGGTATGCAGGAAGGAGAAATATATTTAAGACTTGGAGGAGTCAGGAGGGGGAAAAAACATACTTTATTTATTCTTTAATAATATGTTTCAAGCTAGATGGCTGAAGGGAAGGGGCAAAGGCATAGGAAATGGTTATAACAACTAGAGCTGGTTTTGAAATTTTTTATGAAAAAGGGACACATTTTTTACTACAAATTACAGACAAAATATGTCCCTTTTTGGACCATGTCTGTTGCTAACATGAATGTGTGCTGCACACCTTGAAGTTTGGTTTGGAATCCTTCCCATCCACAATTATGCTAATTTAGCTAAGCGCTCTCATTTATTACTTCATTGTAAGTTTACCACAGCATGAAACCTGGATATCTTTATTAACATGACAACTAACTCACTCACCGTGGAGGTAGCATATTATACACAGAATCCAAGCATTGTCTATTGCACAGTTTTAGGGCCAAGTTGCCATATAGGCACTACTATTATTTACCTGAATACACGTGTGCATATATTTATAGCACATAAATGGTGCAGCAATGTGATTATATTTCACTTATTATGCACCTTTTGGCTGCTTGTAACAGGATGGACTGGGCTTGGCCAGCCCCATTCAATTAACCCTGCCTGACACACCTGGGAGGAAGTGTGGGGTTTAGTTAGAACCAGCTGAGTATAGGGAAGCCCCAGAGAGAAGGGGGAAGTTTAGGGGTCTGTAGTGAGACCTGTGAAGGGAAGACCCTGAGGCAAGGGAATTGCTCCAGTTAGGAAGGGCTGGGATTAGTCTACTAAGGCTGGAAGGAGCCTGACTAGACCAAAGTTAATAAACCAAACCCTAAGGAGGCTTGAAATGCTACAATTTAATTGTAGGGAAGAGGGATGAATGAATAGTAGAGTTGCTTGGAAGACTTTACAGAAAGTATTTTAGCATTGTTTTATGTGGCTTAATTTTTTGTAATACTTTAAAAATAGGTGTGGATCCAGGTTCAGCTGTATCTATAATATCAATATGGGATTACAGAGAACTGTTCCAAAATGTCAAACTAAAGGATATATATGCGTTCTGTTTTAAAAACTTATTTACAAGAGAAAATGACCCCAAAAGATACGTTACATGCATGTGTGAAATATGACAGACATCCTTATAAGCCAAGACTCTTCGTTGTGAAGTATAAAAGACCTGCCTTGTTAGAGGTTGACTGCAGAAGAAGACTGAAATGACTAGACCTTTTAATGTCCTGTGATTGTTACTGGATTTGTAAAAGCATCATTCTGAGTTTGAGGAAACAAGAGAGGACACTGAGATGAAGGGCTGCCCTGTGATCATAAGAGGGTGCCTGGGATGAGGCCACTTGTTGATACTGTCATACATGCAATCTCTGGTTGAAAAAGTGATAGTGTGTTTAAAATTCGATGGAAAATTTTGTTACTCCCTCTCCCCCTTCAGTCCTGGACAAACTGGAGAAATGATCCAAAGTCAATAAGATGAAATTCAATAAGGACAAATGCAAAGTACTCCCCTTAGAAAGGAACAATTAGTTACGCACATAGAAAATGGGAAATGACTCCCTAAGAAGGAATACTGTGGAAAGGAATCTGAGGGTCATAGTGGATCACAAGCTAAATATGAGTGAATAGTATAACACGGTTGCAAAAAAAAATAAAGCAAACATTATTCTGGGATGTATGAGCAGGAGTGTTGTAAGTATAATTTTTCACACTAATTAGGCTTCATCTGGAGTATTGTTTCCAGTTCTGGGCATCATGTTTCAGGAAAGATGTGGGCAAACTGGAGGAAGTCCAGAGAAGAGCAATAAAAATTTTTAAAGGTCTAGAAAACATGACCTATGAGGGAAGGTTGAAAAAATTGTGTTTAGTCTGCAGAAGAGAAGACTGAGGGTGGACGTGATAACAATTTTCAATTACGTAAAATGTTGTAAGAAGGAGGTAGAAAATTGTTCTCTGTAACCTCTGATGATAGGACAAGAAGCAATGGTTAAATGGCAGCAAGGGTCGTTTAGGTTGGACATTAGGAAAAACTTCCTAACTGTCAGTGTGGTTAAGTAATGGAAGTTGTGGGGTCTCCATCACTAGAGATTTTTAAGAGTAGGTTAGGCAAACACCTGTCAGAGATGGTCTAGATAATACTTAGTCCTGCCTTGAGTGAAGGGGACTCGATTAGAAGATCTCAGTAGGTCCCTTCCAGTCCTAAACTTCCATGATTCTATTCAAATCTCTAAAGCCAGCTTTAAAACAGTCACTATATTTTTTTAAAAGAAATGTACAAAGTATTCTTTTTTCTCTCCGGTTACCTATCTTGCACCTCAGACCAGTTTAATACTTATTCTGGACTGGGCAACTTTTGCTGCAATCAGCCTTCAGTGGTTCCTAAAATGTTGTCACTAGTGGGGTTTCATGAGATTGTCATAATCCCGAGATAGTAAACCCCAAAATCATGACATTATGTTTACACAAGCTATTTCAGAACAGTTTTATGAGTTTCTAAAGAGCGTCTCAATTGCTTCCTTCTTTCTGAGGTCTGTACATTTGTAATTGCAGCACTAATGCAATCTACCTACAAAGGCATAGGGATTCAATAAACTGTACCCATAGACAAAAATATTATGCCATACAAAAAGTGCAATAATGTTTTCTGATGAGGCCTTTGTATTACACCTTACCATCACCTATGTGTATGTGTGTGCATATGTAACCTTTAATTGAGCTACAGCAGGGGTTCTCAAACTTTTTTTTCTGCGACCCCCTTTCAAAATATTTCAAGCTGTGACAACCTCACAAAAAAGTGACGACCCCTCCCATAACATGCCACTCCTTCCCCATGCCGTGCCATGCCTTCTGCGCTGCTGCTGGGGGCAGTGCTGTCTTCAGAGCAGCCGGCCAGCCACTGCTGCTCTCCAGCCACACAACGCTGAAGGGATCTGGCTGTCAGCTATGCATGGGGCTGACATCCGCAGCCACGGCATGCCTGGAGGCTGACAGCTTGTGACCATAATAACCCAATCCAAAGTTTGAGAGCGCCGGAGCTAGAGTTTAGTTCACCGTGCTCTCCAAGTGCTTCAAATACAACTCCAATAGAAAAGTACATGGAGACCCAGAATTCAGGATTTTCAGCAATCACAATTTTCACTATCAAGTCCACAATGAACAAAAGGACTTGACTTATTTTTTTAAGTACCAGCTTTATGCAATTTTGTAAGGATTCTAGCTTCATTTATACTGAATACTAAGTTTACTTCATAAGCCATATACGTTGTCGTCACAGTTAGACTTAAAAATACACAAAAGCAGCAAATTAAATCCAAACAGGGCAGTGCACAGAGAAACGCAGCGAGAAGCAGCTCACGATTCCAAAAGCTGAGGTTGCGTTCGCCTGAGTCCCAGTTAGAGCCTTTGGTCAGTTGTCCCCAGTCTGCTAAATCAAAAGCAATGCAATAATGTCTTTTCTCCTCTTACTTGCAGAACGCTTTACATGGACGCCACGTAGAATCTTTCTCCTCTTCTGCTGGGCTGCTGCAATGCTCAGAATTAGGGGAAACCAGTCTGCTTTCTGCTCCTCTGGCTGAATTTCTCCCAACCCAACCAGAGCTCATGTCCTTTTGTAAACAGCGCTTTATTTGTTTCAGGCCTTGCTGGGGCTGAGCCCCTGCACCTCTAGGCATAACAGTTTCTAGTTCTGGCATCTCTGGTCTCCTGGCCAGGAGCCACCACTCTCTGGCCACCTAGCTCTGAAGGTGGTGCTGCCATAAGCAGCAGTGCAGAAGTAAGAGTGGCAATACACCATACTATGCAACCCTTCCTTTTCAACTGCTGCTGGTGAACATAAAGCTAGAAGATATGTTCTTTATGTTCTTTATGGTTAATCAATGAATAAGGGTGTTCCTTAGGAAGGTAAATTCTTCCCTCTTGGTTTGGATTAAGACCATAGAGCTTTGTTGTGTGAGTCATTAAGTTGCCCTTTTCCAGCTAGAAGCAGAAGTCTAAGAAATTTTCTGAAAAACAGACCATCTTTTAGAATAGCCTGCCAGTGGATCTGTGATCAACAGAGAATCCCTTTGTATACTGATTACTTTGATCAGTTTACCTGGCCTGTGGAAGAATCTATCAGGATTTGAACTATTGAGTAAAACCCTGGCCTGGAACAATTATCAGACATTCATCTGTTTATCTTCCGTTATCTATGCTGATGCATTCAGAACTACTGGAAAAGGAGAAACAAGAAAATAAAAATGTGGACTTGTTCTGAGGTCTTCCCCAATTATTTTTCACATGAAAAAGTCAAGAAAATTCTTCAAGTATTGTGATTGTTAGATTTGGTAACCATGTTAAGATGTGCATTTGCTTGCTACTAACACAGCAGGAAGAATTTCACAGAGATTAGAGTCACCCCCTTTTTCCCTGGCAAGGTATCATCATTTGTCCGAGGAATGTCTTGGTAATCATGCTATATATCGTACTCTGATATAATTTTCAATTTTTAAGGCCACATTTTCTACCTGTTCTCTCCTGTTTGTCCCTGGTTCGTCAATTAAGACACTATCTTGGTATCTAATAATAACTCTATATAGGTGCCTTGGATGATATGCAGATGGCTTGGAGCTCTCCAGATCACAAGAAAGCAGGGACATATAGCTTATTCATGGTGAGTAGAACCTCCGAGAAGTCCCAACCCACTTTTTCTTTTGGTGAACAAAAAAGCATCTAGATTCATTTATAGGATTTCTGGACTGAGAAAATCTAGAAAAAAGTAGATCTTTAAAATTCCAGTAATTATGTTTGCACATAGGCCTCTGTGGCCATGGGAAAGGCAGGGAGCAAAACTAACAGACCCAAGTGGCTAGTCCTGAGAGAAAGATGATTTTGAGAGATTCCAAATGCAAGCTTTTTGTTTACTGTAACAATCAGCTTTACCTAACATTTTAACTTTTAAGGTGGAAATACAATGTTGCTTGTGATGCAATTTCTAGCATTATGATGTTCCTGCAGGAGAGATTGGAGGGCAGCCTGGTTACTGATCTCTGATTCTCAAATCACAGTTGCTCTGACCTTGACCTTAGAGGCTGCTCTGACTTACAATAGATGGCTATGGTCCCCGAGAGACCATACACTAGTTGAGAGCTGTTGGAGCACACACATGCCTTGATACCCCCAACATATGTCTTATGCCAACTGTTGGCAGGAGACAGTTAATATAGGTGCTAGGTATGTTAGCACTTCACCACCTCCCCTACAATAAGAAAATCTGTTCCATTGTTTGTAATGCACTCTGGAATCATTGAAGATGAACATTTCTGTACAAATGCAAGATTTTATTATTACTTATTCTTTTATTTTATTATTTTGTTCCAAGGAAAGTCAAATCACACCTGTGTGAGTAATGAAACAAAGCATAAATAATATCTATCATAAGAAACTAACTTTTTTCTGCCTTCCAGTTCAGCAACACTTGAAAGAGATTTCTAAAACTAGTGTTGTAATTTAGTAATAATGCAGTGATATTTGCATAATTAAATTTCAGAGTGGTGTACTTCTCAAAAACACTAAAAATAGCAAATAATTTGCAATGCTTCTTACTAGAGGAAGAAAGATTAAATCTTTGCCAAAAATGAAAGAGAGACTTGTTAGGGGAGCAGGCTGGACACACTTGATTTTTTGCTTGTGAAAAGGACTCTAGAAGGATTATATCATGTGCATGTTATTTATCTTACAATACTCTAAAACTTGATTACATTTGTGTGCAAAGAAAATCCATAGGCTTGGAAAATATATGGGGATCTGAAAATGTATGGTATCGTGACATATTTTTCTGTGGTGTTAAGGTTTCTTTTCCTTTCCCTCAAATAAATATGATTTTAACCTCTTCTAGTTCATAAGTTGCATTCGCTTTGAAAATCAATTCTCTGCTGTCTTATTTGTTCTGCCCCTAGACAAACTGAAACAATATAGTTCCCAAAGTATAAACTTGTCTCATATATCCTTCAGGAATATTGATTTCAAAGATTAGCTTGAGTTTTGAACATTTTAATGACTCAGGGTCAGAACCTCAGATGGTGTAAATTAGCCAATCCTATCCTAGCTGCAGTGACTTTGATTTGTAACAGGTGAAGATACGGGTTTCCATTTTTAAACCACTATGTCTGAAAGAGATACAGATAGCTCAGTGAAATGAAATTTACTTATAAAAGATTTGGGGCTTAATCCCCTAGTGCCTGTGGGGATGAGGGAAAAGCCTTGATTTAATAAAAATATAGATTAGAATAATATATTAAAATCATGCATTATAAGTCTACTGTAGGGCTAAATTCTGCCCACTCACCTATTCCCAATTCCCATTGACTTGCATGACAGCTGTAACCCCTCTCTGAGAGCAAAATTTGGCCTTAATGAGTCTTGTTTTGTTAACTTTTACTGAATTATTGTTACTTTTTATTCATTGTATATCAGTATCTGTAGATTTAGGGCCACATCCCCATCTGGTTTAAATTGGCATAACTCCATTAAAGTCAATGGAAGCACCTGATTTAAACCAGGTAAGGATTTGGTCCTTACTTGTATTATATTAGTCCTTAATTTCTCCACTATTAATTCATCCATACATGTAGGAACATTACTTTCCAATGTATGTCATGTGTTTTACAGATAGAAGGTGAGTGAGTTAATATTTTGTTTTGGACCAACTTCTATAGGTAAAAGAGACAAGCTTTCAAGCTTACACAGAGCTCTTCTTCAGTGACCTGTGTTCACCGTCTGTATTCAAAGAACTACAAAAAAAGAAATGTTCATTTCCTCCTCTGTTAGAAGTAATTATCATCTGCTACAGTAAAGGTAAGTAGTGTGGATAACTTCCTTTTCACTTCTAAAAAATATCGATTTTAAGGCCAGAAGGGACCATTGTGATCATTTAGCCTGACCTCCCATATAACACAGGCCAAAAAACTTCTCCAAAATAATTCCTAGAGGATGTCTTTTAGAAAAGCATCCAATTTTTATTTAAAAATGGTCTGTGATGGAGAATCCACCATGACCATTGCAAGTTGTTCCAATGGTTAAAAATATATGCCTTAGTTCCAGTGTGAATTTGTCTTGCTTCAACTTCCAGCCATTGGATTGGGTTAAATCTTTCTCTGCTAGACTGAAGAACCCATTATTAGATATTTGTTCCCTATGTAGGAACTTACAGAATGTAATCAAGTCACCCCTTATCCTTCTCTTTGTTAAGTTAAACAGATTGAATTCCTTGAGTCTATCACTATCAGGCATGTTTTCTAAACTTTTAATCATTCCCATGGCTCTTCTGTGAACCCTCTCCTATTTATCAACATCCTTCTTGAATTGTGGACACCAGAACTGGACAGAGAAACCCACTAGCAGTCACATCAGTCCAAATACAGAGGTAAAATAAGCTCTCTACACCTATTCAAGATTCCATTGTTCATGCATTCAAGAATTGCATTTGCCCTTTGAGCCATAGCATTGCAGTGGGAGCTTGTGTTCAGCTGATTATTCACCTCAACTCCCAAATCTTTTTCAGAATCACTCCTTCCCAGAATAGAGTCTCCAAATGTGTAAGTATGGCCTTCACTTTTCATTCCTAGATGAATGTTTGTTTATGTTTAGCTGTATTAAAATGCATATTGTTTGCTTTCACCCAGCTTACTAGACAATCCAGATTCCTCTGAATCAATAACTGTTCCCTTCATTATTTATCATTCCCGATATTTTTTTCATCTTCAAACTTTATCAGTAACTTTGTTTTCTTCCAGGTAATTAATAAAAATACTAAGTGGTGTAGGGCCAAGAACCAATCCCTGTGGGATCCCACTAGAAACACACCTGCTCAATGATGATTCTCTGTTTAAAATTACATTTTGAGACCTACTAGTTAGCCTGCTTTTAATCCATTTAATGTATGCCGTGTTAATGTTATAGCTTTCTAGGTTTTTAATCAAAATGTCATGCAGTACCACGTCAAATGCCTTAGAGAAATCTAAGTATATTTCATCAATACTATTACTTTTATCAGTCAAACTCATACTCTCATCAAAAATTATATCAAGTTAGTTTGACAGGATCTATTTTCCATAAACCCAGAAGCTTTGCTGTCACTGTCTATCACTGTAGGAGCACAGAGTTGATAAAAATGTGTGCCTGCAAAGCTTTTAAAAAGCATTTTGTTGCAGCTCTTACCATTAAATATACTACCTCTTATTTTTCAACATTTAAAAGTAGTCATTTTTCAGAACACCAATTCCCTGTTCTATTCATGTTGCTAGACATGTCCCATTTAGCTTGATATTTATGCAGAATCATGTACTGTACTTCAGTTATTCCAGCAACGGCATTCACTTAAACATCCACCTCACTGAAGAGGTATGCCAGTTTTCGGTAGTGTGTGGCAATATTCTTGCTTGTATTTAAAAGAAGTACTGTTTTCTAAAATATTATTTCAGTTACAGTCAGGGAATTTCAATAAAGGAAAATTAACAAATTTTATAAGATTGGCATAAATGCAAAACCCTAACAATAGCCCAGGCTTTTCAACAAATCTTCTAAAACACTTTAAAGAGAAAAAAAAAGGGGGAAGGTAGCAATTGAAAGACAAGGTCAAAATGTGATTGCATTTTAACATAGAAAATACTAGACAAACATGAAGTCACTCTACCATTCTGTACCATCTACCATTTGTAGTTAGATAACAAAAAAGTTAACTAAAATGTTTGGATCAAAACATACATCACCATCTTCATAAAGGAAGCTTTTGGGCAAATTGTGTTACTAGAACAGTTTTGTCAATATTATAGCAAATAAAGAGTCTTAAAAATTATCTGTTATAAATTTTGCCTGTACCAAAAACAATCCAGAAGTTTAAAAGCCTATCAAAAGTCAGTATTTTCATCTGTAATTTTGAGAAGTTCTGCTGATACTAGGAAACATAGATCTCCTTATGTAAAAGTTGTATCATACCTTTCTTTTGACATACTGTGGTCTTAGTGTGCTTTCCAGTTCCATAATGCCAGAGTCACTATATCCATTCTAGCTTAAAGAGATTAAGCCAACTGTGAACCTACTGGGGGAAGATTTGACAGGTATTGTGATGGGGTGTTCACCCCCACACTGGCTGTGAAAGGGTTAATGCAGATTGAGAAGGAGGTTAATTAACCCAACGGGCCACAGCTGAGAGGAATCAGGTGGAAAAGCAGTCCCCTGACTGAGAGAGGGAACTCAGCTGGGGAGAAATGAGTGAGGGTTGTATTTATAAAACCAAGACATTTGAAACAGAGTGGGCTTCTGGGAAAGATTGTAGTTGTTTCCTGGGAGACGTGTTTGGAGGCTGCAGACACAGGTGGAAAGCCCACAGTTACTCCTTAGGAGGAGGAAGTTGGCAAACCCAGAGACTGGGGTTTGTGCCAGATGGTAAGGAAAGGACTCAGGGAAAGGCAGTATGGTCTAGAAGGGAACAGACCTTGGCTGCTGACTAAAAGGTCCCTGAGCCAGGAGCCAGAACCCAGAATAGAGGGTTGGCCTGGGTTCCCCTACCACCCACTGAGGACATGGCATCATCAGGCAGTGAATGGGAAAACTGCCTAAGATTGCTGAAGAAACTCTAGAAGAGGAAAGAATGCATAATGATCTGGACAGAGGGCTGAGTCACAAAGAGGCAGCAGCTTGTGACATGAGAGATGTGTAGACCAAGAGAGAGAGGCAGAGAAATGGCATGCAATCACAGGAAGGGGCATTGACCTCATGAAGCTAATCCCCCAGAATGGCCAGGAGGAAGTGCCATCTGGTGGTGAGTAGAGCAGCCTGTCACAATTGGTGGGGAAATGATGGTTACCTCTGATAAAAAGTGGTCAGTGGCAGAAAGAAGCCATAAGATGGCTAAACCTTGATGAAGGGGATGAATCAGAGAAAGACACCTTAGGGAAACTGAAAATGGAGGGGTATTCTATCCCCCATTATGATGGATGCTGGAGTTTCTGGTCCAACAGAGGGGAGCTGAGAAGCAACAGGGGTGAATTCATGCTATGGAGGAGACAGATATTGGAGAACCAGCAGAGACTGTGGGAAGCTTGTGTTTTACTATAGGAATGTTTGGTGAGGGCAGCTGATCAACAGCAATGTTTGTACAGAATCCTGCAAGAGGGAAGCAGGAAACATTGAAGGGGCCAGGAATGGGGAAGGTACTCCTGGATTAGGAAGCCAGAGGCCAAATCTAGAAGGTGTTATGGCTTTGGGGGTAGGGGACACCTGAAGAGATACTGCCCCTATTTATACAGAGACCAATAGCCTTACTAGAAAGGACTGAGACAAGGCCACACAGAACCCCAACAAATAAACAATTGAATGGGAGGAAAGTCTGCTTTCAGTGTGTGCTGGGAAAGACTGAATAAAGAGACAGGCAGGAAAGGGACAAGGGTCTGAGGAAAGAGAAGGAAGAGGAACCAGAAGGCTGTAAGAAACCCACAGTTTTCTCAGCCATGTTTAAGAAGCAGGTAGAAGTAAAAAGTGAAGTGAAACTGGGGGGAGGAGAGATCCTTTTCTGATATGGAGAAAATTTAGGCTGTAAAATAAGAACCTAAAATGGAAGCTATGTTAAATAAAGAAACCCTCTCATTCTTTTATGGTGAGTCAAGAAATCATATGGATGAATTAAGGCTTTAGATACTTAGAGGTGAAGATTCTATAGACTAAATCAAATCTGCATAAACTGAAAATTTCCCCTCGATTTTGAAACATACAATAAAATTTGATGAGATGGCAACCTCTTCCCTACAAACTCTGGAGAGGGTAAATGTAGTTAAAATGAATGTGCTTTTCAAGTTACGTAATGTTTCAAAACTGACTCCTATTTGTTGGTCAGTGTAGATGCTGTAAAATGCTGAATTTCTCATTTTGTTTTACAATAACTACTTTCAAAAATTAAATATAAAACACTGCAACTGGAAAAGGGTGGAGGGTAGGAGGGAGGAAGTTTCACTCTTTGCTCCTCTTTTTTTAGTCATTAGAGATGTAGAAATGTCTGGCTGGCAGTGAATAGATAATAGAGTAAAAATCTATCTAATTTATTTATCTGAGACAGTGATTCCCAAACTGCTATAGATGCTCCATGAAGCAATTGCTGTTGTCCTGTGTAGAGTTGTCTCATTACATGGTGCTGGCTATTCTCTCTGTTTTTAGTTGAAGTGCATTCTAAGGCAACTAAAATGACATTAGCTATTTCCCTGATACTACTTTTCCATTAAAACAGTTGCAGTAATTGTTATAGACATGTGGTGTGACTGGGAAGGAAGATGGTTCGCAAGTTGTTTTGCTTTTAATAGGAAGGCATGAGAAACTCCAATCTAAATGTTAACACAATGTGCATCAGCAGGGTATCTGGGTTTCTCACAGTCGTATCAGAGAATGTGATGGAAGATGAAAGCATAGTTTCTACGGAGGGTTATGAACCAAACTGTTCTTTCTGTGTGTATCCAACTGTGAAGTTTTGCAGGATGAATGCCACTGGCGGTCACATGAAGCTAGAGGTGCAGTCTCCATCTCCTCGTGCCCCCATCCCCAGTCTCACACCCACAGCATTGGAGCCATTTAACTTATTTGCAGAAAGTGGGCAGTGTGGGACATAACTTTGCTTTACATGGAGTAAATTTTAACTATCCCATGTTGATGGATTTTTATCTACTTTTATCTACTTTGGTCTTCACCTTGGGAAATTGAGTATTGTGAAGTATGAAATGGATATATATAATAAAATGGAGAAGGTTACTGGAATATGAGGTAAAATTACCAATTTGGCTACTAACTCTCAGTTGTGGTGAATCAGGAGACCTAAATTCCTAATTTGTCCAACTTTGTACATTAACCCCTGTTTTCTCTGACAGTGCTCCCCACTTTAACCATCTCCCCTCTGTTTTGAGATTTTAAATACCTTGCCTATCTTTCTAATGATTCACCCAATTTTTTTCCACCACCCCAACTCTTAATAATAAAACACAGATAGATAAACGCAGATAGATAAATAAAAAGAAGCTAGGTATTCACTAAGCCAATTTGTCTGTAACATAGACTTTTAAGGACTTCAGTAAGGACTTCCCAAGAGCCTAGCTCTTGTGAAGTTCCTACGCTATTGATCTACCACAGTCTAAATACCATGAAAACACCATTTAAGTGGGAAATTTTCATAGAGACAAGGTCCACAACTATGATTTATTTTCAATGGGAGGTGGGTATCTACGTCTCCTCCGTGATTTTGAAAACTCTCTCCCTGTATGTACATTAAGTTTCATGAAAACAGAGTAATGAACTAAAAGGTATTTTTTAATGAGCAAGTACTCTCTACTATAACTTTAAAGCCAAACCATTGAGAAATTACAATGTGATAGCCCAGGAAATTACTTCTGCTTCATGAGGCACCCTCTTTGTTCTCTAAAACTAAGGTTAGGGAAGTTCATCCAGCCAATCAATTCAATTGACTGATCAACTCTGTGTAATTTAAAATAATGCAAACAGCCCTCTTTGCAGGGAAGGATAGAAGAAGAGTAAAATAATGAGAGCAGCAGATGTGAATTCTATTTATAGTTCACATTATTCTACATGCTCAGTAATAAAGTGAATATAAGTTTCAACATTTTACTTAAAAAAGTTCAACTTTTAACAATATGGAGGTATAGGTTCATTTTATATACCAACTATTCAGGCCACATTATTGCTGGGCCTGCATGGTTTTACAGAAGGGCAGACCGCTCTTTGCTATTGAACTATTGCCAAAGTAGGGAACTAATTTTAGAATCCCAAATAAGAAGAGCAGAATTTAACATACAGTTAATTCATCCTTCCAGAACATCATATTCAGCTTGATTAATTAGGAAGTACTCCTTATATGTGGCCCATGTTTTATACCCATGGTAGAGGGAAATAATTTAATGATAGACACTCTTGCATATTACACTTAATGCCATAGTACTGGGACACTAGCCAATATATATAAATATGCATCTAAAGTATATTGACAAGTACCAATATTTCTCATTAAAATATCAATAACCATTCACACATGGTAGTCAGGCTTTTATTTCATTTTCCAAAAGCAACATAACTAGTATGTAATGAGCTATTTCACTGCCATGTAAAAAACATCATTAAAGATCTGCCAGAACAAATCCATCCACTGAGATCTCCCGAACTCTCGCTGTGTCAAGCCATCTGAGGGAATAAATTCCACAAGCAGGATCCTTTTACTGAAAATGAGGCTTGGTTTCTTAACAAAAACAACCAAAACACTCACTTCAAGGGCAGATTCATAATGCAGCCCCACATCCTAGTATGTCCTGTCTCTTTATACAAAAGTCAACCACGTATTTACATTTATCATCTCACCTTTACCTCCAAGTCAGGATATAACAGGAAAATCAATTTATACAAAGAAATACCCTGAATGTTCAGACGCCTTATTGCATGAGAAGCTGCTTCAATGACTGTACTCTCAAGCACTTAAAATTTACAGGGGTGCCTCTCCTGTCAGCTTCTGAGATAAAATGCTCTAGGATCTACTGGATAAAGAAGGATATTGAACTGAATTATAAATTGTTTGCAAGGAATTGATGATAGGCTGAGTAACTTTTTTTTCCACTGTAGGCTACCTTCAAGATTTTAACATGCAGCCCTCAAAGGCTATCAAATAAAAACTTTTAATAGTACATAAACTTTATCTTACATATGGGAACATTTTGCAGGTTCATTTAATTAATTGCAGGTATAAGAATTGTGTGCTGGGGCTCATTATCTCACCCCCGCTAGGCTAAGCTAGCCATTGTAAATCCCAAATTGGGCATCCCTGTTCTATATTAACCTTATATTAGAATTCTAAAATTCTTAAGATGAACCTTGGCTTTGCATCCCTTTTGCCCCTTATACCTGTATCTAGACATTCATTATTGCCAAGTCAGTTAGTACAAAGTTCTTGGTATTTGTGAATATGTGGGAATTATCTGAGAAGGTAACAAGCAAGCAGCACTTATTCCTCCTACTGCAGTCAATGGGAGTTCAGGACACTGACCACCTCTCAAAGATAACTTATCTTATAGGATTGCGCCCAATGATGAAAAATTAAAGGCACTTCACTTGTAATCACACAATGGTTGGTTTTCATTTTGCTGAACATCATGAGGTATATTTGTATTGGCCATTGTAGTTCCGGTAGACTAGGTAAATTTAGCAATTGATAAATTGACATTGACTTGAAAAAAGACTAAATTGTATTCTCTGATGCCAAACCACAAAACGTGTGAAGAATATGGCTTTCAATAAATACCACCTTCTGGTGAGAATTATCCCCTGCTTCCCACTTTCAATTAAAATATTTTTGTTCTAAAGATTTTTCTTTTAACAGTGTGTATGGTGGTAGTAATAAAAGGGCTACAGTGATTAAAGGGTTTAGATTTAAAACCTTAAAAAGCTTATTTGCCAACAGATGAAAGCACATTTTGCTATTCCCATTATGTGGTATGAGGTGTGATAGTGTAAAAAAAAAAAAGGCTAAATTCTTGACACTACAGCTTGAAGCATGTAAGAAACATGTTAATTTATTATTGTATGTCAAATTAATATCTTTTAAATAAACAAACGTGATCAACATAGTGTACTAAATTTACTGAAACTGAGGTAAACATTAAAATACTCTTGCCAGATTTAGTAATCAATATTCACATTGATTTCCTAGTTATAAAATACACAATTGGCTGAAGAGATGAAACACATTCTCATAGATAGCAGCATTATTAAACCTCAGAATGTGTGATAAATGTCTATGGGCCATTGGTTTATGAGAAACCTGGAGGGAAAAATATCTTTGACAATAAGGATTAGTTGCTTTATGTCACAGAAATTCATAACTGAGTGTGTTGTTTTATTCTCCTTTTCTCCCTCATCTCACTTCCCAGGCACCTAGGAACTCATTTTTTAAGATATATATCACATACTTTTTTTCTTTATTGTCTCTCATTACCCTTTATAAAACATTCATTCACCTTACTGTAACATATAAATCCTCGTCTACAAGACATGAGACATTTTAGTATGTTAACTGACAATAAGACCAGTATGTCTTCTTCTGGGTTGACAAACATTTTTATGCTTTTTGTAGCTAAACAATATTTTAGAGGGAAAGACTGTTGGTAAAAGTGTTAATGTTGTAAAATGGTCTTCGGATCCAGGTATGATATTACAAATGATGAGAAGAAAACAGAATCTTCTGATAAACAATCTTTTTGATATACATTGCCATTGTAACCTAAGCAAAAGCACTCTCTCTCTACGTGTGTGTATATTTTTGTGTGTATGTATACCATTAATGACATTCTAGGGAACTTATTACAGATATTAGAGCTGTGATTGGCAATGTAGTATTTAAACTATCATTAACTCATTAGCAATACTAGTGCTTACTGAAATCTAAGCTGAATGTTTGTTATCCGTAATGGAGGAAAACTGTTTTACATATAACTGTTCTTCTTTGACTACTAAGAAATTGAAAAGTATCTTGGGGGAAACCATTCAGATCACTTAAACAATAATGAACAGATGCTAGACTCATAAATAAGCACTGGTGAACAAAATAATTTTCTGTTGTGCTTTTTTGGAGAGTGTGTTCTCCAGGAATATGCATCTGTAGTAGGCCTAACCCTTGGGTGTTTAATAATTTTATATGGATGTCTCAAATGACTATGCTTCATCCTGAAAATCTGGTGATCTTACTGTAAATATCATATCAATATAATGATGCATTTTTGTGTCTCAGTACAACGATGACTTGGATTATTTGATTATCACTTAGGAAATGTTATGTACAAAAAGCCTAGTTATAAGAAATATTAATATTGTCAAAAAGAGAACCTGAATGTGTGTATAAAGTTACCTTCATTTTAAAGGTGATACTGCAAAGGGTAAAGGAGAACTATGTATAGGCATTGTACAAATCTAAATGTAAATATGACCATACACATATATACATGCACTTTCTTTAATTCCCTAAAATCCCAAATTTCTCTACAAATACGTATGAATCACTTTGCTCAACTATCATCCCAACTGGTGAAATACAATGGGACTTATGTGCTGAGCTTCTTGGTTGTGTCAGGACTTATGGGATTTTGCACATGTACACCACAGAAATTGAGGCACCTGGTGGACTTCATCACTGGACACTTAGGTGCCTTGCAAATTTAGGCAACTACAGAGTTAGGTGAGTGATGATTCTGAGAATCTAAATTTTGAACTTAGGCACCTAAAGTGGAAGTTTTACAGAACTAGCCCAAAGTAGAGTTTGGCTAGCACGCCATGAATAGAACCTCTAATTTTGTGAAGGGATTTTTAATTGTGTCATAGGATTTTTAATTGATCAGGTTGTTGAATGAGAAAGGTACTTACGAGTGTCTCAGACACTCAGGTTTATTAATTCAAACCTTTATTTGAACCAAAAGCATACATTGTGATTACATTTACTACTCAAGTAAGAAATGACAGATATACAGAAAAAAAGGTAGTTAACATAGAATCATAGAAGATTAGGGTTGGAATGGACCTCAGGACCAACCCCAACTAAAAACTAAATCATCCCAACCAGGGCTTCATCAAGCTGGGTTTTAAAAAACCTTTGTGGATGGAGATTCCACCACCTCCCTAGATAACCCATTCCATTTCACCCTCATAATGAAAAAGTTTTTCCTAATAACAATTACCTTCTCCTGGAGCATATGTGGGTCACACTCCACCTCTCCCTTACCATCTCTGTTACAAGCATCCAAATTACATATTCATTAGTTCTTTTCCAATCACTATTAAATATTATGAATATTAAGTATCTGATGTAACCTATATAATATACATGCATAAACTTTAATTTGGAATAACTTTCTGCTGTCTTTGCTAAATTCATGTTGTTCTATTTTTCTGATTGGTTTATTACCACTGATTGTGTACCATTGTGCATATTTTGCCTGGGTCACTTTGACCTGTTTTTCTGCATAGGGTTTTCTGGGGACTCTCCAGTCCTTTTTCCAGGACTCACTTAATGTGCTCCCTTTCTATCTGCCCTCTCCCGGTTTGTCTAGTTATGCTAAGTACCTGCAAATGGCTAAAAGCATCAAGCAATATAATTGGTAGCCCATCCCAATAACTGTCAGTGGCTTGGATACCTGCTGGTTGCTAAAATGCCTCTGTACAAGAGGAGAGGAAGGATAGCCATCTGTTTTGGATGGTTTAGATTCAACAAATCCTCCATCTTGGCAGGGGGTTAGACTAGATGACCCTTCTAACCCTGTGATTCTATGACCCACCCAACAAAGTCATGGCTTTATTTGTTGTTTAGAACTGGATGAAGATTTCTAGCAAAAACACCTTTGCATTGATAAATGCAGATTTAAAAAGTTGTGTTGAATTCACTGAATTGGTCTGTTTCTTTAAAAAATTCTGAAAAAAGAAACATTTTGATTTTTCTATTTAAAATGTCTGGTTTTGAATTTTACTTTTTTATTTAAAAAATATTTAAGGGCAAAAATGAAATTAAATGTTTCATTAGATCCAAAACCCTTTTTGACACTTTTGTTTTGCTGAAAAAAAATCTGTTTCAGGTTTATCTGAAAGGGTGAAGGAGGAGGGCAGGAGCTGAAAGGGCTCTGAGAGATGTGACAAAGAAGGTTGGAGCAAACAGCCAGTGAGTACCAGGTAGAGAAAATCTAGTCAAAACTGTAGAAAATACTGACTTCAGTGTACACTAGTTCCTGCTTTAGCTGCCTCTGAAGCTGCTCTGCAAGCTTCAATCTTTGGCTGGCATCACCCTGCACTTTCTTTCCTAAAAAATGGCTGGTGAGAGAAAGGCTAACATATGGATCCTAGTGCCCCCACAGGAGTTTTTCACATGAAGGGTTCTAAGTCTTAGAGGTATTGGGAGAGGGAACGGTTCACCTCATTTGGGTGCTATTTTACCTTCTCATGACTTAGCACTCAACAGAGATCAGAGAATTTTGTTTTTCTGCAAAAATGCAGATTTAGACTGATCAAAATATTTTATGAGTATATGTTGATTTTGGCAAATTGCTTCAGTTGAACAAACAACATTCTTAAAGTTAATATTTTGTTTCCATGTTGTGAAATGAAACATTTTGACTTTTTCATTTGCAGTAATTTTGGTTTTTTAAATTACATGTAATTTTAGTTTTCAAAATTAGAGAAAAAACTTAATTCATATGAAATGTTTCATTTTGGACCAAATGAAACACTTCTTGTTCAAGTCAGACAATTTTTATATTTTTTGATTCGCTGAAAAATTTAAAATGTTCATTTTTGGCTTATTCAGCATTTTTATTTATTTTTTGAATGATCAGTCAGACAAAAATATCCATTATCTACATAGCTCTAGTCATGATTAATCCTGTTACCTATCTTTTGATATGGAAGGACTATTAGTAGTGAATAAAACTTTCTAATATTGCCATGATTTCTGTTCATATATTATCCACAAAAAGACTTAATTTAGAATAATAAACAGTTATCAAATTTAACCAATGAAGGTGTCATACAAATATATCAGTCTATGGATTCATTGTTTTCACAATGATTTTGTTTTCAGCTGTTTGTTCTTGCAGTGTGTGATTGGTTATCTATGTTGTGTGGAATTGCTTCTGCGTCATTATTGATCTTTCCCCTCCTGTTTATAACAGGTTCAGAGTTATTTCCAAATGTGCATGTGAACACTTGAAAATTTATTCACAGGAGTGACAAAACTTTCACTTTCCGTGATCATTTCTGCCAAGAAAAAATTGTTTGTTCAAATGTCCAGAGAAAACACATGAAAAAGGTTGTGAATGCTGTCAAAATGAATGTACAGCTTTTAGTCGAAATCAGGTATATGAATATATTGTGGACACAGCGGTGAAATAAGGACAGACACATGGCAAGACTTTAAGTGGCAGACTTCAACTTCTATTAAATTTAAACTTGGGGGAGGGGCACTACCTGCCCATCACCCATAGTCTCTATATCAGGTATTTAACTGGTGCCAGGGTGAGTTACAGTGTTCCTGCCATGCAAACCTGTAACTCAGGTTAGATACTCCTCAGCCTACCTCCTCCCCAGACTCAGCTTCCTTTGAGTCTGACCACCACCATCCCAAGAGGAGGGCAAAAGGTGCAGAACGGTATGACCCTTGTAGCCTTTGAGGGCCACAGCTTAGACTAGTAGTTATGGACCAGTTTGCAGCTTTTAAAATGTCTGGGGAACCGTGCCTTCCAACATCAGTTCCTGAAAATCTTCTAAGGCCCTGCCTGTCCTCTTGGCCTATGTACTAGAGGAAGGGTTTGGGTGTAAGTACAGAGGGAAGAAAAGTATCATCTTTAGTTTTAAACCTCTTTGTTTTGTCTTAAAATAAAAAAATCTCAAAATCTGAAGTATAGTCTTCAGCAATGAATAGTCAAATACTATATTTCTATGCAGCAAATCAAATACATACTGCAGAATAATCCCATGCATGCCTTTAAATTAAACTGAGATAAGGCACAAACCTAAGGGAATACACTTTCAGTGAAGTGTTCCAAAGGATACAATGACTTGGAAAACTGATCAGTTGAAGTCATATATCTGTTTTCATATTTTTGCCACAAAATAAAATTTAATCTAATCTTGCAGAGGAAGGCATAGCGATAACAAATGACTCAACAAACAAGACAAATTCAAATTAGAAATGAGGCACACATTTTTAGCTGTGAGAATGATTAACCACTGGAACAAACTATTAAGGGAAGCAGTGGATTTTCCAGCTCTTGAGATCTTCAAATCAAGACTGTGGATGCCTTTCAGGAACATATATTTTAGCCAAACACAAGTTATTGGGCTCAATTCAGAGGTAATTGAATGAAAATGTATGGCTTGCGTTATACCGGATGTAGATGATCATAATGGTCCCTTCTGGCCTTAAAATCTATGAATCTATTGACTAGATTTGACTATGGGGATGAGTAAAGATGATGTATTCCTGGTCTGATGTGTACTGTCACAGCACACCCAGGGACATCATCTAAGGCCTGCTCTTCACTTACAAGGTTTGCTGGCATAGCTATGTCAGTTAAGAGTGTGAAAAAATAACACGTCTAGCTAATATAGTTATGCTGGCAAAAGCCTTGCTGTAGATACAGCTATATCAGCAAAAAATGCTTTTATGGTTAAAGCTTTCTTTATTTGGGGAACTGATATAAAATAGACTGGCAAAAGAACTCTTTCCTGGTATAAGCTGTCTCTCCACCAGGAGGATTTTCTAATATAGTTATACTGGCAAATCCTTTCAAGGGTAGAAAGGCCTATGACCCCCAAACTGCCTGCAGTGACTGAAGGTGGCATGGAGTGCCTCAGCCCCCTTCCCCTCCATGGAAGATCTGGCTGCAAAAACTGGACTGAGTCCAGCACGAATACTTGTGGGTAAGCATCTAATAGCTCTATTTTATTTAGCCTATTTGTGAACTGTCTGGAATATAATTTTATTTAACTTGCATTTCAGAAAATAAATCTGTTTATTCAGTGATGCCAATTGCCTGCAAATGAATAAAATGACAGACTTTTAGAGAGATTACTGTAAACAATTATTTCAACAGACAGAAATGAAGGCTACTAATGTGGGAAGTGGTGATTTGTCTGTGAAACAAGCTGGTTCTTCAAAATTCAGATCGCCTTGTAACATGTGCTGCTATTCTTACCTTATTCTATGCACTAGGAAACATTAGTAAACAAAAGTACAGAGTAATAAATAGTAAAGTGGAACATAACAGTGGTCATATAGCAGCCTTAATTGTTGTAAAGTGTAAAGGTGGAAACTCTTGAGTGACTATAAGTTAGATGAGTCTGGGAGAAGCTACTTCCTCCCATGTGGCTACAGAGAGTGGGAAGTGGAGAATATGGGAAATCCCCAAACACAGCACAAAGACACAAAGGTGTCAGTGCTGGCCTTTAAAAACCACAGAGTTGGGTTAGAAGATTTAGAGCCAAACAGGAAGTTTTTGACAGGCGAGGGCAAATGATGGGCATGCTTTCTTGGCATGGGAGCCTAGGAGGACCAACCACGGTCAAAGCAGGCTGACTTGGAGAGACAGGGAGGATCTATAGTTGTGAACACAAGCTACACATTGCAGGAGAAGGACCCTGGTTACTGCAGAGGACTCTGACTGCAGTCAAAAAAATCATAGGGTCTGGTGAGAAAACTGAGGCAGGGTAATGCCTGAAGGGTTCATTATTTTTATATAGATATATGTATTAATTGAACAATTAGGTAATTTAGAATCTTGTGTGAAGTGTGTGTGTGGGGGGGGAGGGCTGGGTGTGTTACACCACTCACATGTCACTGAAAAGTTAATCTGTGACCCCACAGTGCCCACATAGCTGGAAATGTGGAGAGGGTGTGTTTATGTTATAGAAGATTGTGCGAGTTGAGTAGTGATCCGGTAGTTGGACCATGAGGTTTCACCTCTCAGGAAAGGGGCTAGACAGAGGCTCTGTACCCCAAGAATATGCCTGAAGACCTGAACCAGGGGCAGTATATGGAGTCAGTTCAGCCTACAGAGGCTTAAAGGAGATGGTACCTAGCAACTGGATCTCTTACAGCATTCTGGTGAGTGCCCAAGAGGGGACAGGTCAACTAAATCTGTGACAAAGGTTTACACAGTTACTAACCCAAAGCAAAACTACTATTCACCATAATGTTTAAAAGTACATATTAGAACCAAATTCCTAGGGTTTTCACAGTATATTTGCTACTGAAAGCTGATAATTTGAAACCTGAGTACATGTATTAGATTCTTTCCTAACAGGTTTTAGGGGTCACTGGCCAGTGTTCTTGGTGAAAAGCACCCATAAGTCCAGGGCCAGAACAAGGACCATGTATGTTAAGCCCTCAAAATAGGTTTAGTGGAATTTAAGTAAATAGGCTTTCTGTTGGAACTTTGCACAGGTGTGAATTTCATCTTTTCTATGAAAAATATTGAATGTACAATAGGTTAAATTACCAAAGGTCCTAAGTGAAATAGCTTTAAATTAGTGATGAAATATTTTGTTTGCCCTAAGATTTCAGTGACTCTTTTTTTTTTGAATGTACTCGCACTAAAGCTTTGTTTGTTTTTGAATGTATTATATTCTACAAATTATTTCCAGATATGAGTTTTATATGCTCATGTAATATACAGTAATTAAGTGAACAGAAGACCTATAATTTGTTAATTTGCGTAATCCCTTAACTACAATTTCATAAAGCAAAATGAAAACCAAACAGAACATTTTCTAAATTCACTGAATATAAATCCCTTGGAGAGAAACAGAAAAGTATTAAATATGCCTCTTTTTTCATCACAAAATTAATCAGCTACATGTTTTAATCCCAGGTAGTAATTATGAACATATGTTAGGGCAGATGAGAGCATAAAAGTCTGACATGAGTGAAAGGAAAAACTAAAAGTCTGAGCTATAAAATAGTGTAGTCTGCTCAATTATTTCTGGATTTTTTTTCTAAATGTGATGTACAGCAAATAATTATGAGTCAATCACATAGATTCTAAGAGCCTGTTCCTGAGATGTATTCCATAAGCACTTACTTCTGAAGTCAATGGAAATTGTTTATGAAAAGCATCTGAGAATCAGGCCCTAGAGATGAAATTCACTCAATTGGGAGGGCCTGAACAAAGTCCTACTTACTGATAAATCCTATTTACAGAATTTATGAAGAAATTGAAATAGGCATAGGTCTTGTGCTGGCCCTCTTCACACAGGTGAATTTCACTTTAAATGTATAATTTTTTTAGTCTTGTCCTTGAACAGATTAAAAATTATGGTACTATGTGGGGGAATCACCTAATCTGACATCAGGTATGGACACCACTAAAGTTCCTACTAGTCAACAATCTCCCTATTTCTGTCTCGATATTCTCCTGCCTTACTTTCCCTTCGTTATTAAGTAATGTAGCTCTCCAGCCAAACTAAAAGTCCTTATCTTCTAGGGTAAACAAAGATGCAAACAAAGTCCAGCTTTTATCCTTCGGTGGAAGAGTGCCACAAATTGTCCATAAGTTTCCATAGGCCATACCTCATCTACAGAGTCAGAGTGACCTCAGATTTCTCCTCTTGTTGGCCAGGAGCTCTGCCATTTTGCAATTATTTCTTAAAGTAAGATTTCTGTTATCTTCTCACCTTTTCTAGTAAGTCCTAAACTCAGTAGTAGGTTGATGACTTTACATATTACATTTGGGCATTTTCATTATTTCTATGGAGACTTTTTTTGCTCTATCTTCAGATAGCTGCCTGGGGTTACAATCAATTAGAGTTATGTAGCTCAATGCATATGCAACTTTTTGAGAACTTTAAGGATTATTGTCTATTTTATTAAAATTCCAGAAGACCCTGAAGACCCTGTAATTTCTGCATCAAGCCATGACTTCTGTTTAAACTATAGAATATCTTTTAGAAAGTAAACCAGCCTTGATTTAAGCACTTCATGTGATGGAGAATCCATCTCATTCCTAGATAAGTTCCTCCAATGAATAACTACTCTTAATGTTAAAAATGTATTCCTTCTTTCTAGCATCTATTTGTCTAGCTTCAGATTCCATCCACTGGGTCTTATGCCTTTTTCTTCTAGACTAAATAGCCATCTACTACCAGAAATCTTCCCCATGTACATATATGTAGACCATGATAAAGTCACTAAACTTAGGCTTGGTCTACACTTACCCCAGCAATTCAGCAGCAGTTGACAGGAGTTACATAAACTACGCAAAGAACTTGTGTAACTCCCGTCGACTGCTGTACTTCTCTTCTGCACGCTGCCTTCACTGCACTACACTTCACTGCACTGCTATGCCACTTGAGGGGGTGGCTTCACAGTGTCGACTTCTGGATCGACTGAGTGGGTCTTCAGTGACTGCTCAGTCGATCCAGATAAGTCGATCTGATGGCGGCAACTTTGCCGCCTTAAGTGTAGACATAGCCTAAATAAACTGAGCTTCTTAAGTCTCTCACCATAAGATACATATTCCATATCTTGAATCAGTCTTGGAGCTCTTTTCTGAACCTTTTGTAATTCTTTAACACCCTTTTTGAAGTCCGGATACCAGAACTAGACACACAACTCTAGTAATGGTCTTATGAATACCACATGCAAAGATAATACCACTTCCCTATTCCTGCTTTATATTACTCTGTTTGTACCTCCATAGATTGCTTGCCTTTTTAGCTACAGTTATAACTTTTCGTAGATAACCATGGGCTTCATAACCCCATGTCCTTTTCAGCATCGCTGCATTTCAGGATATGTTCTTCTCCCTCCGCCAATCTTAACAGTGATTTGCTTTCTTTGTTCCTAGGTGCATACCTTGCATTTGGCTGCATTAAGCTGCATTAAGTTGCTCAAAAGCACACTCTTTTGAAAATAAAAATCCCAATTTTTTTCTAACAATTTGGAAGATATTCCTTTTCTAGCCTCACACACAAAACACACCCAGCAAAACACACCCAGTTTTGGACATTAAAACATACCTTCTCATGCCTCATTGTAGTGCTTGTGCTGATTTTTCAGAAATTGAAACCTTAGCAAATTAACACACTGTGCTGTTTAGTTCCTCTTTATTTAATTCTGAAATGTGATCAGGAAAGGGGTTCTTTCAGGGTTCAGGTTAATATTTATTTCTTACTTACAATATGCAGGATGAAATTGAATATTGCCTCTAAGGCAACATTAAAACAGCTAAAACAGTTTGATTATGGTATTCAAAGATATCCTTGGCATTGTGGCTATTTCACTATTCTACTTGAGGAAATGAAGGCTTGTCTTGTAGTAAAAAGAATCACATCTAATAAGCAATGTGGCTACAATAAACCAAGGTCATCAAATAAAGGATAATACACAAGGCAGAGAATTGGCTGTGATAGATTTCAATATATGAGACATCTCAGAATATTAAAAAGAGAGAGAGAGAGAGAAGCTTGTGGCTTATTATGAGACATTCTATTATTTACAGACAAAAACATGCATTTTAAACAATATTGTGCTTGTCCACAAAGCAACACGAGGCAGGAAAGTTAACTGTTTGAATGAAACTCCCTTTTGAACAAGTGTAGGGCCTAATCCTGCAAATACTTATGCATTTCATTAACTTGAGTGCAGTGGTGTCTCTCCTATAAGTAATGATACCTGTGTGTTTGTGATATTGGACACAGAGTTGTTGGGAAGATGCTGCAGGACTCTTTGACATAAACCTTACTTCAATAACTAAAGAGTTACTGAAATGACAGCAAGAAAAAAACCACAAAAATACTACCCTAAACAAAAGTTGACAGGCTTCAAAGAGGGGAATAAATATGTATCTAAATTACTGGTTAGGTCATACACTTTTCAAAAATGCTTATATCCCATTGAAAGTCACTGCAGCATTTCTATTAGAGTAATTAGCTTTAGGAAACTTTCTCGTGTCTCACAAGAAAAGTGACATTGTGATGCAGTAATTGTGATCGGTAAGGCAATTTCCAGCAATATCCTTGAAAAACCTTATTGAATTTAATTTAAGTGGCTTTGAAGTCCATTGCATTAAAAATGCAAAGTTTAAGAAGTATTGTGGAATTGTATGAACTTTTTATAGAGAGAGACATGACCTCTGTAAACACTGGAAAGTGTTATGAGTTTCAAAGGACAATTTGAAGCAATTTGCTTGATAAGAATGAACTTGAGGCAAACAATGTTAGGTGAGTTTCCCAGGAAATCTCCAGAGGGGAGGTGTATGCAAATGTACCCCCTCTGAGTTCTCACATAACCAACCTTTTGAAGCTTTGCCCTGAGGAGTGGATCTTTTTTCTGCTCACTACCTGTTCCCAGGGTCCCAGTGACTCTCAGATTCAGCGAGTTCTTGTTCTGAGCAAAAGAGGTTATGAACTTGTAACCACAGGAAAAAACCCTGTGTGGATTCTGAAGGAATGAATCCTACCAGAACCACTTCTGGAGTCGGGGTGATCTCTGGTAAGTTTATTAGCATGTGTGTAGGTTCTTCTGTTGTTTTAGTGTCTTCTCTGTAATGCTCTAACCTTAAGAATAAATGTGCTCACCTAGAAAGCGCGGTGTGATAACTTTTAACTGTGGGCAATTATGCTGTTTGGAGCCTCTGAGGAGAAAGCATAGCTGACCTTCTGAAGCAGGCTGTATTGCTGGGCAATTCACAATGTGGGTAGGGAACTGTATGCAACCTGGAAAAACCTGGTCCGGAGGGAGAGAGGCATGGGTCTCTGCCCAAGAGAGGCGATAGCTGAGCAGCTGGGAGCCTGAAAGTGGCTGTTCTTGCTGCATCACAGAGGGGGAACACAGGTGGAGTTTCCCTGAAGCGTGACATATAATCTGTCACGGCGACACAGAAGTATTTTCTTCTTTCTGAAGTAAATTTAAGAATTTGAAACATCCAGAAGAAGACGATCAAATTTGGAACCATCTTGTGAAATTTAGGATAGCTGTCAAAACTACATCATATGTCCCACGCAGGGCAGACTACAGTGATCTAGGCCTGGTTCAAAGTTTAGCACAATAAAATAAAGTAATACACTTTTTCCTATCATGTTGGAGTACTAGGGACTTATACAAATAATAAAGCTATCACTTCATTATAGAGAGATTAGAAATTTCCTATACCACTGTATCTTGTATGGACATGGAGTCTGGGTATTTGAATATATTTGTTCAAATGATGCAGTATAATCAGTTGGCAATGCCTGTGGTCAAACTAGTTCACCAGTGATTGGCTTAATACAGGAATTTCTGGGTAAAATTATATGACCTCTGTTATACAGGGGGTCAGATTAAATTATTATTATGGTCCATTCTGGCCTTAAATCTATTAATTGTTTTCAAAATGGCAAGAGACATCTATGTTATAACTCAATCTACTTGCCTACATAATTAAGAAGTCCTATAACATTTAATAAGGATGAAACATTGGCTTCTATGCCCATTTAATTAGATACTATAGGAATTACTCTATAAAAACCTATAGAAATAAATAGGGAAATTATATATTTCCCTATGGACTTTGGAACAATCCTACAGAATTCTATAGCATAGATACAAATCTCTATTAAACACTATGGTATAACTTAGCCCCCCAAAACTATAGTTTAAAATTTCTATTCAATTATGAAGGTATTTTTGTATGGTGTTTACCATGAAGAAAGTTATTTAAAACCATATATCACTGAGAAAATTCTGAATCACATTCTAAGTGCTTTCCTGAATTGGGGCCACAGCATTTGGTCTTGCATTGATTCTTTTTTTTAGCTTATGAATCAAAATCATACATATGCAACAGTTACCTAGGAATCACAATAAATTGAATGACGTTCATACCATTTTGCTTGAAGTATTCAATCTTGCAAGAAGCTGAGCATGCTGGCCTAGTGACTACTCCCCTGAGCTGTTACAGTGCTTAATCACGTATGCGGGTTTTTTTATTATCTTGCTGAATCAAGGCTTATTGGCCTCATCCAAAACCCATTCAGTGATGCACAAATTCCAAGTCCATAAGGGACCATTGTGATCATATAATCTGACCTCCTTTAGAACACAGGCCATCAAATTCCCCTCAAATAATTCCTAGAACATATCTTTTAGAAAAGTATCCAATTTTGATTTAAAAATCATCAGGGTTGGAGAATCAACAAAGACCCTTGGTAAATTGTTCCAATAGTTAATTACTCATACTGTTAAAAAAGTACACTTTATTTCCTATCTCAATATGTGTGTTTTACTGTTGCCTTCACTTTCCCTCTAAGCTAGGGCAATTTTTAACCAGTACACCCTTCTGCCTCGATTTTTTTTTTAGCATCAAGTGTTCTTAGATGATTCCAAATGATCATTGACATCTTTTTGATTAAATTCTTCCTCCAGCTGATTTAGTTCATAATTGCTTTCAGCTTTGTGAAACTGGCCCTATTAAAGCACTGTGTGTGTGTATTAGTGACATTATTGATCTAGATTTCATTCTGTTTGCACATTTATAAATGTGATCAAGTCATGATCACTTTTACCTAAATTACCATTCATTTTTTGTTCTGTGATCAGTTCCTGTTTATCTGTCAAGATTAGAATCTGGCCCTAATGGGATATATTATTTGCTCTAGGGATATAAAGCAAAATTAGTCTTTAATTTGTGAATGTTTGCCAGTGTGCTTTTAGATCAATCCCTAATGAGACATGAACTGAATCTCAGCTAGAGTTTAAAATATACAACATATATATGCAATTTTTTTTTAAATCAACCCACTACAAGAGCAGCTTCAAATTATGAAATTGATCACATCATTTTAGCCTTAATCAGTGTAACACTTGAGTCTGTTATGAAACTGATATGCTGAAAGAAACAGCTGGGTTTATTTTATGTATTATCATTCCCAGGAAACAATATGCAAACTTGCTTGCTGATAATTCGAATTAATTATGAACAGACTTATTAAGTAGCTTTTCTGTCTCCGTTATAGCTTAATTGAAAGTTTTGGAGAGATTTTTAATATAGTAGGGATAGATCCTCTGGTTGCCATAGAATTAGATTTTTATGTCTGAAATTATTCAAACTGATTTAAGATGTGACAAACTTTTCCGTTTATAGTCATTTAGTGTACACTGTGGTAAATTTTGACCTTGTCATGTGAAGACAGTTGAATTATGATTCAGCTTGTGTGAAAAATGATATGTCTACAATATGAGATTAATTTCCTGTAAACTTCACCACTTTGCCTTACCAAACCTTGTAAATGTCATCTTTATCAATCATCATGCAATATTTTGATGTTGCTTATACAATAATTCTCATTTAATTTCCAGCTTTTCTAGAGCATGGGTTATTTCCCTATTTAAAATTACCCCTTTCAGTTTTCATTTTATTAGTTTTATGTAGGAATGTACACTAATCTTTTGAAAAGTAAATAAACCTAAATAAGTTTCTCTGTAAATTAGTTGACAATATTTTTTCTTTGAGGAACTGGATATTCATTTTCTTTCATATTTATGGAAAAAGTTGACAGTATATTAAGATTGTGACAACAATAGACCGAAGTTCAAATCTAAATTTAAAATTCTGTCCTTTTACTAGCTTATTTGAATCTTTAACTGATACTGTTGCTTCATATTCTAATGCATAGAACTCAACTAACACTTAGGGAAAATAGAGTGAGCTATGGATTCAGAGACAGCACACTAAAAGCTGATTTTAAAAAGAGGGCCTAAATCTAGGATCTTGATTTCATATTGAAGTATCCCTTTCTGTATGAAAGACTAAGTGAAAGTGTGTACTATTGAGTTGTGCACCCTTTTAATGACTGTGATGGTGTATACCAGCCCCGCACTGATTCAGAAGGGGTTAACTCCACTCTGTTGGCCAAAGAGGCCATGCACTCTCGGCTCTGCTGGGCATGCTCCAATTGAAGCCTCAGTACAAAAGGGAGCAGCCGAGGTCAGTCAGGGCTGACCACTGACATGGGAGGACATGCTTTGCATGCACCTGCCCCGGAGCCCCAGGCTGGAGGAGATGATGATGATGATTGATGATGAAGATCAGACAGATGCCCAGCTGCCTATGGGAGCCCAAGGGGGAACTTTGTTGCTGGAACTTTGCAAGCCGCTGACCCCACAATCCCAGGGGAGTTATGGACAGTGATGCTGGATAACCAGGTAGGAAGTAATCCAGGGGAATTAGACTTTGATCTAGGCATGGAGCAGTAAACCTAGGCAGTGTGTTTTGGTTGGATCCATGCTGATCTATTGGGGAACCCATTTGCTGCTACTAGGGTCCTAGGTTGGGACCTGGTGGGGCAGGTCCCCCCCACCCTGGCAGCCACGCACCCCTGTGTGGTGGCATTCTTTCACCACTGGCCATCAGGCCTTGCTGCCCTGCCTGGGAGAGATGCCTTGTTGACTTTGCCCTGAGACATACAGTAGACAACTGGTCTCAGCTGTGAGACTATAACTCCCCCTCCCGAATCCTCAAAGCGTTTGGCCTGTTGAGTCCATTATTGCTAGTATCACTTCAGTGACTTGTGAACTCTTCTTTTCTGCGTGATACTTATTACTTGAGACAAACTCCAGCTGTGAAAACTTTAGAGAGGTCTTTATTTTATGACACCGATATCTAAAATGGTTTATTTATCAAAAAATCTGATGAGGGAAATCCCTTTGAAGTCAATGTGACACTTTAGTGCTAACTGAGGCTAAAAATCCAGGCTGATCAGCACCAAGGGCAAAGCCCTATCACTTAAACTACAGGAGTAACCATATTATTTATACATCCAAATTTTTGCAATAAAAAATTTCCATGAAAATTGGACTCTTTTCAAAACTGAACTTTTATAAAAACCATTTTGGGTTTCAACCTTTTTTTATGGGAACATGATGGTAAAAATAACCTGTTATTTTTCTTTGACCTACTTTCTCATTTGATTGTAACTTGTGTTGTGCTTTGTATGTCCTGTGAGGAACAGACATGTGGGGCCAGGTGGAATTTTGGATCTAGGACCCCTGAGGTAGGTAATGGTCTAGGCAGATTGGTAGGCAGGCAGTAGACCAGATGGATCCTTTTTCTTATGGTTTTTGGTGATTGTTTTGCCATTTTGAAGTATGGAGGTTTTCCATTCCCAAGTTTGGTTGGTAACCTGTTGATATGGAGAAATTTTCTCAAAATCAAAATTGTGCCATTTTAAAAAATTCAGTTTTGAAATTTTTATATTTTATTTTAAAAAATTACTTCTATTGAAACAAAATGTAATTTTTGCAGAAATCTTTGGAAAAAATGTCTTGGAAATGAATGGAACAATAATGTTTTCCAAATTCCCCTTTTCTGGCATTTTAATCCAGCTCTACTGTTGTCTGCTAAGTAGTAGGTTCTCATCTTTTATATGGGCCAGCCACTAGAGGGAGACATGATCACATACACAATTAGCAGGTGCAAAAGCCTTGTAACAATAAACATTATGATTTATAAAGCAATTCTCTTCTGAGCTAAGTTTTAATGCCATCTATCGCCTGAGTGAATGCATACAGCCAGTTCACTGTAACCGATGCAAACAGAATGCATCATGGGAGTGTTAAAACAATCTTATTATGAATGCATAACTTCCATGGATATATTTTTTTTTAGTGGGAGTTCCATGAATGTTGGGAGAGTATTCAGATCACTAGTGACACCACTATAAACTACTATTACACGTAGCACACATGAAAGTCATATTTGCCATTGTTATTGCTGGCGTGGATGTAGGACACGTGTGCTTTCCTTTTATTAAGTGGAGTACATTTAGTTTTTTTCTTTTTAAATAATACACTTTTAACTGGTTTATGAATAATTAAGAAATGCTTTTGAAATTAAAATCTTTTATTACACTGCGCAAAAGAAACATACAGCAGTACTACCAAAATTCTACAACTTCTTAAAAATACAATAAGGCTTCTAGGGAAATGTTAAGTTTGTTTGTTTGTTTTTAATCCACATTAGCATGTTTCAGTTACTATAGTCAACACTTTAAATTCAAAAGTAAGAGAACAGGAATTGCACAGAACCCTTTGACCCTTCAGTCCAACCCTCCTGACTTGTGGAATCCTAGCCCCACATGCTTGAAGTTAAGCACATGATTAAACACCCTTCTTGCCTCAAGATATCTTCCAGGGCCTTAATTTGAAAAGCACTTATGAAACCATATTCTACATTATGGCTTTATAATATACTAATATAATTTGGAATCTGGTATCTTACAACTACACAGAACACAATTCTATAAGCTATAATTAGCATCCTTGGTTTTGTATTAACTTTTAGACAACGCTGAAGTAATAGTGCATCAAGAACACTATAAAATGATATCAGGTACCATCAACTATAATAATAGCTTCAAAACTATAAAAAAAAATCAATAGCACATTAGGTCTTTAGCTATAATAAGCAAAGATAACCTCGGAATGACTGGCTATGGTCTCTTCCTAGCTATACAAATACAGTAGTCTGTCATATGAAGTAGCAAAGAGGAAATCCATTTCCATCTTGCACTTATGTTCAATCTTTTAAAAAATCTCTATAACAGTTTGTCTGAAATGCTTAAAAGATCAATAAAATACTACTCTTTTGAGAATTGTGTTTTGATAACATTTCTACGAATACTGTTCTGGACATCCTTCACCACTTGCCTGATGCATTATCTGTAATTGTCTTTTAATAGACTGACACTAAATTATTAGAAAAGAACTGCATCACCAGGGAGTAAGGGTTGTCAGATACCACTGAGATGTAATACATCAAATGCAGTTATGCACAGCCTTATCTCACAGGCTTCTTGTTTTTATGGGACATATTTTAAAGAGTTTTTGACCCTCATCAACTACTGTAGCTCAGAATTAATAAAACAAGTGAAAACATGCAATTCCATACAATTAACGAATCAATGGCAACATCAACATACTGGATAAAGATGTCATGACCTGAAAAGGAGATAATACAAACTTTTTTTCAAGCCAAGCATTTATTTTGTTGTCCCGCAATTAATTAAAAACTTCACTGGGAAATTATTTTCTTTACTGGCATAGAGTTTTCAAGTTATTTACTGAGTTCCTCTAAAGTATTGTTTGGTCTTTTGCAAAAGGATAGACAGAATAGTTATTCTGGATTCCTGAATTCTGTTTCCAACTATGCAATTTACTCACTTAAACAAAGTATTTAGTAGATCGGCTCTTTAGGATCCCCGTTTATTAAATACAAATCATTATATTTACAACTTTGCCTAATAGGTTTGATAAGACTTTAGTGAATGGATTTGTATAGTGCTTTGAGATCCTTCACTGAAAAAAAATGAGGGAAGTCCAAATTTGTATGGAATTTATGGAATTAAATTAATTACAAGGATGTCCACGGTAAATTAAATTATTGGATGAACCAGATGAGAGAGAATAGGCATGTAACAATTCTTAAAAAAGGGCCATGTTTTTGGAGTTTCATGTACATACCTTACACATGCCTACATCATATATCATTTAAAAGCTTATTTTATGTCTGTTTAGGTGAGGATGATGTGGAACTCTCAAGTGGTGTTGTAAGGATGTAGTAGATAGATATAGATGTACATGAATTCCTAAAGTAATGGTTCTTTATTTGTAAGCTTTGCTAGAAGCAATAGCATATAGTCTGCCTAGTTGGTTTTAATTTTGTAATTGTCTCCGCATGCAGTACATACAGCCTTTGACATATTCTATAAACTAGCGTTTTAATTCAGATACTTGTGCACTGGTCAGTATTAGTGTTAGAGATGAAAATACAGCTTCATATTGGCTTCAATCAAAGTACTCACTAAGAAAATTTTGATACTAACATATGTCTAATTTAGCGTAAGTCTGAATACTTATACAAAATGAAAAATGGTGATGATGATAAAGCTAACAACATACTTTAGGAATTTTACCTCAACAAGGAAGCTATCGTATATTAAGGCATACAGGATACAAGCCCTTTAAAGCTTACATCAAAGTAAAAGACTCTCCACAAACTATGAAAAACCTATTTGTCAAGAAAATTAAAAAAATGCAAAACTGTCAAAAGCTACCAGTGCAGGTCAAAATTCCGTGATGCTAGCAGCAGAAGCCAGGAGAAATTAATTGTATTCGTAGCTACTGAATGAGGTTTCTAGTTAGAGGATGTGCCATCAATAGTTCATCCCAGGGGTTGCTTTCAGAAATACATATGCGAGCTGAATTTGGCCCATGTCAACATTGTATTGAACCCAGGAAAGAAAACAGACTCTGAATCTGATCAGATAGAAGCAGGTGAGCATGAGGCTATAGCCAACAGAGTAAGCACATCCTCCAGCAACTGGTCCTGTTGCACTGCTTACTTGAGAAAAACACACAAACTTTTAAAATAGAAAAAATTTGAGAGAGCAACCAGTTAAGACAGCACTTCAATGAGGAGATAGGTTGTTGCACATAATATCTATGGAAGACTTGATCACTTTATCATTTAGCATACTTTTCCTTCTACTTGAGTAAAGTAAATCTTAAAAAAACCTAGTTACACTGCAATAATAGTTATCTTATGACATTGCATTCTATCAGTTGATTGGAGAGAGACAATGATCTTACGTACAAGAAGAAAGCTCTTCTCCTGTCCAAGTTGCTACAAAGATATAAAGCCCTAGTCCCCTCAGATTAGAAGCTGCTAGATATTCCAGTAGCAAATGATGGGCAAGAAACACTATATGGTTCTGGAATTTCATTCCATGCACAGGATGGACAAGGCAAGTCTATCATTGTTCTATGCAGAATAATAACATAGTTGTTGATATTTGAGCTGCTAGTAATCAGAAGCAGGAACTTTGTCATCCAAATATTTTGTGGCTGTTGTTCTTGAGAGTGAGCCTGATGAAGAAGTGGCTTTGTATAATGCTGCTTCAATTCTCTGGTCTGAAAAGGCCAAAATGAAAACATCTGAATATTATCCAAAGCCAGTTGATTGCTGTTTACAGAGATCAGCTACTTTTGTGCCCCAGTTGGTATAGGAGTTTCTTCTGGTTGATAAGGAGGCATATAATTTCAGCCAGCAATAGGTATCCTCATCAGAAGACATTCAAAGAAATTACATCTCATTTACAGAGTGTGTAGTTTTTTAACATTCCAAAAATTACCACTGCACTGCACCTAAGTTTTGTTCCACAACTACACGATGAGTTTGGGTCTTGCAATGTAATTGACATACTACACATTAATGCATTCTTCATTAATTATGATGAGCTGAAGATGTGCATCACTAGTGGTGCAAAGACAAGTAAAAAGACTCAAGGGAGTTGCGTTCATTCCAAATGGAATTGTACCTCTTCATGCTGGTGGAAAGCTCATCCATGAAGGAGATGATCATATAGACATCAACACAGATCACGAATAGAAAGAGTACCTTTCATTCAATGGCTAGAAATGGTATTTCAAGAAAAGTCAACAGATATTCCACTATAACATGAAACATCATTGAAGTGTGGAAAAGAAGTCACTTTTTCTCCCTGGGCAATTAATCTCTTATGAAGTGTGCAGAATTAGAAAAACCTAAAACACATCCAGAATTGACTTGCCATGAAAAAGTACTTGAGAAAATAAACTCGTCATCTACAGATGAATGCTCTCCGAGACCTCTCCTGATGCCTTTTAAAATTACTACCTCATGATAGCCTACCAATACCAAAATTATACCAAAATACCAGCTGCTTGTAAAATCCCCCTCTGAATATATGGTTCAAAATGCACCTGAGTGTAGGATCACACCCAACGCACACTCCCTGCTGGAGGCTTTTCCAGTGGTGAAGTATCAAAGTCCATCACCAGCACACGTGCTGAAGCCCAAGAATGAAGAGAAAGTGGACACAAGGATCCTTCTGTATGTTGTATATGACAAATACCCAAAAGCCATGTTGGCAAAGAAATCATAGTAATAGGTCATTTGATGCTCCATACTTCCCAAAAATGGAACACAGATAACATGTGGATTGAAACAAGCTCCATTACCAGAACAACTGACAAATGTTGCTTCATATCTGTGCATGACATTGTGGTGCTCTTGTTCCTGACTTCAAGCAACATACTTAATGCTGTATATGCATTAACAAGATGTGGCTATTGACCCTGTGTGGTATTGAGGATGGTCAGGGGAAATCTATTTAATGTTGTCAAAACAAAGGGAGATTACCCCCTTCAGAGATCTTGTCAGATGGGAACAGGGTGACAGACAAGCTGCAATTTCTGCAGCAAGGAAGGTGGTAGCCGTGTTGTATGGCCAGTTATTTGTCCTTTTTGACAGACAGATTTGAGGTGCAAGCCATTCAGATTTCCTTCTTTTTTGCTCTGGTCAAACTCCTACCATGTGAGTTATGAAGAGCAGGTCAAAGAACTATCTTGTAAAACAAAGATTTGGATGCCTTTGCACAAAGGTAAACCAGATATTAGATCACCACTGCAATGTGGATGGAAAAATTTAGATAGCCTCTAAGGCTGGGTCTACACTGATGGCGGCGAATTCGCCGCCATCAGATCGATTGCTCTGGATTGACTAAGCGGTCTGTGTAGCCCACTCAGTCCATACAGCAACCGACACAGGAAAACCACCTTGGTAAGTGGCATAGTGCTGCGTCGAAGGGAATGCTGTTCCCTTCGGCCCAGCACAGTGTGGACGCCGCGCGGAGCAGATGCCGCGAAGTCGACGGGAGATATGCAAGTGATTTATGTCACTTGCGTATCTCCCATCGACTGTCACCGAATCCCGAAGGTAAGCATAGACCGGGCCTTATTATTCAAGGTCCTAGTGGTATCTGAGCTTTTACAAGGCCTTATTTGTGCCTGTACCAGTAGAGGTTGTTGCACAATCAACTGTGTCTATAGTCAGAACAATCTTCACTGCACAGAACTGAGTACATCCTATCCACTCTCAACAGAGATCAAAATGATGAACAAGATGTTGACTAGAAATGACACAAGTGCTGTTACATTTCAATGACTCCTGTACAAATGTATCTATTTGTCTTGTCCTTTAGATTATTGTTATGCTTTGAGGTCGCAAAGAAATTCAATTATGTCTTGAAAGAATATAGTCATTAAATGAACAAACAAATGCAAATACTTCAGAGTGGTCATTTTAACTTGGTGATGGTGTGATTATTTATTGCTGTTTCTATGGCAATGGTTCCACATCATACCTCTAGTTGAAGTAAATATAGTAAAACTTCATGTGTGTGGGGGGGGGAAAGAGGGTATATTAAATTGACCAAATCAGTGGTTTCTGAAGTTCAGCTCAAAGGGCTGGCTCAAAACTTCAGCTAAAATTCAGACTCTACATTTACTTGAAGCAGAAAAATAAGTTCAATGGGTTATAGGGTTATAGTTACGGTACCTTGTTTGAGGTAACTTTCTGTCCCTTTAAGGGTTGCTTATACCCCAGAGGATTTTAGCAGGCAGCAGTCACTGAGCTCTGGGGAAAGCAGACCCAGAAGTTATGGATAAAACTATTTGGTTGGCACAGAGCCATGCATGGGGGTTGTAGGGTTGGAGTCAAGGGGTGCTGACCACTCATGTGACCCCGGAGCTTCTTCTGGTACAGCAAGTTGGCCCACAGTAAAACTGTGTGTGCTCCTGGACAATGTACTGCACATTGAAAAATATATGCTGGGAATGGGGTAGCCATGTTTTCTGGCAGCAGCAGTCATTACCTCTGCAGGCAGAGAAGATGAGCTTCCTTAGTACTACTTTCCTGAGCAATGCAGAATACACAGAAAATTTGCCTTGCAGCTATTTTATGTGGGTGCACTAAAGGGAGACACCTCCACACAACTTCGCCACTCCAGTGCACCCTGTAATATAGGGTAGGATTTGGTCATATTAATTGATTCCTAGGCCTCCAGCTAACTTTATGTTGCTCTGCTTTATTGATGACACCCTGTAAATGTTTCTCTTTAGTACTTATTACACTCCTGACTATTTTTTTTAAAAAGTACATAAGAGAGGACTTCCTGCATGGACAATCACTGCGATAAATGCAATAGGAAACACAGTGGCTAATCCTCCAGGATGTCTTCCAGAGCTGAGAATCTAAAATTTCAGTAGCTCAGAGGTCTCAATGCTCAAATCTGTATCTGATCAAACAGCCTGAGGATTTTCAGGCTGAATGTTCTGGCTGCCATGCTTTCTATTTTCTCAAAGAATTGCTTTCTAATTTAACACTCCTTTGAATGCTTGGAGGCCAAGTTGGTTGTAGCACCAAACTACAAGGTAATTATATGGAGAATTGAAAAAACAATGGACAGACTTCTTGAACAGCCTCTGGAACTTTTTTATTCTTTGCCTTTAAAATCAGCTAGTCAAGAACTCATGCTCAAAACATCGTTGCGTGAAATAGCAGGGAATTCTGCCACCGATTTGAATGGCTTTTGGTGCACAGTGCAAAGTCCAGTGATTCCCCCCCCCAGGCCTCTAGGGAATAGAGGCTTTGGATATTTATTTGGGATTCTTGGTAGATTTTTAGCTTTTGTTTAAATTAGATTTAATATTACAGTGGCTTATAATACATTAATTGGTAAAATCCTGGCCTCTTTCGTGTCAATGGGTGTTTTGCCAGTGACTTCAACTGGGTCAGGATTTCACCCACTGTACATGTTCCTAGACACAGGCATAATAAGTGCACTTTTAAAAACTGAAAAACAAAATTTCACCCACAAGTATAGTCCTGGAGAAAACTCTTTTGTAAAGTCGAGCCATGGGCCAAGGGATACTATTCTATTAAACTTAAATTGGCATTAAACGCTTACATTGTCTCTTAATTTGTATTCTTCAATCTGTTACTAGAAGTATATGGCACTGGAAATATTCCCTGCAAAATTAATTTTTAATAGTCTATTTCAAAAAATAAATTTAAAAAAATGCATAAGAAAATGAGAGACTATTTTGGTATCCCAAATACAGTTATAATTACATGATCTCTGTACTTTAGATTACCATAACATATTTGCATCCTTTTAAAAAAAAAGTGATTCTGCACTAGGTGGAATTTATTGTTGTAGTACATCCTCTAGCCTAAAAACTTTCATAGACTCACAGTCTAGGGCCAGAAGAGACCATTAGATCATCTAGTTTAACCTCCTGTATTGGCCACACAGGTCACAGAATTCATCCAGATACTTCTATATTGAGCCTAATTAATTTGTGCTTTGACTAAAGAATATCTTCCTAAAAGGCATCTAGTGTTTATTTGAAGACTACCAGAACTGGAGAATCAACCACTTCACTTGGTATTTTGTTCCATTTGGTTATAGATGTATATTTTACACACACATATATATATTACACAAAATAATGTAATAAAGAAAATTGTGTGTAATAAAGAAAATTATGCCTTACTTATAATTTGAATTTGTCTGGCTTTAACTTAGTGATTGGTTTTTGCTATGCCTTCCAGGAACTTAATATTTTCAAGGAACTTTACAAAGCAAATACACAAAGTCCCTGCATCAAAAGCATCTATCAGGTGGATTCTAGACACAGCAGAACAAGTGAGGGAGCAAAAAATAAGATGAGTAACAGAATAAGGAAGGACCAGGTTATATAAGTAAGATCACCTGGTCATTTGGTTAACTCACATACACTTCTTGGTGGTGCACTTTTGCTTTTTTAAATTTAATTTTAATTACTTCCCTTTATGGAAGCTTAACAAATGAATTAGAAAAGATTTGAATTAGGCAGCAGTAATGGCTTAACAAGTAGATGTTTTTAAGGCTTTCCATAAGTAGGTTTGTGCAGTGGCTAGGGCACTAGCTTATGACTTGGGAGACCTTGGTTAAAGTCCTGCTACTCAACAGACTTCTTGTGACCATGGGAGCTAAATACTTCTTAAAAATTTGACCTTTGGTGCCTCAGTTCCTCATCTGTAAAATGGTGATAATAACACTTCCCTACCTCACAGGGATGTTGTGTGGATAAACACATTAGACTGCAAGGTGCTCAGGTTCTATGGTAGTGGATGTGATATAAGTGTATATATAACAGGTGAATTAGAGGAAGACACAATGTGTTTGGTGGGAGATGGAGGAGGTAGTTGGAATAATAGAAGAAAGGAGAAACAGGAAGAAGAGACAAGACTGGAGTAGTAGTCAGGAGTTAAATGACTCAGGGCCTTAAAAATGAGATAAAATTTAAACTTATACAAAGAGCAAATAATAATCACTGGAGGGATTCAAAGATGGGGGTTATTTGGTAATAATGGTAAGCAAGCAAGAGTATATTAACAGCACCTTTGAGACTGAATGAGGGCCAAGAGGGTGTCAAGAAGAGCAGTAGAAAGGAGAATACAGTAGTCCAGGTGGGAACTGATTAAGTTATGGGCAAGTCATAGGGATGGAGACATGCTACAAAGATGCTGTTTAGCAGGACATTGTCACAGCTTAGATATGGGAGAATAGGAGCAAGGATTTGGTATGCTGCAAGCCTGGGTGACAGGTAGGATGGAGATGATATCAATGGTAACAGAGAACAGGAATTGTAAGAGTTTAGGAGGACAAAATAAGTTTAGATTACCATCAATCTGTACACTTTCACTGCTAAACCAAAGTGCTTAATGTATCTGAGAAATACTACTATCCACTATCAAGTCATATTCTCATTTCTTAAAGGGGAAAGTGCAGCTATATGACCCAAGTTTTGTATAGTTACTACTATCATAAAAGCTCTTTTCATATTTAATTAAATGGGAAAATCATAGTAAAATTATCTGGTGATGAGATATTGAGAGCTAAATTGTCAACTGTAGCTTTGACCTTGCTAATTAAAAATAAACTATTTTATAGAAGCTGTCTTAAGTTGCTATATTCTTTTTGAACATACCAATACTGTGTATTCACTTAATCAGATCTAAATGCTAGAAATGTAAAAACAAATAAATGCATCTGACGCTTGATCGTTTGGCTTTATAAATTATTAGAGGCAGATTAAAAAGGTGAGACCTTTGATCAGGATAATGTGGAGAAGATTGCTTCTGTGTATATGTGACCAAGTTCTGGGAACCAACAGCTGAGCATTCACTCTGATCACTTAAACACCAATTAATTCAGCCCAGGGTGGACCTGATGGTGCCTAATTAGTGAATTAACATGGGCTGGGAAGAACAAAAGAGCTAATTGATCCAGAAGGTAGAAGAAAGCACAGAAAGGAAGTGCTGGGAGGTGAGGGAGAGCCAGAACCAAGAAGGATCTCCAGGTAGAGTGATCTCTTCCTTCACCAGTCTTTCGCAGAGGGATGTGGTGGATGCCATAATAGATGTGGTAAATGAGTCAATAAAGGTGGTGGGAAGAGCAAAGTAAAGAAGCTACATGGTGGCGTTTAAACGCAAAAGGTTTCTAAATAGTCTGTATACTGAACAGAAGACAGGATCAGGACATCACCCTGTCACAGTAAAGTTACTGCAAAGCCCCATATATTTTTAATGTAATTCAAAGCTACAGCAAACACAGTAGAAAAGGGAGAGTTAGCTAATTTTGCTTCAGAGGCCAATGCATCTACTTTACAATATTGCAATAGTACAACAAAGTTAGTTTGCTTCTTGCAACTGAACAAAACATTTTATCCATGCCAATGCATGGAAAAGTCTCCTTAAAATTCCAGAATAAAATCTATTATATCTTGCTTTGTTGCTTTTATTGAGGTGAAAGAGGATGCGGAGGTTCTTTCTCTGCTGTTCATGGAATTGTGGAAATTAGTCAGGACTAATTCTTATTTGTATTAAATAGCATTTGTGTTCCAGTTGAGATCAGGATGACATTTTATTACGAGCTGCACAAACACAAGATAGGAGACCATCTCTACCATAAAGAATGAACAATTTAAATAGACAGAACTGACAGAGGGTGGGAGAAAGGAAGTAGTAGTATTCATATTTTATATTGAGAATTGATGGTCAAAGAGATAATGGTCTTGATTCAGGAAGGCATTTAAGCACATGCTTAGTCTTTTCCTGAAGTGGAGCCTAAAATAACTTGCCCAAGGTTACAAAGGACAATTCACAGTAGAGGTGAGTATTGAACTCCAATATTCTGAATTGGAGTCAAGAACCTTTGCCACAAAACCATCCTACTTCTAATCATAGTGGACAGATAGTATAACACCTAGTCTCTAAGTAATATTATTTCCATAGGCAGAAAAATACAGGCACAAGAGACCATGCTGAGGCCATTTTAAATAAAATTCAGGACCTTTTGTTCTGCTTTTCTATCTTTCAGGATCTAAGCAGGAAGACAACATTCATGCTGGCATGAAATTGAAATTCTGCTTGGCTAACTTAGATTCTATGAAAGCAGAGGATCATTGGTCTTTGTTAACTAAGCTTCAAATGTAACACATGATGGATAGGGGAAGTTCATGTGTCTTTAAGTGCTATTGTTGCAGTCTTTCTGACTGCAGATTCAACAAGATTGGGTGTTGGATGAGCTTTGCACAATATACATTTGATTGAGCTTTTGAGAGCAAGATAATGCAGTTTCTATTGAGGTTTTTTTATAGATCTATATTTTCATAAACTTGTAGGATTGGAAGAGACCTTGTTAGGTCTTCTAATCCAGTCCCCTGCACTCAAAGCTGGACTAAGTATTATAGACCATCCATGACAGGTGTTTGTCTAACCTGCTCTTAATAATCTCCAGTGATAGAGATTCCATAACCTACTCAATATATTCCAATGCTTAACTACCCTGACAGTTAGGAAGTTTTTCCTAATGGCCAACCTGCACCAACCTTGCTGCAATTTAAATCCATTGCTTCTTGTCCTATCCTCAGAGGTTAAAGAGAACAATTTACCTCCCTCCTCCATGTAGTACTTTTATGTACTTGAAACATGTTATGTTCCCCCTCAGTCTTCTCCAGACATCCAATTTTTTCAATCTTCCCTCATAGGTCATGTTTTCCAGACATTTAATCATTTTTGTTGCTGTTTTCTGGACTCTCTCCAATTCATCCACATCTTTCCTGAAATGTAGATCCCAGAACTGGACACAATACTTTAGTTGAGGCCTAACCAGCGCAGAGTAGAGCAGAAGAATTACTTCTCATGTTTTGTCTTGCTAATACACGCCAGAATGATGTTTGCTTTTTTTGCAACAGTGTTACAGATCTTGTGAAATCTGTATTTTAATTCCTGTGAAGAACTCAAACCCTATAGAGATTAGGACCACTAAAATCTGTAAAATTCAAAATACAAGACAACTGTGTATCATTTTACATTGTCAAGGCATTGGACATGTGCTGTCAGGAGAGCTAAAGACTCTCAAGGGTTGAGAGAATACTACATAATGCATTGGAAGGCCTTATCTTGATTCTGCCTGTATTTGCATATACATGGATAATCAGCATAACTTTTGAGTAGCTAAGATTTACTATTTCACTCTCTGTCAGAGATGTGATGCTTTTTAGCAGTAGTTTTCAAAGCATCTCACAATTTTTTAATGTATTTATCCTTCACAATACTCCTGTGAGCTAAAGGCCTTTCTTCCCATTTTATAGATGGGGAATAGAAAGCACAGAGAGGCTATATGACTGCACAAGATCATACAGAAAGTCTGTGTACTATGTATATAGCCCAAGTCTCTCATGTACTAGACCAGTACTCTAACTACAGGACCATCCTTTCTCTCCTTGTTTTTAAGCATAATTCTCTCAGATTCTCTAATTTGTAGACCGTTTCCTTTCTCTGACTAATCACAGATCTATGAGAGATGTTTTCATTGAAGTCAGGAATTGAATAGTAGTTACACAGAGCTGTTTCCATCACTCTTTGAATCTCACCTTATTAGTCTCTCTCTCTCCCACTTTATCAAAGACGAGAAAAGCTGCTTTACCATTTTTACCCAGAGGCCAACATTTTCAATCTTGGCTGCCTACACTTAAATACATATCTAACTTTAGGCATCTGGGAGTGAAAATCTCAGAATATAGCAGTATTTTATATTCAATATGGAGGCTATTCACCATTTCTAATTGGTATTATTCTGTGATATGATTATTTATTGGCAGTCTGGCCTTTGAATTCCCTTCCAGAGTTCCGATTCTTTAACAGCAGTTTACTACTCTGACCAAACTTTTCAAAGGAACATATATGAACTAGCCTGCAAATTCCTAACCCCATTAGACTCATTCCAGAATCCCACCCATAATGCCTATTGATATTAGTGCTAGCTGTGTCCATGTAAGTGAGGGCAGAACAGGCTTCATACAGCATGTATACAGTATAATTAGAAGATGGTTTGATAGCTTATTTATCTATGTAACTGAACTAATTCTGTAGCGAAGCCAAAAGGATACTAATATTATTGCCTATTATTTGAATGTCTGTACAATCCATACACCTTGGAGATCTGCTGTCATGTTCATGATTAATTAACATGTACTTGGGCAGCTCTCAGTTTCAGAATCCAGAACTTATTCTTGGATAATAATTCACCAGTAGGATTTGCAATGCACCTGCTATTTATTCAAGCCTCTGCTATCCAAAATAGTTTGAATGTTAGTCTTTAGGAACAATGTGAAGTGTTGCTAAATTCTGAAAAGGACCTGGTGGATAATGCTTTCCATTTCTTTCTATCTCATCATTGCAACTCTGCACTGTACATTTCTGCTTCTCTGATGTTGAGTTCTCAGAAAGTCGGTCTTTGAAATTACATATTTTAGCTTTGCACGCAGGCAGAAAATTCCTTGCTTACGTGCAGTATCACTACCCTTTCTCTCAGCCAGTATCATTCTAGGTTCTCTCTATTCTTTGGTCTCATTCACTGCTAGGATAAACGGATGCAACTCCAATTATTGGTTAAAATTAAACACCCACTATGGCAGTTGTGAATTTGGTCCTTTTATCTCTGATTAATAAAATCTGGCAATACCTGTAGGAGAGTAAAGAGTTAAAAGCTGGACAAGTAGTCAAGTCTAAGCTACAGGGAATGGGGTCAAGCCTTATTTCTGTTAATTGGTGTGAATTCTAGTTAGAGTCTGTTATCTCTCTTCTTTTCCTCCCTTCCTGGCCATCTGTGCTGGGAATGAGGCTAATAAAATAACTATGGCCATTTCTGTGCAAGGCCTTTTGGTGGGAAGAAAGCCTTGTCTTCCTTCTCCCCCTAGCATACCTTTCTTTCAACGAATGTTAGTGTAAAATGTATAGGTTTTAAGGTGATGTGCCTGACCTCGGAATGATAATCCTGTAAACAACAAACAAGGGTGGGTATAATTGTATTCATTATGTAGTTGTCAATATTAATTTTATAGGTATAAATGTAACCAAATCAGAGTCTATTGGGAGTTGCTGGAAATGTATACATTTACATACTGTTATGGATAAAAGAATTGTAAAGTAACCCCCTTGTTGCTCACTCACGGCGTCAAGGTGGAATGAGCAGGCAATAAAGGGTTCTGTCTTCACAATCCACCCCAGGGACAACGTGTTTGGTTATTTCTAACAATACTGCTTGCCTATAGTTTCTAATGGGCAATTGAAGGATGGATGAACTAGCCTATATTACAATGACTTCAGTGCACATAAAGCAATGGGAGCCGTTGTCTGGCTTGTCAGAAAAGGTGTGTATGGCTTTAAGAGCTAGAGAGCCAATGAGTGCTGATGCATTCCTCCTCCTCACTGACTGGAAGAAAGGGGACACCATCTATGTCCATGCTGGTGCAGGAAATGCCTTCTTAGAGTGGATGACTCCATAGGGGCCTGATTTCTACACTGACTGCAGCCTGTTCATTCAGCAGCTAGCCTGCTTGAGGCTCAGAATGACACTTGCTGGACATTTAATGTAAGTGGGTCCTTTTTGTAGCATCTGCAACTTTGGGGCACATTCAGTCTGCAGTTGCTACAGCAGTTGGGGAAAGCTGCAGTTTGGAAGCGGAGTGGGAAGTATGTCAGGTGCCACCTAAAGACCCATGGGAGCAGGAGGAAGGTATGAGGGCCAAGGCACAGGAAGGGGTTGATATTGTAAAGGGGTTCATATTGTAAAGAAAACGATTAAACAAGAATGAAGGGAGAATAGGCTAGCAGGGCCATTCAATCACTTACTTATACTCAGCTTGTAGGTTTCTCCCTTAGACATGGTCCCTAACAAAGCTCCGAGTGACCATTGCTTAATTCACTGCTTGTCATACCCACCAGGTAACTCAGTTAAAAATGGAATAGACCCAGCCTTGTGTTGCATCCACTATTTCTCCACTGATGAGGCTGTGCTTGTGGTTAGGTCTTGTGACCCAAGGTACTGATGGCCAAGAACGATATGAAGTCTGTTTTCAACTGCTACCAGTGTACTCTTCTGACTTTAACCTTTTGGGTTTCTCTTTTGAAAGGTAATTTTATTTTGATAAAGCTATGCCCATGGGATGTGCAATTTCCTGTTCAGCATTAGAGAAATTTTGTACAATACTGCACTGATGTGGGAAGCTAGTATGCATTACCTACGCAATATTTAGATGACTTTTCATTTGTGGGCAGTGTGAATTCATATGAGTGTGATGGTCTGATGTATGTGTTTCAGGCTCTGTCTTTAAAAAATTGGGGATACCCCAATACAGGAAACAACTGGGATCTTTAACTATGCTGACCTGTCTGAGGATTGCACTGCACATGCTGGTGGGTATATTGCAACTCCCTCATCAGCTATTGGGCAAAAGGAAGTATTTCTTCACACAACGTGCAGTCAACCAATGGAAAACTCCTTGTCAGGGGATGTTGTGAAGGCCAAGACTGTAGCGGGGTTTAAAAAAGAATGAGATAAGTTCATGGGGGATAGGTCCATCAGTGATTATTAGCCAGATGGGCAGGGATTGCAGTTTGCCAGAAGCTGGGACAGGGCAACTGGATGGATCACTTGGTGACCTGTTCTGTTCATTCCCTCTGAAGCATCTGGCATTGGCCACTGTTAGAAGATGGCATACTGAGCTAGACAGACCATTGGTCTGACCCAGTATGGCCATTCTTATGTTCTTGATCAATTGAAGCAGAGTGGTCAGGAAAGTTACACTCTGTGAGCTGCATCTTAACTTTGCCTGCTGGCTGGTGGCCCCAGGGTTGGCATTTCATGCCTGGCTTGCAGTGGACACCAGTATGTCTCATCATTTTATAAGAGGTACTGGAGAGATAAAGGAAGGTCTGGGAACAGTTTCTGAATCATTTCAAAGGAGTGTCATAGTGCAGGGATAAATGGATACTCAAGGCTTGATTTATAGACACACTCTGATGCTTCAAGAGGTACTGGTTTTGGGGTGTCTTACCAACACAGATGGTGCTCACAGAAATGGCCCTCCACCTGGATACAGAAAGGGATATTGCAGGATATAACACTTCTGGAATTTTTTCCCATTTTGGTGGCAGTGGTGATCTGGGGAATGGAGTTTGCTAATTAAAGGGTTTGTTTTTGATGTGACGACATGGTGGTGGTACATGGTATCGATCTCCACATCATACAAAGTGATGAGAGTGTTTGTTTCAGCTTTAACATCTGTTTCTCTTCCAAACATGTGCCCAGGGTTGATAATAGCATACCAGATGCACTATGGAATTATTTGCATTGTACAACATTATCTGCTAGGTACTCCCATAAATCTAGGAATAAAGTTGCAGTCTAATTAAACCATATTTAATGTCTGTCCTCCTTCTGACACAGCTGGACAATGCTACATGGGATACATAGATTCAATAATTTCTGCCTTGCCCCAATCTTCCTATGTGACCTTGAATAAGTCACTTAGTCTCTCAGTCCCTCCATTCTCCATCTGTAAAATGGGAAAATAGTACTTTTCTACTTCAGAGGGTCTTGTGAGTATAAATACATTAAAGGTGCTTACATACGTGCTTACATAATCTACTCAGCTATTTCACTCACCCCTACAAACTGATTCAAACAACAGCATTAATGGTTGCCTACTTTTTTTTTTATGGATTGAAATGTCAGTTATTCTTAGAGAACTTAGAACTCATAGGCATTTCTATATGATCATAATGGGGCTTCCACCTCTGCTCTATAATACAGTGGCAGCTGTATTTGACATAGTTGTAAAATCCAAAGACCCAGAGTGAAATCTTGTCCTCACAATAACCAGTGGACTTCAGTGGAGCCAGGATTCACATCCCTGTCCCCACCCCCCTCCCAAGTCTGGAATTGCTTTAGGACTAGGCCCAGGCAAAACAATGTAAAGTCCTATTCCTTGTTATCTAGAAAAAGAGGATTAAGCTACTAAACCATAAAGGAGAGACTGTTTGTTTTTAACTAGAAAGCTTTTTGGCAACAAATAGGTCTTGTAATATGTTCTGAAGATAATCTAGGTTTTGTTTTCCAGTTCCCTCATGTTGCTCAGCTACAAACAAAAGTAGCAGAGTGCTTTAACTAATGAGTGTTTCACTCATTAGTTAAAAGTTTCTTAGTTCAATTATGCTTCACAACTAAAATTAAGCATTCTGCATAACTTAATTGTACCTGCATACATAATCCAAGATAAAAACAAATCAATGCAATTGAGTTCAGAACAGCAGCTAAGCAGACATCACAGAAATGCTATGCAGCCTGATAATTTAAACAAATACAGATATCAAGATGCACATTCATGGAACAGTGATCTAGGGGTAACTTGAAGCTTATGAGGTTAACACTGGAAACTATTCTGATTGAATTTAATGAGACAAATTTAATTAAAAGAGAAAAATGTTAAAAAGCATCAGTCAAGCATACTTTCTTCCAAGATGGTTGGACAGATGTTTATACAGTTTTGTAGAGTACCTTTAAGCATCAAAAACAGCTGGCTCCCATCTCTTTATCTTCACTTAATTCCCTCCACCACCACATATTATCTGGCAGATCATTATATCATTCTTGGGTTTAGGTATGGAATGCTGCTTCTTTTGAGTCCAGATTCTAGTCCAAAATGTGAATTTTTGTTTGTTTTTGTGTTGCGTTTATCAAAATTGTGAGAAAAAACAAGGCCAGAAGGTGGAGAATCTAAAAAGCTGGAATAGGAAACAAATTAGTTTCCTTGCTGGAAGGAGAACATCACTTCCTGAAAAGAACTGATAAGCTGCCAGAGACTGTCATAATGAAACTTTCCAATGCCTCCTAGGGGATCATGTTGCAGATTTCTTTTTCGAGAGGACTTTGAAAGAATTTTGAATTGACTGATACAAGACAGATTGTTATTGCTGTGTTTCTTTACTGTTTTTGTTGCTAATGCTTGAGTTATTTATAAAAAATTGTCTTCAATTGATATTTTTATGTAAAATGTAATAGTTTATTCTATTATAAATGAACATTGTGCTTGTTATGAACATTTGCAGTCTTGGATTGGCAGGATACAGGCTGAGGTAATATACAAAACTGTAATTTTGGCATCAACTATCAATTAGACATTAAAAGCATTTGGCCAGGTACCACAAACACCAGAAAAGAGGGGTTTTGTGTATCATTGATATCAAGATATTGCCCATGTAAAGAGAACATTAAGAATATAGATGGCCCAGAAGTCACACTGGCTGAATTATTTCTTTGTTTCTTTCCTTTTTTATATTTATGTAAGAAAACAAATATACAGGCTTCAGACTCATTTGTGCTACTGCTGATAACTTATCTATTGACATGATTTAGGTGTTCTGCTTCTGCAAAATGTTTTGTATATCAGAGATTTTATCTTTGTTTTTTTTCCCCTTCCCCTCAAGCTTTTAAAATTCATGCAGATTCTATCACGTCTATCCAGGCAGTCATTTGCATTCAGGTATTTCTAGTCCCTGATGCTTATTCAGTAGCAGGTTGTTTTCCAGTGCACTGTGAAATAGATTATTTCTCATAGAATTCCTTTTATGGCAGATGAGACTCAGCTAATTCAGACAGAAAACTAGCTGTAATTAGTCTTCATTATTTAGGATAACACTTCAGGATATACAGATAATTTACAGTAATATATTTTGTAAACATAGTGAAATCTTAATAGCAACATTTTTGCTATAGTCTCTTCCACTAAATATTCTAACAAAAGTGGGGAAAACTGGCAATTTTGGGTATGGATTATAAAGTGTACAGTACATTAAAGTGCAAATTAGTGATATTCTGTACAATGAGACCATGGGAGCCCATCTGTTTTCTTTGTAGACAGACAGGAAGTAAATTGTACTATTCATGTGCTTAATATTGGTCACATTCTTAAATGCTTGGCAGGATCTTTGCCAGGGTGTTCAGCATCTTGTAGGATCAAGGCCCTATAGATTGACAGTGAGCTAGGGTGACCAGATAGGAACTATGAAAAATCAGGACAGGGGTGGGGGAGTACCAAGCGCCAACAGAAGGAAAAGCCCTGAATGGTGAGACATCTGGTCACCCTACAGTGAACACGTTTAAAAAACGAAATTATTCTGGTTTCAGACGTATTACTGGTTCCATTGTTTTTCCCATTTTAAGCATAGCGTATATCTCAGGTTCTAAAACTGGAATGAACTGGTTCAGTATCTCGCAGCCTAACTTTAGGCCACCATATTCGAAAAGTTTGACCTTTGTGAATGGAATATGTTTCATAGAATTAAAAGATTTTAACTCTTTCTAAATCAAATTAGCTATAATTTTCTTTCTATAAAATCTTCGTATATAACATCATAAAATTAGTACAAATCTACACTGTCCTCTTCACATTTCACATACAAGTGGTCATAAGCAGTTATATCAGTCAATTCCATATATCACACCAGGACTTTTTACAGATATGTATTGTTGGTTTGTCACATAAACTAGTCTCTCACCTTCCAATCAAAGGGAAACATATTCATGAATAGTCATCTTTCTTATGTTTGTTGCAGGCTAATTTCTTGGATATCTGAACTTAATATAACTTCAATTTATGGTTAACAAATTAAATCACAAACAGTTAATTATAAATTAATCCAGCGTTTCCCAACCCGTGTGCCATGGCACACTGGTGTGCAGTCAGGCCCAAATAGGCGTGCAGCGGAATTTTTTGAAAAAGTACATATGAGAATAAGGGGGGGAGCTGCCTTCTGATTGGCTAGCTGCCTCGCTGCTGCATAGCCTCCAGGGGTAGAGCAACCAATCAGAGCTCAATTGCCCTGTCTTCCCTCCTGTGTGAACAATGGGTTGGTTCCTCTGCCCCTCCACTCCCCTCTTGCAGCTGCCGGCTGGGGGTGAAAAGAAGAGATCCCTGGAGCTTGAGGTGTGCTGTGGCAGAAAAAAGATTGGGAACCAAAGTGAGCATTCTTTGCTTTTGGTGCAAGTGAATGTTCCCTGTACATATATTTGTAGTAAAAGGAAGCTATGTGTCCATCTTTGTCTTACGTTCTAGTGGTGATTTTACTTGGTGAGTTGATTTATCTTGTTATAATAAATTGTTACAGTGAGGGGTGTGAGTTTCTTTTAATAGCTTACTGCTATTCTTTTGTAACTTCTATAATAAGTGCATCACCACGATACCTAAGCATCTAAACATGGTGTCTGCTAACTGCTGCTAGGAGATGATTTATCAGGGTATTAGTCCCTAATATTCAATATCAACTAGAAGTCCCTGTTAAACAACTTAGATCCTGATCAAATAATAAGCTCTGTGTAGGCCAGTGGTTCTCAACCAGGGGTACATGTACCTCTGGGGGTACGCAGAGGTCTTCAAGGGGGTACATAAATGCATCCAGATATTTGCCTAGTTTTATAAAAAAAAATAAAGATAAAAAGCACCAGCAAAGTCAGTCTGAACTTAAAATTTCATGTAGACAATGACTTGTTTATTCTTCTCTATGTACTTACCCTGAAATGTAAGTACAATATTTATATTCCAATTGTTTTCTTTTATAATTATATGGAAAAAATGAGAAAGTAAGCAATTTTTCAGTAATAGTGTGCTGTGACACTGTGGTTTTGTCTGATTTTTGTAAAGCAAGTAGTTTTTTAAGTGAAGTGAAACTTGCGGGGTACAAAAGACAAATCAGACCCCTGAAACTGGTACAGTAGTCTGGAAAGATTGAGAGCCACAGGCGCAGGCAACCTCTGAACCCTTGTGGAGCTCCCTGGATCTCAGTGGATTCCCATGTCGATACTGGTGTCCACCTATGCAGTGCTCACTACAGAAATGTGGATTGAAGGTTCCCTAGGAAAAAAATGTATTTCATTAGCTGGGGGCTCTGTTTTTTTAATGATATTCCCTCTTCCTTCCCTCCTCCACCCTCCCCTTGCTCCTCTACGTCAGTGGTCCCCAACTTTTTTTGCACCAGGGACCGCCTCCAAGCAAGACTATTTTTCCATGGCCCGGCAGGGCGGGGTGGGGGTGGGGCAGACACCCCAGCAGGCAGCACTTCACACCACTCTCCGCCGTGAAATTGACTCGCCCTTGTCAATTTCGGCGGCAGAGCTGGAGGGTGGGGCTCACAGCACAGAAATTTACCATTTTAAGAGCCGGTTCACTCTTAAAGTGGTAAACCGCTGTGAACCGGTTGCATTTGCAGACTGCCTAGCGGACAGCTGAAGAGCCGCATAGCCGCAGCGCCGCGGACCGGCAAAAACCCTCCAACGGCCTGGTCCTGGTCCGCGGACCGGTGGTTGGGGACCCCTGCTCTACGTGGGTACGTAGGCCAGGTCACAACTGAGCACATAGTAATGAGCAATTCTTTATTCACTGGTGAGGCATTAAACACACTGAAAAAGTTTACAATTTTTATGTTCTTTTTAGCTGCCAAGCCTGTTTCTCTGGTGTTTTACTCCAACATTTCAATATCAATGTCATGGTCACTGGGTAGACTGCTCTAGCTGATACTCTTTTCTAGTGCCCCAATTGAACCCCTTTCAAGTGTTAGGCACATGCTTTCACATATCTTTGCGGTCAGATTCCTGCAATACAAACACTAGTTGGCAGGGTCTCTGGGTTACATCCACTGGCTGCCAACTATGTTATTTAGAAGGCCCCTTGGGCTTGGCACATGCCAGAGTTTTCTTCCAGGAGCATGAGACAGCACATGTTTTCAATGATACTGAAACAGCAGCTTTAAAACAAAGCTCTATTTTATTTTTCCCAAAAGGTACACAGCAGTTAGAGTAGTGTATTTAAAATAAGAGACCTACCTGTGCATTTTTCACTAGGAGGGTGGTGAAGCACTGGAATGGGTTACCTCGGGAAGTGGTGGAATCTCCATCCTTAGCGGTTTTTAAGGTGTGGCTTAACAAAACCCTGGCTGGAATGATTTAGTTGGAGTTGGTCCTGCTTTGAACAGGGGGGTTAGACTAGATTACTTCCTGAGGTCCCTTTCAACCCTAACATTCTATGATTCCCTTAACGAAGCCTAATCTCTCTATCCACAGTTCAGGTAAGCCTGACTTATTTCTCATCTTTGAGTTGGGAAAACCAGCCTACGCTGCTTGCAGACTTGTCTCTCTGTCTTTGTGTCCAGGGGCAGACTGTCAACATTCTCACTGACACATCCTGGCCAGTCTCTCTTAGCTCACCCTAATCTGCCTGTGAAATATACTAGCTGGGATAAAACCAGCTATGTCACTTTTCTCCCCACTATTGGTAGCCTAGACACCGTTCTCTTAGCTGCTTTGAAGGTATGTACCTGAGAGGCTGTTTTATTTGTGTCATTATTTTACCTTTCCTGCTTTGTTCTGTAACAACCCATTTACAGTCTCCTTTGATGTTGCACTAGGCCATTGGTTCTCAAACTATTTACCATTGAGGGCTGCATATGCAGCTCTCTGTGTTATGTGGGATGCATCCTCACATTTTATGTACTATCTATATGGCTCTCAGGATGTCAGATGGGCCACAGCTGTGTGCTGATTCAGCCGCAAGCAGCCCATGGGCTGAGAGCCACTGCTCTAGGCATTGATGCAGGAAGCAATAGACCATTGAATAGGGAAACCAAGTTACATAATATCCATAAGAACTAACAGAGTCTTTCCCAGTTTGTCATAATCTGTTCTATTGATTTCAAAAAAATTTGCCTTATTAATATATTGTGATTTTAACTAAATCATAAGTAAGCAGGAGAAATGTCAGCTCTGTAGAACTACCATTAAGTGGATATATAATTGATTAAACAATCTCAAACAAAGAACAACTATTAATGGAAAGATACCAGATTGAAAGGCAATCTCAAGTGGGGTTTCACAGGGATATGTTTTGGGTTTGGTGGTGTTTAACATCTTTATTAATGATCTGGATGTAGGAATAGAGAGCATACTCATCAAATTTGCAGATGACCCAAAGCTGGCGTGTGTGCAAACACGTCAAAGGGATTTTGATAAATTGGAGAACTGGGCTATAGACAACAAAATGAAATTTAACAAAGACAAATGGAAGGCGCTACACTTAGGGAAGAAAAGCCAAATGGATAAATACAGAATGGGGGATAACTGGTTTGGCAGCAGCACTGCTAAGAAGGATCTGGGAGTTGTGGTGGATCACAACCTCAACATGAGTTAACAATGCAATGTTGTTGCAAAAAAAAAGCAAATGCAATTTTTGGGTTGCATTAACGGAGGCATGGCATGCAAGTTATGGGAGGTGATAGTACCACTCAGAGCTGGTTAGTCCTCAGCTGGAATACTGTGTTCAGTTTTGGTCACTGTTGTACAGAAAGGATGTAGAGGAACTGGAAAGGATCCACAGGTGAGCAACAAAGATGATCAAAGGAATGAAATGCAAGACATAGGAGCAAAGCCTTTTTTACATAGTTTAGTTGTAACTAGTTAGTATGTTTTAGTAAGTCTAATTATGATGGGGGGAAGTACTAGTGTTTTCCCCATTACAAGGTTCTTTTGCCAGGATCGAGGCATGCACTTGACCTTTGTCTATAGGCAACCTTCATGGTAGTTGTCTCAAATGCCTGGGAGAGGCACACATGAAAGACTGGTGTCAGGTTTGCCAAGAATTCAAGCCAAGGATGAAAAAAAATAGAGAGGCTATGCTGTCTACTCCACCCAAGCTTGCGGGCTGTTAGTTTAACTTCATGGCTAGATGTTAGGGAGCAGTCTTGCTCAAAATTGGCTCAAGAGGCACTGCTAAATAGTAGAAAGCCATCTATTAGGGCTACTGACCTTCCTAAATGGGGATGTTTTTCCATTTGGTTGCACCATTTTTGGAGTATTGCCATCCCATTCTTCAATTTAACATAAACTAAATTACTTATTGTACCTGAAACATCAATGACTAGCTGTTAATTCATAAAGGTACATCTAATTGTTATGTCAGCTTCCCCCCCTAAGGTGGATAACTGGACTTCTTTTCTAATGACATGTTAAAAGGTCTTGGAAAGGTTAAATCAAATTGTATCCTAAGGTGCATGGTTCTGTGGGATCTAAATTTATTGTTGTCAAGACTTGTGGGTCACCCCCTTTGAGCCTTTGGCTGCTTGCTCTTTGCTACATATGCCAGTGAAGGTGATGTTTTTGGTTGCCATCACCTCTGCCAGAGGGGTAGGAGAACTGCATGCATTAATGTTTGGGCATCCATCTAAAATCCTTTTTTTTAAAGGACAAGGTTTACTTATACCCTCATCTGAAGTTTGTCCCAAAAGTAGTGTCCTCGTTTCATGTCAGCCAGTCAATTTTCTTACCTGCATTCTTCCCGAAGCCACTTTCGAGCAAGGAAAAAGAATGTTTGCACACACTGGATGTCAGAAGAGCTCTGGCATTCTACATTGACAAACCAAGCAGTTCCATAGTGCTCTCAACCATTCATGGTGGTTGCAGACAGAATGAAAGGGCAATCAGAGACAAGAGAATTTCTTCTTGGATAGCCTCACGTATATGCATGTGCCAAGACCTGGCTAATGTCACCCCACTGAGGAGACTAGGCTCACTTGATAAGATCACAATCAGCCTCTCTGGCTTTATTAGAATATGTTCCCATTCTGAACATTTGTGGAGTGGTAACCTGGTCCTCCGTCCACATAGTTGTTTCCCATCATGCTGTTGTTTAGAATGAGAGATGTTGCTAGCACTGGGTAAGTTGTCCTATAATCCTTATTGAGTTGGATTCTGAACCCACCTTCTGTTTCAGGGCTTGTGAGTCACTGAGCGGAATTCACCTATGCAATCACATAAATAAGAAAAAACAGTTGCTACCTTGTTCTGTAACTTTGTTCTTCGACATGTGTTATATACGTCCATTCCACGACATGCCCTCCTACCCCTCTACATTGGAGTTCTGAAAAGGAGGAATTGAGGAAGTTGGGGGCAGCTTTGCCCTTTATATCTGTACATAGCGGAGCACAGAAGCAAAGGGTACTCAAACCACCAAACAGTACCACTGAAGGGAAAATGCTTCTGACAGCCATATAGTAGGTACTCAGACATCAAGAGTGGAATGGACATGTGCAACACAGGTCAAAGCAGACCACTTACAAAACAGTAATCCTTTTTTCTAGATCACAGTTTGGTGGTCATGGCTGGGGAGTGGATGGATTCTGTGACAAATACAGTGGAATTGCAGAATACACTGCACCCTACTTGTAGTGCTTTTGTCATTTATAAAAACAGAAAATCTGTCTTTAGTTAAAGATGATGTACATCATGCTGCATCAGTGCTAATCCCTAATGTAGACATATTGCATGAATGCCAGAAGTGAATTGCACAAGTGTGGCTTACCTCAGTTTCAAACTGGGTAAGCTTCACTTGTAAATCACTTTTTGTACTCTGGTGCACTGCATCTACCTGAGGGACTTGCAATGTTGTACTTATGTTAATGAAGTTAAGCATTGTTTCTCACTACACCTGATCCTATATCCATTAGGGTCCATAAGAGTGATGTCATCTGTGAGATGCCTTCCATGCAATTCTATGTGACACTGGGGGGTTGTTTTTGTGTACCCTGCACACATCATAAACTTTTCAGGAATTCCAGTTAAAATAATAATGAAAACAAAATGGAATCACTTCTTTTCAAAACTAACCTTTCACATTTTCACACAATTTTGTTTTTAATCTTTCAGGAAAAAAATGATGTTTAAGTGGTCTCTTTACAAAATGAGAGTGGCAAAAAGTTGTCTGAAATGGACTGGCAATTTTTTGTCTGAATTCACAACCAGAAATTATACTTGGTTTTGCACATCAAGTGAGCTAAGAAGTTCTCTTTACCAAACATATATTATCTTTACTCACTACTTAATTGTTGGGAAATGAGAAAACAACTGAAGCTCGTTGGGGGGCAGAGGCTGAACAATCTGCTCTATTCATTATGAACGGGGTGGGAGCTGGTAAAGACCTTGCATTCTCCCTGTCTCCGTTAAAAGTGTTCTGCTGTCCTCAGAAAGCAAGAGGAAGCAGTCGCTCTTCTTAGAATCTCTGCACCCACCACGCTCTATTGTGTACAGGCAGTTTAGTGGGGAAGGTTCATATTTGCCTGTGCAGGTTCATCCTTTTCATCTAAGTTGACTCTAAGAAAATGAGAAGAAAGAACAAAGGTAAAGTCTCCAAGAGAAAGCACAGTGTTTAAACTTCCTCTGTTAAAGGCTGCAACAATTCTGGGAACAAAAGGAGAGTGTTAGATAGAGTTCTTACATGTAAAATGCATTGGACTACAAGGCATCAGATTTCATATCTGTTGTGGCAAAGCTCTTCCTCTACCTCGATGGGTCAGTGCTTCCTTCTGGTGGTAGATCAGGGAACTCGTTCATCCTTTAGTGTTCTTCCACCTTCTAATAGTGGGGGAGAGTAAAACAGCCTCTCTAAGGCCCAGTCTACATGCACCTTCAGGATTGGGCGGCCGTTGATGGGAGGTACACAAGTGACGTAAATCACTTGCGTATCTCCCTTCGACTTTGCGGTGTCTCCTCTGTGCGCTGTCCACGCTGTGTTGTGTCGAAGGGAATGCTGTTCTCTTTGACGCAGCGCTACATCACTTACCGGGGTGGTTTTCCTGCGTCGCTTGCTGGATCAACTGAGTGGGTCTACACAGACCGCTCAGTTGATCCAGAGCAATCGATCTGACGGCGGCAAATTCGCCGCCGTCAGTGTAGACCCAGCCTAAGATGGCCACACCCTGCTGCTTCTAGTCCTGTCTCTGGTTCTCACAGGCCCTTGCCTCTTTACTGGGCTCTTGCCTCTCCAGTGAATGGCCAGTAGAGACTGAGGGGGACCAGGTCCCACCCTCGACTCCAGGCCCCAACCCAGGGACCCTACAAGTAGCAGCCTCGCACTGTGGCTGCAGGAAAGCTCCTAGTTTCCCTGGGTTACTTCCTCGTGCCCCTGGACTTAATGTCCATATCCTGCGCAGATAGGGGTCCTTCCTGGCTTCCTTGCCAGGGAAGACTCTTGACTCCTGCCAACCTCACTGGGCATGGTAGTGTCCAAATGTCCAGTTCAATCTTTCCCTTCTGGCAGTGTCTCTTCACTTAGGCCTTCAGGCCTGGGAAAGGTCCTTTGCCCTCTTTAGGTAGGGTTTTCTGTCCCCCAGACTTTATACCTCCAGGTTCTCTCTTACCAGTGTTCTGCACCTTCTCCTAAACCTCCTGGCTCTTGATAGTGTCTTGCCTGCTCACACACTCTGGTAGCTCGCCTCACTCCCAGAGCTCCAGCCACATCCTCTCTCTGGAGGAGAGGCATTTCACAAGTCCTAATCAGGGCCTTGATTGGCTCCAGGTGTTAATGAACTTGGAGTAACCCCTGCTCAACTACCAGGGGAAACAGGACTTGCTGAGCTTGGGGCTGATATATTGGCCTTCTAGCACTCTCTGGTAGCCATCCAGTCTGATCCGGTCACATATCCATCCCGCCATTCAATATCACAGGGTAGGGCAACTTGGGTCACTAGACAGTACACCTGTGACAGGTCATCCACATTCGGTGGTGACTCCCAGTCCTGTGTTGGATGATAAATTAGAATGGTTGGGGGGACAGGGATAGGAACCACCTGGTCAGCCTTGCATTTTTCTTTGTTCCGTTGCATCCACTGGAGAGGACATGCTTGGTCACGAGAGTAAATCTTCGGCCTAGTAGATAATACCTGAGAGTTTTCATGGCCCACTTAACAGCAAGGCACTCCTTCACCACCACTGCATATTTTTGTTTCCTCAAAAGGAGCTTTCTGCTGAGGTAGAGGATGGGATGTTCCTCTTCTCCCACCATCTGTGATAGGACAGCCTCCAACCCTACCTCAGATGCATCAGGCTGTAGTATAAATTCCTTCATAAAGTTTGGGGCCACAAGCACAGAGTTGCTGCAAAGGGCTGTCCGTAGGTCCGTGAAGGCCTCCTCTACCTCGTCGGTCCATTTTATCATTTACCATCATTTCCCATTTACCATCATTTACCATTCCCAGGTGGATTTCCCAGTCTGGGGTATGGATAATCACGTTGTCCAGGTATGCGCCTCATAGCTGGCATGGGGGTGCAACAAATTGTCCATAAGGTGCTGAAAGGTGGTTGGGGCCCTATGTAGTCCAAAGGGGAGAACAGTGTATTGGAACAGACTCTCAGTTGTGGAGAAGGCAGTCTTTTCTTTTGCTTCTTTGGCAAGGGGAATCTGCCAATACCCTTTCATCAAATCCAGGGTGGTCAGGAATCAGGCCCTGCCCAACTGGTCAACTAATTCATCTATGTGTGGTATAGGGTATGCATCAAATTTGAAAATCTCGTTCAATTGGCAAAAGTCATTACAAAACCTTGTGGTGCCATCAGGTTTAGGCACCAGCACAATTGGGCTGGACCACTGGCTGTGGGACTCTTCAATGAATCCCAGTTTTTACATTTTCTGTCCCTTGGCCTTGATTTCCTCCCATTTTGCCTCTGGGTCTGGGTCTATACTGATGGCGGCAAATTCGCCTCCGTCAGTTCGATGTCTTGGATCGACTGAGCAGTCTGTGTAGACCCGATCAGTCGATCCAGAAATCAACATAGGAAAACCACCCTGATAAGTGGCATAGCACAGCGTTGACAGGAACACTGTTCCCGTCGGTGCAGCGCAGTGTGGACAGTGCCCGGAACAGATGCAGCGAAGTCGACGGCAGATAGGCAAGTGATTTATGTCACTTGCATATCTCCTGTCGACTGCCCCTGAATCTGTAAGGTAAGTGTAGACCAGGCCTGGGACTCTGTAGGGTCTTATAGTTACCTTGGGGTTTGTGATGTGGTGATAGGCCTTTGTTGTTCAGCCTGGCTTTGCTGAGAACACATCTCAATTTTTGATTGACCATCTCAGCCACCTTGGCCTTTTGGTCTGGAGTTAGATTGGGGGATATCTTCACCTGTTTATGTGGGTTGTTTTCTTGTGGTAGAGTCTTTAGGGTGACTACACATGCCTTTCAGGCCTGACAAGGCTTCAGGAGGTTGACGTGGTAGACCTATTTTTGTTTCGGGTGGCCTGGCTGTCACACTTTGTAATTTACCTCTTCTGGGTTCAACTACTTCATAAGGCCTGTAGCAGACTGCTAGGGCCTGCTCCTGAGCCTGGGGCAGAGGGATGCTCCCTGCGCCCCCGGTGGACAGAACCCGGCCCTGCAGGCCAAGCCACCCGGAAACAGGGGGGCGGAGCTAGGAGCCCAGGGGGAAGTATAAAAGCCAGACCAGGGAGCTCAGTCAGGGGGAAGCTCCCGGCCGAGGCAGACGTGCCTTGCCGGAGGCAGCCACCTGGGCTTGACCCAGGAGCCGAAGGCAGGCCCAAACTAAGCCGGTCTGACAGACCCGGGTGGGAGAGACTGGATCCACCGGACTTAGACGACTGGGGTGAGCCGGCCAAACCCTGGGACCCGCCAGGGCTGCCCGACCCGACCCACCGGGGGCCGCTGCCCCGGCCCCAGCAGCCGGGGGACTACCTGGGGGACCTGCCTCACCCCTGCAGCTGGGCCCCGGACCACTACCCCAGAGGGACAGAGAGACCGCCTGAGGCCGGGCCCGACCTCGAGGAATTGCCGGAGGCGGGTGAGCCCTCCCCGGCGTGGGGAGACGGAGGACGCCCAGAAGAAACCCCAGGCCCCTGTGACCTAGAGGAGCTACCCCTCGCCGACGACGCCGACGACTGGCCCGACCTACCGCCCGCCGACAACGAAGGCCTGGCCGGCCTGCCACTCGCCGCTTCACCCTCTGCTCCTGGGCGCCGGTCGTGGACACAGGTACTCTGGGGCTGGGCGGGAGGAAGTGGCCCAGGGAGGCCACAGGTGGTGGCCGAGATTGGGGCCAATCCTATGTCGGCGTGTTGCGGCCGGATCCCCGCCGACCCAGTGGCAGTCCTCTCCTGCCGCTGATAGGGCCCTAGGCTGGGACGCAGTGGAGTCGGGTGGGCCTGCGTCCCCCTCCCCCACCACCTTTCTGTCCCTAGCCTTGCCCCCAAAGTACCCAGAGACCCGAAATAGACTGCTGTGCTTGCCCGCCCTGCCCAGGGGCCGGGGGCAAATAGACTGATGTGCTTGCCCGTCCTGCCCAGGGGCCGGGGGCAAATAGACTCGTGTGCTTGCCCGCCCTGCCCAGGGGCCGGGGGCAAATAGACTACTGCGCTCCGTGGTAGCGCACAGAGAGAGCGAAATTCCCCTCTAGACGGAAGAAGCTGACCCCGGAGGGTCAGGGACGATTACAGGCCCCTTCTATTGGTCCAAGAGCTTGCTATAGGCTATGTGTACCAGTACCATTACTTGGTCTCTAGGCTGCAACTGCCGAATCTTCGCTTTGCGGTTATAGTAGGTCTGCAGGGCCTCTTGTGCCTTCTCCAAGTGTTCTCATATGATTGGAGTGACTCAAGCTATTCAGTCTCTCATCTGTAGTATGTGGTCAATTATGTTTCTCCCCAGTTCTTCCTCCCAAATCTCCCTGGTGATGTCTAATCTGCCCCGGAGGTGTCGTTCATATAATAACTTGAAGAGCGAAAATCCAGTGGAGGCCTAAGGAAGCTTCCTCATGGCAAACATGAGGTAAGGCAACTGCGTACTCTCAGTCTTTCCTGTCCTGACTACTACTTTTCTTATCATAGCCTTGAGGGTCCTGTTGAATCTCTCAACCAGGCTGTCGATCTGTGGGTAGTAAACAGAAATCCGCAGGCCCGTATGTGAAGCAGAGCACATAGGTCCTTCATTAGCTTTGATATGAAGGGGGTCCCTTGATCCATCAGGATCTCCTTTGGTGGCCCTACTCTGGCAAAGATCTTTACTAGCTCTGTTGCTGTTATCTTAGAGGCAGTGTTCCATAGGGGAACGGCTTCCGGGTATCAGGTAGCATAGTCCAGGATAATAAATAGGTGTTGGTGGTCTCAGACTATCTTCTACAGGGGACCCACCAGATCCATAGCTATCCACTCAAATGGGACCTCGATAATTGGCAGAGGAACCAGAGGGGCCTATAAGTGTGGATGGGGTCTGTGTAGCTGGCACTCAGGGCAAGAGGCACAATAGCATTGGACCTCCCCTCCTTATGCACTCCCAGCCAGAAGAACCTCCACAGGACCCCTGCTAGGTTTTTCTCCACTCCTAGGTGTCCTCCAAAGAGGTGACTATGGGCTAGGCTCAACACTGTCTTCTGATGGTTTTGTGGCTCCAGGAGCTGCTGCATCTCCTCTCCCTGTGTCTGTGTGACCTGCTACAATAGATGCCTCTTGATTATGAAATAGGGCCCCAATCCCCAGGCTTTCCCTCTACGGGCACCCCGTCTAATTCCATAATCTCTCTGCTGGCATTATTTTACCTCAGGTCCTTTGCCTGGTTTCACCCAAAACTCTCCCTCACATGACTGAGCTTTTCAAGTTCAAGTCTGCCTGTCTCAGTTCCCTTCTGTTTTTGTTCAGTGGGGTCAGGCCTGGGATCAGCCTCGGGTCCCTCTTTCCCCTGGACAGTCCCCCTATGTGCTGCCTGTGTCTGCCTGCCTATGAGGGCAGCCTTCTGACCCTGAGTCAGAATCAAGGTACCTAAAGCCTTAGTGGCCCTCCTTTCCTGCTTGGTCTTTCTGGCCTTCCCGGGAAGGCAGAACAGATCCTGAGCTATCTCATAGAACATTGGGGGGGGGACTTTCTGCTAAAGAATATTCATGTACCTCAGGATCCTCCTCTTCTTTCCACCCCTCTGGTAGGAGTAGGTTTCTAAATCCCGGGAAATCCCTTCCTATGAGGACAGGGTACAGGAGCTTAGGGACTACCTCTGTAGTAACCCTGATGGCATTTCCCTGAACCCTGATATTTACTGGAATAGTGGGGTAATAGCTAACTGCCCCATGGACACAGGTAACCTTTGTGAATTTGGCCTGCATCAGCTGATTCCACTTGACTAATTTCCTTGATGTAATAGCACTCCAGGAGTCCACAAGTGCTATGGTTTCCACCCCATTCAGCATTACTGGCCTCATATATTTATGTGGGGTCATCGCAACCCCCACAAGGTGGATCAGGATGCAGGGGTCTGCCCAGCTCCCTAAATTACATTGCATGGGCTTCTTGGTGTTAGGGCACTGGGCTGCTATAAGCCTCAACTCTCCACATGCATAACATTGGCACATGGCCCTAGGCAGCCCTCTGTTATTTGGGCTAGGGGGTCTGATAACAATTTTTCCTGTTATCAGGAGAGAGAAAGCTTACTATTGAAAAAAAGCAAATTAGATAAATATGTTCTAGAAAAATACAGCATATGTATATAGTACATGTACATGAAATCACAAATTCTATATACATTTCTTTTCCTAATTCATAGTGCAAATGCTTAAATCTTAAACTGTTGTAACCTAAATCATTTGGAAGATATTGAGTCAAATTAAGCAAAATGCTCTTTATGCTCACTTTGCTTTAAGGTAAATCTGGTTGAAAAATAGAAGCTATAATTACTGATTTTTTTATTATTATTATTTATTTGTGACATAAACCTGTAGACAAAATTGGACTGAATCTTGTAACCTTGGACAATATGGATTATATTGCTTTTCATTCTCTGATTGCAGGAACTATAATTGTTGTCTTTCTTTATTGACACCCTGTAGATAATCCACACTGAGTATAAAATAGTCCATCATTCAGTCATCATTAATTCATTTGAGTTACTTATGTCCTTTTGTTTCTTCTCCTTCCCCAGCCACTTCCTCTTAATAATGTCTATCAACCACCTTGGTCCATGTGAGTGTCTAATGCAATTGTATGAGTTATTAATATGGTTGGTGACTGTGAGCCAATTTTTTAAAGGTATTTAGGCCCCTTCAGATCTAGATTGGCACCCAGAGGGATTTTCAAAAGCATCTATGCCCCTGACTCCGATTGGAGTCTATCTGCAGCTGTTGGGGCTTAAATTCCTTTAAAATCTGGCCCTGTATGCTCTAAACTGTTGGCTGTGGGTAATTTTCATGTTCAAGTCACTGTCAGGTAATGTGAATTTGTACTTATACAATTTTTTCACCTTATTGGTAGGCCAGTGAAAACGGATTATTCAAATAGACAGTAATTCATTCCTTTATCCTCGTAGTATCTGCTGAATAGTTAGAAAAGAAAGAAGGTATCCTATTTTTTTGCTATCCTGGACAGAAATGGAAAGCAATACAATGATGAGAAATATGGCACAGAGGGGCAGTAAAATTCTAATAAATCTGTCTTGGATTTTGTTAATCTTTTGCTGTTGGCAGGCTGCTAAAATGGGCAGCATAATATTAAAACTTATACAACAAGTATACACTTATACTGCAATATAACAAAAATTAAAGTCTTCCCTCTCTTTTCCTCCCCCCTTTCAGTTCTCCTCCCTCTGCCCCAACAGGGTGTGAGTGTGAAAACAGATGTTGGTTTACAGTTGACCTCAACTAGCTACATTGAGGTAAAGTGCCCGGTTTCCACTAGGATTTTACATTGTTAGATAGCTCAGATTGATTATCTTAATGTAAAAGCACAATTTCTTTGGAGTGAAGACATAGCCTTCTTAAAAGTGGATTCTTATTATATCTGTTAGGCTGATTAGGAAATAATAATAAAACTACAGTTAAGCCTAGAACCCTAGAGAAAAAAGAAAATGAGTGAAATCACTGGTAATTGGAGAGTGGAACTAGCCAGCCTTGAACAGAACCATATTATTTGATGCCTCACACACCTTCCAGAAGCTTCTACAACCTAACCGATAAAGACATTTCTTCCCATCCCACTCAACAGTTCATATCTGCAAGCACTCTCATCTCATCAGCATCCCATGATAGTTTATTTCAGCAATCACAGAAGGGTGTTCAAGTATTTAAAAAAGGCAGGGTAAAGAGAGGGAATATCTGAGTTCTAATTTAGCACAAAACTGCAATGTTGAAAACAAAATTAATCAAGAAACCAAAGAACATGAAGAAGAAATTCTGTAATTGCATATACACCAACACTAGGAGCCTGTGAAACAAACAAGAGGAACTGAATTGCTATTCATGAGCACAAATTCAATCTAGTTGGTATTACTGAAACCTGCTGCAATGATTCACGTGATAGGTTATAACAATTGATTTTGATATTCCAATTTGGGAAGGATCAAGTGGGTGAAAGGGGAGAGGAGTGGCAGTCTTTGTTAGAAATGACATTAATTGTTTCCAAGTCACTGATAATTCAGAAGAAAATAATCTTGAATGGCTATGGATCAATGTCCTAGCAGACAAAACACCAGATGAGGTATTAGTTGGTATCTGTTATAGACCACCAAATCACAGCAGAGAACAGGATGACCACTTCTTTATACACCTATCTGTAATGTGTAGGCTGGGGTGGAAGTTGTATGATCATGAAGGACTTAAATTTGAGTGACATATGCTGGAGGTCTCATGTTGCCAGTTCTAAAACAGCCTTGGAAATTTTAAATATTAAACATGACAATTTCCTAATTCAAAAACTGGTTCCATCCAATGTGGGGGAATACTCTATTAGATCTTTTCTAGACAAATAAAGAGAAACTGATCACAGAACTACAAATTAATGGCAACTTAAGTATAAGTAATCATAGTTTGATCCCATTTTTAATGTGCAAGCAAAATAAAGTCAAGTACATATATACATATATATATGTACTTGGTGCTTTAAAAATGCCAATTTTACAAACCTAAAAGAATATGAGCCAAATCAGCTGGGAGGAAGAATTGAATCAGAAAAAGGGAATGATAATGGGAATTGTTTTAAAAACACTAAACTAGTTGCCCTGAAAGCCACAATCTCACATTCAAGGAAGAAAGCCATACTAGTTACAAAATTTACCTGGGGAAGGAAAGACAGCTATAAAAAATAAACTAAAAATACTATATAAGACAAGAGAAGTTGATAGTAATGAATATAAATCAGAAGCTATGAATCAGATAAAGCCAATAAGGAAAGCCAAGGAGAAATCTATGGCCAGCAGAGTTAAGGACAGTAATAAGGAGTTGTTTGTTTTAAGTATATTGAGAACAAAAAGAATCCTAACAATGGTATTGGTCCATGGACCAAAGGAAAGAATAGAATTATTGATTATAATGTAGGAAAGGGAGAAGTGTTCAATAAATATTTTTGTTCTATATTAGGAAAAAGCAGATGATATAGTTATATCATATGATAACACTTTTTCATTCCACTAGTATCACAGGAGGATGTGAAACAGCAGCTACTACATTTAGATAATTTTAAATCATCAGATCTGGATACCTTGCAATCAATTATTTTAAAAGAGCTCACTGAGGAGCTTGCTGGACCATAATGTTGATTTCCAATAAGTCTTGGACCCTTGGGAAGGTCCAGAAGACTGGTGGAAGTCTCATGTTGTACCAGTATTGTAAATGGGATGGCCTAGGTAATTACAAGGTTATCAGCCTGACATAAGCATCCTGGATAAGATAATGGAGTGGCTGACACAGGACTTAGTTAATAAAGAACTTAAGGAGAGTAATATAAGCATGAGTTTGTATAAAAGTGATCCTATGAAACTAACTAGATTTTTTTTAATCAGATTTCAAGTTTGGTTGATAAAAGTAATAATGTTGGCATAATATATTTAGACTTCTCTAAGGCTTGATTCCGCATGGCATTTTGATCAAAAACTAAACTGATCTGCAATTGCCATGGAAAAAACTAAACAGATTAAAAGCTGGCTAACTGATAGATCTCAGAAAGTAATTGTAAACAAGGAATCATCATGAAGTGGGTAAGTTTCCAGTGGGGGGACCCACAACGAGAATTTCTTATCTTATGCTTTTTCATACTTTTATCAGTGATTCAGAAGAAAACAAAAAATCATCACTGATAAAGTTTGTAGTTGACACACAAATTGGGGCAGTGGTAAATAAAGAGGAGAGGTCACTGACACAGAGTGATCTGGATTGTTTGATGAGCTGTGGATGCAAGCAAACAGTACACATTTTAATACATGTAAATGTATTCATCTAAGAACAAAGTGTTTGGGCCATATTTACAGAATGAGTGACCCTAAAAAAGATTTTGGGGTCATTGTGGATAATCAGCTGAACAAACCTGAGCTCCCAGTATGACTTTATGGCCAGTAGGATTAGTGAGGTTGTTGGATGCCTAAACAGGGGAATCTTGAGGAGAATCACTTGTGCAACCACTGCTGGAATACTGTGTCCAGTCCTGGTGTCCAAAATTCAAGAAAAGTGTTGATCAATTGGAGAGGGTTCAGACAGTAGCTGTGAGAATGATTAAAGGATTAGAAAAGATGCCTTATAGTTATAGACTCAAGAAGGTCAATCTATTTAGCTTAACAAAGAGAAAGTTAAAGGTAACTTGAACACCATCTATATGTACCTACGTGGGGAACAAATATTTGATAAACGGCTGTTCAATCCAATGGTAGAAGTTGAAGCTATACACATTCAAATGGGAAATAAGGCATATATTGTTTAAGATGCAGAGTAATTAACCATTAGAACTACTTATCAAGGGTTGTGGTGGATTCTACATCACTTACAATTTTTAAATCAAGATTGGATGTTTATCTAAAGATCTGCTCTAGGAATTATTTTGGGGAAGTTCTATAGCCTGTGTTATACAGGAGATGATCACAATGGTCCGTTCTGGTCTTTGAATCTATTAATCTAATTGTATTTCCATAAACTCTTATTGTACTGTCCCTCTGAACATCTATGTAAAATAAAATGGAGGCATGAAGCAAAAAGGAAATATATATTTAAACATTTTAAAGGGTTCTAAATCAATTTGCAGTATCAATTTTATGGAGCTATCATTACTGGCATTTTACTGTAAAAAGTAGGAGCTTGTTTGTCTGACGTAATGAAATTTAAGGCAGTTTTAAAGTTTAAATGTTTTTTTGCTGACCACTGCTATTCGCTTTCAGGCCACAGTTAACAAATGTTTTGTTTTAATGTTAACCGTTTTGATTCAACCCTTTAGATTACAGAAACTCATTAAATTATAAAGATCTATGTATAAGTAATTGAAACAGGAGAGATACGGGGGAGGTAAGACCAAAGGAAACATTCTAAGAGAATTAAATTAATGAATATAGCAACCTCTTCTGTGATATTCCTTCATGTGGGGGAGGCAGGGTGTCTTTTGAGAATACTGATCACTATTCTTGTTGGGCACAATGAGCACAAAGCTATTATTTTCACAGTGCTTCTTTCTAACTGCTTGTGTTTCATTTTGAAGGTGGTATTAATAATACTAGCTAGCTCTTATATGGTGATTTTCATGAGCAGATCTCAAAGTGCTTTACAAAAGAGATATGTATCATTGTCCCCATTTTACAGATGTGGAAACTGAAGCACACCCTTTGAATTGCCTAAAGGCTCAATATATTTTTTCCACATTGGACATATCAGTGTTATCTTTAGCCTTAATCATCACTTCTTTGTAGAAGACACCCAAATCTGTACTTACTTTCACTAAATAAGAGTGACAGTCCAGCAACACATTGAAGCATGTGCTTAATTTTAAGGCTATAAGAAGTCCATTAACCCAAATATTAGGTAAATAAATGATTGTTTTCAGACTTCAGCAAGAAACTGCAGAACTGGAACTCATGCAAGCTTGACACAATCAGCCTGGGTCGGAATAGGGACTTTGGAATGGTTATCTCATTACAAGAAGTAATTGTCACTGTTCACACATTCTCACCCACTGATCAAGGGTTGTGAATAGGCCTCATCTACTGTAATTTAATTGACTTTGTTAGCACTTGCCCTCCCCACTGTTGTTTCTTACCCCTGGATTTATATATATATACCTCCTAACTGTGATTTCCACTTCGTGCAGCTGACGAAGTGGGTTGCAGCCACAAAAGCTTATGCCCGCAGAAATGTGTTAGTCTTTAAGGTGCTACAGGACTCTTGTTGTTGTTGTTGTTTTTAGTGACACTATAGCAGAATTTTGGGAAGTCTTCATGACCTATTCTTAACTTGAGCATTCAGCAGCTGACCTTTCAGTGATCTGCCACAAGCCATGCATCCATCTCTTCACTGGTCATCCCCTAGTATGATGACACTCTATCATTTCTTCCATAATAACTTTTTCAGGATTGTTTCCATCTCTATGCCTACTGTGACCAAAGTACCTAAGTTTCCAACGTCAGGGTCTGCTTCTCTCCAACAGGGCTATGTGCAGGGATTTTAGTGTGACTACTTTTGTAGAGGCATTTTAACCCCACCCCCATCCAGGGCCCCCCTGCCTCCCCCGCCATTGTCCCGAGTTCCCTTCTGCACACCCCAGGCAGGCTCCAAACACTTACTGGAGGCTGCGGGCAAGGAAGGCACAAGCTTCCACTGGCTTCCCCCAGCCCCTCTGACACAGCTGTGTTGCTAGCCTGGCTTCCCTGCTCTGGGCACCATCTTGTGGGGCTCAGAGGAAGTGCTAGCTGCAGTGCCTTTCCCAGGCATGTCTCTTCAGCTGCTCTCTGCCTGACACTCCTCCTGGCAGAAAGGAGGGAGGATGGGCTCGGGCAAGGGAATCCAGGGGTGGGGAGTTGAGGCAGAAGCTGGGATGGTGGTGGAGATGATTATCAGGCGTCCCCATGCTCCTGTTTGCCCTCCTCCCTAGTTCATGTCCCTGCTCTCCAATAATATTTTGAACAAATGGATTAATTTTTTTTCCCATCCAAAAGATACACAAGAGTCTTTGTCAGCACCATGTTTCAAAAACTTCAATTTTCTTCTTGTCAGCAACATTAACTTCCCATGATTCAAATCTACAAACATCTATGTAAAAAATTAGGTTTTTCACAAGTTGCACCTTTGTACATCTTGAGATGCCATGGTTTTTCCACCCTTTCTTAAGGAAAGCCTTACCTGAGTGAGCCATACCTAGTCTTCTTCCAGTTTTTTGGAACAAACTCCTTCATTGGCTAAATTTGATCCCAGATAATTAAATTGAACTACTGCCCCATATAGCTTGTCCATTAATTGTGATGGCCGCTTGCATCCTGTTTTTGTTGGTCATGTCAACGTACATGGATTTTGTTTTTGTTGCATTCAGGATTAGTCCATATTTCTCATTGGTTTACAGATTCCAACATATTAGTTACAGGGAAAAAGGAAATTGCTTTCTCAAAGACATTATCTGCTGATTTATAGACAACTTAAGAGCATTATGAACCCACATTGGTTGGTATATTGGGATGCTCTTAGGTGAACAACTTCCACAGGCTGACTGTTGACAAAAATATGTTCTTTGTATAACTTTAGAACTCACTGTTTTTTTAGTGCTCTTTGCTTGGCTATGAGTTATTTGTGCATTTCCTCTATATGTTATCTCCACTGCTCTCCAGCAGAATAAAAAGTCATACATATAAAAAAAGAGTATTCTTTCTGGATACATTTTAAATTTTTGCTTAAGGACAGAAGCAGTCAAATTCTTTTCCTAAATTTGCTTCTAGTGATATATTTTCAGATTTCTTCACTCAGAATATTTGTAGACTGTAAAGAACATGGATTAAAATGAAAATATGTTTGTGTTCAGGATCATATGGTATTTTGATCAAGAAAGCACTATATTTCTGGAAGATATTTAACAAAGACTTGGGGATAAATGGTAATATTTGGCCATACTGGGTCAGACCAATGGTCCATCTAGCCAATGGTACATCTAGCCCAGTATCCTGTCTTCTGACAGTGGCCAATGCCAGGTGCTTCAGAGGGAATGAATAGAACAGGTAACCATCAAGTGATCCATCCCATCCATCCTTCCCAGCCCCTGGCAAACAGCAATCCCTGCCTATCCTGCTAATAGCCATTTATGGAAGACAAATATAGGTAATAATTTTTAATATGTAATATATTGTAATATTTTCTGTATATTCATTTTGAGCAACTGCAAAAAATAATTTGTGGTACAGTATCTGATTGAATTGTATTTATATTTGGTTGGCTTTGGTTTCTTTTTAGCATTTGACTGCAGTAGGAATCACTTAATCAAGAATGCAATATAGAGTTAACCTTCATAAAAACAAGAAGACAAACTTGTTGACAAGTTAAGCTATTGTTCCTGTTTCTCTTTTTGTTCTAGTTCATTGTCCTTTATCTGTACCTACTGTTATCTTAGCTTTTTTAATGTTATCTACTTGAACTATGAAAATATATTCACAGGAAGAATCTCATATTCTTATGTTTTATCAAGTAACATTAGTTGTATTTAATGTATTCACATCAGACTATTTTAAAGTAAATTATTTGTTGATTAAGGGCTAAAGATGAACCGCTGCTGGGATCAAAAGCATTCAAGTATGAACAGGGGAGTTTTTTCCCGTTTTGAATGTAGAGCTCCAAAAGCTGTGCTTGTGAGAGCAACACAGCAGCATTGCTGATTAACTGATTGGCTGATGCTGTGAGAACTATTTCTGGAAAACGCATCACAGCGTGGCAAATAGGCCAGCACTAGGGGTAGACAATGGGCTTCATCCCTAGTGTAACTTAATTTAGGTGAATGGGATGAATTTGGCTGAACATATGTATCTGTACACTCAGTGATTCGTAACGGTCATGGCCTTGACATCAGAAAGATAGCAAGATAAAGAAAATAATGATTCAACTAGCTAGAGAATCAAACTCTTAAGAGTCTCTTTACTCCCTTGAAATGCTAGTATAATACTTCTAAGAATGCCATCTGTGGGGTTAAAATTACATCACATAATAAATGTGTTTCCTTTTACTTGTAAAACCTTCTATCCACCACTATTTTCTGGTTAGTTGATATCATTATTAGTAATCTTGTGCATCGAAGCATACGTAACATTTTGTATACAGACTACATTCAAATAATTAAATTCTGTACCACAAATCTTTCTCCATTACACAAGGAGAAAAATAAAGATGCCTTTTAAGCAAGTAATACAAAGAAGAATAAACTCTTAGAAACCTTCATATTTTTCTTTTATTAGTAGAAATCGCACCAAAGTAAGAGACACTCTATGTTCTGAGGCTAGCTTACTTTTTTGAAGCAACATCCTAATTTTCAGATGTTTATATTTGACACAAAGCATATGTATCAAAATTGGGACCCTGTGGTTCACAGTCATTTTCCTAAATGTGAAATGCAATTACAATGCAATTTATTTCTCTATAATGGAGCTTCCTTCAGTTGGGGCAGAAAAAAGAAAAAAATGCTTAACAGGGAAAATCAATCATAAACTACAGAGAGAAGGTATTGACAAAACCCTCGCTGGGATTATTTAGCTGAGGTTAGTCCTGCTTTGAGCGGGGGATTGGACTAGATGACCTCCTGAAGTCCCTTCCAACCCTAATGTTCTATGATTCTATTAAATGCTCACTTTAAAGCGATATGGTGTCTCAGAGGGAGAGGAAAGGAGTTTTAGATCATTGGGGGCCACACAAAAGAAAGAGAGACATTCATGCTAAACGTATATAAGAAGAGGAGAAAGAGGAAATCAAGACCGGAGGAACAGAAAGGAAAGGGGAAGATGACTAGTGTTAGTTTATGGAGAATTTTGAAACTTGGGAAGAGGGCAAATTTGAATGACATCTGGAGATGGATAAGACTGTAGTGAGGTGATGGAGGGATGAGGTTCTCAATTCTTTGCACAAAAGATTGGTTAGAGCATGATATTCTTACCCTCCCTCAGTTAATAGTGGAGGCTTTCAGGAAATACATAAGAAGAAAACAGCAATAGTTGAGAAGATACTTGGAAATACTGCCCCACTTTCGTGTCTCCCTACACCTCTGCCAGTGGAAGTGGGGTGTTCTATTTCAGGGGTTATCCAGTAGTTATGCAGCACCTGTAGAGGAGAAATCCCATGTCGATGGGGCCTTCCTGCTGGCAGAGTACAGAAAAATGCTCGGAGATAGGGCAGATCAGAGAATTTGCTACTGCATGAATTATCTGGTTCTCTTTCAAGCACTAAAGCAGGACCAGGTTGAAGTCACAGAAGTTACCATAGCCACTGTCTGACCTAGCCACTATGGAGGCTTCAGTGTACTCTTTAACAATCAATAAACTGTGTTCAATTTTAATTCTTTTCATTGGCATATGAGATTGAAAACATACTGACCTCAATGAGCACTGGCTAAAGCGCTAGAGGAGAAATGCTCCTTTGTATAAAGCAGTTATCACAAAGACAAACACAGAAGAGAGATATGATAAGAAAACTTGGACAACTCAATCTCTAGCTATCAGTCCAGTTTCTACATCCTCAACTCTTCTTCACTTCTTGGGCACCCATATGGGCAGAAGATCTCACAGGAATTGTTGACAGAACTGGAAAGTCATGTCAGCTCTTTAGTTTTGTAGACATCCATCCATTCTTTCCAAAGGACATGAAAGATTTTCAAAAGTCAAGAGCATGCTACAGACATGTCCTTTGTGCCCATGTCAGCTTCAGAACACTCTGGCAGTGGGCACTCTGGCAGCACAATTCAAGTGGAGTAACAGTATGATGTCTTCCCCTAGGTGAGAATAACATAGGGATCCTATTTTAGAAGGTTCCTTTGCATAGAGAGAGGCCAGAGAATATATAACACAGCTCTAGGCACAATATTGTTCCGCTATCCATTTTTATATCAAGCAAGAACTTTTGAAAATTAGGATCTTGCTTTCAGACAAGTGAATTAGTGTAGCAAGAAGCTGTGGCCTTCCTCGGAGCCTGGGCCTGAGGAAGGGTCGCAACGCCACTGACTGGACTGTGCCACCAGCGTACAATCAGCAGTGGTATGGAGTAGGTTGAGAGGAGGAGGATCATGATTTGTTTGGTCTTATGCTGACCTATGAAGTGTCCTGATCTACTTTAAAATTTCCTATACAATTATTTTGTGCTTCTGTGACTGCTTAGAAATAAGGTACATTTTCCATGTATATCTAGATTTATATGCCAGGAATCATGCAAATTGCACTGCTTCACAGTTCTAACAGAGTTCCTTGTTTTCATTCTTCCTGTTACTAAATCATTCTCTCTAATTTATTTATTTGCTACTATGCGCTCACAAAATCATCCCTATCGTAACACTTTTTACTGATCTTTCTATATGCCTTATTGCCCATTATCACATTAATCTCCATAATACCTACATTTAAATTTAGTTTCCTAATGTCTCATAGTACACAGCTCAGTAATGGATTCTGTCCCCAATCCATTCACTTCTTTCAATGCATTTACCCTTCCATGGGGATTGAAATCATCTGCTTTTCCACAGAAAAAGTACATCCCAGGCAGCAGAAACACAAGCTTGCTTTACAGGGCCTGCTAATACACCGTACATCTAAACTGGAGAGAATCCTCCTAGGGGTTCTAGCTCATTTGTCTGATTTAATTTATTTTTGTACTCACAATAACACAGTAACTCATTGTTCCCAAGTAATTAACAATAGAGTGCTGCATTTAGTGGTGAGCTCTAGAGTCATTCTTATCTCTTGAAGGGCTGAGTTCCATTGTCTAGGTCTCCTGAATTCACAAGCCTTATCTAGTTGGTTGACAGTTGCATTGTTTCAGTGGATTATAAATATTTTGGGAAATCCTGATTATGGAATGAAAGACAATGCCTTAGATAGCTAGTGCCAATCCTGCAAAAGTATCTTTGAGTATCTGGACAGGGACCTTTAATTTAGCTCTATTTTAATTTAATTTAGCTCTATGGAGCCAGTGCAGAGGGCAGAGCACCAAGATAATTTGTTCTTGGTAATTTGTGATGCTAAACAGATAAACTGCTGCATTTTGTACAGGCTGGAGCTTTTTCCTCAGAGTTTATTTCCTATATGTGGTGCAATAATCAAACCTAGAGTCCCTCAATGCACAGATCACTGTGACTAGGTGTGTGTGTGATAGGATGGTGCACAGTCTTCTGATCAGTCACAGATAAAAGTTAGGTTTTTTTGTTTTTTCTGTTTTGTTTTTTGTTTTTGTTTTACTGAGGTGGCTCTTAAAAATCAACCAAGGTGCCAGTTAACCGTAGTCATAGAATCATAGAATATGAGAGTTGGAAGGGACCTCAGGAGGTCGTCTAGTCCAACCCCTGCTCAAAGTGAGTTTTTCTTTTGGCTACAATGATCATTTGGAAATGAACTCTAAAACTCATTCTATGTAGGCCAGCACCTACTTATCAGATGTTAATAACTGAGTTATTAGAAAGGCAGTAATGTCTGGAGAAATGAGCAAGGGATTTGAGAGTCAGGAGATCCGGAATGCTAATCCTGGTTCTGACATTTCCCTGTATGGCAAATCACCTTTCTTCCTCAGTTTCTTCATCTGTAAAATATGGATAACAGTATTGATCCCCTGACCCCTTTACCTCAAAGGAATATTGTGAGGGTTAACTTCTGCGCAATGTTTTGAACATATGAAGTGGAATAAAAAGAGGAAATATATTAAGTCAACACTAGTGACCTGATCTGGAAGTGAATCAATGACCTAGAGTGGAAATAATCTGCATCTATGTATCAGGGTTCTATCCCTTTGTCTTTTTTTACATGCATTATGCATCCTGTTTTGGTTTAGTTGAGCTCATTGAAATTATTTCATTTAATAGAACTTTGTAAACCATCATCAGTCAATGTCCATTTGTTGTTGTGCTTTTTCTGCACTCCTATGTATATTTCTATGACATTAAATTGTACAACAGATTCAAAAACAATTATGTAAAAATTGTGCCTTGTCTCACCACTTATAAACCCCTCCAAATTCTTTTTTGAATAACATCTACAAGATGCTCCTACTCAGATTTTGGAGCATATTTGAAGGTCTGTTACAAACTGATAAAATGTTTCAACTGCTTTTTGTTGAACATATGGCACATAAGTGTGATATTTTTCTTAGGATGCCAAACTTCATACATTCTGATCAAAACATTGATTTTGTTCACTTGCTCATTTTCAAATGTGAATGTGTTGTAAATCTCCTGGGCTTGTTTGCCCTGCACAGTGCAGTAGTACTTAACATTACAGGTTGGTTATTTTTCTGATTTGAAGCCTTTCACTGTTCTGTTCGTATGTAGTTTGAATGGTTGTATCCATCCTTTCCAATTTTCTGATATATTCCTTTCAGAGCATTGCTGCTTAAGTGTGTGAAATTCATGTGTCTTTTGGCAAAATCCTGAATTACGCCTCTCACATTTTATTCCATATTTATATTATCCTTTTGTGGAATAGTTCAGTTACCTCTCTCTAGTATCTTTACTTTCCTATTTTTATGATTTTATCCCAGTTTTTTAATCTCTTTCTAGTATTTAAATTAAAATATATTGTCCACGTTTTCAAAGATGCTTACGTTAAAGTGCATGTATACTCTTTTTCATGTACCTGACATGTACATGCATTCTCTGAAGTATCCAGCCCCTTCTCCCCTGTACACTTCATTACTAGGTCTGATATTTCCAAAGGAACAGAACCCACCAGCTTGTCATATTCCACTCAGGACCATCACTTTGCTTAACACACAATACACAGATAGACTTTAAGAACATTTTTAGTATATATACTAAAAGGAGTTCCTTGCACAACATCTGTATGTGTGTTTTGCAATGATAACGATGACGGTTGTAAGCTGGTGTAACACTAGCTTCATTTGAGACCTCACATGACATTCTTAAGTGAACTCGAATGTAGATATCATACTTGGGAGATTCCTGTAATGCCTCTGCATCTCCTTGCCAGCTGGCATTAAGAAGGTTTTTCAGCCACAATCCCATATCCAGCAGAGGACTTTAGCACATCCGTGTGAGTGTGCTGCTTGTATTCAATGTATAGAGCAGGGCAAAAATGATCTTAGTCTAGTTTTGCAACAGAAAAACAATGGTTGTGTGTCCTGCTGAGCATTCTCTCAGCTGACTCACCACAATTTCCATAGCTGCAGTGGACCTCACCTAAGTGATTTATTTACAGAAAAGGGTACATTATTTGGGCACTGTGCTTCAATTAGTCATTACTTTGGCCAAACTCCAGTCTCTTGATAGATCACAGTCTAAATTGTGGCTGGGATGTGGAATGGGATGTAAGCATATTTTGGTTCACTGCAGATGCTCAATTCAGACCATGTAATTGCTTCAGCCCCCAGATGCATCATGTTTAAATTGGATCTTTCAGTGGTTGAATTGCATGGTTTTACCCCATATGTCTAGCAACAGGCAAGCTAATTCTTTTGAAGGAAAAGGGAAAATGAACACTAACTGTGTGGAAAGCAGAAGGAGTAGCCACAAAATCCAAGCTTTTAAAAAATGTTTAAATTGGGATTTTTCCAGTTATATACTATAATAGAGAGATTAAATTCATATTAATATAACAGCAAGAGCAACCCTATACCAATTGTAGACTATGTGTAGAGAGACAAAAGAACCCATTTCAGGACTTCCAATATCTGCAAAGGGTTAATTTTCTCTGAGCCCCAGCATCAAGTGAAGGAACATGAATCAACTGGTGAACAAGTTTAAACTATAGTTTATTCAATGAAGGCAACAACAACAAAAATTAAGGGCAAGTTAAATTTTTCCATTGACATTGAAAAGCGATGGCTTAACAGCAGATGACTCATACTGAAGTTGTGGCCAATCCCAAAGAAGTATCTCTCCTACTATCAGGCCCAAAAATGTATCTCCTAGTATCAATGTATCTCCTATTTACAGGCCCAAAAACGTAAGTTTATTGAGAGAAAATATGAAACGTTGTATAAAATGTATACAAATTACACAATACTTAATTGTATTTGTAATATTTTTTTGTCCCACAAAGCACAATTAATAGTATATGGCTGCTCTAAGATGGGAGTTCCAAAGACACATAAAGAAGTTATGAACCAGCTTCAAATGAATTTCAAAGAGTGACTAATTCTCTTAAACACTTGTGAAAATCCCCTCCTCCCCACTTAAATTTTTTACGTCATCTTTCTGAATATAACAATGTTTTGAATATATTGCTAGATTTTGTCCTTTTGTCCAGAGATAACTCTTTGATCTCTGATGAAAAATTATTTCTTCTCCTGTTCATTATCACATTCATTTTCTGCCTTAGTGGGATGCAGTTGGATGATGTACTTACCCTACAGAAAGCTGCAGGACTCCATAAGGTCTCTACAGAGAATCAATTCTTCATTTCTAGCTCAGTTCTAACTACAGTTTACATCACAAATGTGGCAGATTAGCAAGATTTATTGAATGTGCCCTTGGGTGAATAGGGTAATCAAAGTGGATCATTACTGAGGTTCACAGGAACGGTTGGGTACTACCGTTATTTGAAAATGTAAAGAAAGAAACCACGTTCCAATTTTCCTAATAAATTATCTGTACAGTGTATGAATACTACATGAAAAATATCCACTCTTCAAAGTGCAACTACTTTGGAAATGCTGGCATTGTAGAAACCTTTGAAAGCATCAGCACCAATACTCAGAAAAGTTAATAGCAATGTTTGAACACCACTCTAAATAGGTATAGTCCTGTCCGGTACCTATTTCAATAGACTTGTGCAAAGCAACTGGAAAGTATAATGGATTCTGGATGGCATAGCACTCCAAAACAAACAATGTCATTAAGCTATAGGTAAAGTTGTGAAGTAAACTTGATGAGAAGATCCATCATATCTGTGAAAACATCCACAAATGCAGATAGTGTAAAATCATAAATTAATAGTAGGAAAAAAAATCTGAGGAACACTCTTAACATCCATTTCATACCTACAGGCTATTAGACAGAAATATTCTCAGTAGCAATCTTTCTCTTTCTCACTTCGTTCCCAGCCTTCAGTAGAAATTGTGGGTATTAGGGTTATAAAGAATTTTCCTTTTTTGTTTATATTTCTCTGTGTATGTATGATCCACAAGCTCAGGTGTGAAGAACATATAGAATGATGTTAACATTGACCTAAATCAAAGAAAGGAGCTAAGCATTTATTTTGGAGAATAATGAAGTCTGCGATTTTTATCTTTTGTGGATTCCACTATACAGCTTCAGGTCCAATGAACATGCATAGGCATATTTTCAGCTTGTGTAAAATAGTCGGATTTCCATTGACTTCAGTGGAATTATGATAATTTAGTCAGTTGATGATCTGGCACTCTTCTGTCCCTCACAGTCAGGGACTTCCCTCTATTGACCAACAATTTTACTGCTTCAGTGGATCGTAGCTGTTATGGTCACTTAAGACAGGGGCAGGGGCAGGAGCAATTGCTTTGGTAGCTTGGGCCAGTCCAATGTAGGGCTTTGAATATCAGGACACAGAGCTTCAGCTGACCTCCATTAAATGAGGAGCCAACCCATAAAGCAAATAACCTATGTGATGTATTCACTGTGTCTTGTGCTGTGTATCAGATGGGATACTGTGGTTTGTCCCTGCTAAAGTTTTTTTTCAGGGAGAGTAGCTTTATTCCTAGATATCTTGGCGTGAAAGATGGTTTAAGGTGTATGCTAGCTTTTGGCACATGGATCAAGAATCTAGATATATGGAGACAGCTGACTGGCTCTGCTGAGTTACTGAATATATTTAAGGAATGGTCTAGTAGCCGAAAGACACAACTGTGATTCTCATCCTCCCCCTCCACCATTACTCAGCATTAGTAAATGACACAATGTTACCAGACTATCCAGAATTTAGATTTATGATGGCTGACCTCTGTCTTAGGCTACGCCAGTTTCTGCTGGTGTAACCAGAGATAAATGCCTCTAGGAGCAGAAAGTCACTGGGGAAGGGGGCGCGGCGGGGGGTCAGAAGCAGCAGCACAAAATGCCTACCGTCACTAACCTGACACCATGTTTGCAATCAGTGCAGATCTAAAAATGGGACCAGGCCAATGGATGTGCTGATTTAACAACTCTGCCTTTATTCTCCTGGCATTTAAAACATAGCTTGCTAACAAAAACACAATTGGCATTATACACTGATAGAGGTGAATAAAACCCATCTGCCTTTAATATAATATTTTTTTCTGTTTGAAACCTCTTGCTGCAATCACCATGAAAGATATCTAATAAAATAGTATATAGAGTATTGTGCGAAAAAAATCATCTGGATATACCTATGGGTAGATGCTAGGGAAGTAAGCAAGTAATACTTGACCACTCTTTACTATTTTCCTTTCTCTAGATGGTAACTCAGCATCTGCCTTTATGCATATGGCAGTGTTGTTTTTACAGAAAAATGACTGATCAGCTTCTCATCTATTGTTGTTTATCACATGCAAGTTGGCCAGAATTATGACAACGATGAATAACACAAACTATGAGGCAGATTTATTGAATGGGATTAGATTATGGGCAAAGAGCTCTCATCGGCTGTGTGGTGAAAAGGAGTAGAAAAACCCAACCACAGTACAAGGTGAACAGCTGAGTATGCCCCCATTCTCTGAAAGTCCATGGAAGTCCCTCTGCATGAATATCGCACGCTTTGTGTTCTGTACTTTAGGGAGATCATTGGCTTGAAGTGGGGGGTCGACTGGAGAGCAGCCAGTCCTCTGGCAAGTAAGAAGAATGTCTACTAGCAAATCAACCAGAAATGATAGTTGGAGTAGCAGTATCCTCAGTTCTGTGTCTTTTATCTGCTGTGGAAAGGGGAAGAAATAGGTGTATCATGGGGCGCCACTGACAGTACAGATTCTTAAAAGTACTCCATTGATTTCAGTGGATGTTAGGAGCCTAAATACTTTTGAGATAAGGCTTTGACAGTCCAGCTCCTGCATGAGGAATCCTGCCAAGTGGAATATGAGTAGCAGTGAATAAAGGCGGTTCTGTCCATGAATATGGTCTGGGACCCATGAGATTGGCACTCAGTTCCTCTGTGGATCCTTGTGCTGTTTCCCCAGTGGTTGGGGCACTTTTCACCTTCCCATATTTTTTCTCAGGAGATGGAATAGTTTGGGTCTAGATATAGAGAATGTGACCCTGTTAATTATGTTATTGAGTACATTCCAAGATTATTCATATGAACAATACAAATATTCTTCAACCTCCCCACGCTTGTGTCCAAAATGAACAAAAGGAATGAACTTCAGTCTTAAGTACTAACTTTGTAAAATCTTATAATGATAAAGAAACATTGTAGCTTAATTTCTACTACAATAACAAGGATACTTCATACTCCACATACATTATCTTCACAGTTATACATAAATATAAATAAAAAATCAAATTAACTCTAAACAGCTCATTTTCCACAGAAACATAGTCTTGCCTGATTTTTGGGTATTTAGTAATTTGAATGGGGTTATAGGCTCACCAACTGATCTGATCAGAAGATAATGAGGTTTTTGTCCCTGAATCAGGCTCCAGAAGAGTTTTACAGGGACCCCCGGGGTGCACGACAGGAATGCTCACACTGATAGCCAAATTTGTATAATTCAATAAGCTTTTATTAAGATATAAAATGACAGACAAATGACTGATTAAAAGAAAATGAATAATTTAATGGATAATAGGTAGGAATACAGTTTTATTCTAAAGACACAAGTGATATATATATTTATGCGGTATTCTTTGGATTAATATACTTCCACCCTTCCCTGATGACCTAGTTGAGAGAGATGTTTGGTTCCTCTATTTTTGAGTGAAAGGGTGGAGAGCTAAGCACAGCTTGAGAGATAAGAATTATAAGGCTAAGACTTAGGCTGGTGCCACACTGATGGTGGCAAATTCGCCGCCGTCACATCGATTGCTCTGGATCAACTGAGCGGTCTGTATAGACATGCTCAGTCGATCCAGGAAGCGACACAGGAAAACCACCCCTGTAAGTGGAGTAGTGCTGCGTCGAAGGGAGCGCTGTTCCCTTCGATGCAGTGCAGTATGGACGTCGCGCAGAGGAGACGCTGAAAAGTCGACGGGAGAGACGCAAGTGATTTACGTCACTTCCGTCGACTGCCGCTGAATCGCAAAGGTAACTGTAGACCAGGCCTAAGCCAGCAAATAACACTAAGTATAAACTAGAACAAAAAATTTTAACAAACACTAACTAAAAGAAGCTTAAAGAAGGAGTAGTTGGTGATCATACCCAAGTAGTATGGCTTGCCCATTTTTGTACCCTGAACAACATGGGTCCTCCTTTGAAGTCCAAACTTGGCTTCTTCACTCCCAGATTATTGGGGTACATTTATTCTACAGGCTTGCAGGTTCGTGCATATTAATGACATATTCATATTCTTTCCAGAGGGTTTTAGACAGTTAGCTTATTTTACCTTTGTTAATTTTGGCCCTTTTGTGGGTTTTGTGGTGTAGCTGTGAAGTTTACTTGGGGTATAACCTGAGACAACCCGCATGTCTTGATGCCTCCTGACGTATTTAAGGTAAAGGTTATAACCATATGATTATTCTTTAACTCATTATTACTTATCTAGGCCAAAGGTCCCAAACACGTGTATGCTAACTGTCTTCGCTTTTATACAGGATGTGGCCTGTAAGGTTACCTTGCATTACAGCTATTTGTTAATATGAATCTATGACTTTAGTATAATAAAACAACAATACTTAAATCTATAAGGAAAGGTATACATGTGCAAGGAAGCAGGCTAGTCCTATAGGCTACAAATTCCCCCTTTGATGGGGTGGTTGCAGAAATGAACCCCATCACACGTGTGGATCTAGATGGTTAATTGCTTGAGGGGATAGTTTTACCACCCCCTTTTACAGCTTGTGGTGAAGGAAGGGTATCATAATGATGGTTTTTCATGTTTTGGTTCCTTACAGTTATGGGTACCATGGATACATATTTTTTAATATTATTATTTGCACCTGGTCGGGTCTAGATTTTAGCTTATGCCTGTTAATTTTACACTGAATTTATATGAGGTGGATCTCTTTATGAGACAATAATGCTTTTAATGGTACCCTAGTGGAGGAATATAGACAAGGAATGTTGATGTACTTTCAACAGACCGGATTATACAGGATGGTAGTGATGTTTTTAAAGGAAGGAATAGGGGAAGTCACTTGTTTTGGAGTAAAACAAAAATTTAGGTTTGTGACCTGACACTCCAAAGGACCATAGGGGTATCTTTTTTGGTTGGTTACCACACAAAATTGGCCATTTCATTGGAGTTATTCACTTTGTCAGCTTCATCAGGCATGACAAGGACGATTTGTTTTGTAACTCTCCCTGTAATCCACACATGACAGTATTTATCTTGAATACGTCACACCTACAGACAAACTGAAGTCCTTTTTTAGAGCAACAGGCCATCAAGTCTGAGTTGGAGAGTGATAGACCACCGAGGGAGGCACATTGACACGTTTTTTGTAGATGTCATCTTCCAGGTGACCTATGGACTGGGCAGCTGCCAATTGCTTGTACACATTTTTGTCTGGGTTAAATACTGGTAAAGAAATAGTGAATGAGACATACAAGGACTGTGCCATTGTACAATTTTTGGAAAAACAACTGTTTCAGTTGGGGTGGGGTGTCACAGATTCTATTGTTGTTCTTATTGTTCCCAATGACAAATGCTGGCATAGATCCAAAAGTGTGGCTCACTCCCTTTCCGGCCTTTGAAAAAACATAAAGATTAGTAATTGTTTAGCTTGATTAGGTCTGGAGCCTTCCCCAATTTTAGAGCTATGTTTTTGTGATGGTATTTATAACGTATTTTCCATATGCGGAGCAAATAATTTCCTTTCCTAAATATTGGTTCTTTTGCTGATTATTGTTTAAAGTGACCATTTGGTTAATTTTCAGTTGGGTTTTGTTAAAGGTACAAGGTACATTGATACAAGGTAAAGGAATGAGTTCATAGATGCATTTTTCACTGTTTTGGTATGCATTTTTTAGAATAATAGAATCATAGAATATTAGAGTTGGAAGGGACCTCAGGAGGTCATCTAGTCCAACCCCCTGCCCAAACCAGGACTATCCTCAGCTAAATCATCCCGGTGAGGGCTTCGTCAAGCCTCAGCTTAAAAACCTCTAAAGATGGAGATGCCACCACCTCCCTAGGTAACCCATTCCAATGCTTCACCACTCTCCTAGTGAAAAACCTTTTCCTAATGTCCAACCTAGGCCTCCCCACTGCAACTTGAGACCGTTGCTCCTTGTTCTGTCATCTGCCACCACTGAAAACAGCCTAGCTCCATCCTCCCTGGAACCCCCTTTCAGGTAGTTAAAGGCTGCTATCAAATCCCTCCTCATTCTTCTCTTCTGCAGACTAAACAGGCCTAGTTCTTTCAGCCTCTCCTCAGAATTCTTGTGCTCCAGCCCCCTAATCCTTTTTGTTGCCCTCCGCTGGACTCTCTCCAACTTGTCCACATCCTTTTTGTAGTGGGAGGCCCAAAACTGGACACAATACTTCAAATGCAGCCTCAGCAATGCCAAATAGAGGGGAATAATCACTCCCCGCGATCTGCTGGCAATGCTCTTAAAAATGCAGCTCATATGCCATTAGCCTTCTTGGTAACCAGTGCACACTGCTGACTCATATCCAGCTTCTTATCCACTGTAACCCCCAGATTCTTTTCTGCAGAACTGCTGCCTAGCTCGTTGGTCCCTGGTCTGTAGCTGTGCATGGGATTCTTCCTTCCTAAGTGCAAGACTCTGCACTTGTCCTTGTTGAACCTCATCAGATTTCTTTTGGCCCCATCCTCCAATTTGTTTAGGTCCTTCTGTATCCTATTCCTCCCTTCCAGGGTATCTACCACTCCCCTTAGCTTAATGTCATCTGCAAACTTGCTGAGGGTGCAATCTACCCCATCCTCCAGATCTTTAATGAAGATGTTGAACAAAACTGGCCCCAGAACCCCTGGGACAATCCACATGTGACCAGCTGCCAGCTAGACATGGAGCCATTGATCACTACTTGTTGAGCCCTTTGCTCTATCCAGTTCTCTATCCATTTTATAGTCCATTCATCCAACCCATACTTTTTTAACTTGCTGATAAGAATACTGTCGGAGACCGTATCAAAAGCTTTGCTAAAGTCAAGGTATATCATGTCCACTGCTTTCCCTACATCCACGGAACCAGTCACCTCTTCATAGAAAGCAATCAGGTTGGTCAGGCATGACTTGCCCTTGGTGAATCCATGCTGACTACTCCTGATCACATTCCTCTCTTTTAAGTACCTTAAAATGGATTCCTTGAGGACCTACTCTGTGATTTTTCCAGGGATTGAGGTCAGGCTGACCAGCCTGTAGTTCCCTGGATCTTCTTTCTTTTCTTTCTTAAAGATGGGCACTATATTTGCTTTTTTCCAGTCATCAGGGACCTCCCCCAGTTGCCATGAGCTTTCAAAGATCATAGCCAATGGCTCTGAAATCACATAATCTAATCCCTCAGCACCCTCGGGTGCATTGCATCTGGCCCCATGGACTTCTGTATGTCCAATCTTTCTAAATAATCTTGGACCTGTTCCTTCAGCATTGCTTGATGTTCACCTCCTCCCCATTCTGTGCCACCCAGTGTCGTAGTCTAGGAGCTGACCTTGTCTGTGAAGACAGAGGCAAAAAAGGCATTGAGTACCTCAGCTTTCTGCACATCCTCTATCACTAGGTTGCCTTCTCCATTCTGTAAGGGGCCTATTCTTTCCCTAATCTTCCTCTTGTTGCTAACATACCTGTGGAAATCCTTCTTGTTCTCCTTCACATCCCTTGATAGATGCAACTCCAACTGCACTTTGGCCTTCCTGATTTCATTCCTGCATGTTCGAGCAGTATTTTTATAATCCTCCCTAGTCATCTGACCAAACTTCCACTTCTTGTAAGCTTCTTTTTTGTGTTTAAGATCACCAATGACTTCTTTGTTAAGCCAAGCTGGTCGCCTACCACACTTGCTATTCTTTCTGCACATCGGGATGGTAACCTTATGACCTGGATTGATCGTAAGAGTCCTTTTTACTCCTTTTTAGGTGCATTTTGCTTTAAATGTTCAATCAATGGAGCACATAAATGTTGACATGTTTTATTGTTTTGGGTAATTTGTTATATTTTTTGCAACATTTTAGTTTCAAATTCTTGATTTTGGCTTAATCTTACCCTTAGAATGATGATAGGGGTGTAGTCAGTTAGGAATATCAATGTCATTTCATGGTGGTTGGCTGCTGGGCTCCAGTGGCAACAATTTTGAATGTTGTTTACCTAGTGTCAGAGGAGGAAGGTGCTCCTGAGACCTGGATGATCGATACAACTTCAGCTGATTAACGGGATACATTTTGTTTTTATTGTGCTTGCCTCCTCTTACCCTAATTTTATACATTGCTGAATTGAGTTTATTGATGATTTGGAAGGGTCTGATCCATCGGTTACACAGTCCATGCTCTGGTGCTTTGTACATTAACAACATTATTTGGTTGCCAACCTTCCAAGTATTATTTTTTTGGTTTTTGTTGAAGTAGGCCTTTGCCTTTTATTTGGATTTTTTAAATTTAACAAATACTTACATGTGGACCTGATTTAAATAGTGTTGCAGATTTTGCAGGTATGTATTTATATTTATTTCCTTCAGCTGAGTGTCAATGGTGTGCCCGATTAAATGTTCTGGTAATCGCATATTTTGGCCTGTTATCACCTCAAAGGTTGTTTTGTTGGTAGATGCTGCAGATGTCGCCCTCAATGCTATTAGAATTAAAGGCATGATCGTGTCCCAATTACACCCATTGGCATTAACCAGTTTTTTTAACATTATTTTTATAATTTAATTGATTTGTTTCACCATCCCAGATGGAGTCAATATGGGATGTGTAGTCTCTGCAGGGCTCCCATCAATTTAAGGCAGTTCTTAAAGAACTGTTCAGTAAAGTGTGATCCCTGATCTGATTGTACCTTTGCAGGGATCCCCCACAGAGAGAAGACGTGTTTTACCAGGACTCTGGCTGTGGCTTTTGCAGTATCGGTTTTTAGAGGAAATGCCTCTATCCACTTTAAAAAAGGATCGACAACTACCAACAGAGATTGGTTGCCTCTCTGGGTCCTGGGCAAAGGACCTATGAAGTTAATTTGCAAAGCTATCCATGGGCCTTCATATACCTGAGATTTTAATGGCCCCCTTTATTTTGGATGGAGTAGGATTGGCTTGAGCACATGCCAAACAGCTGTCACAGTATTGTTGCACATTCATCCTTAGAAGTGGCCACCATCCCACAGATGCAAGGTGCTGGACAGTTTTGTCTGCTCCCTGATGTCCTCCTGTTGGAGTGTCATGAACGATATACATCATTACCCGTTATAGGTGGTTGGAATTACCCACACAGGGAAAGGACATCTTGTATACATTAGAACTTCATTCACTACTTGTAAATACTGTCCGCATCTTTTGCATAAGGGATCTGTGAGTGACCACTCTCTTGCTTTGGAAAGCTCTTGGGATACTTTTACTATGTTTTTATTTAATTTTTGTATCTTTCTTAAGTCAGATATGTTAATCTTTACAACTTTAGTTGTGGCAATTGGGCACACTGAAGCAGGGATAGTACTGGGGTACTTTTGGGTTTTTTACTCCAGGATTTTTTTGATTGGGTTCCTTTTTGGTCAATTTTTCAGCCTTCCCATTTTTCATAGCATAGGATTCTAATTTACAATGGGCCCTTATTTTTTTCCCCTCTAATTGGCTTTCCTGGAGTAGTGAGTTTTGTTGCTGACCATTTGGTGTATTTTAACAGTGGTTCATACTTAATAGTTGACCTGTCTGAAGATGTGAACCCATGGTTTTTTAACATGGTAGAAACTCTGTAAGAGAATTGCATATCCATGCTGAATTTGAAAACAGACAGACGTTTTGATTTGCAGTGGTGATGGAGAACTGCATGAAGTACTCTAATACACAAGCTACTGCTGCTAATTTAGCATATTGTGGGGTGCATGAATATGCTTTCTTTAAAGATTCTCCTTTTTCCAGTGGAGCCACATAGATTCTGAACCCACTATAAGGTTTTCCTTTATGATAGTAATTGGAGCTGTCTACAAAAAAAAAAAAAAAAAAAAAAAACGTATCCATTGAAGGAACCTACTTCCTGTATTAAGGGTAGGAAAAGCTTTCTTGCCTCCCCCTTTTGATCCAGTTGAGCAGTAGCTGGACACTGATCATGTCTTTGTATGCCCTGAAGACAGAGGAGAGGATTTACAGTTTTTAACATGGATAATGCTAATCGTTGCCCCAGTATTTATAATAAAATTTATTTGGGTGCCCCCTACCACTGCAGATACTGTGGTTTTCCCGCTTACATCCCTGCCTAAAGGGGCTAGGACTTCACTCAGGGCCTGATGGCATCATGCTGAGTATTTTGCAGACAAGTATTCCAAGGGGTCTCTGTCCATCTCCTTAGGGGCAGCCAACCTTGTCAGAGGGGAAGCTGTTTACGGGAGAGAAGAAAATGAGTCAACGGAGGCCACGGGCCGGTCCAAGGGTACTGGGCCTTGGCCTTCCAACATCAGTTCAGTTAGGTGAGTCTTAAATTCTTGGATATCCTAGTGTTGAGCTTCCAGAGTTTGCTGCACTGCTTTAAGCATCGTCATGACCATGTCCTCATTTCAGCAGAGAAGTGGTGATCTGGATCCCTGTGGGGTGATTGATTTTGGATCGTATCTGAAAAGAAAGCAACATGATCCCGGGGCCCCACACAGGGTCTGAACATATAACCTGTCAAGGGACACGCCCGCTCGAAAGTCCAGGATTATTACGTGGGTTTGAATCGTTTGTCAGAAATGCCTTGGCATAATTCTTGAGGTGATGTTCTTAAAGGTCCCTCAGTCCTATCTGTGGGATTAGTGTGTGGCTTCTGAAGCATTGCAGCAGGCGCCCCAGGTCAACCTAATTTAGGGCCTTCCTGGGAATGCGCTTTAACCAGTAGGGTCTATGCATCCTTTAAGGAAGTGTTATCATTAACATGCATATTAACCTTTTCCTTCAAATGGGGAAGAGAATTATTAATTAACAAACTAACATATTGTGACCCATCTATGTCCTTTTTTATGTGACTGTGCCAAGCTGCACTTAACCGCCAATGAAACTGATGTGGAGACTCATTAAGTCTTTGCTTTAAATTTGACAGGATGGCCAATTCAGCTTGTCATGGGTGCTGATTATGTTTTAATAGAGCTACTGTTTTCTTAAAAGATTTTTTACCCATCCTATACTCAGGGGAGAAGGTACTTCATAACGTTCGATCTACCATGAGCTGTAGGATTTTAACCCAGTCTTCCCCTGGTAAGCCAAACACTTTTGCCATTTTTTGCAAACATTATGCATGTACTGCAACAGAAGAATTCTCCATCATTCCTACTTGTTTAGCCAGCAAATTAAGGGTTTTATTATTTGTAACTACTGCCACAGGACAATCTGAAATTGAATTTATGATTTCTGGGGTTTCCCAAATTAAAAGATGGGTTTTTTTCTCTTATCCTGATTTGTATTTCTTTTTTCAGAAGTTTCCTCTGAACACAGTTCTAGGTTTGGATGGTTAGGGTAGCTTTCCATAAAATTTTTACGTTTCCCACTTAAGGCTTCTCCACACAGGCGCAGGACGTTTTCTAGTTCCTGAAGAGGCGTACTTGGGTGCTCTACAGTGTGGTGTGGTGCTTGAGTGGTCCGGCGCTTCTCTCAGCAGTCAGCCCTCGCTATAGCCTATAGCCCCAGCTGGGACCCATGGGGTCTTCACCCCTTCTCTGGGGGAGTTTTGGCCATCCCATGTGCAGCCGGTGTGGGGTGTCCGAGCCCGCCCTCTACTTCAGACACCAGCCCAAGGACCCTGATGGCAGCAGTCTCTCACTGTTGGCTTGCCTAAACTGCTACAGCCTTTTCCCTGGGCTTCTTCCCCATGCTGTTCTCCCCAGAATCTAATAGTCACCCTCCTGGTAGTGGCAACTTTCCCCTACCATGGTTCTGCCCCCATGTCCACTCCTGCTTCTGGTTTTTCCACTCTGCTTCCTTCAGCTCCTGGCTCCTCATTCTCACAGCTCCAAACTCCCTCAGCTCTCTGACTGGAGCATGAGCTTTTAACAGGTCTTAGGCACGCCCTTAATTAGCCCCAGGTGGTCTCCTTAACCTAAGGTTACCCCTTCCCAGCTGGCTAGGAACAGGACTCTGACCAATCTGAGGCTTACATATCTGCCTTCAGTAACTCTTTCATAGCCACTTGCCCATACCTTATCACAACAGGTATGCCGGGTGATACCAGCATATATCACGGGGGTGATCTCAGATCACAAAATTCATGGGATCTGGGCAGTGCTTGTAATGATTGTTTAAATGACACCAAATGACCACACCAAAGCAGCTAGATCCCTTGAGCTATAAGGCGCCAATGTAGCATTAGGTGGGGGGCGCAGGGGTAGCATCCAGGGCTGTTGTATTACTCCCTGTTGTAGTCTAGAGATTACTATATCACAGGTACTAGCTACTTGTGTTACTTGTGAACCTGCATCTTCCAATCCCTGCACAATTGCAGACTCCAAAGGCACTCCCTCTTCTTTAATAAGGGCAGATGCTAACAGAAGAGATATTTTCTTCCCCTTTGCTTCGCTTGTCGCATCCTGTACATCACCAGTCACCTCCTTAAAGATGACTCCTCCTCCTGCTGTGCCATTTTAGGACTTCCCTTTTGTGCTGAGAGACTGCTCACAACAGCTTTACCACTAACTTTGTTTTCTGGCTCTTTTTGTGACTCCTGAGACTTAAACTTCAACTTCACTTTTAAAAGGTACCACGTTAGACTGAACTAACTCTTTTGCCCTACTTTTAGTAATAGGTCCTGCAAGTTGGTCTACTTTTGTCGGTTCTACAATACCAATGGGGATAGGAACTAAATGTCCTCTAGCTCAACCCCTATTTCTGTCACAATTTGTGTCACCATCTGCACCTCTTTGATTATTCTCTCTCAAAAGGAGCTCACAGCTGGCATTTTTGCAGCCCTGTAATACTCCAGTGATGCTATGTGCTGATTTATCTTCTCTCTCTCTAACACCTCACAAAGACTTTTTAACTCACTGATTTGATTTAACAATTGACCATGATCTAATTTATATCTGTCCAGCAATCTTACACTGGCCGCTGCCCGTTCCTGCCAACATCGAGTTTTCTTCTCTGATTTCTGCACCTGATATTGTCTTCACTCTAACTTTTTCTCCAACTCCTGTCATTTTTTTAACAATGACTAATTGGTCCTCTGAAACATCACTTAGCCAATTTGCTAGCTTCTGGATAGTCTTCTCTTTCTCTTTCAAAGTTTGCTGGGCTCTTCTAAGTAACTCTGTTTTCTTATTCAGTTTCTGCCCAAGTGCGTTACAAGCTGTCAGCAAACACTTTAAAGCAATTCCTTTCACCTCTTTAGCCTTCCTTTTCTTTTGCTCTACTTCCAGATCAAAACCCTGACTTACAAAAACATGGACTGCTATGTTCAGAGATAATTTCACTGTATTGTAATTGTACTAAGCCTCCTTTGTGTTTCTTAATGTATTTTCTGGCAAAGTTTTCCAAAGCCGTACTGTGGACAATGCCCACAGACATTACAGCTCTTGCTTCACTTTTCTTAACACTAAATAAACTTACTCAAAATCCAAAATAAAAAACTGGAACTTCAAACTTAAATTTTAAAACTTAAACTTAGATGTAAATTTTAAACTTTATAAAACTTTATTGGCTAGCCTAATTTCCAACACTATAGTAATAACCACCATATTTTAAACTTTAAAATCTTAACTTTAAATCTGAAGGTGTCCCTTTAATATCAAAAGAAGAAATAACACCCCTGACTGGTCTCAACAATTTATTTCAGTTACTTCAGACAAGTCCCTCCCAAAATAACCAACGGGGGGGCCGTGAGTTCCCTCCTCTTACCTCGATGGCTAATGTGCTCCTAGCTGATCGAGAGGTCTTTACCTGGTCAGGACCTACCAAACAGCTGAGGTAAGCTGGTGATAGATGGATCTGGGTGCAACCTGGGAAAATTGTAGGGACTGAAAATACCATGGCCTTTTTGGTGGCTTAAACAATACAAAAATCAACTTCCCTGATAACCTCAAAGTGTGGGTCAGTGGGCCCCGGTGCTATTGCTATTACTTATACCTCTGGTACCTTAATATCAATACTTCTTCTACACTCCAAAGCCCCTTATACACGCATATCACTTTAAACAGCACAACTTTTTTTTGCAAGATTAATTGCTACTCATAAACAGATGCTATAGTGCTGGGAAGAACAGGAAAACGCTTCTTGGATCACTGCCAAGAAAAAGTCAAAGGAAATCAAGTTTCCACTGCTTCAGAGCAGCCTACCAGACTCGTATACAGTCTTTTTGCTCTCTTTTTTGCTCTCCAGCTCAATTTACCTGAGGTGAGTCTTCCAGGTGCCTGGAAAAATCTAGAATTCCTAAAAAAATTCCTATCACATACTCTTCAAGTCTCCTGCCTGGCTCAACAGTCTGTTGCCTGATTGTTTAGTAATTTGAATGGGGTTATAGGCTCACCAATTTACCTGATTAGAAGATAATGAGGTTCTTGTCCTGGAGTCAGGCTCCAGAAGAGTTTTATAGGGACCCGCGGGGTGCACGACAGGAATGCTCACACTGATAGCCAAATTTGAATAATTTTATAAGCTTTTATTAAGATAACATAAAATGATAGATAAATGACTGATTAAAAGAAAATGAATAATTAAATGGATAATGGGTAGGATTACAGTTTTATTTTAAAAACACATGTGATATATATATATTTATATGGCATGCTTTAGATTAACATACTCACACCCTTCCCTGATGACCTGGTTGAGAGAGATGTTTAGTTCCTCAATTGAGCATAGGGATGGAGAGATAAGCACTGTTTGAGAGCTAAGAGCTATAAGGCTAAGACTGCAAATAATACTAAGTATAAACTAAGAACAAAAGATTTTAACAAACACTAAAAGAAATTTAAAGGAGTAGCTGGTGATCAAACCCAAGTAACATGGTTTGCCCCTCTTTGTATCCTGAATAATATGGGTCCTCCTTCAAAGTCCAAACTTGGCTTCTTCACCCCCAAATTATTGGGGTACACTTATTCTATAGGCTGGTAGGTTTGTGCATATTAATGACATATCCATATTCTTTCCAGATGTTTCAGTTATCTCATCTTTGTTATTTTTGGCCCTTTTGTAGGTTTTGTGGTGTAGCTGTGAAGTTTACTAGGGACATAACCTGAGACAGCCCCCCCATCTTGATGCCTCTTTGACTTATCTAGTGTAAAGGTTATAACCATATATAACTTATCCTTTAACTAATTACTACTTATCTGGGTCAAAGGTCTCGAACATGTGTATGCTAACTGCCTTAACTTTTATACAGGATGTCTCCTGTAAGGTACCTTTCATTACAGCTATAATACGTTAATATGAATCAATTATTTAGTATAATAAAACAACAATACTTAAATTTATAAGGGAAGGTATATATGTGAAAGCAATCAGGCTAGTACTATAGGCTACAATAGAGAGCATTAACTCCAAGTACCAAAAGCTTAGGTTGAGTTCACCTGTGTCTTAGTCTTTGCTCATCAACTCTATACAGTCTGCTCAGTCAAAAACACTGCAGAAATATCTTCCCTCCTCTTGCTTACAGAAACCTCCAACTGGAACCCACAGAAACTCTCTCTCCTCCTCTGCTGGACTAATGAATGACTCAATTAGCTAGTCAGCTAATTATCAACCAATCAGTATTAAGCATATAAATAAAAAAATCCTGGCACAAGAAAAATACAGAACTGAGAATAACAAAATATAGATGATTTTTTCCCTGTCATCCCATTTAAATAAGAAGAGAATTGATGAACCAGACTGGTTAAGACAATTTGACTAAAATCAAATAATATTCAAGGTATACGATTAAAACAAAAGAAATTAGTTTTCCCTCTGAATTCCCCCTTTCTGTAACTAACCCTACCAGTGATTCCCTGTTGGAAAATTAACAGACTAATTAACAGAACTAATCTGGTGCAAAGTGTTTCAGGGAAAAACTTCAGGAAAACTAGACTGCTTTCTGCTTCTGTGATCACAAGTCCTTCCATAAAGCAGCTTTCTTGACTACGTGCCCTCAATAATGTCAAAGTCCAGTGACAAGGAGCCTCTTGAGCATGCCCAACACTACTGCACCAAATTTCAGAAACTTCTGGGTGTGCAATGCTAATTGTGTATTTGCCTATCACCAGTGACCCAAACATAACTCATCCCCTCCCCTCCCTTCTCTCTAGACCTCTGAAAGACATATCTTCTTATTAGGCATGTGGGTTACATATACATTGCTATATTGGATGCTCTTAAAGATGAATCCAGATTTGCATTCACAATACTAATGATTGTTTCACAGTTCACTGTGTTTGTAATTTCAAAATAAATAATGCAATTTCATTTTTGTTCCCAGACAGAAGTATTTAACTACCTTTTGCATGCTGCTTCCATAGCACGTAGTGATCACTGTTAGTGATTTAGGTTCTTTGTCTAGTCATGCTACAACATGCAAGAGGGAAGGGACAAGCCATCTGTCATTTAATTTATTTCTCATTGCATTATGTATATAAAGTGAGGATTGGTTATGCATTAATATTAGCCAGATAAAACATTTATTTGCATAATTTGTCTGCTTCTAAACTTCTATCATTTTTATAGCCTTATGTTTGGAAGATAAATAAATGACTTTTATTGCCTGTAATTTTCACAGATGTATGTTTCAGGAAGAATTGAAACAAGCTAAAAGAGCCATGTACAATGTGCCCTCTGAAGACAAGATTTTAATTTGCAAAAGACCTGCAAAAGTCTTTACAGAGTTACTTGTCACAGGTGGGTAGTCCCATATGTGACCTCGATCTGAGTGTTTTTGTCTGTGCCTTCCCAAGTTTCTCTTTTTAATTGCTCTGAAAAAATAATCAGTGAACTTTTTGTGCTACAGGATAATATGCTGCATTTAATTTTATTTACAGGATTTTATTTCTAGTAATTTGCACACATTTATTATTTTATTTGTAGTACAGTAGACTTCAGTTAGGATCAGTAAAGCCCACATGTACTAGGTGTTGTATAAACATGCAGAAAGACATGGTCCATGTCCTGACGAGCTTACAAACCTAATTTAGACAAGATACACAAATGAGATAAATAGATAAAATAAAGACAATTCAGTGTCAACTTTTATGTTTTTTCTTCACGAGTCATGTGAATATTAATATTGGATTTTTTTCAAGTCCCAGCTTTTGGAGTCAAGTGATTGAGCTAAAATGATCTGGGTTTTTTCTTTTTCTTTTATTTTCTTTCTTTTTTTTTAAAAAAGAAAGTTTCTATGCATTATGGTTGTGGAGAACATCCTGAAAATGTGAGTTATAAAGGCTCAAAGATCATAAGGCAACTAAAAAGACCTTCAACATTATTACTTTTAAAATAATGATTTAAAGTCTATTTTATGATTTTGGGCATTTTACTTAAGACTTTGGAGTGTTTGTAATTGCCAGTGCTCATTCCAGTAAAAGATCATGGTTGAAATTTCCAAAGCTAGCCAGGGACATTAACTGTGCAACAACTATAGAAATGAATGGGATTTATGTGTCTAAAAATAAGCTTAAAAAATCTGCGCCTACGTACACACACATGTCCAAGGAATGCTGTCCACACTGCTTTTCTTTATGGCTAAATAGGAGCAGCTGCCCAATATTTGTAACATAGGGTGACAGAATGGAAAAACATAGGAACTGATAGAGAGGTGTTTATAGTGACATACCTTAGGTTTTAGAGATGTTATTTAATATTCTTTACACAGCTTTTGCTTTCAAATAACACTGAAGTGAATACAGTTACTTTGATCTAATACTACCCCTGATTTTAATTTTGCTGCCTAAATGACTATTTCACTTCCTTTTTTTTTCTTTTCTATCAGTGTACTCACTCTCCTTTATGAAATGACTCAACTGCATTCCATATTGGAATAGGTTTTATAGACAATAGAAAAGTTGTGCGAGAAAAATAGTAATGCAAATTTTCCTTCCTTTTGCTGTTTAACAGTCTGGCATTTTCTTAACACCTGATGGACTCCTGCTTTCAGTTTCTGTATCCCATTCCTCTGTATTAAAAATATTATAGAACTGGGGATCTGAAGGCAAGGAGCCAGGGTCTAGGATTGTCAAAACAACTTACAGTACCTATATAAATCTCTTTGACCAAGAAAGCTGCACTCAGGAGGCATCTGGCCTTGTGACAGACCCAATTTGGAACATACCATTCAGAGTTCCACAATCTATGAGGTATAGTGTATGATGCCGCACACAGAAAATCATTAGAAACCCCAAAATCAGCTATATAGTAAGCATTCCTTTTAAAATCCACATATTATTAGAATTTATGCTGCTGGCAGTTAGCTGATGACTCTCATGTTATATTTTGGATAAAAGACATGCAGTTTTCTCATGCTATAATGATTTTTTTCTTTTATTTTCTGCTGTTAATTTTTTATTTTTTTGCACCAGAATGTATCTGAGTCCATTTTGGGCACTCATCTATTACTTTTAGAATGCAACAAAATCTCTAATCATTTCTCATACAGTCTTTTTAGAGCAGACTGATTGGCACCAACCTAGTTAGAATAAAATGCTGTTGTTGATGTAAAATTGCAGAAGTGTCATTTATTGCACAATCTATTTTGTCCTTACATAGACACTTATTCCTTTAAAAAAAAACATGTTTTAGGGAACTCCATCAGCATTTAACATTTTTAAGTGACTCTTTTTCTCTTCCTTCTTAAAATATTAATTAAAGGTCATTAAGAATAAGAGAGAGAAAATGCTAAAATGCTAAGAATTTTCTTAATGTGAAGACTATAACTTTTCATTGCACTGAGAGTGAAATCTGGCCTGGATGGGTATATCTGGCCTCAGGAGAATAACCCAAGTGAGGAGTATTCTCTACTGATGGAGAACCAGAGTAGAGATTCCTGTGTAACCCACTACCTCTGCTGCAGGAGTAAGGAGTACATCCTGTCTATTGCTGTAATTCCAGACCATAATTTAAACTATTTATGGCCATTATGAGAGCACTCGAGCATTTATGTAGACTACGTAATTTATGTGTAATATCTAGCCCCATACAAAGCACTGCAAGGTTTGCGGAAAGGCAGAAGAACTTTATGCCACTTTTGCACACACCTTGGGTGCCCACCTTTTCAAAATGCCCCGATGCCACGCCTCTGGCCAGGCTAGAATCCGGAACTGGGAAGTGGTAAGAGCCTCCCAGGGAGCCCGGGCTGCTGTTAGGCCGGGGGGTCGGGAGGCCCAAGAGGAGCCCCTGGCTTGTGTCCCCACCCCTAGTGCCTCCTGCCCAGGACAGGTGAAGAATCTGGGACTCTGGGGTTCTCCACGGTGTCTCAGGCTCCCTGGACAACTCTTACTGCTGCCTGGTTTTGGCTTCTGACCTGGACAGGGACAGGGTCTGAGCGGGAAGAGGAGGAGCAGGGGGTGGGCCTTGTGGTGAGGGGGTTGCTAAGGCCCTCCTCAGCTCCTCAATCAGGAAGAAGTTGGCACCACTCCTGATCCTTGGATAGGCTCAGAGCGGCCCCGCTGGAAATCCAGGAGTCATTCAGCCCAGTACCGGGATTGAAATGTACATTTCAGGACTGTCCCACTGAATTAGGGATGGGTAGTCACTATACATACACTCCAATTTAAGTTTCGCGCTTTTCAGCATACTAGCTGAAGCTCTGCCCCTATGAATATTTCAGAGAGCTGAACCAAATTGACTCATCAATATCCCCTAAATACCTTACTTAACATTGTATCTTTAGTGAATATAGCAATATAGAGAGAGATATCATTGTCTACACTTTTTCTTATAGGATTATATTGAACAGTCAAAAACTCAGTTTGGTTCTGTCACTTTAATTTCAATCAGAAAGCAGAATCTTTCTGCACAAAAAGTCTGATTTCCCCCCCCCTCCCAATTTGTAACCTGCTTTTTGGTAAAGTCACTTCTGAAGCATGATATTTTAAACAACATTATTTCAGGGGAGGACAAAACAATTTGGTGCCATCCAAAATGCACTTTAAAAGCCAGACTTTGCAATGCTATAATGTACAGGGATACCAGCACTACCACCAATAGTTTCCTTTTCATGCTGTTACTGATTACACAGTTATCAGCATGAAAAGTCAACAGGAAGGAGACAATGGAAATGGAGCTATCTTACAAGATTGGTATTTTAAATATCATCTGCTTTTCCTTTATGCTGCTTTTCTTGGTGAGAGTTGTGGCAGCAGCACGGAAACTAGGGAGGACCACACCTCCCTTTCTTCTCCAACAGGTTCCAGCTCTTCCTGGGGGATTCCCAGGCATTCCAGCTCAGCCAGGAAATATGACCTTCCAACATGTCCTAGGTCGGCCTCGGGGCCTCCTCCCAGTGGGACGTGCCCAGAAGAGTTGCAAAGGAAGCCTTCCAGGTGGCATCCTCATTAGGTGCCCAAACCACCTTAGCTGACTTCTCTCAAGCCGAAGGAATAACGGCTCTACTCTGAGACTCTCCCACATAGCTGATTCCCTCACCCTATAAGGTATTTTAGATATTAGAAAGCATAATGGTATCTTGAATGCTGTTATGTGGTTACTATTGCATATGGTGACTTTCAGTAGTGTGCATTACTGCTAGCTGTTTTCCACTGCTATTCTGCAAACTTTGTCTTCTTGTCTGTGTATGGTCTCAACTCCGACAAAAGAAGTATCACATGTTGTAACGGGCCACACCTGACGGCTATAGAAGGGTGCTGGAAGGCATATTTAACAGCCCCAGGCTTAACAAATCCTTGTTCCCTGGGTAATTCAGCCAGGGTTACTCCAGGTCAATTAGGTCACCTGAAGCCAATTAAGGAGCTTACCACAGCAGTTAAAAGCCTCTGTTTCAGGCAGAAAAGGGTAGCTGAAAGGGAGATGGGTGAAGGAGCTGAGCTGTGCCGCCACCACCACCGAGCTTGGAGCTAATACTGTTCCTGCCACAACACCAAGGTACAGGAGTTAGGGAGAAGTCCATCCAGGGAGGGCTGAAGGACGTAGGCCCAAAGGCCTGACGGAAGACCCAGCTGCTCAGACAACTGGACAGAGAGACTCAAATTGAGAAAGGGGGAAAATGCCTCCTCCCCGATTCCAGGAAGTGGACCACAAGCAGGGGGGCCATGGACAAGCGACCCAGGGAAGATAGTAATTCTCATGAACTAAGCAGTATGAGGCTACTCCTTGCTTGGTCACTGGGTTGGGGCCTGGGGTAGAGGGTGGGACCTGCTCCCACCCAGCCACACCACCAGTGTAGGCGAAGAGAGTTCAAGGCCCACGGGGCTGAAAAGGCCCTCCCTTGCCACAATATCTAGTAGTGTCGTCAAGGGTAATTTTGGCTGAACTGAGTTTACCCACCTTTCTCTTGGGGAATATGGAGTTTAGTTTGTTAGATTACTCACATTTTTTACTACTTAACTGTGTAATTCCTAAATTTGTGGGCTTCCTCTCAAAAACGGTTTGGTCCATTTCCATTGTGGAAAATAATACAATAAATTAATAACAAATCCTCTTAAAACACAAATAACTGCTTTATGTATGGAAAAAGGCAACACCCATATCAAATGTGTAATACTTGCTAAATGATCAGAGAAATCACTTCTGAACTTAGGTCTGAGTCTATAAATAATAATGAACACATTCACCATGGCGTTCCTGTGTGGGGTTTTTTGTTTGTTTGTTTTTATTAATTGACTGACTCTTATTTTCAGTGGATTTCATTCAGACTGATGTCAATGATTACTGAAGAACAACCATGCAGGATTCCATAATGTATCTTTTTGCTAGTCAGTTACTGTGACATTACCTGTGGTCCTTGGCCATGACACCATGACTAGGGCTTCTAGGTGCTATAGTCATAAAAAGCATAATAGCAATAACTAAATAGTAAACACATAGAACCCTATGTGCAAAATTTTGGCACATGCATATCTTTAAAAATGTGGATATTATCACTGAAAACAAATTCTATTCAAGTTAAACACATGCCCTAAATGTGTGTGGGATCAAGGCCATCACCTCCACATTAACTGGAGGGGAGGGGGGTAAATAATATGAGACAAATATATTTGAACAATTTGTACAAATAACTTCTGGAAAATTACTTATTAAAAATTGTATGCTCAGACTTGAAAATCCCAAGGTGTATTCTCATATTGATACACAGGGAAATATCTACATAAGGATCAACCTATTAATATTATCTTCAAGCATCTGAATAAATATTGCTGCTGTATCAGCTTTTAAAACTCTGGTCATAAGAGAGAATTTCCTTTCCTTTCCTTAATAAGAGGATGCAAAAGTATTATGTAACTACAGTTTTCAGATTTTGCTGGAAAGAAAGAGGCTGCGTAAATCAATTCTGCTTCCATTGGCTCCACACCACAGGTAAAAACATCTAATTATCGCGCCCAATTTCATCCTTTTTTACTGAGAAAGGGAAAAGAATTTTTAAAAAATTAACTTGATTTGGTTGTTCTGAAATTCCTCAGGATACATTTCTCCCTTCACTGTTGTAATGCATCTGTATTACAGCTCAGCTGCTTCTTCAGCTAATAGAAAAATGTTATATATGATGTAGGAATCAAGGGAAGTTAAATATACAGTGAGATCAGCAAAGAAAGGCACGGTATTCTACCTTCTAATAAGTCTTGACAGTCTCCATTAGTTATGTGGAAGTGTATTCATCCTGAGCAGAATATTTTACTTTGTACTTTTAGTAATATTTTAAAGTGAATAAATTGTGGCATGCTGGGTAGAGTGCCAAGCATTCTTATTGTAATGTATCAAATTACTGGAATGTAGATCAAACATTTCTAGATATTCCTAACTAAGTACTATAGTTCCCTTTTAAAAGTCAGCATTACTAATTTTTGTTGTTTATTCGTATTTGTTAAGCAGCATCCAATTACCTCAGAGTGGCATCTCAAATACTACAGTTTCCTCCTATACTTAGACTAGGAAAAAAAATGTGTGCTAAATGTTGGCAAATGGTGACTTTTACTAGTAACCTCTGTGTATGTTGTTACATTGTTAGTGTGGGAAAAGAAATGTGAAAAGCAGAGTGAATGTGGGAGAGGCGCATACGGCTTTATAGGATATGAAATGAAATGTCTATTTTCAACTTGGGATAGTAAAACCAAAATGGAATTTTCTTTCATCCATGCAGATGGGATATATATACATTTTTATCCACTTCACAAAAGACACTAACAAGTAACTCAGACCTGTATACCTATAACTAGCACAGTAAATCTTAAATGAATTTCCTTATAATTTCCTCCATTAAAACATCAGCAAATTGCTTTAAAAAAATTAAAATTTTTGTGGATAATCAACACGCAAACTATTAAATATTGTAGTCTGTATTTTTAGTAACTCGAGCTCAAGATTTACAATACTCATAGTTCCTCAAAACTTTCCCTTCCATCTATGCCCTTATCACTGTTCTCACTGATATCCAGCCTCCCTCACCCCCAAAATATAAATAAATAAAAGATTAAGGCAACTCCTCCCACCACCTTTTCCTCCAGTAAAAACAGGTATAAGCAAATTTTCAAGTGAACTTTTACACTGAAGTCAGATGTGAGTGAGTCTTTTTATTCTTGAAGAAACTGGAAAGACTTTCTATAGGATTAGCTTATTCCAAAACAAGTTAAACACTGATTTAAGCATTGTTTTTCTAAGGTGTTTAATTCTTTTCATCTCATTTACTTTTGGGCTCCTATTCATTATTGATTATACAGTTGATATGCTTCACTTTTGCTGGGAGTGGGTTTTTAATAGATTATACATGATCAGGAGACATTTAAGTTCTTTACCATAATTGAAAATTCCTTACCTAGTTGGATGTGGTAGCAGAGAAGATAGGTAATCTTAGCTGATACCTATGTTATCTGATCTATCTTGTATCCGGCTGTAGTTTTTAATTTTATCAAGTCAGGATTAAATTTAGAAAGGGAAAATGTAATGCAATTGAATTACTGCAGGAGCTAAGGAAGTAAACTTGTGTGGTTTCATTTTAATATTTCTGCGCACTTTGTCATTTGAGCCCTGACTTCTAACTAATGCACAGGAATATTTCTCTGATAAATAAAGAAGTCAGTCCATATTAAAATACAACTACCTAGGTTCAGCACATGCAGTTCTTTAACCCCACCACTCTTTCCCCAAGGCTCATCGATATAATGACGTTCACTGTCACAAAGGCAGAAATGTCATTTTCTGGTCCCCATAACAGCTCTCTGGCCACTGGCATGTCTGAATGCCCGGAGGCATTCTGTTGTTGTACTAGTGTCCTCTGATGACCTTGATTACATCCTATTTACTGCAGATCAAAATTGAAAATGACTTGTGGTCTCATCAGAGCTTCGAACTGATGCTTGTCCAAATTGCAGACCCACCAGTATGCAACTGGGCATAGTTACTAATCTTTTGTTAAGAAGACTTACTTTGGTAAGATTTTAAGAGGTTTGTGTGATCTGTCCATGCCCAGGGTAGCCACCTGAAAACGCCAAGCTCAGGGCAGGCTGTAAAAGGAGAGCAGATTCTCCCAGCACTGGTGGGTAACACTGAGTCAGACTTCCCAACCAGCCACAAACAGCGCTTCTGATTCCCCACACTGGTTATCAAGAAGCCAGTAAACAAATGCACACAGCCCCCTTTACTGCATTTCAGTTTCCGGCTCCCAATCAGTCACTAGATCCAGTAAAGTGGCCAGTTATTTAAACTTTATGCTCTTTACCAACAAGGTTTCCCCTGACCCCACAGGGCCAGCCACAGAACCAGATCAACATAAGTTTGGATCCTACCCAAAATACCACGCTGCCAGCCAATCCTTTAGTAACTAAAACTAAAGATTTATTATAAAAAGAAAGGACCAAACAATAAGAAAAATGTTAAAGGATTAAAGCAATCAGATACATACAAATGATTTAAAAGTCCATATACATATACTGTGGAGTTTGCTGGCTTGTATAGTCCCTCTGGTATCTATCCAATACCTGGATGGGTTTCAGTCTTTTGTTTCACAGCTTCAGTTGTAGATGAGTTGGTCCAGAGATTGATAGGTGGCTGAAATCTGAACAGGACTGAAGACAAAATGGATCCCATACCTCAGCCTTTTATGTCCACTGGCCCTGGCCAGGCTGCTTTTAGAATTTCACAAGAACCAAAATGGAGTCCAGAGTCACATGAGCAAGTCCTGGTGACTCATCAGGTATATCCCTGGCTTCTCCCCCTGGGTCCCTTGCACCTGTGAATATCTTAATAGGCCAGTAAGCAGGCTATTGTTATAGCCATCCTGTCTGAGGAGGGACCTAGAAACAGCCCAATTTGAAATACAGATATATCAACAGTATCCATAACTTCCATCACACACACAACACATGGGCATAAACATCATCATCTTACTCAGCACATTATAGCCTTTCTAATAGTACCTGACATGGCATGTCTCACATGAATTATTATGATTATGACATACTGAAGTTAAACGATATACTAAATGTCCCTCCCACCCCCCAATTCAGCCAGCATGACACTCCCAATGCGAGACTGGTGTAGAAGGGAGTAATTAGAGCTCCTGAATACACCTCAAGGGCTCCCCTTATCCAGCCAGTGTGACAGTTGGTATAAATTCATGACCACTAACAATAGTAACTGCACAAGGAGAAGGGAGATGTGTGATCCAGTATCCTGTTTCAGGGTGTACGATGTTTGCTTTCAATTGCCAGGAGGGAACTTCCCCCATTTCTAAAATTTCACAGCTGCCCCGGGCCGTTACAGTAGGATTGAGAAAGAAGGTTCACTTTCCTCTGAAGCCTCAAGTACTAACCATTAACAAAAACAGGAGGCTGCATTAGATGGAACTATAGTTCCAATCAGGTTTGACAAATCTTGTGTCATCTTAAACACACATTTGTAGTTTTGGGGGATAATTTTTTTTTATTGCATGCTATTGTGTGTGTATGTGTTAGTGAGTGGGAGGGTTGGCCTTCATTCAGACTTCTATTGATACACTCTGGTCATAAATCTGATCTCACACCAATGTAAATGTGTTTCCCATGATTTCAGTGAAGTTACTCTTGAAGAGATTGTGTAGTTGATAGAGTACTGGGCTGAAACTCTGGGAGCTGGTTTCTATTCCTGGCTCTGCCACTCGTCTTTTGGGTGACCTTGTGCAAGTCACAGCACCTCAGTTGCCTCTTCTGTAAAATAGGAATAATGGTAGTGTCCTCTTTTGTAAAATACTTTGAGACCTAGAGCTTTGATCTAGCAGAGGAGAATAACCTATAAAATTCTGTTAGAAGAAGAAGATAAACTATCATTTTGAGGGTATGTTCTCACTGAGTTAGAGAGTGAGAATTCAGTGGAACTTAAGTACATGCACAAGTGCTTTCCCGAATTGGGGCCTTTACGTTTGATTAAGCCGTTATTTTTGAAGACATATTTAAGTAAAAGATTTCATATATGTATGCATTGTTTTAGCCTTTGAAATTCAAAATATGGCAAGTTGTGAGGAAGATCATTCAGATGCACTTTTCCGTACAGAGCAGCATTCTGATTGTGTCTCGTTTGATACCTTGTCTGAGAAAGCATTGCTTCCACTACGTAAGTACTTCCCATCAATAGGGTGACTCCCTGCTATTTCCTACATCATCAGAGAAGGACATTTATTATTTAAAAATTTTCAATAGAAAATGATGCACTTCTTTCTAGATTATTTTCTCTGTAGAAAGGATACACAGTTTATTTTATATTGACTGTGTTACTCACTTAGGATGAAATTCATCTGCACCTTTTAAGTCCTGCATGAATACTGTTTAGACTTTTGCCTATTGTGGTCTGCATAGGGATGCTCTCACAAATCCAGTGGGCTAAGACTATGCATAACCGGCATGGAAGAATTGAAATAATTATTCCAGCTCTGAAACTTCCAGGAGTCAGTCTTGCTCATGGTACAATTTAGATCAGCCCTTTCCCTGTGGGTGCTCTATGTTATTTCCCTTCTCAGTGGCCCCACTAAGTCTGTTTCATAGCAGGGTATGCTGGAATCCAGCATGTATTGGGCAGGCCTCCTACCCAGTCATTCTCTCTACAGTGGAGCCAGGAATAAGTGTTTCAGCTCTAAGAAAGCCATGTAATTTTCCATAGACCAAGCCTTAGTGTTGTTCAAAACTGAGACATAAATAAGGGCTATTAACGTATCTCTCCTGTAAATACTTCTGTTTTTATATTTGAAAAGAAATATTGCTTCAGCTAATAGTGTCACAGAATGTTACCAGCTTTTGTAAAGTAATTTCAGCATTCCAGATTATGCCTCAGCCCACTGGAAAAACCCATAAACAATGGCACTTTAACATCAAAAGCTGGGGGTAAGCGAGGTGAGCATGGGAAGGAGAGACCTCAGAGGGAAATGGTCCAGTCAGAAGAGTGCTTGATCTAGTAGGCATCCCCCTGGACAACCAGAGGGCAAATTTACCTTTCTTAGTGATCCTGGTAGCTGCCAGTCTGACTGAGAAAATTGGCATTATGTTTTATTATTCAAATCACCGATGCTTATCAAATGTAAAATATGTTTCCTGAATTATGTTTATTATTTAATCCATAGCGCATGATTCTTTTTTAAAGTTTCTCTTAGGGGGGTCAAAATTGCTTAATATCAGGAAATATAGTGTAATATTATATATTCTAAGCTCCTTCTCTAGTCTCTAGTTATGCAAAATTCCCATTATTTTCAGTGGGAATCTTGCCTGAGTAGGTGTTACAGGATTGAGCCCTCTATGTCTAATTCTTTTCAGGTCCACAAAAGGTCACTGAAATTCAAGGAAAACTGAAATATTTTATGATTGCCCTCAGTGTTCTCTATCTCCTTGTGCTCGTCGTTGTCATTGTAATCATTGGGCTGACAGGTAAACATTTTCAATTACTATACCAAAGGAAACAAAGAAGAATGGGTAATCTGAAACAATAGATTTAGTAAAGCATGATTATATCTGGAATTATGTTTACATCAGTGAAGAGCTAAAGTAGGATTTAGGATTTGAGTGCACAATCTACACTAAGGTCAAATTTAATGCAGTGATGCTTAGTGCGCTTGTATTATCTGAGCCCAGCACTGTGTCCATATATTTGTCACTACTCCAGAAAAACAATGCTGCTTTCTTTGTGCACTAGGCTAGATACACTGGCTCATGTTTGCTTTTCTGTGCCTCCCTTGAGAACCTACCTTCATTTCCCTTGGGAGCACCATATAGTAATTCTTTTTGATGAACAATCCAAAATTAATTTAATCTAGAAACAAGATGCAAGATTTTAGCAGCAAAGTTAATTAACCATTGACACATCTTACGTAAGGAAGCTGTAAATTCATCATCATTTGGAGACTTGAAATGGAATCTGGATGTCTTTCTTAAAGACACAAATTCCACCACAAATTATTGGGCTTGACAGTTTTCATGTATGTAGCTAAATAAATAAATAAATTTCTCTTCACTGCAGAAATTACTGGACAAGATTCTATGCTTTGTGCTATGCAGCAAGTCTGACTAGATGCTCAATTTGTCCCTTCAGGCTTTGAAAAGTACTAATCTCCGCCTGACAGAAAACTGTCAGTTATGAGCCCTCTGATGGTTCATGAACATTGTTGTAAAGTACAATATTAATGTCCTGCTGTTGCATAGAATTCCATGTTTATGGGTGGTCACTTATGCCAACACAGACCCATTGACTTCCATGGAGGCTCCACATGATTGAAGGATCCACCCACATAGAGCTCCTTACTGGGCTGGGGCATTATTTCTGTCAGTAAAGAAACACTCCCCCATGTAAGTTTAAAGGCAGTTAAATTATTTCCTTGATCGAGCTGGCTTATGTTAAAATAATGTTTTTTTTTCTCAGTAACATACTTCCCAAATTTTATACTGATATTTTACTCTCTCCTTCAGAAAGATTCTTTATTGCTGAATAAACATATCCCTTGTATATGTTTCAAGCAACTGGCTTTTTGTACTGCTTATAAAACTAAACAACATCTTCCTGAACACATTCCATTAATTTGTAAACAACTGAACTCCTTTGTGTAATAATAGGGCGCTTGATTCGAAGACCATTGACATTAATAGAAAGAATCCATTGACTCTGGATCATGCCCTGAAAAAAACAGTCACAATAAATGTATCATTTTAAGAATTACAAATAAAGATACTGTAAGATTAACAGTGTATGGTTGGACAGACCTGTGAAAAGCACAATAAAATATGAATGGAAAGTCAAAATTGTGATTATTGAAAAGATGGCATTTATTGACTTTTGCAGCAAGAAAGATGGGCATATTCTTTAATCAATACTGACAGATTAAGTAAGGTTGCATACTGTACATCTTAATTAAACCCTGAGTACAGAGAAGCATTCAAATGTGCTTTGCTCAAAAAAAAAAATCCTCTTTTATGATACCCATTTTTTTTATGCCACACCTTAAAATATTTTTACCATTATGACTAATATAATTATCTCTTTACCAATTGAAATGGGACTTTCTGAGAACTGACAAGAACAGAAAAATTATCTAGAGTCCAGATCTGCATTGTATTTTGTTCCTCATATATAGCATAGTCCAACCCAGAGACAGCGGGAAAGCTCATATGAAAGTACTTTGTTCTCCCTTTCCCATGTGAAATCCAGAGAAGTGTATTGGCAGATCACCCACAGATAGACTGGCTTATATCAGGAGTGATGATGTTCCTTTGGAGAGTGTGTCCAACAGGTAAGCATGAAAGCTGGAGGAACCAAGAACAACCTACTATGAGACACTAAATGGTTTAGTGGGTACAGAGGTAAATGTCAACCTGACTCTAAACAAAATGATTTTTCCAGTGCAATATTTTTCCAAAAAATCAATCTTTTCCCACAGGAAATTTGGACAAAATCTACTATTTTCCAGTGGGAAAATAATTACTTCAAAATTTTTCAACCAGCCCTAATTGTCATGATGAAACATGATTCAGTAGCACCAAGAGATGGCTGAAAAATCATTTTTAAAAATCCAAACAATTCGGGGACCAGAAGGGAGAAATGGTGTGTTGAATTTTCTCCAGGAAACTTGTTAAAAAAATCAAAATTTGAAAAATGTCAAACAGCTGCAGCCATGTAGTGATGCAATCTTACAAGGAAACTTGCAAAATCAGGTCAGGAGGCTGCAATATGTTTACTTTGAGGCCCTCTGCAACTCCATTTTATGCCATACCTCCTCTCTCGTTTTTCTTCCCCCTCCCCCACTTCTCCCATCACCCTGGATCCTCACAGAGATACAGCAATAGTGGCTTCAGTCCATTTACTCAATAGTCCTCTGAAGCCTTGAATGTATCATGGGGAGAGCTTCAGTCTTCCTGCCTGAGACCTTGCAGAGTGAGAAGAGCTCCCTGATCAGGCTTCTGCTCTGTGTCACGTTTGGGATTATAAATGTTGCTGTAGGATTACAGGCTGAATATCTTCATTCTGCAACAGGCCCACCCCTCATAGCCTGAAGAGTGAAAGAGGAAGAATCAAACCCAATTTACTGGATGGCAGCACAGAGCACTAACCACTTACCCAGGGCACTTTTCTCATATTGTTTGGAAATTTACAATATGTGTTTCAATACAGATTTGAGAGAAATCTCTTTAACAACTGCTACAACCTGCCATAACAGTTTTCATACATATGTTTACAGTCAAGCTTCTTTCTCAGCTGGGCTAATGTGCCTGGGGAGAGAGTCACAAGAGTGGAACTGAAAACATATATTTCACAAAAAATATTTTAATAACCCTACAGCCATTTAGTCAGTTGGTGTAAGCACTATTTACTTTATATACAAGTAGGCCATTATTTCCTGATTCACATCCGATCACACAGACTCATTAGGCTAGATTAACCTGTGATGTAACTCCACTGGGGTCAGTGAAGTTACACCAGGTATACATTTAGCTGAACCTGTTTACAGTGCTTGGATGGAGTGCCTCGAATGTACCACTGAGAATCAGGAATTTCTTTGCAGTCCTATTCAATGAAATCCAAAACAACGTTTTCAGTAAAAAAAAAGATTTTAAAACACAAAGGGAATGGAAGCAAACAAGCTGCTTTTAATGTTGACATTGATTGATCAGAAAATGTTTCATTTCATGTAAACTACAAACACTGAGTATTAAGGCCAACAAATTTCTAAAAATGGGTGAATTTATTTTCTGTTCACATTAGCAACCATTTCACCAACAATAGAGAACCCACTGTGTCTGCCTTGTATGAATAATAAGCATTGTCAGTCTATCTGCATGTACAATTAAGTTGTGGAACTTGTCCTCAAAGAAATAGATGCTGAAAATCAGCTTGCCCCTGTATATCTCTTCAGAATTATTCTGACAATTAAAGAGATGACAGACAAGACATGGAAGATTTAACTCTGCCCCATCATGCATCACATAAGGCACTCAACCCGTGTGGCTATTAATTTACTTACCCACAAGTTTACCAGTGGGGGTGAAAAAATAAAGCAGATCTTAGAAGTGCATGGTAGTAAGCAGCTGTGCACATCTCACAAACCATCATCACAATAGACATTAATTGGCTCCCCAGTTGGCAGTCCTAGCCAGAGACTAAATGGACTTAAAGAATAAAGTAGTCTTTCATTGACAGAAGTGGTCTCTCTAGAGCATCATAGAGAAAACTGGTGTGCAGTACAGGTACATTTGTATGCTTCTGCCCAGGCTTATAGGTTCTTTGAATAAATAAGACTTCATATCCCTGGCTGTTAATCCAGCATCTTTCAAAAGCACTAAATTCACCAAATAAAGAGTCATTATCAGTGTCTGCTTCAAAACATATGTCAGATTTGAAAAGCAAAATCTGTGTTCAGTAGAAAAGAGCGCCTTTTCAAGACTCAAGCACAAGATCTATGTGTTAATTACTTCTATTCTTGTTATTTTTCAAGCACCCACTATGTGCTAACCACTTCACAGAAACAAGTAGAGACCTGGAGGAAATCCTGGTCCCATTTAAATCAGTGGAAGTTTTGTCATATTTTTATCCATGGCCTCTACTCCCAAGGCTTCAGGGCAAAATTTTAAAACTTGGGTACTTAATGTTAGCCACCTAAATAAAAGCAACCTGATTTTCCAGTAAGCAGTTCTAATAATTTCATAGATTTTAAGGCCAGAAGGGATCATTAGATCATCAAGTCCCATCCCTTGTATTCATAAGCCATAGAATTTCATCCAGTTAGCCTTGTATTAAATCCAGTAACTTCAGCCTGACTAAAGCATATCTTCCAGAAAAGCATCCAGTCTTGGTTTCTCCATCTTTTGATGTCTTCAAATCACTACTTCCCTTAGTAGTTTCTTCTGGTGATTAACATCCTCACTGTTAAAAATTTGTCTTTGTGAATTTGAACATCCCAGGTGAGTGTCCTAACACCAGACTGTAAAGTATTTCTCTCTCTCAGTCCCTCCTGTTGTAGCTGTTCCACTTTGTATAATGAGTGAATATTAATTGGATCAGAGAGAGAGACTGACTCACTAGCCTTGTGGTAAGGGCAAAACAGAGACTTGAGTCTGGGTCTCCCGCTTCCCATCTGACTGCCTTAACCATCACTTTGAGCTATTCTGGGGTGTGTCGTCCTTTTTAAAAAAACTTCAAATATTTTCAAAAGGTCTTGGTTTTGTTCCACTGCACAATGTACACAAAATTTAAAACCTCAAAATTCCTCCTGACCCTTACTCACTTGCAGTTCCTATTCACTGGGAAGAGAGAGCTGTCGGACCCTCTGAAAATCAGGCCACTTTATTTAGGATCCTAGGCGCACAAATTGGAAAATATCAGCCTTACAGCCTAAAACCTTAATCCTCCAAGGAGTTCCATGTTGGCAGAACCCTGCACCCACATGAGCCTGCACACATTGATTTCAATAGGGCTTTGTACGAGTACAGATGTCCACCTATGTGTAGGTCCTTGCAAGATGGAGGCTTCAGAAAAATATTAAAAAATAAACGAGAGTCACTGATGAGCAAAAAAAGAGAGGGGGAAGAACAAGCATAACAATAAGGTCACACTCAGAAAGGAATGTATACATCTTGGTGGTTCTCTTGCATTAGAGTGTATTTTAATCTTTTTTTCATCTCACACGACATGGGAACCAGGTTATTTTAACACATAACATGAGGAATGCCAAGGCCCTGGAGAGCTTGTTTAAAAACAATTTATATAGTCTTGATATTTAATCTATTGATTTCATTATCTCAGTACCCTGTGTGATTAAATAAGTGAAAAACCTAGCAATAATAGTTTTATTTTCACTTGGAACTGTATTTAGCTCACATATCAGACATGGAAAAGCGCCTGAAGAATCTCACTAATCTAGTTAGTGAGAATAACATACAACAGCACGTCATTGGAGATTCTCTTGGCAAAACAAGAAAAGGAAAAGAAGAGCAGAGAGAAATCATCATAGCTCACACTGAAGCTTTAAATCAATTTGCCAAAGACATTTCAGAGCTGAAAACTAACCTTCACGAAAAGTCAGAGCATTTCCGAAATTTAAGCACAGCAACTGAACAAAAGCTCTGTGAGGTCGGCCTTCAGATTAACACCTCAGCCTTAGCAATGCAAGTCCTTCGGAGGTTGATAGAAGATATTCAGACCTCATTCAGCTTTCTGAACTTGACGCTAGCTGGTGTTCAATCTGCTGCAGAAGACAGGAACAAAGTATACACAGGAATGTTCCTTAAACAGCAAGAGGTAGGAAGCTACACTAATTTCATCACAAGATTTTAGGCATTGAAAGCATCCCCCATCAACTGGCAAAAGAAAAAGTTGCAGCTTTGGCTTGTAGATGGTCAGACTGTTATTCTTATGACTTATTCTTATGTTATGACTAACATGAGTTTGCAAAAAAAAATTAAAGAACAAACAGATTTCCAAAGGTATTTATTTATGCCCCTAAATATGCAGATAGGCTTTACAAATCTTGCTAGGCACCTAAGTCCCATTGAAACTAACATTTTATAACATATTATATATTTTTATATTACATAAATGTTATAAATGTTATGACTAACATTTTGTTCATTTACTTACATCCCAATGGGATTTAGGTGCCTAACAAGATTTGTAAAGCCTATCTGCATGTTTAGGGGCATAAATAAATACCTTTGAAAATCTGTCCCTGAGGAACTTAAATATCATTGAAAGTCAAGGGGCTTAGCCTTCTAAAAATGCACTTCTGAAAATGGGACTTAGGCTCCCAAGTAGATCTGTAAAAATAACAGTTTCATTTTGATTGAACCCAAAATGTATTTTTTTTACATTTTCAATCCATTTGTTCTTTAATTTTTTTTGCAAACTCAAAAGTTGAAAAAAATTCATTTTGGGGCAAAGAAGCCATTTTGTTTGATCTGAAATGAAGAATCTTGCTGCTTTTTCAAGCCTTTGAAAAGTTTTTAAAAATAAAAGTGAATGATATTTCATAATGAGAAGTCATTTCCAATGAAAAATCAAAACATTTTGTTTAAAAAAAATGTCAGAACAAGGCATCTTTTTTTTCAGAATTTTTGTTTTTTTTTTTCAATTGAGACAATTCAGTGAAATTAACTTGAATTCACTAAATGTTTCACTCAATCCAAATCTGCATTTTTCAGATGCAAAAATTATTGGCCAAAAAATTTCACCCAATTCTACTTCCAAGTTATGTAGGTATTTTGGAAAAAAATTACCAGAAGACTCTGACTAGTGACTACAGTCCTGTACACTAGTCAATATAACAAATGATCAAACATTGACCATTTATTTTAGACAAATATAATGTATCCTTCTTTCTGCAGCAAGTTTTCAAGCATAGCCATGTAGATACAGTAGCTGTTTTTAGCTAAGTGTTAAAAACCTAGGGTCAGATTCTAAATTACATCCTTTGTGTAGTCACTCACATCTGTGCAAAATGAGTGCACAATGCTGCAAAATTAGAATGGTTACCCATCACACCCACTTTCTACTTATGAGTCAAAGTCCTCAGCTGTGGCCAAGATACATTCAGTGCAACTGAACAGTGGATGGAGCTTTAAACCAGTTTTACATTCCTTCTATTCAGGGGCTTCCTAGGAGAATGAGCTGATCCGTAACATAATTTAAAGCAGCTGAGGATCATCAGGACATAGAGGATATGTCTACACTGCAATTAAAAATAAACAGCTGGCCCATGCTGGCTGGCCCATGCCAACTTACTTGTGCTCAGGCTAAGGGGCTGTTTAACTGTGGGATAGACATTCGGGCTTGGGCTTAGGACGAGGCTTTAGGACCCTGTGAGTGGGAGGGTCCCAGAGTTTGGGCTGCAGTCTGAGCCCTAATGTTTACACCTCAGTTAAACAGCCCCTTAGCCCAAATCAGCTGGCTTGGGCTGGCCACAGGTGATTAAATGCAGTGTAGACATCACTAGAGACTCTCTTTTCCCCAAAACGCCCTCTCCACAGAGGGCAGAGTAGGGATGGCACAGGCTGCTCTTCTATCAAAAAACCCCAAACAAAAACAACCTACTCCACATGAGTGAGGCTGGAAGAGTTGAGCCCTAGTTTTAGGTAGCATTTTGAGAGACAATAGACTTCAATGGTGGCAGGGTAATGCCAATGTTGAGCACTTTTGAAAATACCACCCAATTTGCATTGTATATCTTGGGCACCTCTGTGAAGTGTAAAGAATCTGACATAGTCTATTAATCATTTGGAATAATTTGATGATATTCTGGGGAAGAAAAACCTGATTTAGAATAAACTGAACGATACTGTATTTGCACAAGAAATCCTGAACTGCCAGAAAATATTATTTCAGTTCTAATGCATTTTAATACTTAGTATCAGTAAGCGGTACAAACTTATGAAGCCTTTCTCATGGGAATAGTCTTCACTCACTGGAGTAACTGCTTTGTTCCCAGGAGGATTCTTTTCTCACTTTTGTTTATTTACCATGTTTAGCCCAACCAACATTAAAAAGAAACATTTAAAGAGATTACTCAAATGACTAAGTCTGTTCATGTTTACAGGAATGGCCCATCAGTGTTAGAATAAAATATCTAATGGTGTTAATGTATTTTTATAGGACATCACAAACCTGTGGGGTTATTGGTTCAACACATCAGCAACTGTTGTTACCGTAAAAGAACAACAAAGCAATCTGGAACAGGAAATTAAAGGCGAAGTGAAACTTTTGGATAATATCACAAATGACCTCAGATTAAAAGATTGGGAGCACTCAGTAGCATTAAGGAATATTACGTTATTGCAAGGTAATTTCTAGTGGCTCTTGGAATGATAATATGTTAAAAATATTAAAAAGCTATCATAAATGGCAAGAAAGGACAGGGATAAGACAGATAAGGGAACCTAGCAGTGTAACTGTTGATCTTGTACGTGCTGTGCTGGTAAACAGAGGACATTTTTCTCCAGCAATATTGATTGCCATTGATCCCAATCCTGCAAACACTTATTCATGAATTTATTGTTATGCTCATTTGTGTTTTCAGGCTCAAGTAGGTAATAATTTTTAGTAAGATTAGAATATCTGTAGCAAAACAGAACAATGGTCCATCTATTCCAGTATCCTGACTCCAGCAGTAGCCTATGATGGATACTTCCTATTTGCCTAATGAGACAGTGCTACCTCACGGGGGGAAATTCATTCCTAACCCTAGCTGGTGAACCTGAATCTGGAGCATTGTTAAGCCTAAAGCTGTTTCATGAGATGCTATTGTTTATATCAATGTCTACTTATTTTGTGAATCTCACAGATTAGCCACTGTGTTACTCCATCTTTACGTGTGTAAATCCTTTAATTTCAATGGAGTTATACCCAGGAAAAGCTGGAACATCATTGTGCTGAGTCACGCTCATAGACTGCTGAAGGCCAGCTCCAGCACTGAAAACTTCATGCGCTCATTCCTAAAACTTGGCAGACACCCTTTGACTTCAGTGGAGATCCACCACAAGTGCCTCAATGCAGGATTGTGACCCCAGTCACTTTATTTCTGTCTCTATGCCAAGTGAAATAAATGTCCAGGACTGCCTGGATTCTTTTTTCTTGATTAAGCATTTTCCAGCAGGCATTGGTCTTGAAAAATTGAAAATTGTACAATAAAATTTGTCTCTAGTTTGTTTGTTCTTGAGAGACAATTAATGTGAAAAAGCTAGAAAAAAAATTATCAAGAAGTGAACAAAAGCATGATCAAACAGCAAGCAGAAAAAATAGACATTTTTTCCACACTATTTGCTCATAATGAGATTTTTTTTTCAAATTCTCATTGAAACCAAAGGAGAAATACTTTAAATGTTTGTTTACAAAAATCTAAATATCTATTTCATGTTTTAGCAACATGAACCAACCTATGCTGGAACACTATACAATGGTGTATCCACCTAGTGGTAATGTTTAGAATTGCAAATGTTTTGCATTGCCCTGGTTGGTTATGTCATGGGACTTAACAAGGTTCAGCAAAGATGCTGATACTCTTAGAGCAGTGGCTCTCAACCTTTCCAGACTACTGCACCCCTTTCAGGAGTCTCATTTGTTTTGTGTACCCCCAAGTTTCACCTCACTTGAAAACTGCTTGCTTACAAAATCAGACAAAAATACAAAAGTGTCAATTTGTGAAAATTTGCTCACTTTCTCATTTTTACCATATCATTATAAGACAAATCAACTGGAATATAAATATTCTACTTACATTTCAGCGTATAGTAAATAGAGCAGTATAAACAAGTCATTGTCTGTATGAAATTTTAGTTTGTTCTGACTTCACTAGTGCTTTTTATGTAGTCTGTTGTAAAACTAAGCAAAGAGCTAGATGAGTTGATGTACCCCCTGGAAGACTTCTGCATCCCCCAGGGTACATGTCAGAGAATTAAAGATATGAGACTGGTTCTTACAGGGACCAGCGTGAGAATGTGTGTTTGATATTGCACACTGCAGAGTAACTATAGCAAACTGCAAGGTTAATTTAGTCTTTAAATACAGAGAAAATAAACCTAAACAGATGTGAGGGTATATGTATATTATGGAGAAACACATATACATTTGCTCATGTAGCGAAGAGTTACACAAATATCTGTTTTACGCTGAAAACATATACAAAAGTAATTATCTTTCCCATTGATTGCTCTTTGACAACTGAGCAGTTCATATTTTTAGAAAGAAACCTGAGCGTTTATAGTGGAATAAAATGTGTTCAAAGATCGTATACTTGCTTTCCTCCATTATATTATATTCTCTGTATCGAATTCTTTAGGCATCCTTTTCATAAATATATTCTTATATGTTGCTTTGAGGATTGCTATGACAGTGCATTTTTTCATTCAATGGCAGAAAGCAGCTCTACTGTTTCATTTTCATCCTCCTTCCTCTCCCCTCTTGCTTTAATTCCTTTCCTCTGCATTCCACCAAAACACGACCTTCTGTGTTTCAGGCATTAAGGTTTAGAACCTCCAAGTCTGTGGTTCAGGGTCCTAAATGGAGCTAGACTTAGTTTTCTCTCACTGGCATGCAGTTTTCTATCACTTGCCTAACTACCAATGTTATGGTGGTTGAGACCCACTATGACAGATTGATCTTTTTCTGAATGCTGCTAATGAAAAATGATAAGTCTATATTTTCACATATGTAACGAATAGATGGTTTACAGTAACTGTGTATCTTGTCCAATTCTTTTAAAGGTCCTCCTGGACCCAAAGGAGAGAAAGGTGATAAAGGTATCAGAGGAGATCAAGGAGTAGCAGGAATTCACGGACTAAGAGGTATGTTGGCTGTCATATAATGAATAATACTGGGAACAGGGTGCACATAGTGTATACTCAATAAAGTCAAGTTTAGGATCTTGTGCAGAGCCAGAGCCAGAGCCAGATAAAAGGTTAATTGATCAAATCTAAACTGTACTGTACAGAAAAGATTTGGTTTAAATTCAGAAAACATGAGCCACTCTATATGAGTCTAGTAACTGTTTAATAATATCTGGAGCAACCAGACTGATAACTATGTATTTGTGGTACCAATGAAATATTGAATGTTGGACTTTGCTTATTTTTTTGTCTTAGATGAAGACAAATTGAATCAGGTCTTTTTAAAAACACAAAAACAAACAAAAATCATCAATAGGCTATTCTCTCTCTGTGTGTGTGTGTATGTTTAAAAGCAAACCCAAGAGATTCAAAGAAATACATTAAATAAATATCAGATAGACTCTAGTTGGATTCTGTTTCTCTAGTAGTATGGCATGCTGGAATAGATTTGTTTCAACTCACTGAATGTGAATTTAAATGCCAGTAGAATACAAATTCATTTTCACCTTTGCTGTTAGCCACTGTATGTAGTTTATTTGGAGCAAGTCTTGATTTTTACCATTTTTCCATATGCTTTATTTGCTAAAAGCTATTGCATAATTAATATACTTTAGAAATTAAGGAAGATAAAGGGAAAGATCATTTCCCGCTCAAAGAATAAGAAAGAGAAGACAGTGAATAAAATAACTGGCTCTTAATTCCTCATAAGGATCACAAGAACCCTAGTAGTGTTTCAAAGCATGTGATTTTTACCTGGGATATGGTGTCATGAAGCTAGAAAAAGGTAACTTATTACATGACTGAGGTAACAGTAATAATCTGCCATTGATCTATGATTTCCAGTGATGTTCATGGGAGGTCTACTAATAGGGTAAAGGATGGTTTATGATTAAATATGTTTACATGTCAGGGATGAAAACAGCAGGACACTGTAAACTCTTCCAGGATAGGACTGTCTCCTGCTCCATCTGTACAGTACCTAGCACATCGGGGCCCCATTTGTGGTTAGTCCTTAAGCACTACTGTAATAAACATAATTTATAATAGCACTGTTAAGATCGATACCGGTGTTTAGTCCACTAAGTTGTTGTCCATGGATGCTGACTGGTTAATCTATAACAGGGAGAAGTTGTTTTTTCTCTGGCATTTATGAAAATTGCCTTTATATAGGAAAGACAAAGAGGGAGGATCATTTGAGACAGATACATCATTAACAAGGCAAAAGCAGCCAAAGTCTGTGGATCTTCTATTAATAAGAAGTCAATCCATGATCCTGGATCTGTGAAAACATATGGGGCAGGTTATCAGAAAATGCAAATTGACATAATTCTATAAAACCTCAGTGTATCTATGTTGATTTATACTAGCTGCAAATGTTGACCTATGTCTTCTGTATATTGTATTATGAGATCACGGGTCAGATCCTTCACTGATGTTAACTGGCTTAGCTCCATTGACTTCAATGGAACTACATCCTAGATACTAATAGCTGAGAATTTGTGATGTGGGAAGGATGTAACTCTATATCTCTGAAAGACCTCCCAAGACCAAAACTATTTCCTTTGAAAAAGGTATAAAAGGAATTTAAAATCAGTTGATCTTGTATTGACCAGCCACCAGGAAGAAAATGCTAATCTTTTCTATCTACAAAAAACAGGAAATAAAGTTCAGTTAAACCACACACACCAAATGACTGACTAGAAATTTGTAATCTAACTTAGTTTATGAATAAAATCTCCTAGGAAAGGGGAAAGCTGGATCTCAGGAACCCATTCTAAACCCAGGCAATCAGGAGACACAGTAGTGCTAGAAGTTTTTGCAATGCTCAAGAACATAGTTTCAAACATAAGGCATCCTATACATTTTCCACATATAACAAAGGGGATAAAGCTGGTGGTTTGCACAAATAAAAAACACTAGGAAAAAAGGAAGTCATGGAGACTGACATGAACATAAATTAATGACCAGGAATGACTAAGTGCAGTCTAGAATTGTAGACAAGTCTGATATGGCTACTCTTCTGACTGGAATATACAGAGCAGTGAAATCCTTAAAGGAATTTTTCACACACCAGAGTGATGAACAGAAGTCAACATCTTTTGTTTAATGAATGTGACTGTTAAAATATTCTATTAGGGTTCATTTACACACACTTAAGAGACTTTATTATTGTTTAAAACAAATTGTAGAAGGAGGGAGAGGGGTTGAGAAAGCTTTTCTTAAAAGTTAGAATCAGAATATTAAAATGTAGGAAAATGACAGTGAATAATTTGGGGGAAGCCTTTCAGAGGATTTGAATCCCTTCAGCAGAGTTTCCTTACATACTGATATATAATTAATAAAATATAATTATCTGATCAGATATTGGATTGTGTACTTTTTCTACAGCACATCCATCTCTCTTAAGCTCCAGTGGTAAAAGTGTGCTACCTAGCCTCTGTCGATAAGTCCTGATCCAAAGTTCATTTACATCAATGGAAAGACTCATGGTAGATTGTTCTCACAATGTCATTCTAGCTCTGGTTAAATCTTAGCATAAAAATCAGCGGGCACTTTAAAAGGCTAAACCCCAATGAATCAGTTACAATTTCATCTAGTTTACACACCCGCATTCACATCAGAGGAAAAGCGCATTTATTGTGAACTCCTGTTTGTAATTTTAACATTCACAATTATTTATGAAGACCTGGCAGTGTGCTTGGTACCATATACGACTGTGCCCTGAAGACTGTCACTTCCTGTGATGTTCTGTTCAGGACACCCAGCGCTGCCTCATCAACAGTGAGCTTCACTGGAGATTAGACTGTGTATCAGGGTCCTGTCACACTAGTCTCTATATCACAAGCAAACTCCTCAAGAATCTGCCAGTCTATACAATTTCTTGCAGGAAACAATCAGTGAACCTCAGTCCCTGAGTTCCCCCAGAGACCCCTCTGCAGCATCCAGTTCCTCTCACTGTGACACTGTAAATTCTCTGCCTCCAGAGAGACAGTTTACACACCAACTTGTTGGTTGAGTTAGGACCCACACTTACTTCAGTATAATAGTACTGATGGTTTATATTAAAACGTAGAATAAGTTTATTAACAGAGAAAAGTGATTTCAGTGATACTCAGCAAGAGAAATGAAATATGGTTACAAGCAAAAGGAAATGAAATATGCTTTCTAGTGACTGAAAATTAATGTTAGCAAGTTACAGTTTTTGCCTCAGCAGATTTCTCACTTACATTAGGTTACCAGCAACTCCATCCCCTCTAGAAAGAGGAACCAACATTCACAGGCTGAGGGGGTGCTGTTTCTCGTGTCCTCCAAGTGATGGATAACTAAAACACCTTTTGGTTCCCCTTATAATACTAAGCCAGGAAGGCTTTCAGCATTGCAGATTCTGTCCCTCCCCCACCCCCCCAGTGTGATTGTTAAACTTCTCTGCTACTTGTTAGCTTGATGGCTTGTTTACCTCATATGTAAATGTACTTTCATTGTCCTATGCCTGTAATCAAGCTGGTCAGATGGGTACATTCACATTCCTTTGTCTAGGGCAGCTTGGGTATATGCACTGCCTCCAAAACACATTTAAAGAACATAACTCTTTGTACACAACCTGTACATACTGCCCACAATGCTTTTGGGGACCAGCATGTCACCAGTTTACATATGATACCTCACATGACACCTTTTAGATACATTTTGTGACATCTGTGTTGGCAGTAATGAGTGTGTCAGGCCTTCTGTGAGATACAGTATGATGGGCTCTCTGGCACTTGGCATTGAGGGGCTCTCAGAGTCAAACTTCCCAAAGATATTACCTGCTAATGTACATAAATGGAGCTAAGTGTCACTGCATCTACTTGCACCAGCAGTGAATTTGTCCTGTCATGTTCAGGATCACACTGATTCATTTCTCTGGTTTTGCTAGGCTTTACTGGATCTAAAGGGGATATTGGACCACGGGGTTTTCCTGGAAATACTGGACAAAAAGGATCAAAGGGAATTCAAGGTATAGTGACCATAGCAAGCAATTAGTAGAGATATAGACAAGACATTCAAGTTGAGGTGTTTATCCTGCCTGGTTTTTCTTAAATGATCTCAGAAGTTCAGCTGAACTCTTTGATAAGATCAGACCTGATCATTTATCTAAAAAATATATCTCCTCAGGACCAATGGATCATGGGCATACTCCAGCCCTGAGCCATCTGATGTATACCACTCTGGCAGCACAAAGTGGATGGAAGGCCAGGTTAAACAGCAATTTGGAGATTCCCTCAATAGAGAACCCTTGAATGTAGGACCCCAATGATGTGACCAGGGAAAGTAGTTGTGGCTTTATCTCCTATGTTATTCAGTCATCCCTAACTGCTAGAACATTCCTTGGAGTTTACTAGAGCTAGATGCAACTTAGGGCTTGTCTACACAGTGTGTTAGTCCTCACCAGTGATATGTAAATTCTAGTTCGCACAATCATGTAATGCATTAACCAGCCCATGAGGGCCCTCCTGGCATTCACTACACATTCCCTACCACACATCAAAGCAATCTTGTTTCAAACAGTACTATGTTAATGTGCACTAGGGAACTTTTAGAGTGCCAGAAGGGTCCACATAGGTCAGTTAGTGTGCTACACATTGCTGTGTACTAGAATTTATACCCCACTGGTGCAGACTAACACATCATGTAGACAAGCCCTTAGAGCATCTCTGAGACCATTCTAAGTTGTGCCAAGGACAGAACCAGCTCTCAGCTGGCCCTTCGTTAGCAGTGGCATATACCCATTATTTTCCTCACTTCACTCCTTTCCACACACACAGCTCAGATGTAGCTGAGGACTGAACCCTATCTTGTAGGTGCAACATTCTGGGTTATGGTATTACTTCAGACCTTGAACATATTTACATTTAATCTCCTTCTAAAATGCAAACTTGAAGGTGGACCTCCAAGGATCTGGCTTGATCCTTTCTGTTTTGAGTAGTTCAGATGCTTACCCAAAAGCTTCTGAAGTCTAATTTTTCCCTTTCCAACTTCAGCACCTTTTACACTTTAGTCCAGTCAAAACACTCTGCATTACTTCTCCCTTTCTTTAATGACGTGTTCTACTGACTCTTAATTCGACCACTTTTGACGCCTAATAGACAGCCCCTGATACCTTAGCTGCTTCTTAGGTGAAAAATGTATATGTTAAAGGAGCACACACTCTCCTTTAATTTACTCTTTCTTTAGACTTCATGCAGATTACGCCAACAAACTTTCTGACATGTCAAGAGACTGTGTAGCTAGAGCTAAAGGCGTCTAACAGTATACTGTAGTCTGAACGTCAAGAAGTCTGTGTGTCACCACCTTATTTAGCACCTCTAAATCTAGTCCCATATGTTTTTAAAATACTTCTGAGGAGGTTTATGAACATTTTTAACTCACTCCCAGCTTAAAGACAGCTTTTTAAAATGTGAAACTTGCCAGCTGTATCTGGACTGGTGCCTTTAGCTTGAGAAAAAAGGGTTTTTAGAGAGCCAGGAAATACAGCTTTAAAAAGTGACTGCATAGGTCATTTTGGAAAGAAAGTCCAAATATGGAATGAAGAAAGCAGAGAGATTCCTTTTACTAGCATTGAGTGAAAGAACAAAGCAAATCCACCATATTTCAGCAGTATTGTGAATATATTCTGCTGTTATACATTTTAGCTATAGTTTTGTTTCTGAGATACATTTTCCATTCTGCAACATGGCTTAAATGACTTATTTAAAGGCTGGGAAAGTGTCCCTTTTATCTAAAACATATAATTAACATTAATGTAATTAATGCCATTAACTCTGAAAAAAATTATTTAAGAAACTTTCCAGATTAGACAGTTTTTCCGTATTTTCCATTGAGCTGTTCACTGTTACTTAGTGCAAGAATATACATATCATGGCATTACACTTAATTATATTCATTATGTAAACAATAATGATAAATTAGGTATTGTTTCCTTTACACCAAAAATGTCACTTTATAAAAGAAATGACAAATTGAAAGGTGAAAAAAGGGACATTAGAGAAAAGGGGAAAAGGAATTAGAAAAAAGAGAACAAAGAGGGAGAAAGAAAAAAGAAGACACAAAGATTCAGAACATTTTTTTTTGCCTTTTGAATTATTCTTTAATTTTATTTTAATTTGTTTGGCAGGTTATGACTTTTTATTTTTACATAAAACTGTATGCACTAATACACCAAATACCAGTGCAAAACATTATCATATGGTCTTAGTTGAGATTGCTGCTCCATAAACATATACCAGAATGGAGCCAACAGGAAGGTTGCTGAGTGTTTAGCATTTTTGAAAATTAAGTCACTTATTTAGATGCCTAGAAAGGATTTTGGAGGGTAACTGTAGGTTTCACAGTAGCCTAGCTCCATTAGATGGTGCTGAATGTGAGCCAGGACCACAGCTGTGCCTTTATCCTGTCCTTCCCACTTTTGGAGGCTGGCCCAGGAAACACAAGGACTGGGATTGTGCATTTCCTGTATGCAGGTACAAGGGGAGGAGGGCTTCTTGCATTCTGTTACCAATCCCTTGCACTCCTGCTCAGAACCAGCCACAGTCTAGCTTTGTTTACTGAAAGAAGAATTTATAGTCATAGTTTAATGATGGCCTTTTGCCTTCAAATAAAGGAAAATAGATAGCAAGTGTGGTTTGGTGTATGCCATCTGATTGCATTCTTGGATCTCTGATGTACTTCAGCTAGTTTGGGGGTCATCTCATATTTTATATTTGAATTTAGTCTACACATAGAGCTTGGGGTGTGATTCCCCGGCACAGGTACACATATCTCATTTAGCTATTGCACAGGTATATAGCACAAGTATAATTTAGGGCTATCAATATATCTCAGTTAACTCAAGCAATGAATTCAACACAAATTAATTTGATTAAAAAACTAATCACAGTTTTGATCACACTGTTAGACAATAATAGAATACCAATTTAAATTTATTATAAATATGTTTGGATGTTTTCTACAGTATTTGTATGAGGTGGATTGAAAAATATTTTCTTTATCAAGAAAGGGCAATTTAGAAATGTAGGTTTTTTTGTTACATAACTGCACTCAAAAATAAATCAATGTAAAACTTTAGAGTCTACCAGTCCACTCAGTCTTGGTTCTTGTTCAGTCAATTGCTAAGACAAATAAGCTTGTTTACATTTAGAGGAGAGAATGCTGCCCACTTCTTATTTACGATGTGAGAACTGGTGTTTGCATGGCACTCTTTTAGCTGGCATTGCAAGGTATTTTCATGCCAGATATGCTAAACATTTGTATGCCTCTTCATGATTTGACTACCATTCCAGAGGACATGCTTCCATGCTGATGACAGGCTCTGCTTGATAACGATCCAAAGAAGTGTGGACTGATGCATATTCATTTTCATCATCTGAGTCAGATGCCATCAACAGAAGGTTGATCTTCTTTTTTGGTGGTTTGTGTTCTGTAGTTTCTGCTTCAGAATATTGTTCTTTTAAGACTTCTGACAACACATTCCACATCTCATCCATCTCAGATTTTGGAAGGCACTTCATATTCTTAAACCTTGAGTTGAGTGTTGTAACTATCTTTAGGTATTACAACTGGTAGCTTCTTTGCATTTTACCAAATCTGAAGTGAAAATGTTCTTATATTGAATGAATGCTGGATCATCATCTGAGGCTGCCATAATACAAAATACATGGCAGAATGCAGGTAAAATTGCAGAGTGGGAGACATACAATTCTCCCCCAAGGAGTTCAGTCACAAATGTAATTAACACATTATTTTTTTAACCAGCATCATCAGCATGGAAGCTTCTCTTGAATTACACTGGAGAGCAACATGAGGAAATTCCTGCTCCGAGATTTTTCCCAGACATGCACATCTTGTACTGCCAAGCTCTATCCCAGACGATTCAGGCTCATATAAAGCCTGTTGTTTTATTAACAGAAAATTATATGCACAAATTCTGTTATCTTAAATGGAGTTTCCCAAACCCTTTAATACAAGCACACTGGTTTAGATAAATCAGTAAAACAACTTTGTTAACTACAAAAGGATAGATTTTAAGTGATTGCCAGTTATAAGGCATAAAAGTTAGAAATGGTTACAAAAAATAAAAGTAAAACGTAACTAATGCCTAACTTAACAAGCAAAGTGAATTCAAAGCAAAGGTCTCTCTCACCATGTTTCAGCAGTCTTACTGTCTGAATTTCTTTCAGTCAGGATTCCTCTCCCAGTCCAGTGCTGCTTCCTTTTTTCTTCAGGTGTTTTGAATGTCTTGGGTAGACAGAAAAGGAGTGGTCATTTGGGGGTGTCTGCTTTCCCTCGTATAGTTCTTTCTCGTCTTTGAGAATCATCTACAGCTGAAGTTCAGGAGACAGAAAGTCTGTGTGGATGGGAAGCTCTAGCTGTTTCTTTGTCAAGATGTAAGTTTTCGCCTGCATCCTCTTTTCTGCCAAAGAATGGTCACTTAACCAGGTGATGGTCCATTTGATTTTGTTGACACCTGGCTGAGACACTGGCTAGTCTTTTGTCTCAGGGGAACTGGTTTGTGGTTCCCCAGACTTGGAACATGTTTTAATTATATCATACAGAGGAATCTTATAACTTTACATTCAATGTTGCCACACATATTTTACCTGGACAATAATGATCAGAAAATTATGAGTTTTCAAAAGATACCTCACAATTTATCATAGTCCTGTAAAAAGGATGAGCATAGGAGGTGCAGACATGCAGAATATAAGGGTCACAATAGTTCACAGTGCTGTAGATTTACACCAATGTAGCTTTATCTGGGTTGCAAATCAAAATTATCTCCACCAATGTGTCCTTGTTTTACACCCATATGTCATGCCTGGTTTTCACTGATATAGAAAAGCTTGAGTCTACAAACAGCCTGAAAAAATACCTCTATGAGGTGTGAACCATACACTCATCCTAATGAGGTGTTACTGCAGAAACTTACTGCCATGTCGAGATCCTCCGCCACCACGTAAGCAGAAGACTCTACTGGGAGAGGTGTGGGGGAGCCTTTGATGCCATCAACCCTTGTGGCTCTGCTGTGGTCGTGTTGTCTGGGTTCTCTCCCCCACAGTCTTTTGCATTGACAGTTAAGTCCTCCTCTGGGACTGACTGCAAACTGCCTAAAGAAAGGCAATGGTGGTCTGGAAGGAAGGAAGCTCCAATCTCTTCTAAAAGGAGTGGTGGTACCACCCTGATTGCTCTGCAGACAGCTTTTGCTGGTGGGAAAGGGCTATAGGGGCACGACCACACTGTGTGCTATGTGGGGGGTGCACTTAGGGCACCAGATTGCCTTCTCAAGCCGTGAGAACTGGTAAAAATGTCCTTTTCAGAAACCTTTCTTGCTTGCCTCCCCTCAGTGGATTTTTCATATTACTATTGTTACTAATACAAATCTTTTTATCTTCTCCACATACACAATCCATTTACTTTCTTAGGGCCAAAAGGGGAAAAAGGAGACAAAGGAGAAAGAAGCAGCTTGACTGCACTATGTAAGTAACAATTAAATTGTTTTTTGCTTAAAACAGCATTTATTTCCATGGTTTTTCTCTTTACTTCACTAGCGTAATTGTTCTTGTAAGAAAAAGGTACAGCTGGGCTTAATGTGAGCAGGCGATATGCAGGCTTCTACATGCAAAGCTTTTGCTGTGTCTTGACCTACGGTGACTCCATTTATCCAGTGCAGACTCTTTCTGGAACAAAAAAATGTCAAGAAGTGTGTCCAACTGTTTTGTGGCTTTAGTGATGTGGATATCCACTAGGGATGTACATTCAGAACTCTGAACTCCATTCAGTTGGAGTAGGGTGGCAGATCTCAATGGAGCTGAACAGAATAGTTTATTACTTTAGTGTTCTGTGTGAAAAAAACATCTCTGAGTGTTGACAGAAAGGTCCAATAAAAATAATTTAAAAAAATTAAAACTTGGTTAAGTTAAAATAACATAAAAACATAGCATTTTATTCATTAGATGGTTTGGCAGCTCCCGCTAAAGAGTAGGTAAGAGTGAGAACAGAAGTTATTGCTTCATCTCAAAATCTTTGGTTTATTTCTGTAAGATTCTCACATTATCCAAACTGCAAACATGCAATTCTTTTCACCTTGTGTTTCTGAGTTTAAACTACACCTATGGCAGTTCTCTGTATAGGAAATCATAGCATTTTATTACCAGGCTTAGTTTGAACAAGGGCTCAGACTAGTATTCTCTTTGCTCAAAACAAAGCTGGTCAAATATCAAGCACAAATAATGTGCCAGATCCCATACCATGACAGAAATGTTTTTAAATCACCCTTATACAGTGGCCTGTCCCTGGGCCACATTGGTGCGACAGTGCCACTTACAGAAATCTGAAGATTAGGAGCACCTGGTTATAAAGGTTTATTGAAATGATATAATCTCAGAAGAAGTCTGAAATGAAATTACTCAAATAGAATTTTATTTAAATGCATAACCTTATTTCATCCTTAAGATCAAATACCAATTGCTGTTTCCTTGTAGCAAAGCAAGCAGAACTACAGGCACTTTCCTTACTGGCCATTTTTAAACAAAGATAAAATGAGATTCAGTGATAGGACATTTATTTAAAAAAAAAAGTTCCAAACCACTTTAAAGTAACAAGAGAATAAGAGAAATACAAAATATAAGTTGTGGGTAGTCAATTAAGACCACACATTACACTCAAAAGCATGTTAAAGGGATTAAGAGCAGTCTGTACTTCTGTTCCTATTTCAATAACTGTGACTCAAGTGTTAGAATACAATCTGTTTTGAAAAATAGCTCTACTCTTCCACTCTAATGCAAACACCAGATATAAACTTGTAATATTGCACAATAGCTCTCTCACCCCCATCTGTTTCTACAAGGATTTCATTTCAAGCACACAGGCAATTTAAAACCTTGCTTGTTTACCCAGATTGATCACCTTTGTAAAGAATATACCTACTCAGTTAATAACAAACCTCTACAACTAGCTCTTATTGACAGCTTTACTGTACAGGAGATAATTCCCTTGTGCCAGCTAGCTAGAACCTCTTACCTACAATCTCAGTAATGGGTCTTGCTCAATTTATTTTCAGGGTCAATATTTTCATGATGCAGATTCAGCAACAATGCCCTCTGTTTCTCCTTGGGCTGAGTGGCAGGTACGCTTCTGCCTGAGAAGTCTGGAACTTCTTACCCAACTGGAAGTGAAGCCTTTACAGCTAGTTGAAATAATCCATGTGTCCAGCCAAGCTATGGTTGGGGAAGGATGAGGTTGGGGAGTGGATAAAAATACATCACTTTTGTGCTTCTCCACTCCTTGCGTTTGCAGGGAGCTTGATTGTTCGCTGGCATAAATTAGAGGAATCTTAGTGCTGTTTTAACTCACAGCTGTATCTAACAACAGCAGGGGCTATTGTGTCGGCAGGAATCACCAGAGCCTGGCTTCTTCTCCTGCATCCCTACATATCCTCTATACTAACAGGGGTCAGAAGCGGGCGGCAACAGTAGTTACATTAGCTCCTTTGTAGGCCCGGATTCCACCGCTGGTATCCTCTTTGTGCCACTCTGGTGGTGCAAAACATCATGGTTACAGAGAAACCTGTGCCCTTCCTTTTCTCTCTGAGTACACGTCTCAGACACGTCAGGCCTCCTGCCTTTACCTGTCCTGGAGTGAAATCACACAATTCTTCTACTCTGAAATCAGGCCCTGGGCTGCTGTTCCTTGTGTACCCACAGTTATTGCCCTGCAGGTCTGACGGAGTTCCATTCAGAACCTGCAGTTCTTCTCTTCAGGAGCCTGTGAGTGGTGGCGTCCAGTGACAACACAGCCTTCTGCAAACAAGCTGTTGTGCTAATAGTAGGAACAAAGCATTGCGAGGAAAAGGATTTTAAAACAACAAACAGTTTACATGCATGTCTATCTTACCCAATGACTTACCATCCTCTGTTGGTACCCTAGTCAGGCCTAACTTCATCAGAAAGAGGCTGTCTGGCTCCTTTGAACAACTACCCCACTCTTTCTTCAGAGAGTTCCTTTTTTAAATTCCCCCATAGTGTTCCTGGGGCATTTCCTCTCCTAGCATTTGCTCCTTAGAGCTCAAGTGTTTTCTATGAAGTGGCTTATTTTCTTTTTCTTTTTCCTTCCTGCTTGTTTTTTCCTGCTAGCCCCCCAAGTTAAACAACCCAATAACCAGGAAAACATACAGTATTAATAAATTATTACATGGCAGCTCCAAGTCCATCATACAAAGATCACACCACGTGATGTAGGATCCTGTCCTCAACTTAGTTTTGGTTTGCATAAGCACTCAGCACTATATGAAACTTTTGGATCTGCAAAACTGGGCTGGCAACCTCAAGTGACCAGCTGCTTTCATAGACCAATCAGAAGCAACCCATAAAGACTGCAAATCTCAGGAAAAAAACCTGTTCTATTGCAAATCCATCCAAAGTTGATCCAGAAATTGTGAGAGATCAGCCTTTGTCCTTGGAGTTTTGTTGCTTCTATTCTAATATCAGCCTGAACCCAGAAATGCAAAGATTAAAAAGAAGAAAAAAGTAAAAAGTAAAAATGTTAACCAACATATCTGAAACTTCCCAAAAAAGTTCAAATTTGGAGAAAAAGTTATTGAGGGAAGGACAGGAAGGTGCTTGAACCAGCTTTGTTTGCCCGTCCTTAACGCAGCCTAGTGTATGGTCAAGCTAAGAAGTTACTGTTCAGCATGACACGGACATTTAAATAGTAAACTAGAACTTGGAAGCAAGAACACTGAAAATGGAGAATTTTAACCAAGGTCATCTGGAAAAAAAAGCCAAGAGAAAGAGGAGACCTCTGACATTAGCTAATGCAGTACACCTGTTACCAGATCACAAATCAAGGGTCACAATCTGAGTTGAGCAGTAGAGTAGACATTACAAATAAAGGGGGAGGAGGGTGGCATTTGAGCAAAAGAGACTGAATGGAGTTCATAGCAGAGGACAGAAGCCATCAAAAGAGAACAGGACAAAAATGTCAGACTAATCAAACAAAACATTGTTGTAAATAAAGGATAAAATTTAATACCCAATAGCTGCTAATGAGAAGTCTTATAGGTGATGAGAGCAGTATCAGAACCATAATAAAATCAAATAGAATAGAATAGAAAAAGAAAACACATATTGAAGATGTCATACTAAAAGGAGCCTTAGGGACTGTGAAATATCAGGGTGTTTTTCAAAATGTAAGTAATTTTGGAATCTGAACAACAGAAGGGATTCTTCTAACCTTTTAAAGGAAAGCTTTAGTGATCACTATTAGTTTTAATATTTTAGATAAATAATTACTGAGAGCTGGATTGTAGGTAGGGAAGGGGAATATGGAGCTGCCCTCCCTGCTTGCATGGCCTACAGAAAGGCTAGGCCAAATTCCAGTCCCTCCTCTCAGGAGAGAACAAGGACTTTGTGGGTGTGGCACATCACAGAGGAGATAAGATGGAGAAAGAACAGGCAGAATTCAACTGGGCCTCTCATGAGTGCAGGAACCTGACTCCACAAATCTGATTGCAGGTCTGCGGCCATAGTTGGCAACAAACAGCTCATGCTTAAAAAAAAACAGTTTTGGTTTGTTTTTTAATCTCTGGATTTTACACACCCACACACACTGGGAGAAGGAGAGGTTGGGTGTATCATCAAGATACAGCATTTTTGTTAACCTTTTATTTGAGCACCTGATCCTGGAATTGATGCAAATTCAAACCTCCCATAGACTGCTCTGGAAGCTGTGTGCAAGTTCTGATTTCAGATTTGAGTGTGTGTTTCCTTGTTGATGTTTTTTATATAATTCAGTACCACAACATTAATAATCAAATAAATGAAAGTGTGTAATTAAAATATGGTCTAAAAGAGTTTAAATCAGTTTGTTTGCAATGTGAAATACCTTATAATGAAAAATGCAATTACAACACCATTTACAAGTCTATAGTAACCTTTTTTTTTATTAAAATCTTTAAAAGTATGGTAATTGGATGATTTTCTTTCAGAATATGGTGTTGGGGAAAGTGACTAATTCATATCCTGGAGTTTAATGTCTGACTTTGTCACCTCTTTGGAACATGCAATTAGAAAATCTCAAAATATCTAATTATATTACCTGCCTTGTTCAGTGTTTTGTGATCCATATACAAATGTCTCGACTTGCTGCATAAAGAAATCTTCAGAAGAAAACTGGTTAAGGGAAAGCTTAAATCAGCATCTATTGGTTTCTTCTGTGCTGTGACATTTATCTCTGGAGTTAAGTCATCAAATAGTAATAGCTTATCATACAGTGTGGGCTAATTCTATATTTAGTGATGGAATGAACTAGTAGAGAGAGATTCAAATACTTGGAAAATGTTGTTGACTGACTGAATGCCTAAAGCTTATGTTTTTACAAAAGTTAACAGAAAGGTCTGTGATACAATATGAAACAAGAAGAAGATAGATACTAGAGGTTCTTTTAAATTTGAATGGGATAAGAAGAGTGGATCCTGCAAGCAGAAGGGAGCTGATAGTCGAGGAGATACCCAATTCTTCTGACACCTGTTCTAATGTCACCTTCAACTTTATTCTAGTTCATCTAGCCCAGATCGGCTACTCAGTACAATATGATTCAGGAAGGGTTCCAGAATGAGTCTAAAGGAAGTGGAGTAGCAGTGCTGATCCTTTCCAACTTCACATGCCTCACTCTAGAAACAAAAATCCATATGATCTGACAAAACAAAATTAAAAGCTAGGACTTCTAGTGCTTTACAGATGTCCAAAGGAGGAACTTGCTTATTTGTTCAAAGTATTAATGGACCTTCAGGTCAGCATAGTACTGGAATTGCTCAGGTTCATTTTTCTTGGCATTCTGAAATTCCATATAGAAAATGCCACGGACATACTAGTATCCAATCTCTTCTACTCCTATGGAAATCATGGGTTTCACCTGAACTGTCTCTGACCCACATGGTCAGCTAAACATACATCTGACATTTTGCAGCATTCTGGATGGTTTGCAGTTTTGCATGAATATTCTACAGTAGCAAAAAGATTCCTGCTATATACAAAAGATGGTGGCCACAGGACAGATTCTCCACTGCCTTACACCTTGTGTAAGTCCAAAACTATCCAATGTGATGCAATATCCAGAAAAAGCTTTACTAAGAAGGATCCAATGATGTGAATGCAAGTAAAAACCTTGAGCAAAGTCATCACTAAGTTACAGATGAACTGTACCAGATACTATCTCAAAAGAGAAATTGGAAGAAGTGTAAGAGAATTAGATATGCAATGGACAGCAAAGCATGTTTGTAAGAATGGGGACATAGGGTATTATCTGCAATATAGGTTTATGAGTTCAGCAGCTGGCATTTTAAAGAGCCAGCACTTTAAAATTTTAAAGATTGACACAGCAACTGATCACAGGCAACAACTCGGTGCGTCTGTTTCTCCTATCTCATCAAGCATTAGGTACATAGGGAGTTGTTGTGTTAAATCCTTGGAAAGTACTTGTATTCAGAGAAAAATCAGCACGGAACACAGAGAGGTGCAAACCCATGAAAAGTCTTTATTGAACTACACAAAAACCAGCCAGAACTGGCTGAGCTATCCCCTAATAGTCTAACTCTATTGCTATGGCAACCTAGGCAATAAGGCAAAACACAAAATACACAACATATTCCTCCCACCTTAATGAAAAGGACCATTTAACAGAACAATTACTAAGCTAGGGAATGAGGGTAGACTGCCTCATTTCCCAGCTAAAACTCCGAGGATTATTCTGTCCTGAAATGTGGGTTTGCCCTAGCTAAAGATCCAGCTGTTGAGGAGGCCTTCTCTCTCTAGGTGGATTACGGAGGACTTCTGGTGTTCTTGCACTGAAAGATGTTATTGTTATGGGTCTAACAGTGGGCTCAGGGACTCGTAGCTCAAACAGGTGAGGATGTTGTATCTGCTCAAACAGGGGAGGGAGCTGTTTCTGCTGCAAAGGTGGATGGAGAAGGGGAGTCAGGAATGGGTGAGTCTTGACTTGATAATATCTCACCTGTAATGGTGAGGTTAGGCAGTTCAACTGGAGATGTGTCCTTGAGACATGTATGACCTGGTAACAACTGATCTATATGCCACCACCAGGTGAGATCATCTGCCGTCTAGACAGTGTAGGAAACAGGTCCTGTTTGGGCGATGCCTGTAACAGGGACCCATTTAGCTCCAGAAGCATAGTTCCAAGCTAGGACAGGCTGTCCAGGACTAAAGATTCAGTCTTTTGCTCTGTGTGCACATCTGATTACTTGGTTTTGCTGTTGACATTGCACAACTTGTTGTTCTTTGGTGGGTTTCAGCAGATCAAAACAAGTGTGCAGCTGCTGTCCCATCATTAGAAAGTCCAGGGACACTTTGGTCATAGCATGAGGTGTGTTTCTGTAGGATATAAGGTGTCCATATGCTTTTGAATAGCTGAATGTCCCCTTGTAGATCTTAAAGCTTTTTCATGGTCTGCACAAATCTTTCAGCTAATCTACTGGTGGATGGATGATACGGTGCTGAAGTGATGTGATGTATCCCATTTGTTTTTATAACATTTTCAAACTCCTGAGAGATGAACTGTGGTCCATTGTTGCTCAGAAGTTGTTCTGGCAGATGGAAATGACTAAAGATTTCACACAGTTTCTAGATATTACTTTCACCAGTAGTGGGCAGCATTATAGAGACTTCTGGATATTTAGAGAGGGTGTCTACAACAACCAGGAACATGATTCCTTCAAATGGTCCGGCAAAATCAACGTGCCATGGGTTTTCAGGCCAGTCCCATGGGCATAGGGGTGCCAACTGAGGCCTGTTCCTCACACAATGACATGAAGTACAAGCTCTTGCCTTCTCTTCAATGGCACTGTCCAGGCCAGGCCGCCAAAAGTAGCTTTGTGCAATTTCTTTCATGCGTACTATTCCACAGTGGCCTGAATGATTCCGCCCTCACTTGGATGATTTAGCTGAGGATAGTCCTGCTTTGAGCAGGGGGTTGGACTAGATGACCTCCTGAAGTCCCTTCAAACTCTAATATTCTATGATTCTATAATTCTATGAATGTAGCTGTTCTAACATCTGTGATCTCAGTAGTGGTGGAATAATGACCCACATCCCCCACAACAAGCAACCAGAATGAACTGATAACTCCATCCTCCTGGACATGTAGGAAAGAAGATCAGGTGAGACCTCAGAGTTCCATAGAGATGTTCCATGTGTCATTAGGTTCATAACTTGGGACAGTACTGGATTAATGTGAGTTGCCTTCTTTACTTGAGTAGCTGTGTGGTAGGTGTGTTTTCTGCCTCTTCAAACTAGATTTTTTTGGCCAATATTTTGATGTTTAACTGTAAAGGCAGCCTTGAGAGACCATCTGCGTTGCAGTGCAGAGTGGATTTCTAAATATTTGATCTCATAAGTGTGTGCAAAAAACAATGCCTATCGTTGCATATGACTAGCAGCCAATAATAATAATAATGGAATGCCAGTGCATGGTCCAAAAATTGATGTTAGAGGTCAATGGTCAGTGAAAAGTGTGAACTTCCATCCAGATAGATACTGGTGAAATTTCCAAATTCCGAAAACAGTACCCAGTGCTTCACATTTGATTTGGGCATAGTTAGTTTCTGCTTTACTTAAGGTTTGTGAGGCACAAGTAATGGGTCTTTCTTCTCCCGAAGACATAAAGTGTGACATGACCACTTGCACTCCAAAAGGGGAGGTTTTGCAGGCCAACTGTAGAGGTAAGGACAGATGAAAATGTGTCAGAACCTCTGAATATAGCAATGCATGTTTAGCCTTGCTAAATGCAGCATCACAGACCTTGTTCTGGCCATGTAGTCATTTTAGTAATGTTGATAACTATGGAATAAACTTTCCATAATAGTGCAATAGCCCTAAAAAGAGAGAAGCTGGCGTATATTTTGAGGAGGTGGAGCTTCCACAATAGCCTTGACTTTTGCAGGAGCCTTATAAAGGCCAGTAGCATGATATGTCCCAAATATTCAAGAGAGGGCTGGAAGAATACACATTCACATTTACTGACTTGTAGGCCATACTCTTCCAGTCTTTGCAGGGCAGCCTCCAAGTTCTTAAGGTCATCCTTCTCATTCTTGCCAGTGATAGCAGTGGACTCCAGGCAAGCCACTCAAGATCTGGTTCATAGCCCTCTGGAGCAAAGCTGGAGCAGACGTTATTCCGAAGGGCAAACGACAGTATCTGTACAGCTCTTTATGTGTCACAATTGTCAACAGCTCTTTGGACTTCTCATCAATGTACATCTATAAATACACCTGACTCAGATCAGTCTTGCTGAACTTTTGTCTACCAGCCAAGCCAGCGAAGATGTCATGGATGTGGAGAAGAAGGTGACCTTAAAATCCCCACAAATCTGAATGGAGCCATCTTTCTTCAACACTGGAATGATTGGGGTTGCCCATTGGCTGTGGATAACTGGTACTAGGACTCCATTTTTGGCCAGGTGCTCCAGGTTCACTTCAACTTTTTGGCCTGGTGGCACATGGCACAGTTCTGGCTTTCAAACATTTTGGTTGGCTGTCAGGCTTAATGTTCAAATTCACAGTGATTCCCTTCATTCTTCCCAGGTCCTCTTAAAAAAACAGCAGTATGTTTTTTAACACTGAAAGAAAAGCTGTCAGACCTGCTTCTTCTTTAGCCATCCTGTGCACTCTTGTCCAGTTCAGCTGGATCTTCCTAAGCCATGACCTTCCCATTAAGGCTGGGTAATTGCCTTCCACCACAAACAGTAGCAATTTAGCAGTCTGTCCATTGAGTTCCACCTTAACATCAGTAGTGCCCAACATGGGTACAGCTTCTCCAGTGTACCGTCTTCAGGACAATTTTTGTCAGTTTAAGCGGGAGATGCTGTGTATAAGGAGACGATAAAGCATCTGAGACCAGCAAAACTACTGTACTGGTGTCCAGTTCCGTGCGTACAGGTTTACCTTTCTACTGGGGTTTCCTTTCTACTGGGGTTTCCCAGTATTCACATGAGCCAACCGCCATGGACAAGACATGGAGTGACACTTCTTCTTCTGACTGAGTGTCACTTTGATCATCCTGAGTCTGCTCTAGTGCATGCAGATTTTCCTTTTCGGTCCACCAGACAACAGGCTTTTTTTTATCTGGTCTGCCTGTTCTATTTGACTCTTTTTTCTTTTGTTTGCAGGCATGCTCAATCGGTCCCTTTTTGCCACATTGTCAACACACTAAGTCTTTACACCAGCATTTCGATGCATGGTGCCATGGCTTTCCACAGCAGTAACATTCCCAGCTCCCCACTGTCTTGTGCGTAGTTTCTTGAGACATCTTATGCACTCTGGTCGATGCACTGAGCTGTTGGGCTTCCTTTGCGGACAGCTCCATAGAGATGTCAATTTCAATGACCTTCTGCCAGGTGAGCTGGGCCTCTGTCAATAGGCGCTTCTGTATAGCTTCATTGTGCAGCCCACACACTAACCTATTATGGAGGGTGTCATTTAACACATCATTATATTCACAGTGTTCAGCAGTCTTCTTCAGAGCTGCTACAAATTGCAGTTTTTTCACTTTCTTCTTGATTTCTTTCATGGAACCTAAATCTGGCTGCAATTACCAGTGGTTTTGGAGAGAAATGTGCCTCCGGGATTTTCACAACGTCACTGTAAGATTTTGTTTTTGGTTTATCAGGGTGCACTAAGCTGCACAATAAAGTATACTTTTAGCTCCTACAACACTTAAGAAAATGGGCACCTTCTTTGCATCTGTAATTTCATTTGCACTAACAAAAAGCTGAAAATGCTCAGAATGTGAGTCTCATTCCTCTATAGTCTCATCAAAAGTTCCCAGGGGCCTGTAACTGTAGCCATTGTTGCCCCTGTTTTTTTTTAATTTCTCTTGTCTTTTAGTGTCTTTTATTCATGTGTGTTGGGGTCGTTCACACACAATTGCTGGTGATTTCCATTCACTAGCATCGTTTTTGTTTCTTCCCTGCTCTCTTCTAGGCTGTCTGGTTCACTTCTGTTAGAACAAAGCAGAACCTGTTTTAGTTTCAGTTTGAACTGTCAGTGTAAACAGCCCAGTCCCCAAAATAGCAAAAAGGTTTTTCTTACATCGGCTTTTACTTTTTTGTTGGTGTAGCACAGGTCGATCCCATCCTCGATCACCACTTTTGTTATGCTAAATCCTTGGAAAGTTCTTGTATTCAGAGAGAAATCAGCAAGGAACACAGACAGACGCAAACCCATGAAAAGTCTTTATTGAACTACACTAAAACCAGCCAGGACTGGATGAGCTATCCCCTAATAGTCTAACTCTATTTCTATAGGAACAAGCTAAACTGTTACTATGGCAACCTAGGCAATAAGGCAAGAAACAAAATACACAATAGGAGTAACTATTATTGGAGATTTAACAGTGTAAAGATGGTGTAAAGGAGGTGAGAATCAGGCTCTGCGACTGAATAGTGGGAGCTGATATTTGTGCATTTCGGATTAAATAAAACAGTTGTATCTGAGAAGCATTGTATGAGATTCATTTTATACTATCAGTAGGGATATGGTGGGGAGCCTATAAAGTGATGGTTTACAGTATGTCTACTTTTAAGCAGTATTATCAGTCTCTCACTTATATGAGCTGAACTGATGTACAGAATACATGCTTCTATCTTTTAAGAGTTGATTGGAATATGAGATGAATCATGCTGCAAATACCCCTCCTTAACAGAATGATAAAGATGCATGAATAGGCATACAATGTTTCCTCAGAAAATAACAATTCATTCTGGTGGAGTTAATTAAAGAGTTTCATGAAACAGATGAATTGTCCTAAAAGGCTGTTTTGGGATTCCAAAGAAGTCATCTGATGCAAAAACATTTTTTCTATAGGGTTTCTAAAAAAAAACTCGAGCTCAGACAAATGCAAAACCTAAAGTAAATAGAAGGTCCCCAATACTTTTCACTGTTCCTTGAAAGTATTAATGCTAACATTAAAGAACAAGCACTGTATGCTAAATAAATTTTTAAAAATCCTATTATTTGTGCTCATATGAGGATCACTGTTTGCTATGGCAGTGTCATACAGTAAGAGAGGCAATGACTCAAGAGGCAGTCATTTAGGGCTTGTAGCTCAAGACAAATATTGTAAATTCCACTTATACGTCATCTGGAAGCCAATGCAGATCCTGGAACACTCTTGTGATATACAATGTGGGAGGCACTGTTTAACACAGCAGTTTCTTGCACCAGTTTCAGTTTCTGTGTGGCTATAAGGTGTAGGTCTGAGTAGAATACAGTGCAGTACCCTAATCTTCGGGAGAAAAAAGCATAGATAATGGTAATAAGGTCTACATCCCAAAGAGAGAATTTCAAGAATATGGGGAAAATAGCTGTGTTGCTCTTTGCTGTTACCTGATCTAACAGCAATTGGGAAGCTGATCAAAGTTCCAAATTGCAACCACAGACAGCAGATACATACTCCCCACGAGAGAGGCAGAAATAATCTTATCAAATTTTCTGGGTGTTTTCTCTGGCCTACCAGTTTCATTTCTAGCTTCTCTAGATTAAACCTAAACCAGTTAACATTCTCATCTATGCCTCATTCTCTGCAAGAAAATGGATGAGAGGCTAGGCTGCACTGATAGATGAAATGGTGACTGAGAGCTGGTCACCAACAGCATACTGAAAACACCATATTCCCTGTCTCCTCACATATCCTTTTAACAACTCTATAAGGCACAAGATGTGTGGCAAAATAGAACCCAAAGAAAGTCCACATGAGAGCACCCTGAGGGAAAAGAAGTCATTGCACAAGTCTAGTCTGTGGGATTACTCAGACAGGAAGGAACAAAGCAACAAGGTTCACTCATGAACTGACAAAATCTCATAGGTCAGCAGCAGCTAAGACAGCATCTAATAGCATGGATACTTGAACTTCACCAGGTGCAAGGAGATCAACAACACACATAGGACTGTACTCAAATTAACCAAGATCATAGAGATTTGTGGTAAATAGATTAGCAAGAATCATTTGTAATTCTACATTTTCATCAACAAATGGTGATGTTATACTTTACACTTCTATAAATAGATTACATTCAAGGACTGCAAAGCTATTTGAAGGCATCAGTGACTCAAATTACCCAGAGGGATAGCTGTGTTAGTCTATATACAGCAAAAACAATGAAAGTCCTGTAGCACTTTAAAGACTAACATATTTAATTTCTGCAGTCTTAAGCTTTTGTGGGCTGTAACCCACTTCATCAGATGCAGGAACTGGAAATCAGACAGGGGATATATGTATACAGCCAGGGGGAAGAAACAACAATGGGGGGCGGGGGAGTAGGTAATAGCCAAATCCATACAGTTAGAGTAGCTGAGGCCTATTCACAACCATTTATTAGAAGGTGAGAATGTGTGAACAGTGACAATTACTTCTTGTAATGAGATAACCATTCCAAGTCCCTATTCAGACCCAGTTTGATTGTATCAAGTTTGCAGATCAGTTCGAGCTCTGCAGTTTCTCTTTGAAGTCTGTTTTTGAAGTTTTTTTGTAGAAGTATGGCAACTTTCGAGTCAGCTACAGAGTGTCCTGGGAGACTGAAGTGCTCTCCAACTGGTTTATGGATGTGACAATTTTTTATGTCTGATTTATGTCCATTTATTCTTTTGCGTAGTGACAGTCTGGCTTGGCCAATGTACATGGCAGAGGGGCATTGCTAGCACATGATGGCATATATTACATTAGTATATGTGCAGGTGAATGAGCTCCTTATGGTGTGGCTGATGTGTTAGGACCTGTGATGGTGTCACTAGAGTCAATGTGTGGTGTGGAGGAACCCAAACTTGGGGGTCCTTGCTTACATATCCATTGCCCAGCGGATGGTCCAAATAAGCCAGACAGCAGTTTAGCAAAGTCAGGAGTTTATTCCTTATGTAAGGAAGGAGTCCCCTATATGCTAGGATAGATGTCGAGAATACATTTCTAAAAGCCTTTATAGCTCTTAACAAACAGTCTATTTACGTCACAGTTTCGATAGCAACAGTTTCACATAACCTCTGATACAGAAATTTCTTAGCTCAACAGTTTTAACTTATCCTATCTAGGAGTAAGTTTCCCTTCACATTCCATTCCCGCCTATGTCCTAGGCCAAATGCCTTATCTTATTATTGCTAGACATTCAGGGTTAAACATCCTCAAAGCACATTCCATCTCATGCTCTGTCAGCCATTTCTACAGAATTGTTCTCCTGTTAAAATAGAGACTTCTTTTTTTTTTTTCTTCCACAGTGGGCAGAGCTGGCAATGGCGTTTGTTGCAGGGATAGGTTCCTGGCTTACTGTTCTTGTTGTATGTTGTACAGTTGCTGGCTTCAGGTTGGGGGGCTGTCTGTAAGCAAGGATAGGTCTGCCTCCCATGGCTTGAGCGAGTGAGGGTTCATCTCCTAGGATAGGCTGTAGATCCTTAATGATGTGGTGTTCTGTTGTTTTCTTTGTTGGGTCTGTCCTGTAGTAGGTGACCGTCTGGCTTTGTCAATTTGTTTCTTTACCTCTCCAGGTGGGTATTATAGTTTTAAGAATGTTTTATAGAGATCCTGTAGGTGTTTGTCTCTGTCTGAGGGATCAGAGCAAATCCGGTTGTATCTTAAGGCTTGGCTGTAGACAATGGATCGTGTAATGTTTCCAGGGTGGAAGCTGGAGGCATGAAGATATGTGCTGCGGTCAGTTCATTTTCAGTATAAGGTGGCATTAATATGACCATCCTTTATTTGTATTGTAGTGTCCAGGAAGTGGATTTCTTGTGTGGACTGGTCCAGACTGAGGTTGATGGTGGGCTGGAAATTATTGAAATCCCAGTGGAATTCTTCGAGGGATTCTTTCCCATGGGTCCAGATGATAAAAATGTCATCAGTGAAGCATAGGTAAAGGAGCGGTGCTTGAGGATGAGTTTTGAGGAAGCGGTGTTCTAGGTCAAACATACTGTGGGGCCATGAAGTGCCCATAGCTGTGCCACTGACTTGAAGGTATAGATTGTCTCCAAATCTGAAGTAGTTGTGGGTCAGGACAAAGTCACAAAGTTGAAAAAAAGCTTATGCTCACAAAAGCTTATGCCTGCAGAAATTAAATTTGTTAGTCTTTAAACAGCTACAGGACTCTCAAATTACCCAGCAACTCACCTCAGGATATGTCTACACTGTTGGCGGGAAAGTCGCCACCGTCCGATCAACCTATCTTGATCGATTAAGCAGTCAGTCAAGACACACACAATCGATCCAGAAGCTAACGCTGGTAAACCCCCGCTCAAGTGGTGTAGCACTGTGTCGACATGAACGCGGTTCCCATCGGTGCAGTGAAGACAGCGCTCAGAAGGGAAGCACAGCAGTCGATGGAAGTTCCGCAAGCTACTCTGCGTAGCTTGTGTAACTCCGTCGACTGCTGCTGAATCGTCAGGTAAGTGTAGACCAACGCTTGTTGAGTTAGGCATATATTAGCCTTCATTTTACAGATTTGGAAACTGAGACATAGAGAGACTAAGTGATTCCCCAGTGTCACACAGTCATTTTCTGTGACAATGACAGAATCCTCAACTCCTGACTTCCACTTCTGCATTCTAACAGCTATCACTTCTTATTAAATATGATTGAAACCCTTTGAAATATTGCCTGTATGAATCATAGTATCATGTTTCTCATTTGTAGCTAATCATATCCCACCTTTATTTTTTCAGCTCCCACTTCCAGTATTCAACTTGTAGGTGGACATGCTCCTAATGAGGGGAGAGTGGAGATTTTTCATGCTGGAGAGTGGGGTACTATCTGTGATGACCGCTGGGATATTCGTGATGGAGCAGTGGTCTGTAAGAGTCTGGGGTATTCAACAGCATCTAAAATTCACATGAGTGCCTATTTTGGACAAGGTACTCTATATGAATTTAAAAGTTCATTTTTGTTTAGGTATCCTTCATATTTCTCCCACCCCGAATCACAGTGGTGGCTAAAGGACTGTTTATGGAACAGTATCAAGATAAGACACATACAGTTTGTTGGATTTTAAAAACCATGATACTGTTTTTTGGAAAGCAAGTTAAAGGGTATATTAAAAATAATGATAAAATAATTGTTTTACTAAGAGAAAAGGACAGACAAGTAGAAATTAACCATCTATTTTATCTACAGTAGATTGAATAGTCAGTTCAACCCACAAGGGGTATTCTCCAAAACAATGCATTTTACTCAATATTTTGATGATATAAATAGACATTATAATTATAATAAGTTATTTAAAATTTGTATTACATTTACATAACTTACATTTATTTGGTCAGTCATATAGATATAAGCTTATACTGTACTTATCGTCACAGTATCTGAGAGCCTTCCAAAGAAATCAGAACCAAAATGGACCAGCTATTTAATTCATTTCCTCTCTACTGTTCTCCCCCAAGGACTACTGCTATTTGTCCCTCTCACCATACACACATACACACACGTTATATGTGAGATAGATATAATTTGTAAGAATTCCTTGTACACCTAAGAATCTATGGTTGTTCCTGTGCTTCTCATAATCATCACTCAGGACAGCCACAGAGAGATATCAGATCCTCCAGCTCCAAAAACCTAACCCACCACCCTTGGAATAAAGAAAATCTACAGCAGTATAGGGTCTGTGACAGACACTCTCAAATCCTGACATCATTAGTGGAAGGATAAATATGTTTCCAACAATGAAGCCAAGTCTTGTAGTGAATACCAGGTGGGTCAGTCATTTCGCAACCAAGGTAGTGTTGCTCTGTATAAAAAAACATAAATAAATTAGACCCATTGCAGTAGTACCCTAAATTTTAGAACTATCTCCCAATCAAATAATATTTCCCAAACTTCTGGATTTTGGATGTCAACTTACTTTGGTTATAGGGACCAATAGGTACCTTTAAATACTCTAACATATCAGATTTCACCAATTTTACCAGGATATTTATTTAATCTGTGGCATTTTAAACGAAGTAAAGTGATATATCAAACAACGTTATATACTGCCATCAACATTCCTGATTATTATACATAAGATACACAAATATTTAGTTTCGTGTAAGAATTATCCCTCTGAATATATATGAGATAAATTATTCTTAACATTTCAGGTACTGGTCGAATATGGATGGATGAGGTTCTTTGTTTTGGCTATGAAGCCTCTATTGAAAATTGCATATTTAAAGGCTGGGGTGTGACGGATTGTAAACATAATGAAGATGCTGGTGTCACTTGTAAAGTTTAATTCAGTCTGGATTTAAACTGAAAGTTTTTCATAAACAGTTTTGATTTTTTTTTTTTGGCATGACATTTTGAGATAGAAATATATTGCATATTAGAAGGTGAGCTGATGGTTTTTTGGGGGTGAAATAATCAGAGTTCTAATCACTTTAATATACTTTCAAATATTTGCAGAAGATGCAAGATATGCTTATTTTTCAACAATTGTTACTTCATCATGTGCTAACTGTATTTAGCCAACAAGTTCCTTTTGACTCTAAGCTATCAATCTATCCCCTTTGTCTGTCATTTCCCAATAATACACTGAAATTATGCTATTATTTGGAAACCTATTGAACGATACAAGAGATTGATAATTTAATATACTATGTCTTTCACCTCTAGGTAGCTGGTCTGAATTTTAACAAGGTTGTACAATGAGTGTAACCAACATAAGCTAACAACTGTTCAGTATTGAGGAATGAGCTGGTGGTCTCAGTGATTGTCCAGATGATTGTCCAGATGTGGAAGAGTCCATATTACAATACTCACCATCAGAATTGACATCCTTGTTGACAGTTTCAGTTTAAAAGTTCTATAATTCAGGTGCCTGAGGTGATTGATTGAAATCAGAAATGTGTCACGCAAAACCAGATTGGGCTGAATATACTCTTGATGCAATTCCATAGATTTCTGTAGACTTTCACCTGGGCTAAGTTTTGATGATAGAGTTCAAGTATATATATATATATATATATATATATACACACACACACGTAAGAGTCTTATATATATATATATATATAAGACTCTTACACAATTAAATAAAATTTCTAGTTCACTTAGGCCAACTTTATTGATAAAAGAGAGAAAAGCTGATCCACCTGGATCGATAGTTTCATTCCAATCTGTAAATATCAAATTCTGTGTTCAGAGATATATACTCACAGTGAAGTTAATGAGACCAACATGCATGTATATAAGGACAATAACAGATCTTAAATGTCTATAGTTACCTGCTGCATGCTCTCAGAGTTAGAGAGGTATTAATCTAAAAGAATTTTGAAGAAACTAAGGTTCTGATTTTGTGGGTACAGAGGCTTAATGTTAAGCTTGCAAGTAGTCCCACTGAAGTCATTAAGATTTCTCATGTGCTTAAAGTTAAGCACATATAAAAGAGCTTGCAAAATCAAAGCATAATTTACAGGAGTATAGGCTCAAAGAACACATACTAGTGGGTCAGGACTGACAATGACATGTTTGGCAGGCATTTAACATTTATATAAATAGAACGTAACTAAATGATATGGATACTTCACTGAATTAAGGCCCAGATTCAAGGAAATGCACACGTTTAACTTTAAGCATGTAAGTCCCTTTGTCTTTAATGAAATTGAAGCATATGCTGATTTTATGTCCTTTATAGAGATGCTTTTCTGTATTGGAGCCTTAGATATTATTCTATTTTCATGTATTTGACTAATAAAATTAATCTGACGTCCGTCTACAACACTGGGAATGTGCATGGTTTTTTCCTTCAGTGAAATTAGCATAGTTAAAGAGAAATTTTTGATAGAGAAATAAATACAAGAGAATTAAAAAAGGGAGAATTAAAAAAGGGAGAATTAAAAAGAAAAAAATCAGGATGAATTAAACAATTGGAAGCATCCTCTGGGGCCAGACTAATGGGTGATAATTCAACCTGGGAACAGCCATGTGTAGTGAACAGACCAAATTCAGAAGTGGGAAATAAGGTGATGTAAGTTAGAATGTTCTTTCACTTACTTAGCCTCCCTTATATTTCCTTAGATCTCCTCTATTGATGCATAAGTAAATTTAAGAGGGTGTAATTTATGCATTGAAATCACTTTGCCTTCCCCACATATTAAGCTGATCTTCCCCTCTCCTATTCCCGGTTCTGCACCAGTGACCCAAAAGGTTCCATCAGGCTTAGCTGCTCACCTGCCACTTTTCCTTGTTCAGGAGCTTTGAATGCTTTCATTGTATCCGACTGTAAGAGTAAATCTCCATTCTGGCATTATAGAATTCCACTGTCATTTTCCATTGCTGTAACTCCACTGATTTCAGTGGAATTATGTCTGATTTACACTGATGTGAGATAAGAATCAGGGCTCATATAACTTAATACAATCTATTTTTATGTTGATTCATTTTAGTTTTGGCAAGGTAAACTATTGTGAGGATTCTCAGTTAACAGCAATGCACTGGATGAAATCTCAGGCCACAGAATAAGGTTAAAGTGAAGAAGTCAGTAGCTGTGGGAACCAGTAACACATTCTGTGTTCATTTTGAAAATGGAGCAGACAAGTCCCCCACTTAGCATAAGATTGGTCCTAAGCATCTTGGGGTGGGCGGTTCTGGCAGATGGCAAAATAACAGAGGTGAGTGAATAGGGCCTGTGTTCAGGGTTCATAAAAAAAAATTCATTCATCTCATTTCGGGTTTAATTATAAAGCTTTTGCACAGCATTAATGCTAATGGGCCTGTGAAGGTGTAATAGGTCTGGAAGATCCCTGCTGGAGGCCTCTCAGACCTACCACACCATGCCCCAGAAAAGAGAAATGAATCACCTAAGCTGCCTAGAGTGGTTGTAGGGAAGCATCCAGTCAGGCTGCTTCAAAGTAGCCAATCATGCTTGTATAAAAAGGGCTGCTGGGACTAGACAAGCAGTCTATTGGCGGGGCTGGACAAAGCAGTTGCTGGCTGTAGTCAAAGGAGTAAGCATGGTGCTCCTGGCTGGTTGCAGTACCAGGACAGAACAGTTGCTGGCAGGGTTGGAGGGAGGAAGGTGCTTCTGACTGGCTGTGGGAATACAAGAAAGACTTCAGCCCTGAGATAAGAGTTAAGGTAAAGGTGAAAGGGTTACAAGAAAGTGTCCCAGGGAGCAGTAGCATAGAGTTAAAATGGATGCATCACGTGGCTGCTATTTATAGGGTCCCTGGGTTTAGACCCAAAGTAGTGGTTGGACCTATGTTCCCCCCAACCCCTCAGCAACTAGGGAAGCAGCCAAAGCTCTGAAGAAGGGGAATTTACACAGGCCCCAAGGAGGAGGCTGAAGACCCAAAAGAAGGTCAGCATTTGTAGACTTTGATACCCCATCCCAGAAGCGGACTGAACTGAGCTAGGGGCCCACCTGTAGATCTGGGGCCAGTGAGGTTCACTACCAAGCAGACAGCCTTCAGGTTGGAAGCCCCAGGAGCATTTCTCCATTCCAAAGTGGGGACCATTTAATAGAGAGCCCAGAAGAGTATCCGAGACAGTTTGAACCAGGGTACTGTGATGGGCCCTATTGGACTAGAACTGAGCCCTGGGGTAGGGCTGCAGACAAAGGCAGAACTGAGGGCATTGAAATAGGCCCTGCTGGTCTTGTACTGCGGAAGAGGTCTGTTTTGTTTCACACATACAGACAGTGAGACTCAGCCAGAGACAGCTACTCAAGGCATTAACTCACAAGCAGCACAAAGCAGAGCATGAAGGCATGCATCTGGCCAGCAGAGGTGCTCATGGAAGGTGAGAGGGTCTGGTCACCAGGCCAGATACTCTACTGGTGCAAATAGGGGGTCATCTGAGAGAATTTGAAAAGTATTTTCCTCGGCTGTTGCAGGAAATTAGAGGTTTAGGCCAAAGGAGTTACACAAATAAATAGACTGTATGCTTGCGATGCAGATAGTTAAAAGAAGCAGGACACTATTTGTATCTATCCTGAAGACAAAGGATTTCAGTCCCCAGGGCTGGCAGTTAAGTAATTTCACAGCCATTAAACTGACTTCTTATTCTCCCTCCAAATAGCCTAAAACATAAAGCCAAAGCTATGGCAATGTATTATCATAGTGTTTTATTACATACAGCATTATTGACTGACCACTGAATGTGTCCTTGGTGCTGTACAAACAAATAAGGAGACACAGAGTTTACCAAAGAGCTGCAATCTAGGTCAGACACAAGCAAAACAGCTCAGATACAGAAAAAAACTGAGTGACAGTACAATGTAGTGAAGAAATCTTGGAATCTTTGCAGAGGTTAAACTCGGAAGGCTTTACAGAAAAAAATTATTTTAAGGAGGGATTTGAAGGATAATGAGATTGGTGGATTAGAAAATGTGCAGAGAAGAAGAGATAGATGGATGGTAGACTATGACTTCATCTAACACCAATTGACTGTAGCAGATGCTGGATTGGACCTTCAAAGCAGTAGGTTTTTCAATCAGAGGGGCAGCATACAAGGCAGCACAATATAAAAACCTTTACAGGGACAATGAAAAAGATCAGGATTAAAATCTAGGTGGAGGGAATTTCTCTGCTTGCTATAATAATCATCCACTAGCAGTGGTAAGTCAGTGACAATGAGACAATTACAAAGGAGCATGATAAATAAGGGTATTCAAGGTGTCTTAAAAAGGAATTAAATGTGGTCGCTATACCCAATATAACTTTTGGTTCCTGGGTTTACTTTCTGTGAATAGAAAAAACAACAAATGGAGAGCAAATTGATGCAGCAGGTTGAATTTTGATGGAAGAGGAATTTACCTTCAGCAATTTTTTACTCTCTCTTTTCCTCATGCTTCTCAGGCTTCGAAGTCTGAATGGAACAGTAACGTTTCATCATATTATACATTTTTAATCTCTTTTCTGTGCTGTGTTAGTATAAAGTTGTCCCAAATCCATTTGTTAATCGTTCATTAATAACCTCGCTGACATCAATTAAATCAATCCTTTTCAGAAACACTTTACTTTTTTTTGCCTCAAAAGAGATATCTTTGATGGCTTACATTTAAATAGTATCCTGTTTTAAAACTATTTAAATTTAATCAGATAAATTACTCATTCCTATTTGATTGTAATTTTTTTTACAGCCTCACCATTAGTAAAAGATCTGGTATCAAAGGCTAAAGCACAGCTATCATTATATATTTCTTCAGAATAATACTGGTTCATTTAAGGAAGCCGGACTTACTGGTTCCCAGAGAATGAGCATACCCTATAATTATACCATCTTTCAAGGCCAAATTCAGAACTAAACTAAAATGAATCTAAAGGAGAATATGGTGGTGAAATTGACCCCTTCAGCTTTAAATTACATTGCTTTTGACTTCACTAGGGTAAGTTAGCTTCACACCAACTTGCTGACATTTCACTTAAGCCCCCAACACATCCCTCAAGATCTCATGAAATGATCTGTCCTATCCATTTGGTACTGAATACCTGGAGAGTAACATATATTCCCATGGAGGATCCCAGCCTAATTTATAGCTGTTGGGAACAGAGCTGCTGATGGTAGGAAGGATGTCTACAGCCCCTAAAATACCACACCATTACCCCAAACTCAGAAAACTTATTACCCTTTGCTTAATGCCTTGGGACAGCTTTCTACTCCTTCTTTTAATTATTATTTAAATCAAGAAAATACAGAATAATACAAATTACACCCTCATTTATTAATATGGAAAAATGGTATTCAGAAGTTTGATAGCCTATTAGCTGTATCATACATAGCTATAACATAGCCATTGTTTGTCACTGTTCTGAGTATGCTTCTGTACAGACATAGTGTCATATCCATATTTGGTACAGCTCAGGCTGCCTTGGGTGTCTTGCATAGTCAGGATTTGATAAATGAGACATTTGGACACTGTTGTAAAATGCTATGTCAAACTCACAACCCAGTTCATGAGCTTCACTGCCGAGAGCATTAGTTCTGCTGTTGCTGCATGATGTCTTTTTGCCCAGAAGACTCCAAGTTCTTGAAGTCATCACGCTGGAATCAATTCTTATATCAGCATTCTCAGTACGTGTGCAAAGACATTTTATACTGCTTTTGCAGGTGTGTCTTTGGCAATGCTGCTGATTTCAGATTTATTAGCCCAGCTGTTACCCCTCTTCACACAATTAAAGTCAGCGGAAACTACAAAGGAGCCTGAAAGCATCTGTGGTAAGCAATGGTATATGCACTGCTTTGTCATTACAGGGAAAGGGAAGGGATTCTCTTATAGTTGTAAAACTGACACAGACCTTAGATTCAATAAAGTCTACAAAGCACTGCTGAATCCTTTCTCGCAATTGCAGTGGTTTTTAACCTTTTTTCATTTGTGGACCCCTAAAAAATTTCTGATGAAGGTGCTTTTGCTCTTTGGAAATCTTAGATTCTGGTCCACAGACCAGAGACTGAAAAATCACTGGTCTGTTGTAACTAGAGCTAGAGAAAGCCAGTGGAGAGGTCTTGAACTGTATCTCCTATAGGGCCCAACATGGCTGCATGCTCTACTACCAGAAGAGGTCATTAGATACTGTAGATTGGAAGGCACTATAGAAAATACTTTGATGAAGCCTTTATTAAAGCTCTTTTTACATTTCTTTGCTTTGAGGAAGAAATAGTCTTTTATGGGCTGATTTTTAACTCTTCATTGGACAGGAATTATGAACCATGACTACCTCCTCCTTCTCATTCATTTTCTCCTCCTTTCTTTGCCCATTATACTTTAAAGATCAGAACCTAGCTTGTCCTAAGTCCCAAGCACAGGTACCAGGGGGACTAATAGCTGCCCAAAGCAGGCAACTGAGGATTCTCTTCACATGGGGGAACCCCTGTGAAAAAAAAGTGCTCTGCACCACAATCTTCAACCTCTGTCAGAATATAGGTGATAGGAAGAAGTGTGGCTTAGGTATTCATGATTCCCAAAGACATAATTAACTCTTAGACCAGGTCTACACTAAAAAGTTAGGTCAACCTCATGAATTTCCTCAGGAGTGAAAGAGGCACACCCCCAAGCCACATAATTAAATTGACCTAAGCTCTTGTGTAGACAACAGCAGACCAATGGAAGAATTATTCTGTTGACCTAGCTACCACTTCTCAGGGAGGTGCATTAACTATAGCAATGAGAGAAACCCTCCTATCGCTATAGTACAGGGGTGATCAAACTGGGGCTTGCAAGCCACATGCAGATCTTTTATAGTGCAGCTCACGGAGCTCCCTACATCCCTCCACCCATTCGGCACCTACCGGACTAGAATGGAGAGAGCTCAGGGATTCTGCCCTGTGGTGGGGCTAGAGGCTTCTGCCCTGTGAGGAGGGAGATCTTGGGGCTTTTGCCCCATGGAAAGCACCTCCCGGGACTTTGGGCTACTGCCCATGGGATGCATCTGCTGGTGCTCAATCCCTGTAGGAAGAGAGGGTCTCATGGCTTTTTCCCTGCGTGAGGCACTTGCCAAGGCTTGGGGCTTCAGCAGGAGGGGGGTTAGAGCCCCAGTAGGCATGCCCTGGCTCTTGAAATTTGGAAAGTATGCAGCTTAGAAGGTCAGAAAGTTTGGCCGCTCCTGCTATAGTGAGTGTCTATACTGAAGTGCTACAGCCGTACAGCTGCAGTTCTGTACAATTTAGAATCAGCTCGAGGATTGGGGGAGATAGGGAGAAAGGCATTAGAGATCCACCTTTGTACCTCTCCCTATTGGCAGTGCCCCAAACACAGTTCTGACACAATTGGGGACTGAGCCCTGTGTCTTTCTAACATCCCCACTCCGGAAAAAAAATTCCCAAAGCCTGTGTCAAAAGAAGCAAGCATAATATACAAAAGGTGGCAAGGGCCAAAGCTCTCTCCTGATCTTGATACATTCATCTTAGCTTTCTTTTGTCAAGCACCATTTTTTTATAAAAGACTTGGAAATTGAAAGTGTTCTGCTGAAAACAACTGAAGTGTTGCTTGCTTTCACTGTAGATGCCCTAAGTACCTTTGCACTATCTTCTAAAATATTGCTAATACTTGCCGTCTCCTACAGGGAACAAATATGAGAAAAAACTGAGTTGGGTGGTTTGATTTTTTTCCTATTATTGACTATTATGTTTTAAGAAGGACTTCACTTCTCAGTGTCTAATTTCTCCTTCTGATAAACTCTTGAATTTTTAATCCTGGTTTTTTGACAATTTATTGCCATGGAAACAACAGTGGTATCACCAAATCTATAATATCAAATAACAGTGATGATAACGTTGATGACATGTGAGGCAGCAGGACTTTTTCACACCCAAATTACTTTAGTGATAGTAACGTAAAACATAAAGTAATGGCAGCTAGTGGATAAATATGGAAGATGGCAGAACAGGGGCTGAGGCAGAGATAGGGTGCTAGAAAGGGGACTTTAAGGGGTGGTAGAAAGAGATGGGAAAAGGCAAATTTAGCTTGGAGGTGGCAGAGGGAGCTCAGTGTTAAGAGAGGAGTGAGAATGTCAGAGAGACTGAGAGAGACAAGTAGGATATTGTGAGGCTGAGGTGTTTGGTGTGTGTGTGTACGGGTGGGGTGTAGATGAGCTGCCACCCTGCACATTCCTTCATGACTAATTGCAATATTGCTGTATCTCCACTTTCCCCTTGAGTTCTTCAGTGTATTCCAGCCATAGGAGTGGCCTGAACCTCCAGCCAACATACAAGTAAAAGCCTGACTCTTTGCAGGGCCACAGAGTCCTTTAACAGAAATACAAAGATAGCAAACTTTTCATCCCCAGTTGGGCTCATTTGGTCACACCGTTATAATGCAATACCCTCACATCTGTCTTCAGTCAAGAGATTCTCCACAGTTCTTCACCTTTACAGGGTTTCAGATATCCTTCAGGAGCAGACTGTCTGCCCTCCCATCACATTACCTGACCTTTCTCTCCCAACTAACAGTCCCTCTCCTCTTTTAAGTCCAACCCCTTCATCTGACCACACCTTCCCCATGTGCAGCCGCTGTGGTTACTAGCACTCTCAGTCTCCCTTAACCTCCCTGGTATCTGTGTAGGGTACGCTTCCATTCGCAGGGGAGACAATGAAATGAAAGAAAACAGAGGTTCAGGGAAGGAACAGAGAAGTCTTTGGAGAGTCAGAGAAGGTGGGGAAGCTTGAAGCAGCAGAGGAAAGAATCTCTCCAAAGACAAAATCAAGCACTATATCTATAAATGCAGACATTTTAGGAAAAAGTTAGCCTTTTAAACGGTCAAGTAAAACAAGCTATAACTAGAGTTAACTTCCTCATATTTTAGCAGCTTATTCTTAAACACCAATGGGGAAATTCTGAATTAAGGAGAATGAACAAGTTAGCATTACTTGTGCCTTATTTAACTTGAAGATTTAAATCACTAAACCCAACCTTTAAATCCCTCAATTTGTCTTTCCTCCTCTCTCACAGAGTCCTCCATTTTTTCCTCCTTTCTCTCTTTGTCAGTGGGCTCCAACGTCAGCAGATTCTAAAGATCCTAAAACACATTGATGACTACACCTCTAACTGCAGACTTCTAAGATCAAAATCACATCTTGGCCCATATATGTACCCCTCCCATTGCTGTAGTGAATGTCTAGACTCTATACTGAAGTGTTACAGCAGTACAGTTGCATCATCATAGCAATTTAAGTAGAGACATATCCTAATGATCTATTAAAAGCTGACACAACCTTGACTGTTAAGATCACCTCACATTCTTTAGTTAGGTCAGATGTAATCAGCAACTGAGTAGTGTGATCCTTTTCCCCGTTTATGCATGTCATAGAATCACTGCAAAGTTTGGCCTGTTAGCGAACACAGTTTCTGAGAGGTCCAAAATGGCAATAGGGAGGGGTATTTGTAAATCAAGTGTGACACAATGCACCTGTGTACACCCTTATGGTGTGACTGTGTATCTTTCATGTCCACCCTTACAGTGTAACTGTGTATTGTTTAATGCAAAGTGTTTCATGTAAGGTGCTTTTGGAATGCTCCTGACATACTGAACATTATTGTTATGACAGTGTGCTTCTTCCGATGTCAGATGTGTGGTTATGAAGCGCTGCTCTGTAATATTCTCAGGTATGTGTCTCACATTGTTTGGAGCAGATCCAGGCAAACACTGACTGCAGAATAAGAGTTCACACCTCACTGAGCCATACACACAGGTACAATGAACTGGCCTAAGTATCGGATAAGGTGATGGACAGCATGGAGAAAACCAAGCCTGGATACTTTTGTCACCTGACCCTGAAGGGGGGAAGGTGAGGCCCCAAAGATGGGTGCAGGAACACGTTAAAAGATGAGACATATTGGTCTCTTTGTGCTCTTTCATGCAATCCATCTACAAGGCAACACATACAAACCGAATACAATGTAACATTTTCTATGAAAGCATCCTTCAGAAAAAATCTACCAATTATCTGTTCACTTCCCAAATTTGGTGTATCTTACCAAATCTTACCAAATTCATATCAGGCTGAAAACCAGAATCCATCCTTTAATGACTTTGAATTTTGTGTGTTCAATACACTTAGGAGGAAGACTGATTGTGTAGATGTGCCCATAAGCTTTTTTTAATTGAAGAAGCCTGAAATATCTCCTTTTCACATTGCCAGAGCCAAATAAATCAAGGGATATGAAAGATGTTATGAAAACCACTAACAAACAGAAATGTCAGAATATGTTAAAGAGGTATAATCTTAAAAAATGAATCTGACTTGTATGAAATTGTATACCAATTTCATCACCATTGTTAATGATTCAGAGCACAGAATAGATACAAGCTAATCAGTGAAGAAAATTATTCCTCTGAATCTAATATTGGTTTCATCATCTAATACCAGTTGAGAACATTATGCCCACAAGTGAAGGAGAAGTATACATTTTACATCTATCACAGTAAATAAATAAAAGATTGGGGTTTCTTATTATTAGAAAGGGTTGCTGCTATCTCCCTACTGAACCTGATATTTTCCCTTAAGCTATAGTAGCCTCTTTATAGTTAATTATGTAGCAGTGTTGTATTAAATATAGTTCAGAATCTATTACTAGTTTATGATAGTGGACAACAGTCGGAACTCTTTAAGTTAAATGTAAATTTTTTAAAGATATCTTAGAATCACATCCTTGTAGTCTGACAATGGGTCAGACAAACCATTCCTGCAATAGGATCCATAGCTGAGGGATGGGAACATTCCACCCATATTATTCTGTTGGTAGAAAGATGTTGCCCTCTGTAAAATAGACTGCATGACCAAACCACAAATCTTGGCGATCAAGGAATATCAGCAGGAAGCCCAAGCCATCTATGTTGGTTTTACACTGTTGGGGCTAGAGCAATTGCATAGTATAAACTTTTTAATAACAATGAAATAGCTAAGATGGAAAAACAATTGAAAATTATTAGACAAAGTCTCAGAGTTTTAAGGCATTTAGACAACTAAAGAGGCAGAAAGGCACTTAGTGGGATTTTTAACAAGCAAAACCTTAACTCCAAGTATAGGAATCCCACAACTAGCTTCAAGTATCCTACTCATAAGGAACTCTAACTCTTAGGTGGAGAGTGTTACACATATAACCTCTAACCTTACCTCCAAGAACCCTACCCATAGGAACACTAAAACTACCTCTAAGTACATTACCCATAGGAATCCAAACACTAGATCAAGTATCCTATGCATAGGTATCCTACCCATAGAAGACAGAGCCCTCCCCATAAGAACCCTAACCCTATCTAGAGGTGAACTACCTATACAAACCCTAAACCCAAGGGGGGAGCCCTACCTTTTAGGCATCCAAACCTGAGCTCCAAGTACCCTACTCATAGGAACCCTATCCTACAGGCTCATAGGAACATGAATGCTAGCTCCAAGTACCCATAGGAAAGTTAACCCAAGCTAAAAGTACCCTACCCAAAGGAACCCTGACACTAGGATGGGAAGTGCTACCCATAGGAACCCAAACCCTAGCTCTCAGTATCCTACCCAGGGGATCCCTAACTTAGTTCCAAGTACCCTACAAAAAAGAAAGGTAACATTTGGGTGGGGAGCTATAGTCATAGGAACACTAACCATAGCTGGAAGTACCCTATCCACAGGAGCCCTAATCCTAAAGTATGGAGCTCTGGCCATGGGAACCTTAAAGCTAGCTCCAAGGACCCTACCCATAGGAACCTTAACCTTCATTAGAAATACAATATTCATAGGAACCCTAAAACCAGCTTCATTTACCCTACCAATAGGACCCTTCACCCTTAAACCAAATTCCCTCTCAAAGGAACCCTAAACCAAGCTCCAAGAACACAACCCTGGGGGAGGAGGAGTGAAGGAGAGGGCACCAAACTCATAGAATCCCTAATCCTAGCTTCAAGCACTTTACCCACAGGAACTCTAACACTAGCTTCACACACCCTAACCATAGAGAGTGCAGGAACAACCCATCCCGATATGCAGAAAGAATAGCAAATATGGCAGACAACCAGGTTGGCTTAACAAAGAAGTCTTCAGTGAGCTTAAACACAAAAAGGAAGCTTACAAGAAGTGGAAACTTCATCAGATGACTAGGGAGGAGTAGAAAAATACTGCTCGAGCATGCAGGAATGAAATCAGGAAGGCCAAATCACAATTGGAGTTACAGCTAGCAATGGATGTGAAGTGTAACAAAAAAGGTTTCTGTGGGTTAGTAACAAGAAGGAGGTCAAGGAAAGTGTTGGCCCTTTACAGAATGGGGGAGACAACCTATTGACAGATGATGTGGAAAAAGCTGAAATACTCAATGCTTTTTTTGCCTCTGTCTTCATAGATAAGGTCAGCTCCCAGACTACTGCACTGGGCACCACAGAATGAGGAGGAGGTGAGCAGCTCTCAGTGCTTAAGGAACAGATTCAGGACTATTTAGAAAGGCTGGACATGCACAAGTCCATGGGGTCAGATGCAGTAGGGAGTTGGCTGGTGTGATTGCAGGCCATTATCTTTGAAAATTCAGGGTGATTATGGGAGGTCCCAGATGATTAGAAAAAGGCAAATATAGTGCCCATCTTAAAAAAAGACAAAAAGGAGGATCTGGGGAACTACAGACCAGTTAGCCTCACCTCAGTCCCTGGAAAAATCATAGAGCAGGTCTTCAAGCACTCCATTTGGGACACTTGTAAGAGAGGAATATGATCAAGAACAGTCAGCATGAATTCACCAAAGGCAAGTCATGTCTGACCAACCTGATTGCCTTTTATGATGAGATGACTGACTCTATGGAAGTGGGGAAAGCAGTGACCGTGATATACCTTAACTTTAGCAAAGCTTTTGATACAGTCTCCCACAGTATTCTTATCAGCAAGTTAAAGTATGGGTTGGATGAATGGACTGTAAGGTGTATAGAAAGCTGGCTAGATCATCAGGCTCAATGGGTAGTGATCAATGGCTCAATGTCGAGTTTGTTGGAGGCCCAGTACAATTTGAGTTGCTTGACCACTGTCCTACAGGCCTAGCATAGCTTCAGTTGCTTGCTTGGTTATTCTGACCCCCGTGGCGTGACATCTTCCGGTTGGCACAGATTGAATAACCTTATAGATGTTTCTGTTTCTGCATACCATGGCACATAATAAGACAAAATACAGATATTGTATGCTTGCAGCTGTACATAGACAATGGTGATGGGAACAACTTCTGGGGTACACAGTTTTATTGCCAAAGGGCATACTTTAACTCTGTCCCTCCTATCACCAGATGTTGTTCTGACAACCCCATTATCATGGTGAAAATGGAATGTAGTTAAGGGTGAAAACCCAATGTAGGTAATTAGCATATATGATAATGAGAGAAAGATAATTAGGTGAAAACTGTATGGAAGGGTATAAGAAGTCACCACTTAGACAAAAGGGTGCATTCCATCAACACCTGACTGTGTGGGAGGTGCTGCTGGTTGGACCAGGGACCACTGATTCCCTGGCAGGGGCCCTGAAGAAAGCCATTCCTGTATACAGCCTTCTGAGTGACTGCTTAGCTCTCCAGCTTTAGTGAGTATGATATATTGTAGTTAATTTTAGTCTTTGTATTTAACTAGTATATTTATAGAAAACCTTGCACATTAAACCTTCTTGATCTGCAAATTGGGTTTACCATGTCTCAGTGGTATTCACACTGATCACTGTGTCTAGTATCAACATAGTTGGCAACCAATAACAAGTGGAGTGCTCCTGGGGGTTGATGCTGGGGCCAGCTTTGTTCTACATCTTCGTTAATGATCTGGAGGATGAGGTGGCTTGCATCCTCAACAAGTTTGCAGATGACACTAAACTGGGTGGAGTGGTAGATATGCTGGAGCGCAAGGATAGGATACAGAGTGACCTAGACAAATTAGAGGCTTGGGCCAAAAGAAATCTGATGAGATTCAACAAAGACAAGTGCAGAGTCCTGCTCTTAGGACAGAAGAATTGTATGCACTGTTACAGACGGGGATCAACTGGCTAGGCAGCAGTTTGTCAGAAAAGGAACCGGAGGTTAGAGTGGACAAGAAGCTGGATATGAGTCGACAGTGTGGCCTTATTTCCAAGAAAGCTAATGGCATATTGGGTTGCATTAGTAGGAGCATTGCCAGCAGATCGAAGGAAATGATTATTCCCCTCTACTCAGCACTGATGAGGCCTCATTTGGAATACTGTGTCCAGTTTTGGTCCCCCCCACTACAGATAGGATGTGGACAAATTGGGCAGAGTCCAGCAGAGGGCAACAAAAATGATTAAAGGTCTGGAGCACAGGACTTATGAGGAGAGGCTGAGGGAATTAGGCTTGTTTAGTCTGCAGAAGACAAGAATGAAGGGGGATTTGATAGCAGCCTTTAACTACCTCAAAAGAGGGTTTCAGGGAGGATGGAATTAGGCTGTTTTCAGTGGTAGTAGATAGCAGAACTAGGAGCAATGGTCTCAAGTTGCAGTGGGGGAGGTCTAGGTTGGATATTAGGAAAATCTTTTTCACTAGGTGAGTCGTGAAGCATTGGAATGGGTTACCTCAGAAGGTGGTGGAAACTCTATCCTTAGAGGTTTTTAAGGTGTGGCTTGACAAGGCCCTGGCTGAGATTATATAGTTGCGGTTGATCCTGCTTTAAGCAGAGGGTTGGACTAGATGACCTCCTGAGGTCCCTTCTAACCCTAATCTTCTATGATTCTATGATTCATAGGAACCCTAATTCTAGCTCCAAGTACATTACCCATCGAAACCTGAACTTTAGGGAGGGGAGTCATATTGATAGGAATCCTAACTCTAATTCCAACTACCCTACCCCTAGAACCATAAACCAAAGGCAGGGAGCCCTACCCATAGGAACCCATTAGTATTCCTATGGATAGGGTATTTGGAGCTAGGGATAGGATTCCTATGAGTAGGATAATTGGAGCTATGGTTAGGGTTCCTTAGGATATGACAATTGGTGTGAGGATTAGAGATCCTATCGGTAGGGTACTTGTGGAAGGTCAGTATTCCTATATGTAAAGCTTCCCACAGTAGGGTTAGAGAGCTTATAGGTTGCACACTTGGAGACAGGGTGACAGTTGATATGGCTAGGGTTCTTGAGCAAGCGTTAGGTTTCCTGTGTATAAGGTTCCCCATAGTAGGGTTAGGGTTCCTATGTTTAGGGCTCCCCACCCTATGATTAGGGTTCCAATGGGTAAGTCACTTGGAGATAACATTAGGGTTCCAATGAATAGGGCTTCCTTCCCTAGGGTTAGGGTGCCAATGGCTATGGTACTTGGAGGTAGGCTTAGTGTACCTATGGGTAGGATACTTGTTAAGGGGTCAGAGTACCTAGGGGTAGAACTCCTCATCTGAGGGTTAGGACTCCTCTACATAAGGCTCCCAGCCTTAGGATAGGGGTTGGGTACTTGGAACTAGGACTAGAGATCCTAGGGGTAGGGTACTTGAATTAGGGTTAGGAGTCCAATGGGTAGGATGCTTGGAGTGAGGGTAAGGATTCCTATGGATAGGAGAATCCACTCTTGGAGTAAGGGTCTTATAGTGGTTTAATTGGAGATGGGGTATGGGTTCCTATGTGGAGGGTACTTGGATCTAGGGTTACTGTGGGTAGGACTCCTCGGCCTAGGGCAGGGGTCGGCAACCCGCAGCTCCCGAGCCGCATGCGGCTCTTCAGCCACAGCTATGCGACTCTTCAGCCGCGGCGAGCCGCGACGAGCCGTGGCTCCGAAACGCAGCTCCCCTAGTGACTAGGGGACCAGAGGAAAAATTCTTCCCATGTCCAAAGTACGGCCCCACTCTCCAGCTCCGCCGCCGAAATTGACAAGGGCGAGTCAATTTCACGGCGGAGACTGTACCCTGCGATTCCAGCTCTGCCGCCAAAATTGACAAGGGACAGTCAATTTCACGGCGGAGGGTGGTCTGAAGTGCTGAAGTGCTGGCTGCTGGGGTGCAGTGTGTTGTGTGCTGTGTGTGGCCCATGAGTAAAAAAGTTTGCCCACCCCTGGCCTAGGGTTATGGTTCCTATGGGTGGGGAAATGGGAGCAAGGGTGAGGGTTTCTCTGGGTAGGCTACTTGGAGCTCAGATTACGATTCCAATAACTAGGGCTTCCTGCTCTTGTGTGAGATTTCCTATCAATAGGATACTTAAAGCTAGGTTTACTGTTTTTATGGGTAGGACTCCCCACCCTAGAGTTAGGCTTCCTAACAGTAGGGTACATGGAGCTAAGGTTACGGTTTCTATGGTTAGGGTACCTGGAGCTGGATTAGGGTTCCAGTAGGCAGGTCTTCCCTTTCTATAGTTAGGGTTCCTGTTGGTACCTGCCCTAAGGTTGGGGTCTAATGGGGAGCAGCACCCAAGCACAATTTTTTTGGGCCCAGTACAAACTTGTAACATGGGACCCCTCCCACATACATATCCATGGGTGTTGCAGCCTGGGCCAGTGTACCCGTTTCCTGCTCCCCACCCCATGTGGGTGCTCTGATGGGGAGGGTACTTGGAGATAGTGTTAAGGTTCCAATTAATAGAGTACTTGGCTCAGGGTAAGAATTCCAGTGGGTATGTCTGTCCTCCCCAGGGTGAGGTTTCCAGGGGGTATGGCTCCCTACTTTAAGACTAGAGTTCCAATGGAGAGGGTTTTGGGACCTAGGGTTAGGGAGACAATGGGTGGGTCTCCCAGTTCTACATGTAAAGTTCCTGTGGGTAGGGTAATTGGAGCTATTGTTAGGGTTCCCATGGAGAGGGCTTCCTGCCATAGGTTAGGTTTGCAATGGGTAGGTTTCCCTGGTTTAAGGTTAGCATTCTTGTGGGTAAGGCTCCCCAGGGTAGTTTTATGGTTCCAGAGGGTAGGGCTCCCTACTCAAGGGTTAGGGTCTCCATGGGTAGCATACTTAGAGCTAGGCTTAGAGTGCCAATGGGTAGGACCCTGCACTCTAGGGATAGTGTTCCTGTGGATAGGGTACGTGGATTTAGGATTAGGGTTCCAGTACATAGGGCTCTGTGTCCTAAGGTTAAGGTCCCTCTGGGGAAGGTAGTTGGGGCTTGGGCTAGGTTTCCTCTCAGAATGGTACTTGGAACTAGGATTAGGGTTCCTTTAGGGACAGTACGTGGAACTTGGATTAGGGTTTCAATGAGTAATACTCCCTGCTGTAGGGTTAGGGTGCCACTGGTAGCGTAATTGGAGGTAGGGTTAGGGTTACTGTGGTTGGGTCTTCCCCACCTACTATTAGCATTTCTATGTGTGATGTTCTTGGAGCTAAAGTGATGGTTCCTATGGGTAGGGTACTTGGGGCTAGGATTAGGGTTTCTATGGATAGGGAATTTGGCATTAGGGTTAGGTTCCCAATAGGTAGGGTTCCCCAGCGTAGGGTTACGTTCTACTTGAAGGGGCTCCATTCTCTATGGATAGGGTTCCTATTGGAGGGTAGTTGCAGCTAGGGTTAGGATTCCTAGGGCGAGGATTCTTGGAGTTAGCCTGAGGTTTCCTAAGAGTAGGGAACATGGTGTTAGGATTAGATTAGCAATGAATAAGATCTCTGCTCTAGTGTTAGGTTTCCTAAGTGTGGGGCACTAGGAGCTAGGGTTAGGGTTCCTTTTGTTGGGGAACTTGGAGCTAGGGTTAGGGTGACAATAAGTAGTGTTTCCTGTTCTGGGGTTAGGGTTCCTATGGGTATGATACTTAGAGCTAAGGTTAGGGTTCCTATGGGTAGGCTACTGGGAGTTAGTGTTAGGGTGCCAATGGGATGGGATCCCAGACTGTGGCTGAACATTGCTATGGGCTGGTTACTTGGTTCTAGTGCTTGTGATGCTACGTGGAGAGTACTTGGAGCTAGGGTTAGGGTTCCTATAGGGAGTGCCTCCCAGCCTAATATTAGGATTCCAGTGGGTAGAGTTCCCAGCGATTCAAGTTACCGTGATTAGGTCTCCCTACTCTAGAGTTACAGTTCCTATAGCTTGATTAATGGAGCTAGCCTTAAGGTTTCTATGGGGAGAGTATATGGATTTAGCATTATGGGTCCTATAAGTAGAGCTCCCTGGTTAGGGTTCCTGGGGGTAGGGTACGTGGAGCTAGGATTAGGGTTTCCTGGGTAGTGCTAACCCTTGGATTAGGGTTCCTATTAGGGCATTTGGATCTAGGATTAGGGTTCCAGTGGTTAGGGCTCCCAGGCCTAGTGTTAGGGTTCCAATGGCTATTGTACATGGAGATAGGATTAGGGTTCTAATGGGCAGAGCTCCCAGTGCAAGTGTAAAGTTTCCTATGGTGAGGGTACTTGGAGCTAGGGTTTAGGGTTCTTTGGGGGGAATGGTACATGGAGCTAAGGCTAGGAATCCTATGTGTTGGGTACTTGGAGCTAGAGTTTGGGTGCCTTTGGTTAGAGTACTTGGAACTAGGATTACAGTGCCTATGAGGAGGTAACGTGGAGCTAGGTAGGTCGCCAATGATAACACTCCCTGCTCTAGAGTTAGGGTTGTAAAGGGAAGTATAATTGGAGATAAAGTTAGGGTTCCTATGGTTGGGTCTCCCCTGCCTTGTGTTAGAGTTCTTATGGGAGGTGTACTTGTAGCTAGGGTGAAGGTTCCTATTGGTATGGTCGTTGGAGGTAGGGTTCGGGTCCCTATGTGTGGGGAACTCCACCGAAGTGTAAAGATTTCTATGGGTCAGGTACTTGTAACTAGATTTAGGATTCCTAGGGGTAGGGTTCCTATGAGTATGGTACTTGGAGCAAGTGTTAAGGTTTCAATGGTCAGCACTCCTAGTCCGAGGGCGAGCATTGTTATGGGTAGGGTACATGGAGCTAGGATTAGGACACCTATGGAGAAAGTACTTGGTTCTAGGGTTAGTGATCCTGTGGGGAGGTCTACCCACCCTAGCAATAGGGTTCCTTTGGGTAGGGACCTTTGCTCTAGAGTGAGGGTTCTAGTGGATAGGGGTCCCCAGCCTAGGTTTAGGATTCCAATGGGGAGGGCTCCCTGGCCTATAGTTATGGCTCCATTTGGTAGGGCTCCCAATTCTAGGGTTAGGGTCCAGTGTATAGGACTCCCCACTCTAGCATTAGAGTTCCCATGGTTATGGTAATTGGAGATAGGGTTAGGAGTCCAATGGGCAGGCTATTTGGAGGTTAGGGTTACAATGAGCCACACTCCCAGCCCTAGAGTTAGGAATCTGATGGGCAGGCCTCCTACTCTGAGGATGAAGGTTCCTATGGGGCTGATACTTGGAGGTAAGAGTAGGGTTGCTAGTGGGATGGTACTTATATCTAGGACTGGAATAGATAGCATTAGGGTTCCTATTGGGAGTGCTTCTCCACTAGGGTTAGCCTCCTATTGGTAGGGAAGTTGGAGGTAGGATTAGTGTTCTTGTGGTTAGAGCTCCCTGGCCAAAGGTTAGGGTTCCAGTGGGTATGGTACTAGGTGCTAGTGTTATGGGTCCTATGGGTGGGATACCTGGAGATCGTGTAAGTGTTGCAGTGGGAAGGGCTCCTAGTCCTATGGTTAGAGTTCTAACAGAGAGTGTACTTGGAACTAGATTTACCATTCCTATGCACATGGTACATGGAGCTAGGGGCAGGGATCCTTTGGGGAGGTTACTTGGAGCTAGTGTTAGAGTTCCAAAGAGTAGGGGTCACTGGCCTAGGGTGAGAGTTCCAGTGGGTATGGCTCTCTTAGGATCCCTAGGGGGAGGGTAGCTGGAGCTAGCTTTACAGTTTCTATTGGGAGAGTAGGTGGAGCTAATGTTAGGGTTCCTATGGTAGGATACAATGAGGAAGGGTTAGGATGCCAATTAGTAGGGCTCCATGGCCTAGGTTTAGGGTTCCAAAGGGTAGGGGTCCCTGTTAAGTTTTAGGGTTTCTAAGGGTATGGTACATACAGCTAAGGTTAGGGTTCCTATGGGCATGGTACTTGGAGCTTGGGCTAGGGTTCCTGTGGTTAGGGGGTCCCAATGCTAAGGTTAGGGTTCCAGTGGGTAAGACTGCCTGCTCTAGGGTTAGCATTCCAACATGTGGAATACTTTGAACTAGTGTTAAGATTGCAATGGGCAAGGATCTCTGCCTTTGGGTTAGGGTGCTAAAGACAAGCTGCTAGTGCAAGGCTGAGGGTTTCTATAGGGATGGTTCTTTGAGCTATGGTCAGGGTTCCTATTTGGAGGGTATTTGGAATTGGGGTTAGGGTTCCTATGTGGAGGATTCTTGGAGCTAGGGCCAATGGGTAGGACTCCCTGCTCTAGGATTAGTTTGGTAAGGTTTTTGGAGCAAGGGTTCTGCTTCCCATGGGTAGGGTAGCCCGCCTGAGGGATAGTGATCCTATGGTAAATTGGAGTTAGGATTAGGGTTGCAATGGGAGGGGATCCCAACTTGAGGCAGAGGGTCTCTTTGGCGTGGGTAGTTGGAGCTTGGGTTAGGTTTAGGGTTAGGGGTCCTATACGGATAGCATGAGGTGCTAACATTAGCATTTCTGTGGGCAGGGTACCTGGAGATAAGATTTGGGTGCTAATTAGTAGGGTTCTGTGGCTTAAGGTTCAAGTTTCTATGGGTACGGTATTTGGAGCTAGGGAGCAAATGAGTAAAGCTCCCTGGTCTAGGAATAGAGTTTCTGTGGGTGAAGTACTTGATGCTAGTGTTAGGGTTCTTTTGGGTAGGGTACTTGGAGCTAGGGTTAAGGTTCCATTTGGCAGGTGCCCCGGTTCAAGTTTTAGAGGTCCTAGGGTATGATACTTAGATTTAGAATAGGTGGGGTACCTGGATCTGTGAAGAGTATACTTGGGGCTTTCATTAGTGGTCTTATGGGGAGGGAATTTGGAGCTAAGGTAAAAGTTCCAGTAGATATGGCACCCTGCTTTAAAGTTAGGGTTCCTATGTGTATCGTACTTGGAGCTAGAGTTAAGATTCCAATGGGCAGGGCTCCTAACCCAATGGTGAGGATCTCTATGGGGAGAGTATTTGGAGCTTGGGTTAGGGTTGCAATGGGTAGGACTTCCTAGTCTGGGGTTAGGATCCTAGTGGCTAGGGTACTGGAAGTTATTGTTCCTATGGGGAGAGTACATGGAGCTAGTATTAGGATTCCTAGGGGTAGGGTAGTGGAAGTTAGGGATCCTATGGGAAAAGGGCCTAGAGCTAGCCTTAGGGTTTCTATGGGTAGGGTATTAAGAGATAAGGTTAGTGTGCCAATGAGTAGAGCTCCAGGTCCTAAGGTTAGGATTGTTATGGGGAGGTTAGTTGGAGCTATGGCTAGGGTTCCTACAGGGAGGTTACTTGAATCTAGAATTAGGGTTTCTATGATGAGGTTACTTGGAACTGGCAATATGGTTCCTATGAAGAGTGTAGCTAGAGCTGTCACTTGGGTCCTATGGGGAGGAAACATGGAGCTAGGATTAGGGATCCTGTGTGGAGGGATCTTGATGCTAGCATTAGGATTCCCATGGCCAGGGCTCCCTGCTCTAGGCCTAGGGTTCCTATAGGTAAGGCTCCTCGGCCTAGGGTTACAGTTCCAACGAGTAAGGCTCACAGCCCTAGGGTTAGAGTTTCAGTGCATAGGCTGCCTGACATAGGATTAGGGATCCAGTTGGTAGGGTATTTCGAGCTAGGGTAAAGGTTCCAGTGGCTAGGGCTCCCTGCTTTAAGGTCATACTTGGAGTTAGGGTTAGGATTCCTATGGGTGGGGTACTTGGAGCTCAGGTTAGGGTTCCTATGAGCAGGATCCTTGGAACTAGTGCCAGAGTTTCAATGGGCAGGACTCAAGCACTAGGGTTAGAATTCCTATAGGGATGGTACTTGGACCTAAGGTTAGGGTTGCTGTGGGGAGGGTTCTTGGTTCTAGGGTCAAGGATTGTATTGTAAGTATACTTGGAATCAGGCTTAGGATTCCTAGGGGGAGTCCTCCCCGCTCCCAGGCTTAGGGTTTCTATGGTGAGAGTCCTTGGATCTAGGGTTCCTATGTGAAGGGTACTTGTAGTTAGTGTTAGGGTTGCAATGTTAGGGCTCCCAGACCTAGGGTTTGGGTCCAATGAAGAGTTTACTTGGAGGTGGTATAGGGTTCGAATTGGTAGGGCTCCTTGCTCTAACGTTTAGAGTTGCTTTGGGTAGAGTTCTTGAAACTAGGAATAGTTAATATTTCTATGACTGCCCATCCCAAGGATAGAGTTGCTATGGGTAGGGTACATGGAGCTAAGTTTAGCGGTACCACAGGTAGGTAACTTGGAGTAAGGGTTAGGGTTCCTATGGTTAGGGCTCCCCAAACTAGTGTTAGGGTTCCTATATCTGGGGTATTTGGAACTAGGTTCAGGATTCTTATGAGTAGAGCTCCCTGCTATTGTATTAGGATTCCTATGGGTGGGGTATTTGGAGCTTGTCTTAGGGTTCCTAGGGGTGAGGGTATTTGGAGTTAGGATTACGGTTCCTATGAGGAGTGAACTTGGAAGTAGGTTTAGCGTTACTATGGGGAGGGTACTTGGAGCTCGTGTTACAGGGTCTCTTAGATCCAAAATTTGGGGTAACATCTTAAGTGTGCTAATGAACCAATTCCAAGACTTAAATTTTAAAAGCAGATAACAGGAAGTGGTTTACCCTAGGAGATTTACAAAGGTTTACCAGGGGTTTCCATTTAAATAATTGGAAAACTCCTTAGATCTGCCTGTCTAGGTTAACCCTTGGGAAGACACGGATACAGCCCTCTGCTCTAAGGATTGACACTCAGATAGTAATTTCTTCGAAAACAAGATGTCTCTTTATTAAATTTAATACAATCTAATACAAAAATTCAACATTACAAATTAAATAAGCCACTTAGGGGTCCATAAACTATAGACCCTAATGTGGCACACCATCAAATATAACAAATTCTAAAATTGCTATACAGTACTCATAATACAATACAATATTTTCTTAGCACATAATATAATGTTATGAATACTTAATTGTGGTGTGACGTGACAAACATATTGTTACCCGCACACTAGGGCACCCCACTTTACCCCAATCCATAGGACTCACGGTATAACCTGGTTAAGGAACTCCCAAGCTTTCTCACTCTGTAGGGCTCTGGGGGAAAGGCACCTACCCTTATCCAAATCAGACTCTAGGGCTCAGGGTCACCCATTCCCAGTCCATAGTGCTTTGGCTTTAACCTGGTTAATTGAAGTATCCACTCTCTCTCTCAATTCTTAGAACTCCAGGTGTAATTCTCAGAGGGTTTTCAGGATCTTTTACCAGTGAAGGAGTCTTGTTCTCTATTTATTAAAAATTAGCCAAACAGAATACAAACACTAAGCATACAATGCTTACCATTCTCAATAAGGCAGACAAACTTCTTTTGGTAGCCATTCAGGATTGATCATCTGGGGATTCCAGCTTCTACACAGTATGGTTGGCAGGGTGTTGAGGCCTGGCAGCTTTGATTTTCTTGGGCTGTGTCCTGAAGTTAGGTTCCAAAGAATGTCCTTTTGGGCCTCAGTTTATATGGTTAAAACTTGGGCTCTGCATAGTTGTACCTTAACCAATTATTTTAAAATAAAATGCTACACAACACCAATCCTAAACACGATTACAAAACAGTCCTTTAATCATCATATCCCACTACTTAATTGATTTAAATAGTGCACACTTAGTTATGCAACAGACAGAAACAATCAAAGAACCAGACAGAAATCTTTCAGATAAACAATAGAGAATTGGGTACCATAAAGACAAAACAATAAGAAGTGTGGATTTTACAACCACAACTGTTGATAAGTGATTTCTTTCCAGATGGAATGCTATTAAACAAAAAAGTTATCTTTAAGCATCTTAAAATCTGTTTCTTTATCTGGTTGTGGTAGGTCTATTAGGACAGTAGCACCTTCTTAACAGCCCAATATTACATTGTTCTGAAATAATTTCTGGAATGTGAGTGAAGATGTGACCACATGCTACTTAGCTTATGGCTACTGCCTCTCCTGATATGGATGCTACTGATTAGCCCAATAACATGGCCTAAGCTTAGCCAAAAATCAAGGTCTCAGACCTAACAATATAATGTTACAACGTGATATAAGAAAGGGAAAAAGAAACCCTGCATTCATAAGTAAAATACAATTTGTATTAGCAGAGGCATACTGAAGGACAGAGATGGGGGGAAGGGTGAAACTGTCCCCAGCCAAGCTGGTGCCGGGCTGGTGCCGGCATATAAGAGGGGGAGGCACTGGCCCAGCCCTTTATGATGGGTGGGAGACAAGGGGGCAGAGGAAGCTTTAAGGGGCACCTCTCACAACCTCCCCCCCATGCCATGAAGGGCTGGCCCAGCCCTCCTCCCCAGGCCAGGGGGAGAGTCTGCCCCATCCAAGCCTGTGCCAGGCTGCAGGGGGAGAGGCAGGCGCTACGCACTGGGTAAGTGCGGGAAAGGCGGAGGGGAGGGGGATCCAAGGCCTGCATTTGCACCCTCCCTGCACCTCATGTCCCACCCACCCCCCATGGTTACAGACCTTCTTATCCAGGGCACTTTGAGGTGGTGTCAGGACCCTCCTGCCTTGCATGGAGGGCGGAGGGGGTGGAAAGGTAGGTTTGGCCCCCCAGGCACCGGAGACCCTTGGTATGCCACTGTGTATTAGAATACTCAACTTATTGCAACATACAATTCCTTTATACATGTGTACAGTGACATTATAACAACACACAATAATATTGCTATAAACTAACATTCTATGAGTGTTGATCAGGCATTCACAGAATGGATGGGGTAGGAGGTCATTCAAATGGAAGCAGCCAGCTTTATTTACAGTCATACCTATACATTCCTTATTTCTGAAGAGTCATACTTACTCTCCTTCTTTGTCAAATCCCTCTGTTTCATCTCAGGTTTTTCTGTTCAGTCTGGGCTACTACTGTTGCAGTCTTCTGCTTTCCTTGTCTAATCATCTAGTTGCCAACACTCAAGCTTGTTAGTGCTCTCTGCCTTATATAGGCTTTCCTGCCATTTCTTGATTGGTTGTTTTCTTAATGTCAGTCAGAAGCATTTTCCCCTCCCAGGAGTAATATCATTTTTGACCAATCAGTTATCCAATATACTAATTAGTTTCACTCGTTTATTTCAAGCTGGAGCTTCTTGAGATGATCCTACCTAACTGACCCTTTATTTCACCCATCTATCTTTCTACTATTGCTCAGTTTCTTAACACCTCCATTTTGTTTTTCTTTTTCTAACACACAGCCACTATTTTAGATTTCTAACTAAAACTTCCTCTAAACTATCATTTTTTACTACTATCAAAAACCATAAATCTAAAACTAAGTATATTTTTATTCATTCCTAATCATTATGATACTCTCACCATTTTTGTTATGCTAATTAGAACAGATAAAATCCATGATGTTTTCTCCCCCTCTCTGCCTCATTTTAAGCTATGTGGCTAAATGCTGTCTTGCTCTTTACATGGACTAGAGCATCTTAAAAATCTCTTGCATCATTATGATGGGGCATTTGGAGCAAGGTTTAGGGTTCCAATGGGCAGGAATCTCAGCCCTAGGGTTAGGGTTCCTATGGATAGGGAACTTGGAACTAAGATTTAGGGTTCTAGTGTGAAGGGATCCCCACCACAGGGCTTGGGTTTCTATGGGTAGGATTGTCCTACCTGGCCACCTTAACCCCTTCCAGGCCTGTTTGTAGTGGACATCCCATCATATACCCTCCCCATCAAGACTGCTACCCATGGGGGAGCTGATATCACTCCCCTGCATCTTATGCCGGCCAGTGCACAGACTGTCCCGCTCCTGCTTTATATCACCCATCATGAGGAGTAATTTCCCTTTCTCCTTCATGGTATCTCTCAGTTTCTTCCACTCAGCTTCCAGGTCCTTCCAGGTCTTCTTGCAAGGCCTTCTCTGCAGCTACCAGACTCCACTGTATTTGCCTGAGCTTTGTCCTTTGCTTACTGCAGCTCCATTGACTTTCCTTTTTTTTTTTCCTGCTGTGTCCTCTTGGCCTCCCTTGGTATTAGAGGTGACTGTGTGCCTGCATTCTCCTCAAATACGATGGGGCGCTACACTCACCATTTGTCTTCTGCCTCCTTTAGGACATTCTGGTGATTATCTCTCAAGGATGACATCTCCTTCTGCAGTTTGCAAGCCATGGCACTATCTCTCAGGTCTACAGCACCTTCTTTTCCCAGGCACTGCAACAGCCTTTTTGTGACTTAGCTGTCTGGCCATCCCTCTCAGCATTCCCCTTTCTGGGGTGCAATCCTTCAATTCTCTGTCACTCCCACAGTGGCCCAGGCAGTCTCCCACTTCACTGCCCCACCAATGCCACTTCGCCAGTGGCAGGGGAACGTGGACTTACCCTCTACTCTAAGCCTCAGTCCAGGAACTCTCAACCCAGCAGTCCTGGGCTATATTCTCCCAACCTTCACTGCGCTTTCCCTAGACCACTTCCTATATCTCCTGGTTCCCCATTTCTCTGGGTGCAGCAGCTTGAAACTCTTCTCCCTCTTCCCAGGCTCGCACGCACTCACTGACTGCCTACAACCCTTCACCAGCAGCCCTTCATTGTTGACAACTTCTTGGCTTTATAAGTCTTGACTATTCATGCAGGGCTGAACTGCTTGCAGTCAATTCCCTGCTCCTGAGTTCTCCCTCGAGGTGCAGCCTGTGGAGTTAATAGGCCTACTGGGACACCATAACCCCTTCCAGTTCTGTGTTAGGTTAGGTTTTGATGGTATGTCTACCCAACTCCAAGAACCCTACTCAAAGAACCTTAAGTCTAGGATGGAAAGTCCTACTGATAGAAACCCTAAGCTTCAAGTATCCTACAGACTGGAACCAAAACCACAGGGTAGAGAGCAATACTGATAGGAACCCTAACCTTACCTCCATGTACCCAATCCCTAGGAAACCTAATGCTACAGTGGAGACTCGTACACATAGAATCTCATACTCTAGCTCCAAGTATCCAACCTCTTGAATCCCTAAACCTTTTTTCCAAAGACCCTACCCATAGGAACCCAAACCCTAGCTAAGAGAGATAATTATATAGAAACCCTCCCAAAAGAGAGTGGAGACCTTCTAATAGGAACCCATATGCTAGATACAAGTACCTTACCCATAGGACCTGAAAGTCTAGCTCCATGTACCCTACCCATAAGAAAATTAGTCCTAGCGTGGATATCCCTACCCCGAGGATCCCTAAATTCTAGCTCTAAGGACCCTACCCATGGGAATGATGACCCAAGGGCTGGGAGCATAATACATTAGAATGCTAACCTGAGCTCCAGAAACCCTACCCATAGAAACCCTTAACCCTAACTCCAAAGACCTTACCCATAGGGAACCCTAGACCTAGCTCCAAGTACCACTACCCATTGAAATCCTTACCAAAACTCTAAGTATCCTAACCACAGGTACCCTAAATCTAGGACATGGAGCCTTACTCTTGGAGCTAAACCCAAGCTCCAAGTATACTATCCAAAGAAACATTCACCCTACCTCAAAGTTTCTGACCCATAGGAACCCTAAACCCAAGCCCCACGTACCCTTCCCATAGGAACTCTAAATCCTAGCCCTAGCTCCAAGTAGCCTAAACATAGGATCCTTAAATCCTTGCTCCAAGGATCCTACCCCTAGGAACTCTAAACTCTAGGGTATGGAGCACTACTCACAGGAACCCTAGCCCTAGCTCCTAGAACCTTACACATAGGAACCCTAGCCCTAACTTCAAGTACCGTACTTTGAAGGGGAACACATATCTCGGGAGCACCTCCTGTTGGTCTCTCGCTCTCTCTTCTCCCAACAACCCATGTCAGCTCTTAACCTCAACAGGGGAGTCTTCAGTGGCCCAATCCTTCTGCCAGGGAATATGTGAATGAACAATCAAACCTCTTCCTGGGCAAAAGGTTAAACGTGGCCTAAAACTAAGCCCTTGTTGGTGTCTATAGCTCTGTCTCTGCTCTCAGTTCTCAGCTGTCAGGGCTAGGTATAAGCCTGGGCCTCCCCTTATATAGAAAAGTGCCCCCAGGGCTTTCTCTCTGGAGACTCTGGCTTACTGGTTTTTATTGCCCCAGCTGTCCATTCAGGTTACTCCTTTAAATTCCATCTCCTTCTCATTGTAACAAAGTCCAACTAATGAGTGGTCCTCTGAAGGGTCTTCAGTCCTGTCCTTAGGCCCTTTTCAGGGTTTTGGCCGCTGTGCCTATGTCCAGTGGGCAGACCATGGTCCACCCACTACTCCAGGCCCCAATATAGGGACCCTACAAATAACAGCCCCTTGCTGCATCCTTTAATTCCATTGCTGCTGCTATTTCCTGGGCCACTTCCCATGCAGCCCCTTCCTTTTCACACTTACCTCAAGGTTCTGTCTCTGTTTCCAGCTTGAGCAGGCCTCTCACTCAGGCCTTTACATGTGGAGTTTCACATTACTTTACTCTTTACATGTGGAGTTTCACATTATTCCAATCCCTTTTCCCTTTCTGTTCCCAGCCAGGAACTTATCTCCTCAACCCCTGAAGCTGCTATTAAGAGAGCCTGCTTCCCTGCAGTCTTTCTAGGCAGTCCTGAAGGACCTGCCTTTACTGCTCCTTTTTGGGGTTGGATGTGGTCGGACCCCAAATCCTCAGCAGGAGGACTCAAAGGGCATTGTACAACCCATCACACTTACCCATAGGAACCCTAACCCAAAACTCCAAATCCTGTAACCATAGGAACCCTCACCCCAGGGCATGGAGCATTACCTACCAGAACCCTTTCACCTGCTCACAGTATCCTACCCACAGGAATCTCACCCCTTTTCGCAGTATCCTATCCACAGGAACCATATCCCTAGCACCAAGTACCTTACCAGAAAAAACCCCATCCCTAGGGCAGAAAGCCCTACCCATAGGAATCTATATCCTAGCTCAAAATACCCTACCCATAGGAACACTACCCGGGCTAGAGGTACCCCACCCAAAGGAAACTTAACCCGTGGGCATGAAGTCATACCTATAGGGACCCCTAACCTATCTCCATGTACACTACTCCTAGGGACACTGACCTAAGCTCTATGTATCATAGAATCATAGGACTGAAAGTGACATCGAGAGGTCATCTACTCCAGTCCCCTGCATTGATGGCAGGACTAAGTATTATCTTGACCATCCCTGATAGGTGTTTGTCTCATCTGCTCTTAAAAATCTCCAGTGACAGAGATTCCACAACCTCTCTTGGCAATTTATTACAGAGCTTAACTACCCTGACAGTTAGGAAGATTTTCCTAATGTCTAAACTAATCCGTCCTTACTGCAATTTAAACCCATTGGTCCCTGTCCTATCCTTGGAGGTTAAGGAGAAAAATTTACTGCCATCCTCTTTGTTACAACCTTTTAGGTACTTGAAAACTGTTATCATGTCCCTCCTCAGTCTTCTCTTTTTCAGACTAAACACACACAAATTTTTCAATCTTCCCTCAAAGGTCATGTTTTCTACACTTTTAATAATTTTTTTTGTTCTTCTCTGAACTTTCTCCAATTTGTCCACCTCTTTCCTTAAATATTGCACCCAGAACTAGACATAATACTCCAGCTGAGGCCTAATGATCATAGAGTAGAGCAGAAGAATTACTTCTTGTGTTTTGCTTACAACAGTCCTGCTAATACATCCCAGAATGATGTTTGCTTTTTTTGTTGACTCATATTTAACTGGCAATCCGGCAAGATCCTCCTGATTCCTTTCCACAGTACTCCTTCCTGGGCAGTCATGTCCCATTTTGTATGTGTGCAATTGATTGTTCCTTCCTAAGTAGAGTACTTTGCATTTGTCCTTTTTGAATTTCATGCTATTTACTTCAGACCATTTCTCCAGTTCATCCAGATCATTTTGAATTTTTATCCTATGCTCCAACACACTTGCAACGCCTTCCAGCTTGATATTGTCTGCCAACTTTATATGTGTAATCTCTATGTCCTTATCTAAATCACTGATGAAGATATTGACCACAACCAAACTCAGAACTGATCTCTGTGGGACCCCCCTCAATATGTCCTTGAAGCTTGACTGTGAACCATTAATAACTACCCTCTGGGAATGATTTTCCAGCCAGTTATGCACTCACCTTACAATAGCTACATCTAGGTTGTATTTCCCAAGTTTGTTTATGAGAAGGTCATGCAAGGTAGTATCAAAAGCCTTAGTAAAGTCAAGATATGTCACGTCCACTGCTTCCCCCATCCACAGGGTTTGTTACCCTGTCAAAGAAATCTATTAAGTTGGTTTGACATGATTTGTTCTTGACAAACCCATGCTGTTACTTATCACCTTCATCTCTTCTCGGTGTTTGCAAATTGATTGCTCGGTTATTTGCTCCATTATCTTTCCAGGTACTGAAGTTAAGATGACTGGTCTGTAATTAACTGGGCTTTCTTTGTTCCACTTTTAAGAGATTGGCACTATATTCACAATTTTCCAGTCCTCTGGAATCTCTCCCGTCTTCTATGACTTTTCAAAGACAATTGCTAATGGCTTAGATATCTCCTCAGTCAGTTACTTGACTATTCTATTCTATTGCTTGACTGATGTATTTCATCAGGTCCTGGTGACCTGAAGACATCTAATTGTCTAAGTAATTTCTAAAGTTGTTCTTTCCCTATTTTATACTCCTAAAATCCTACCCATAGGAATTCTAATGCTCATTCCAAATACCCTACCCATAGGAATCCTAACCCTAGCGAAGGAAGCCCTACTCATAGGTAGCCTAACACTAGCATGAAGTACCCTAACCTAAGCAGCACGATACTATGGAGGAGATTCATACCCATACTAACCTTTATCATACTTCAAAGTACCATCAAAGGAACCCTCACCCTCGGATGAGGGCCCTACCCATAGGAAATCTAAACTTAGCTTAAAGTATCTGACACAAGGAAACCCTAACCATAGCTTCAAGTACGCTACCAATAAGAACCTTCATCCTACCAAATGAATCCCTAATCCCTTGCTTCCAATACCATACCCGCAGAAACACTAAACCTAACTCCAAGTATACTAGCCTTAGGAACCCTAAGTCTACCCAACCCATAGGAATGCTAACTGTAACTCTAAGTACCCTACTCATAAGCATGTTAACCCTAAGGTGAAGACCGTGTAGCTCTTGGATGGGGATTTCTACCCATAAGAACCCTACCCTATCTCCAAGTACCCTACCCATAGAAACTCTAACCCTACAGTGGGAGCTGTACTCATAGAAACGCTAACCTTAACTACAAGTACACGATTCATAGGAACCCTAACCTTAACTCAACTATCCTTCCTATAGGAACCCTCACCCTAGGGCATAGGAAAGCTAATCTAAGCTCCAATTACCCTACCTGTAGGAAAAGTGTAGAGTTATGCGTCTATGAGCTTTTACAAATTTCATGAGGTGCCTACCCACATCTTTTCTTATGGCACCTAAATACCTGTGTATCTAGCCCTAACTGTCTATCCCAAAGGGACATCTTTGGATCATATCCTCAGCAGACATAAATCACCGTGTTGATTTTTTGTGTATTTCAATAGTTCCTTGTGAAACTATTTCAATAGTTCCAAATTAAACTATTTTCCAACTGTTCTCAACACTCTAACACCACATGTTAAGAGAAAGTTCTTGCCCCAAAGGGAGTGCAGTCTAAAAAGACATAGGATGCAAAGGGAAACAGGCTGAGAGAAGTGAAATGACTTACTCAAGATCACACAAAAGGCTGATGGGAAAGCCTAGAAAGAATGTCGCTCTCCTGAATCCCAGTGAATGTCCTGTTTCCTTGTGCACATTATCTGAACTGATTAGTGGCATACTTCCATTGTAGTCAATTCAGCTGCACCAATTTACACCAGTTGAGGACCTGGCCATTTAAGGTTAAATGTTCTCTGTTTCTTTTACGCCCTCTCTTCTTCACAGTTTGTAACTAGGCCTAAAATATTCACGTCAGGATGGAACTTGACATACTAGGGCTCAGTATGATTGTTTTAAAAAGAAAATCCTATCATTTAAGGCGTTTTCAAAATATTTCACTAGTGAAATAAAATACGGAAGGTTACCAGTATGAGCAGCCATTGGGCTGTTGTGTAATTAAAAAGAAAAAATTTCCATGTAAAACTATTTGGAGCACAATGTTGTAGAAGAGAAATCATTATATAATGTAATTTTTTTCTTTTTTTCCAAAATTTATGCTTCCTATCTGAGGAGATGAATCAACATTGGAAGTGAGTCCTTACAGCGAGTGTATACTCTTGTTCTGTCAGGATTCAGCAGTGTGGGTTTTGGGATCAGAATGTGATCTCTGCTTTAGTGGCTAGGGGTTAGGTTGAATTCTCTGCTAAGCACTGTGGAACCCTTTTCATACATTGCCTTCCAATGCGATAAGCAGGAGATGAAATTTCAGTACTGGACTCATGACTCTAGGTTTTGGAGCTGTGAGGGGTGTGTTCCTGGCTAACCCCACCCCTCCCCCCCATAAACACCCACACTGAGTTAAGAAAACATTAAGGTTGCAAAAATCAAACACTGAAAAGTTAGGAAATGCCAGAATTAAGGTTTGCTCTTAACTTGTCTTTCTTGTGCATATGAATTATGATACAGCTTTTAGTTACATGATTCCATATTATTTTTGCCACAGAATCCCTGTCCAGCTATTCAATATTTTATTTTCTTCTCATTGTTCAATGCATGGCTCTAGGCCTTTTTTACTGCACACTATTCAATTCTTGCTCTGAAGACAGAATTATTTATTTCCTCATGAGCTTTTCTGTGGTGCTCATAAATTTATCTCAGTGCTTCACAAACATTAATTAACATGTCTTCATAAAACTTCTGTTAGATGGTGTGGGGGTATTACCATCTCATTTTACAACTTGGGACTTAAGGGCACTGAATGATTAAGGGTCAAATTGTCACTAATTTTGGTGATCACTATGAGAAGGCTTTGGCCTGGTATTTTCAGAGTACTTAGAATTATATAGCACTTTGTATTCAAAGCATAGATTCCATTGACTTCCATTGTAGCTGTGAGTGCTCAGCCCTTTGGCAAATCAGGCCAAAGGGTCTCTGACAGGGAACACAGAAAATGAGAACACATGATTTGTGATGGATTGTGAGGAATTTGGTTTAAGTGACTTGCTTAGGAGCACCTATGAACTTTATGGCACATGCAGGGATAATAATCAGCTCTCCAGGGCAATATTCAACTGCCATAAACATTAGACTGTCCTTTCCTGTAATCCTCCACCTCATTCCAACACCTTCCAGCTTCTGCAACAAATGAAGCATAGGGTGCCAAAAACAACAGCCTCCTTTAATACAGTACCCTGATTCATCCTCACAGCAAGTCGATCTTGTGCATTGAAGAAGGCAGAGGTTAGGTGGAAAAAATAGCATATGATCATGTATTTAAAGGCTATAACATAGTGCATAAGTATGCACATGCATACACACAGACAAGCTTAATTATGACATTTCCTAACTTTTGAGTGCTTGACTTTGAAAAGTTAACATTTTTAGCATTGTTTTTTGTGAGTAATTTCCTAACTTTTTAAAAAAGCAAACTGAAAAAAACCCAGCTTCCATCTTTTTGACACTCAGATAGTTTATCATCAGAGTTAGAATGTTTTCAGCTGCCACTCAGACTTCTACCAGTCTACCTAGTGGAGTAACTGATCGCAATAGTAGGTTGTCATTCTCTATGTGGATCAGCACTAGAGGGGGTTTCAGACATACACTTTATAGATATATGCTGACAGGAGAGGATTACTGAGATTCAAGAATGCTGGACTCCATTCCCGGCTCTGGAGAGCAGTGTGCTCTGGTGAGCACAGATTCTTCTCTCTGTTCCCCCCTAAGCTTGACACCTTCTGCACCCTCCCCTCAAATCTGTTCCAGTTCTGACTCATCCCCTCACCTGGCACCTCATTCTAGGCCCATTCTCCTTGTATACCCAGTCCAAGTCTCCATTCCTCAGACTTCTTATCTCAGTGCCAATCTCCTTGCCCTATCCTAGTCTCTCTCTTTGGACTCACTATCCAAGGCCCAGGCTCCCCACAACTCCAAGTGTTACCCTCCTCCCTCCCAATCCCAGTCTCCTGGCCTACCCAGTCCAATTTCCCCCCCTCACTTCCTCAATCAATCTCTATCTCTCTTTTTCCTCCAGCCTCCAGTCATTCCTCCTCCACCATGGACCCATCCCCTCTCCCCCAGCTTCTTGTCCCAGTTCCTGTTATCCTCATGTACCCTGGCTCCTCATCAGATCTGTCTCCTCTCCCCCAAAAAATTTCCCCAGTAGTTCCTAGTATCAGTTTCCTTATCCAGTATGTGCCAGACTCCCCCAACTATTCATCACATCGCAGTGTTACCCTCCTACCACCAGCTGAATGCCATTTCTTTCTCTAGCCCAAGGGTGAAACACACTCAGTCACTCTGTGGGGATGGCACATGTAGGAGCTGTGAGGGGATGGAGCATGCTCTGTGGAGATGGCACCTGTAAAGATTTTAGCTGTTGAAATCTAACAAGTCTCTATTGTGCATGTGCAAACTGAGATTCTTCAAAAGCTTGGCCAAATGTGGATGGTTTTTCATAGGAATAGCAAAAGGCACATCCCTGACACAAATCTCAAGTCCCTGCTCCAAATCACAGCTTCTCAAGGAAAAGATTGCCAAAATTATTTTAACATTGTTCTGTAATGTATAGCTTCATTTTCAGAAATGGCTGAACTATTTTGGCTGAAACTCTCCCCCAGAATTCAGCCTAAATGGAAAATTTCAGCCTAAATAGTTAAAGTTTAGCAACATTATAAGCAACTGAAACAAAAGGGGTTTATAATCAGAAATATCGTCACCTATGATAATGTACTTATTTACCATGAATAAACTCTGTAATCTAGTTGATATGTGGAGTAAGGAGACACTGCTCCATTTATTTTACTGGAGGTACCCATTTACATGAGATCTGATTCTGGCACTTCCTCTTTTTCATTAATCTTGTATTGGAGATAAACTTGGAATAGAATCCTCTCTATCTTTTAATTTTGCTGTCTTCCCACTAGCTAGTGTAGTGTACATTCTCAATACATGTCTAGATTTTGGGTTTATGGAAAAATTCCCAGATTAAATCAGTTTTGTAGATTCTATGGATTTGTGCAATATCTTTTCTTATACAGGAGTCCACCAAATTCAAAATTTATCCTACAATCCAAGTAAATTGTAAGAAGAGTTCCCAATAATGATTGCATATATTTAATATACAAGTCATTTGAATCTTAATAATAGGTATAAATGAAATGGGTTCATTTTAGCCTATGACTGTAATTAATATGAAGTAAAATCAGATAAATGTATTCAATTCTTACCTAATTAATGTTCAAAAGTCAATGGATATTTGCTTCAATTTGGACTATATAAAAATTAACCAAAGATGTATGACAAAATCCTAGTCCTGTTGAAATCCATGGCAAAACTCTCATTGACTTCACTAGGCAAAGGATTTCACCCTTTAAGATTTGGCCCATTTATTCAAAATGTGACATCTTATTAAACAAAATATATTTGAGGTATTCATGTTTAATATTATATATTTTGTATTGCAGCTGTAATAAAACTTATTAGATATAATATATTAAATAAAAATAGAATTAATAATGTAGCAACAGTACCATATTAATTAAGCAAGGGATTTTGCATGTTTGGGACTAACTGTGTGGCCCCAATGTGAAACAAAACTCTTATTTAAGGTTGGATTTTCTAATAGTGCATAATTATACATAATTAAGTGTCCCAGTAAATTAACAGGAAATTGGAGACCTAACTGATGGGCCTAACTGATCACCATCTTTGGAGTCAAGAAGGAATTTTCCCCCAGGTCAGATTGGATAGAGACCCTGGGCGGTTTCGTCTTCCTCTGTTACACAGGGCACAGGTCACTTGCAGATTTAAACTAGTGTAAATGGTGGATTCTCTGTAACTTGAAGATGATGTTTTGAGGACTTCAGTAACTCAGCCAGAGGTTGGGGTCTATTACAGAAGTGGGCGGTGAGGTTCTGTGTCCTGCCATGTGCAGGAGGTCAGAGTAGATGATCATGATGGTCCCTTCTGACCTTAAAGTCTATGAGGCTATAAAGATGAGGGGTTTACTCTCATGCATTGCAAACCCACAGGCCAAAACCAATGTAGAAGTGGAACAGAGAACCACATCTGCTTGTCCTCTCTTGTACCCAGCAATGGTTGGACATGGTTTGACTGCATGTATAATCTTGGCTTTACTCTGCATTGGCCTCAGATGATGACATCTCCTAGCTTTGGACTGTGCTTGCTTTATCATCATTGGGGTTTAGGTATAATTCAGTAAGAGATAATTAATGGGCATTGTGGTTTAACGCTCTGTTAGTGCAACTTGATTATGTAATTAATTATGAAGATGTTGAGCTTGTTCTTTTCATTCATTCCTATTAGGTTATCTCGTCCACAGTTTTAGAAAAAAAATTGCATTACAGAATCATTAGATTGGAAAACAGATGTTTATATCACAGTTGTGTGAACTATTGTCAAAAAGGAGTTTTATACAGGAATATTGAAAACCAAAGACAATGAAAGCAAAGATTCTGCAATTCTTAAAGTAACTGAGTTTAATGTATGTTAGAGAAAGCTTTTTGCTCTTTCCCATTATTGACCTGTTACTTTAGTGAAACTTGTTCTTAGGAACTCTGAAGCAAAGAGCCAATATGGAATACCACTTACCTTTAAAAGGGAAAAACAAAACCAAAAAAAAAGGTTTAGGATGGAGTAAAGAATGATTCCATATTCAGTAATGCAATTAAAGACATGCTTCAAGTTAAGTCCCATTTACTTCCAGGGAAGTTAGGCATGTACTTAAATGCTTTGCAAAGTAGGGATGGACAAACACATGTAAATGTTTTGCTGAACTGGGAACTGAATTAACTAGGAGAGGGAAGTTTAGAGGTGAGAGTACAGGTGATAAAGTAGGATCAGAATAATAAAAGAAAAATGTAGAAAGAATTGAAAAGACAACAAAGGAAGAAAACAGCAACTTTAATCTATAGTTATTAAACAAACTATAGAAAAATTGCAGAGAAGTCCAGTGTGGCTGGCTGTCTAGAAACAAATAATAAAGTGATGTGTTAGATTAGAAGGAAGGTTTGTAACTGCAACATTTTTCTGTACATTTTCTGCAATTTTCCATAATTTTATATATTTTCTGTAAAGGCAGGAAGAAAAAAGACACTAACTGAGAGTAAAATATTGAGCCATTCTCTCATGTCTCTTATTAAAAGTTGATGACAGGCAGAGGACACTTGATACACAACACAATTCCATCACAACAAATAAAATATGCCATTAGAAAATAAAAGCATGCTAGAATCAATACTGTTTGAGGGAAAAGAAAACCTCTCTGCAAAATTCTTCCTCAAGTTTTATGAATCTTGTATTCTGAAATTTCCCATCCCTTTTTTCTGTTTCAAACAATCCTAGAGATTACAGAGGATAGTACCATGAAATATAGTCAAAACAGGATTTGATTTAACATTAATATAAATAAGATGGAGAAACTTCTGCCCTTGAATAGGGATTGAACAAAAGATGCCCATGAGCAATGCTGGTTTTACATATAGTGGGCACATTTAAAGTTCATCCTAGTTCTAGACATTTTACCTGTTCTAGAAGTATTCCTCATTTTAAGCATAGAGTTTATGAACAAAATCTGAGCGCCACTAAATCCATGGGAAAACTCCCAATGATTTCAACAGAATGAGGATTTCACCCTGTCTCTAAAAAGCGTAATAAGCTCTAAAACCAGCATGAACTTTTAAGAAGGGAATTTCAAAAGCACTTAGCACTGGCCAACTGTGTTATTCAAGTCAATGGAAAAATTCCCATTGATATCAATGGAAGCAGAAGTGAGCCAATACCAAGTGTATTTGAAAGTTGTGCATGTAAATCTCTCATTCAACACAAATCACTTTTGGGGCCCTGAACAGATCTGGCAATGAATAGACCAACCTACTGTTGCTTCCCAGGAATTACAGCACACAGCAAGGCAATTCTAAACTTGGAGTGAAATCCTTGCGCCATTGTAGTCAATGGTATTCGTCATTGATTTAGTGGGGCTAGGATGTTACATAATTCTTACCCAGCTCTGAGCACTAAGCAGTGGGACTGTAGCAATAGGGGAGAAGTCATGACATTATTCCCAGCCTTCTAGATTTTTTGGGCTCTGCATAATGCAAAGTTGGTGTTTCCCAGGAGCTCTTTCCATTTCTGAGTTCAAAGAAATTATTTAATATCTAGAGCTATGTCAATAATGAAACAACTTATTGTGAATATTTTATGTGAGAACATTCATAGCATTTGTATTTGTTATTGAATGTTCATAAATTAAAAACCCAACTCTAAGGAGAAAAAAGCAGAATATGTTTAAAAATACAATGAAAATTGCTGAATATATTCTAGGATGAATATTATTTACCATGTTCACTGAAGTTTATTTATTTATAGTCACAGGTGGCCAGATTCTGCCAACTGAATGGTACTTTACTCCTCAAGCAGTTCCACTACTTAACATGAGTGAGTGTGAAAGATTCTGACCAAGATAGAATGAAAAATTAATTAATTTCCTGGTCCAGTTTCCAGACACACAGAAGAGGCAAACTGAATCCAATATGTCAGACCTGATTTTCAAAGAGGGGCACCTGAAATTTATAGTATGGAATGCACCCAAAATTGTACCTTTAATTGTTAGAGGAGAAAGGGTATAGTAAGTGCATGTGTAAATAGCAAACAAACGATCCATCTAGTCAATGAGATGTGCCTTGATATAATTTGCACGTGTAGTTCTGGGCATCTGTATTTTGAAAATATAACCTCTGCTGATTATAGTAAAAAAATGTATCCTCCCAACAACCAATGAACACTGTACTAAACTCTCCCAGGTGACAGTCTCTTTTTACATCACAGCATCATTAATAATTCTGAGCTAGGATGAGTGACTATATAATTGTACAAGTCACAAGTATTTAAAGCAGTATATGTGATCTGTCTTCAGAGGGGTCATAAATATTATAAACATTGTTTATCTTCAGCCCTGTCAAAACACATGCGGGATAAAATGCTTTAAAATGGATGGAAATGCCTGAAGTGTTTTTTTCCACCCTTCTAACTAGATAAGTGATGTCTCCAGTGATCGCCATACCCAGGGTATCTAGAAGTTCTGTTAGAGAATTCAGGATTGTTACACTGGGAAACAACTAGTCTATTCCTAAAGCATCTATGTGTTTTTTTAAAGCATTAATATGCTAAAATGCTTAAGAAAAAATGTTTTATTGTAGTTTGCAGAAACTCTCCTGGAGAGTAATATACAACTAGAATTTTCCACTGACCCAAACTTTGGATCGGAGCATTTTAAAGAAAGCTTATTATGTTGTTCTGAAGTTTGTGGTTTAACTCCTTCAGATACAATTTTTGGCTTTAAAAAAAAAAACAGCCATTAAGGCTGCTTGGGCAACACTGACTAATATCCAGGTCATTTTCTAAATTACATGTTCTACTCTTTCATTTTTGAAGCTCTCCCTTCTCTATTTCTTCTTGTTGATATTGTTTTTAAAGTTAAACTCTCTGAATGATATTTTACACTGTGAGTATTCTCCCTGGGCCAGTTTGCACACTGCTGAGCGAGGATTGCAAACTCCAGCAGTGGCCCCAGGAGGCATCATGGCCCAGATTTTTAAACATAGTTAGGCATTGTTGTTCTCAACATCGCACAGCCTAAGTTGTTCAGACCTATTTTCAAACTTGACTTACACACTTAAGAATCTAAGTGTCATTACAAATTAATGGGACTTCGGCTCTAAATTGTCTGAAGCTATGGCTGTACTACAACTGTTCCAATGCTATGCTACTGTAGCGCTGCTAGTGCAGATGCTCTAAGCCAATAGGAGACAGCTGTCCCGTCAACTTAATTACTCTAGCCCCAACAAGCAGTGGTAGCTATGTCAGCAGGAAGAAGCTTTCCCCCCGACAAAGTATTGTCCACGCTGGTGCTTAAGTCAGTGTAACTTCCATTGCCCAGTGGAGTGCTTAGTCACATGTCTCAGTGATGTAATTTACCCTGATAAACTGTAGTGTGTACATAGCCTAAGTCGCTTTTGAAAATGGGGTTTAGCAATCTAAAACACTTGGACTTTGCAATGCGCAGTGGAGCAACAGCTAAATACTTAAAAAAACTGGACCTGTGTTTCAGAGACTGTCCTTTGTGGCACTGTTCCTTCTCTGCTTCGCCTTAGTTTAAAATAATTTGCCACTGGCCTTTAACCCTAGCAAATTATTCCAAACCCATGTGTCATCTGTGCTAGCTGGTGCACTTTTTATTTTGCGAGGCAAATTCTAGCCATTGCCTCTCTGTCCTTTTTTTCCTGCTGAAAAAGGTGATGGTAGTATATGTACCACAACTGCTTATCCCTGTGCACCTCAACTCAAAGTCTGCATGTCTTGGAGAGGCATAATATAGACTTTTACTCCTTATATGCATGCAATGGCACAAACTCCAAGTCATAATCTAGCCCTTAATGTTAGCACAGTGCTTTAAATCTGTGACATGCTATGTAAGTGATGAATATTATTTTAAGGCAACTGGGCACTGAGTTTTTAGGGAAGCATATGCCTTTAGACTTGCAGGCTCTTTTTGGCAGGAATTTAATTATTTATTGGGTGTATTTTAATCAATGATGTAGCACTGTGTACACCTATAGTGCTATCTAAACCATAGTTTGTGATTCACACAACAGAAAAAAAGAAATGAGAAAGAATGAAAGAATGGCAGAGATGGATGGAAAAATGAGGTGAGAAAGGTAAATATGGGGGGAAAATATGAGCAGGGAGGAGAAGGAAAGTTCCTTCATCTAACTAATCTCTGCTTTGAAAGTCAGGCTATCCATAATGGACCATCCCAAGGAATGCCTATGGCCCATTTTGGGGCTCTTTACATACTACAGAACGCTGTGCTGTGGCAACCATTGATATAGGAATGGATCAGCTAATGACTTTGTGTGCCCTGACTGCTGTGGAACAGAAGGAATGAGCTAGTGATGTGTGTGAGAGAGAATTACACTTGAAAAGAATATTTATCAAGTCAAAACAGATTGAACCAATTTGAGGCCCCAGATTTTTCATTAAATTCCCTTTGATTTCAAATGCTCTGTGTCATATCTTGCTTTCTTTAGCTATGGCAGATCACTCAACTAATCAGTTTCTATACAGCAATATGCATGAATTTAGCTTGGATGATGCAGGTCTCTGTAATAAGAGCCTATTAATCTGAGGCCTGTAACCCCTTCTCACGTATCTGCCTACTACATCAAGCCTACGTACACTTTAAGATTTGCTTTTCCAGTATGGTCACAGTTTTGTGTAACCTGTCTGATTAATGGAATAGTCTGTTACTGCATTACTGTAATTGATGTTCATGTTAGAACAAATACACATCTCAATAATGACATCTTATTCCACAGAGATATTATAGCAAAAATATATATAGATGAAATAGTACTGACAAATATATTTTTGTTAATCAAATGTTTCTCTCTGTCTGAAGTATATCTACAGCCTAAATGGGTTTCCTTGTAAAGTCCCACATCAGTGTCACTGCTGACAACCTTAGGGCTTACATTCCTCCATGAAGTTTCTCTGACAATGCTCCAAATCCAGGTTTCAATATGCATCTTCTTTATGATTGAGGCCTTTAGACAGTTCATGGATTGGGACACTGGGTATGTCCGATGGTTACTAAAAGTGGGAAGTGGGGTTTTTTTGGTTTTTTTTTTTTTTGCAATGAGAGAATTGTTAAAGCCCTTTTGCTACCCGTCATGTTCTCACAGAAAATAAGTTTGACTGTAACATTTTACTACTTTTAATAGTAGGAGTGATTAGCATAGTCAGATGCATATGAAAAGATTACTGTCTATTAAGGAATCGTGATGTTAGTAATGAATGTATCAATTGCCACACATGCATATTCTAAAAATACCTAACATACACATTTTAGAGATGTATCATTTAGGCATAGAGGGTTAAATCCTGCAGTTCTTACTCGAACTTTATTCAGGACTCAGTCCATTTATTAACGTATATTGGCTTGTTTGTTATTTAAAAAGCAATAACCTGCAAATCCCACACACAGCTGGCCAGTTTAAACTATGTTTCCCCCTGTTGCTGTTGTCATCTCTGACCATCTCTTCCATTGTCTGCCACACTCACCCTGTGTGTCTTATATCATCCTAAATTCATTAGACAGACTGTCTGTCAGTGTAACCCTGGGAAGTATTGTGACCTAGAGACTCACCAATCACAATTCCTTAATTGGCTGTGGCCTATACCAAGTAGCAAATTACACCACCATTTGCTGAGCTAACCAGCAAACAGGGTTGTAGACAAGACCACCTACTGCAGGAAGAGAGAAAGCTGACACTCATCACCCCAGACTCAAGGGGACTAACGGGGGGGGGGGAGAGGGGACTGTGTGTGAGAGAGAGAGGATGGTTCTTTTACCCCTCTGGGCACGTGTTGGCTAATGGTAATATTTTCATCTAAAATAAGCATCTAAGTGACTTAGTAGACAAAATTGACTAAAGCATTCTTGAGTCTAAGTCTTAGTAACTGCCATTAAGTCTTAGGCATCTAACTCCCACTGAAATCAATGGGAACTACGCACCTAAATACTTTTGACAATTTGGGCCTAGGTTTCTAAGTTCCAAAGTCACTTCTGAACATGGGATATAGACTCTTAAGTCACTTAGGCGCTTTTGAAAATTTGATCCTAAATCACACTCTAGCCCTATGCTTTTATACAATGCACATCCGAATGAGGTGCTGGTCCTGACTAGGGCCTCTGGGCATACTGTACTATAGACAATAATGAGGATTTTCCCCCATTATCTTCAAAACTCCTGTTGCAACAGCTAATAAGGAGTTTTGAGAGTGAAAATGTACAAGTTACACAGGACAACAAAGATTTTGCTTCCTGAATACTTTTGGGTGTATCTTATAGATTTTGGGCTGCTGATTACAAAAATTACCATGAAATTTCCCTATCACATACTGTTTTTTTGAAATTGCCTATATTTGTTATTTCAATTCATAATTTAAGTCTACTAAAATGTTGTCCACAATGTAAGCTGAAAAGTTTTCTATCTTGTGTCCAAGCATGCCGGGCATGTAGTGACACTGCACCTAGTGCAGGCCACACAGCATGCAGTGGGAATGCTAAGGCTTAGGCAGGGAGGATGCTGGCAGGAGAGGTTTTAGAAAGGCTATAAAAGTGTTTTGCACACACAGTTCTATGCATTACATTTATATCAGTTTGCATTCATGTTGATGTGCATGCTGTATGCGCATAGCATATTGCGTGCTCACAATTATAAAGCAATTGTCTTTTCAGGAGGATTCGTGATAGTAAACTGTCTCACCAACGTTGCAACAGCCGTGATACGTTCTGTTACATTTGTGGCGAATATACACTTAAACCTCAAAGACGGAGCATGACTGCACGTATTAAGAAAGCGTATGAGCTCCACTTTGAATGTAAAATTGGTGATCAGGACAAAGCTTGGGCTCCTCACTTTTGTTGCACAACATGAGCTGTCGATCTTAGAGCTTGGCTCAGAGGTACTCGGAATTCAGTGCCGTTCGCTGTCCCAATGATATGGCGAGAGCAGAAGGATCGTGTGACAGACTGTTACTTCTGTCTTACCAATGTGTCTGGGTTCTCTGCTAAAAACAAGAAATCCATTGAATACCCCAATCTCCCTTCAGCCATGAGACCTGTGTTGCATGACGACAGTCTTCCAGTACCGAAGCCACCAGAGACATGGAGCCTAGAGGAAGCAGACGAAGATGCCATGATGCACAAGCCAGGAATGGAAAACAACACTGATCTAGATTTTGAAGCATTTATGTCGAGTGAGTCTCATCTGATAACTCAATCTGAAGTAAATGACCTGGTCAGGGACTTGGGTTTGTCAAAGGCAAAAGCAGAATTACTGGGTTCAAGACTGCAAGGATGGGGTCTGCTGTCACCAGGCACGAACATTTCTGTCTTTCGCAGCCACCAAGAAGATTTGACACAATTCTTTGGTCAGGTTGATAATCTGTGTTTCTGCACTGACATTGATGGGCTGCTCACTGCTTTGGGTTGCCAGCAAGACCCACAACAATGGCGTCTTTTTATTGATTCGTCAGTGTTAAGCCTGAAAGCTGTGTTGTTACACAACGGCAATGTCCACCCTTCAATACCAATCGGCCATGCAGTACACATGAAAGAAACCTACGGAAATATGGAAGTTTTGTTGAACCACGTACAGTACAGCAACTACAACTGGAACATCTGTGGAGATGTGAAAGTAGTCGCGCTGCTACTAGGAATGCAGCTCGGATACACCAAGTACTGTTGTTTCATTTGCACATGGGACAGCCGTGCGAAAGAGTCTCATTACATAAAAAAGGACTGGCCATTCTGTAATCAGTTGGTTCCAGCGCAGAAAACTGTGGCAGATAAACCACTTGTAGACCCAAAAAAAAGATATTTTTGCCTCCTCTTCACATAAAACTCAGACTGATTAAAAATGTTGTGAAAGCGATGAACAAGGAAGGTGAAGGATTTCAATATTTGAGACAGATGTTTCCCAGAATAACTGATGCCAAGATTAAGGAAGACATTTTTGTTAGCCCACAAATCAAAGAGGTCATCAATGACAGGCAGTTCGACTAGCCCTTCTAGTAGGGCTGGAGAAAATCGCATGGAAGGTGTTCAAGAATGTTGTTGAAAATTTTCTTGGCAACTACAGAGCACCAAACTACGTGCATCTGGTTGACAACATGCTTCAAGCATACAAAACCATGAAGTGCAAGATGTCACTAAAGATTCATTTTCTGCATTCACTTTTAGATTTTTTCCCTGCAAATCTTGGTGCAGTCAGTGACGAGCATGGTGAAAGGTTTCACCAGGACATTGCAATCATGGAAAAACAGTATCAGGGCAACTGGAATCCATCAGTGCTGGCCAATTATTTTTGGACACTTAAACGAGAAGCCACAGACACTGAGTACAAACATAAATCATCAACAAAACATTTTTAGCTCAGTTGAACTATTGTAAAGCATCAGCACCGTTATGTGATTAAACGCATTACATTCAATAAAAGTCAATTTCTTGTTTCTCCAAATTCCTACGTGATACAAGTAGTCTGAAATTATATTTGTGTTCAGCTTCAAGCAGTTTAGAATAATCAAAAAAAATTTCTGAGGAAGCAACACTTTCAAAAAAATTTGTTGTCCAGTGTTACTTTTTTTATTAAATTTCCTTTTTTTAAAAAACAGTTTCCTACAGAAATGTTGTCTAGCGTTTGTGAAGGATGCCAACAGTAATCTAAACAACAAAGTTATTCTAAAGCATTCTGGACAGCTCCCTTTGATGTTCGCTCAGTATGGATTAAATGTTAACAGGAGCACTACAGTTAACTGTCAAAAATATTTTAGAATTACTTCAAGATTCTTGAAGAATTTTAATCAGTGTCACCCCGTTTCTGAAAGCAAATCTTGTTTTTTCTATGTAACAGCCTATATTTTTTTAAGCCAAAAAATTCCTTCACCATCTTTCACCCAAAAGTGTCTCTTTTCTTTACACAAAGAGGTGAAAGCCAGACAACACTGAAAAGACATTTGGGGTGATTGCCAGTTAATGATTCAGTGCTGATTTGATAACTACTTCATGATTAGAAATCAGCAGTTATCTTTATCATGGTAACAGATCCTGTTCTCTCCTTGTAGTTCACATGGATTGAGTACCTCATAAGATTCTGAATGCTGATGGAAATTATACTTAACTTCTGATACCTGGCAGTGGTCTTTTAAAAAAACTGTAGCTTAAATTTACTTTACCTGATGCTAAACTAATTTGATATATCTTCACCCATTCAGTCTATTACAGTACACAGAATTCATAAGCAACCACTATCTAAGATCAGGAGAAGAAAAAGATGAGTTTTTACAACATTTTTGTTGCACTAAAGATATGAGTTGAACTTCACCTTGAGTGTGAAGTTGCCAAACCAAGCCCGGCCGAGAAAGTATTCTTACGAGTACGCTGGTTAGAAATCAATGATATTCTGAGTAAAGATTTCCCCCCCTTTTCTCACATTTATGACAAATACGAGTACTTTAATAACATTCAAATTTACTCTGAGCACCGCTTTGTAACTGTTGTAATCATTTCCAGAAGTATGTTTTTCTCCTACAGTTACATCAAAAAATTGTTTGGACCCCATTGTAGATTAACATGGTTGGAGAAAAGACAAAATACCTGTCCCTGAAGTGAACACATATTCCCAGAAATACACATCTTTCTTAGAGTACTTATAATTTCTCTGCACAAAGCCTACTTGCATACAAAGTTTTAAAATTAAACAATGCTTGAGGGGTTGCTTCAGAGCAAAGAAGCAAATAAAAATATGAGGAAAAAAAGAGGGAGCACTTGTAATAAACCTGCACAAACTTAGGTAATTTCAGTAAAATAAACTAGCCATAATATCTGAAAAATCATGGAAATTGTTCCAATGATCACACACCAGTGAGAAAAACCACTTGGCTGACATTTGAAGCCTGTAATCCTTAACACTTTATACTCAGAGAGCCATCACAAATTAACATCAGCCACAGGGCCTTCTGAAGAGATTGGATGGGCCAAAACAAAGGCATCAATAGCTGATAAATAAGAAGTATCACAAAAAAACAAGTAAACTATGTTAGTAATGATGAGGGCCATGCAGAAGCAATGGGAATGCCGATTTTGCTCCCAAGGTCTGTTCTTTAGTCATTAGTGATCACAGCCTTAATGACAATCTGGTAAATATTTATTTTTGTTCTGAAATAATTAGAAGAGCATTTTTGTTAGTTAACATTTTTTTAAAAATTATGTTAAAGTCAGAAGTGGTTTTTTAAAATTGATCAGGAGTTACTGAGTGACTCAGGATTTGGATACAGAACTTTTAATCTTGCTTTAGGTTACCAGTTTAAACCTCACTCTGGACAACAGTGATTCAAAAAGTGATATCCATTTGAAGGCTGTTTGCTGTGTGAAATGAACTGGTGGTCTCAGTCCTTTTCCTAGTGAACAGATGTCAATTTCAGATATTTTTCATATTTTTAAAACATAACTAACACCCTTATAAACAGGTATCATACAGGAACCAAGGAATTAATGACAAACTACCCCTCTCACCTCTAGAGTTGGTCCTTCTAGGTCAGAATGTACTGAAGGCACATTAGCTAGGAAATATAGGGGAAGCTTGTGTTGCCCTTCTTATATTTAATTGGCTCTGCAGACAAGGACTTCATCTTCCATGGCTATCAATTTGATACCTACCAAGAGCTCTAAATTAAATTAGTCATTTGTTTCACCTGGAGTACTGTGTCCAATTCTGGGTGCCACACTTTAAGAAAGATGGGGACAAACTGGACAGTGTCCAAATGAGAGCAACATAAATGATAAAAGGTTTAGAAAACCTGTCCTATGAGGAAAGGTTAAAAAACCAGGCATGTTTAGTTTTGAAAAAAGAAAATGTGGGGAGGGGGGGCCAGTAACAGTCTTCAATATGTTAAGGTTTGTTATTAATAGGATGGTGTTGAATTATTCTCCATGTCCACTGAAGGTAGAACAAGAAGCAATGAGCTTAATCTGCAGGAAGGGAGATTTAAGTTAGATATTAGGAAAAGCTTTCTAACTTCAAGAGTTTAACAAAATTTAAGCTCTAGGATAGGTTTCCATGGGAGGTTGTGAAATCCCACAGCACTGAAGATTTTTTAAAATGGCTTGGACAAACACCTGGCAAAGATGGTCTAAGTTCACTTGTTTCTGCAACAGTTCAAGGGGCTGGACTTGATGACTTCTTGAGGTACCTCTGACTCCTACATTTCTATGAGTCTCAAGACATTCTAACAGCTAGTTAAACTTTACATCATTCCTATTTTCTCTACAAGAAAAATGTCTAATTGGTGGGATTTGAATTAAGCTCAATGACATCTCACAACCAGTTAGGTCAATCTGGGGTGTTTATTCCATTTTGTTTTGCCTAGAAAGATACTTTAACCCCTACAGATGAACTATCCTATTTTAAACTATTAGCTTAGCATTCAGGCAAGTGTTAACCAGCAGCTTCATTAGCTGCATCTCTAATTAAAAAAAAAAAAAGGCCAGCATATTGCTATAGGTAAACTTTTTCATTTTACTCCATAAATAAACTAATTTTCCCCAACAGCCCAGATAATTTCAAACCCTCTAGTATTTTGGTATATTGATTTCAGTGAACAGATTGTAATAATCTATGGTATCAATAGTGGCAAAGTTCTCTTCAAGATTACATAAAAGCCATTTTGGTTCATGATCTGTCAGTAGCTGATATTTAAGGTCAATTCTTGTATGTTTCCTTCATGCATGATTGAGTTTGAAGTATTTGTTCTGTGTATTATTAAAAAGGACATGTTAGAGCCATTTATTCTTTATCAGAAAACATAAATCAGCTATATGTGAGTAAGAGAGCCTGTGTTTGCAAGTTAAAAGCTTTCATGAGGCATAGAAGAATGATAGCGTCACTCCTCCTGACTAGAAAGACTAATAGAGGGCAATCATTTTCAACAGCATGCAGCTGTTTTCAAACAAAGAAACACATCTAAACATATTTAAAAGGCAGGGTGTCACGGGGAGCAGCACTCACCACTGGACTGGGATCTCCTCCTGGTTGTTATGAAGATTAGCTCAAGGACTATGTCCACTCCTCCACAGTTTGCACCTGGTCACTCTGTCTCTGCTTCTGCCTGCAGTTTCTCCAGGAACTGCCACGTCCTCTTCATGACTCAGCCTTTCAGCTGTGTCACCATCTGCATTTGTCCCTTCAGGGTATCAGATCCTCATAGTCCATTTGTCTAGTCACTTGCCTCAGTGGCAAATGGGGGAGGAACCCAGGCTCACCCAGGGATCCTGTAATTGGCAGTCATGTGCTGCATCCTTTCCAACTGTTCAATACATTTCCCTGGGCCACTTCCCCATGGCTCCAGCATTTTCTTCAATCTTACTTCAGGGCCTCTGCTTCTCAGTACCAGCAGCCAGCTAGCAAGTACTTCTTGCTTCCCCATTCCCTAGCAGCAACGGCTCTGTCCATGGTGCTAGCAGCTCTTTCACCTGCTGGGAACCCAGTACTTGCCCCTGGTCCTAGGCCACAAATGCCTGACTCTGGCCTCTTAGCTCCTTCTATATGAGCCCTGCTGTGGCTTGGTTGGTTGCTTCCTGCAACTCCTCTTTGATTGGCAGCAGCCCACGCAATTCCTCGGAAGATTCACCTCTACTGCTCCCTCTTGGGGTTAAGTACTTCAGTGCTAGTGTGGGAGCAGACACCCCATCAGAGAGGGAGAGAATGTTCATATCATTCAAGTGAGAAAAATACTCACTATGTGAGTGATAGATGATATTTTAGCTTCTCATGCTAAACATTTTACTAAAACAGAAAACTAAAAGCAACTGTGTTAACTAAAAGGATGCAGCTAAATATATAGATACATTTAAAAAATTGATACATTTTAACTAAATAGTGGAAATAATAAGCTATATGTCAGGAATAATATTGGAACACTGCTCACAAACCTAACCGGTTTGTATACTCATAAGCACCTCTAAAATAACTAAAGGTGAACCGGAAATTTCACTCACCTGGCAATGTCCCCATCTCATAAATTAATTAATTCAGAGAAATGGTCCAGTGTTTAGAATGAGGCTAAATATATGGTTTTGCCTTCAGCTAGCTCTGTGCTGTTTAGCATAATAAAAGAAACACACTGAAATAGAAAGAAAAAGAGCTAAACTGATACAGTGAAAAAGGAAAAGAAGAAAATAGCAACTCCTAGTTGTGCAGACGAAGGAGGTGATGATGCTCAGATCTTCGTCTGTGGGGACATCACTAATGCATACAGGCCACTGGAGGTATGAGTAGATTCCAATATTTGGAAGCTAAGCCTCAAAAACTTCTGAAACCCATCTAACTTTCTGAGGTATTCTCAACATCTCCCTACTACATTACAATCAATCTCACTTTCTTCTTTTGTTTTCATCCTAAATAATCACCCTTTATCTTAGCCTATTATTAATTGCATTACAATAGAATCAAAGATATAGTGTGAGACATTCCCTTTCCCAAAGAGTGTGTCATCTAAATATAAAAGAAATGTAAAGGATAGGAGGAGAAACAAAGGGGCATGAAACAGAAGAGTCCACCAAGTTAATTACAGAGTTGGGAAAAAGGACCCAAGTCTCCAAACTCACAGTCCCATTCCATATTCCTTAGAACATCCAGGCCTACCAGCTCCTTCTACTAGCTCCCTTGACCCAATTTATTTCTATGCTTTGTAGTAACAAAAAGACTATTCTATTCGGGTTCTGATATCACGCTTATCACTATAGTACCTGAGGGCTTATGTGACAAGTCCACATAGCCTGTACCTAATTAAGCCCACTCTCTTTTCCCAATTCCTCTTTCCCTTTCCTCTGGTCATAAATGTGCCCTTCTATCCATTCAAACATTCCTACTGTGAAATCACAGAATGTCTAGCCATCTCTGTTGAGTTTGGAATTGTCTACTGGCACACAATCACACTCTTTGGGTCTTTTCTTTGTTAGAGTGTACCAGAATATTATGGAGGCCTGACATTTGTGTATAAAACAATTAGTAATATAAAAGTATATAATCAATGCATGCACAAGCATGAGTACATTTTTGTGTACATACGCTTGGTGCACGACTCTGGACTGTTTCCTTCTAGAAGCCTGGCCTTCTGTGCCTTTGATTGCTGTGAAGACAATGATATTTAAAATGGCAGTAAGTTAGTGGAGATTTGCAGAGAAGCCTACCAGACATTTTACAGGGTATCAACAATTTTGCTGAGAAATAAACACAATGCACTTCAAATCATTCGAAGTTTACATTGTGTATGCAAGATTTCTAGTACAATTTTACAAGATCAGCACAGTTTTGCATTTCTTGATTTTGACTGCACCACAAACAACAGAAGAAATCCTCTCACATTATTTCAATACTACCAAAGCCATCCAAAACCTAGAAGTGCAGGGTTGCATGAAAATTAAAAATATTGAAGGAAGGGGTGCTAGCACTTATTTTTGAACATCAAAAATGTTTTAGTTAAGCTATTGGGTAATAGTTCTTGATCTAAACCAGTGTACCCTCTACCACTGGAACAGGTAGGCAATACTTATCTTGATACATTTATAAATTCATTACTTATTACCTTCTATAGGAATTTGATTGACCTTGAATTTTGTTTAGAAGAGCGAGCCAGCTTCTTCTAACCAGTTGAACCACTGCTAATCTGCATTAGGACAAATTATGTTGTCATCATTTAGATATTTTTCATATTCCTGGGTCTCTCCAACCATGGAGTCTGTGGATTATGAGTGTGTGCTGGTGTAGCATAGTGCAAATGGGCTACATGGCATTAGGCCATTTGCACTATGCTACACCAGGACTAACTGATAGTTTTCAGTCTCAGAGTAACTGTGCCTCATCCATGGTCCCTTGAGGCACCCACTTAAGGTTTCAGGCTTCCTAGCTGTCACCTTTCTTGGGCAGAAACCCATCACTCTCTTCCATCAGACCAGCAGTTTAGGCTTGAAGTTTCTCTGCACCTCACCGAGATATCCCCATCAAGTCAATCTGCCTAAATGCTAGCACCTCCACTATTCTCTGTTTCAGAGGACAACGATAGTGTTTTTAGCAGTGACCACACAGCTCTTCCAAAACAAAATACTTTTTTTCTCAGGGTAAAACCATCAGAGATAAGACATAAAACAATACAAGGATTTAAATGCTCAGTAAACACACTTCTACATGATGGGGTCTGGTAGGCCAACATCCCATCCAACTCTTCAGCAAGGGTTGGGGCCCCTTCTTGGACAGAAGGGTCTGTTTGTAGAATCAGATTGAAGACAAATTTGTTAGAAAATTTAACCTTTGATACAAAAAGTCTTTTGGAGGTTGGGGAACAAAGCAAAACAGGTAAAACAATCCCTGACTGCACTGGGGTCGCATTCACTTCTCGCGAGTGCCCCTTGTCTGAGTGCATGTGCCAGCTGAGTTATACAGAATCTGAATGTGAAACAAAAGCTCCTTCTGGGGAAACAGTCTGACTCAGTTGGCCTTTGTTTCCTTCTAGCCCTCCCTGGGCCCAGGCTCTTAATTAGTCCGATAGTCTTTAAAATTGCCTCAATTCTGGTATTGAGCCATATTCCAGGGCTCCCTCCCAGAAGACAATGTCCTCACCCTCTCTAGGCATTTCAGGCCCCAGCTCTTCTGCTGGGCCACTAAAAGAATTTAGTTCCCCTTCTGGGGTACAATAAATCCCAGGCCACTGTATCAGTGGCTAGTGGGGGGACCTGGGCCTACCTTCTACTCAAAGTCCCAGCCCAGGGACCCTAAAGATAGCAGCTGTCCACCATGTCTCTTTAATTAGGCTGAGTTGCTGCTATGATTCCCTGGGCCTTCACCCCATAGCCCAAGCATGTTTTTCATCTTTACTTCAGGACATTCTCCTGGTTGAGGCCCAGCAGTGAACCCAGAGCACCTCCTCGCTCCCACTGGTCTCTGCCAGCACTGTTTTATCTGAGGTCCTGTACTGGCCTCACCCAACCAGGCACGGCATCAATGCTCCAGCAAGCAAATGATCTCACTCTGAACCTACAGCTCTTCTTATAATAGCCTGCTGGGCCCTGATTGGCTGTCTCACACACTGCCTCTATAGGCCAGATATGTAGGTAGTAAAACTTGTTTTATTTTCATTAATCACACCCAAATGATTCCAAGAATACACAAATACTCATCACCTCTATTGGTACAAAGGGCTTGGAATGATCTACAGCTCATACTTACTCATACTCCCCATCTCAAAATAATGGCTTTTTGAGATTTTCATGCTTTCAGCATAAAACACAATATGGTCCTCAAAGATACCCTGTGTGGTTACATGAGTAAACTAGTTGGTGGGGATTATTTACTTAGTAAAAATATTGCTACTTCCATTGTCTAGTTATTCATCTAGTCCTCATCACAATACTATATAAGCACCTGGCTTTCCTCTTGTGCAGAATGGTATGGAAGTGGTGGAGCAATAGTTCCATTTTTCTCTGACCTTTCTGATAAAGCTAACAGTGCCACATATAGTGCATGTACAGTCTTTAACTACACTGTGACAAACATTTGGGCAGACATACTGGGAAGGGGATGAAACAAACTCATGCCCCTATCTAATATCAGCAATAGTGGAATTGAAGATCTGAGTTTATGTTTTTCCAGCTGGACAAATGGCTGCATTGGACAGTTGAGAAAACAAATACTGCTTTCTGAATGCCCCAAAGATGTTTTCATTTCCATAATAAGTTGAGCAATTATTTTCCTGTGTTATTTTCCTTTTATTTGCACCTTTTTAGACACTTAAACTGAAAAAGAAATACTTATATAATACACGCTATCTGGTATTCCTTTCTATTTATGTAACAACTAGGAATGATTGAAAATTGTCTATACTTCAGTGGTACAGTATTTGGATTATTCATCTGATTAGAATAAAGCTTCATAAGGGCTTCTGAGCAGAATGAGAATCAACATTAAATCTGAATTAATCTGAGCTTTGTCAATGATTTATGCAGCACTAAATCAAGTATGTACACAAATGGTTTGAATCAAATGTCAGAGAAGTCAGTGGAAGCCTATCTGTTTGGTTATAAATCCCAACTAAAGAATTGACAAAAGTCAATGAAATCTGAATGGTTAAATTCTCCTAATAGTGAAACCAAAGAATTGTATAATGTATCACAGTCTCTGAGCAAATTATACAGTCTTTTTAGAATTCATTCATTTTTAGAATTCATTCTTATTTAACAGAAATTACTGGTGACAATCTCAAACCACACCCTAAAATTCAGTTCCACAACCTAAAAATTAAAAGGCCATAAAGGGCTGGGACATCTCTCAGTTAAGGAAAACAAAAGACAGTGATGTGCTGACACAGCATTTCTTGCTAACAGGCCTTCACTGAGTGCTGAGAGAGACTGGACAAAAGCAGAAGTAGCCTATTGTTGATGTTGATATTGACTTGCTCTCCCCAAGGTGAACAGTCTTGGAGATTCTGGAACATCTGTCTTCCCTTGTGGACCCATATGATGACGATTCTCTACCTTACTCTTGATTCTCATGGTTTGCAAACTTCACTTAATCAGCTTTGTAGTACCTCCCTCCAAAGAAAAATAGATCCCTTCAATAGAAAAATCAGGTATGAGGCCTACTTTGGAGTCATGCAACTTGGTCCAATCAGGTTCAAATGAGATCATCTCAAAAAGTGTAAATTCGAAAAAAAATCTGCAATTTAAAAAATGCTTTTGCATACCAGAGAGACTAACTCTGAACAACCACCCTCCTTTCCCAAATCCAGATACATGAGATCAAAACATTCATGGAAGCTGACATGGTCCTAACTGGGAGAAAAGTCTTAAGATGACATTATGTCACCATCATAAGGAAAGCTCAATACAAAAACCTTATAAAATAAATGGTTGAAAAGAGAACCTAGCAACAAAAGCAGCCACTCAACATTCATTCATGAACAGCATTAACAATAAATTCAAACTTGCAATTTGTTTGATCACCTCCAATTTCTTCAAAAAAGGCAACTACAGTAATCTTTCTACTTGGAACTGGGCTGACAGGTCAAACTGCTTATCTTCTAGAATCTTCAACTTGGCAGAGAAAAGGATAAGATGAAACCCATTTGAAAAATAAAATTTTAAATTTTATATAAAGTCTGTATTCCCATATAAGCTATTCCTTTCACACTGCTTAGTGAAGAACATCAAGGGCAAGCTGAGGCTCTAGGCCAAAGATCTTTCCCCTCTTCAGTGTGAAGAGCACCTTCCAGTTCATCAACTGAAATTATGACTTAGCATTATGGTAAGCTGTTTGCTTGACCATGAGCGGCTCCCATTTGAGTCTCTTGTAAAGGAATGCTTACAAACCTGACATCCCTGGCTCAGGTTTTGGCTGCTTCCCTGTTTTCATTTTGGCAATCTGCAGTCAGTACTTGCACTCATAGCAGATGTCTGCTAGGAGCACAAGACAGGTGTAGAAAGTAACTGCAAGACTAGGACAGGGAAAGAAGCAGCTGTACAATGAATCTCCTTTCCCCCATCCTGCCAATGACCACTCACGCTCCCCTGTCTCTGTGGAAGACGACAGATTTCCATTTTCTGAAGAATACCCATTTGGCTCAACCGACCTCTCAAATGTTGCTTTACTATATGGGGTTTTGCTTGCTATCCTGCTTCTTGTGTTGTTTAGGGGGCTGAATACCTTCCCTGGCTCAATGATCGTACACTGCATGCAAGGATTTTATTTTCCTCACTCCTGTCTTGAAAAGCTGCATTATCTTTAGCTAGCAAAATTATTAGTGTCAGGTGATGGTTTCTTGAGCAAGGCAGATCACAGCATATTTCAGCATTGCCATCAGTTTGGACCCACTAAGGCACAAATGGCAAAGACTCCTCAGTGGATTGCACTAATCATGAGAGATCTGGATTCACTTCGCACGGACCTGAACAGAACCCCCACTGTCCAGAGTTTCCCCAAATTCAGATCAACAAAGCCAGAATTATTCAAAATTGAACCAGTCTCTATGTTTAGAAGAATACATTTGGTTCTCAAACTTCTTAACAATCTGCTCCTTAAACCAATATCACATAAAATTTTAGAAAGGTATTAACTTCTGAAGCATGAAATTCTGTACAGAAAAATTTATTGCAAATTGTGTATACTGTGTGCTTCAAGTTCCAGCAGATTTTTTTAAAAAGTCTTCAGCAGGATATGTTGTGATAACAATATTTTGCAAATTTACCTTTCATCAGTATTTCAAGGCCCCTTGAGTATTAAAAGGCCCCTGAGTAGGTACTGTATTGTTAGACTGATGTGCACAAGGAGAAGATTTTGACACAAAGACATTAAGAGACTTTTCCATTACCACACAGCAAGGTAGTACCAGATTAAGAACAGAACACAGTTGCCCTGACTCTCAACTGGCTATAAATGATTAAACTATGCTTCCTACCAACCATAAAAATTGTTCAGGGGCATTTAGTGATGAACAGAATGCCTAGTAATGAACAAGCAATGGTTAATCTTCAGCTTTCAGTTTAAAATTTTATCCCTGCAAAGACTGTGTGTTGACCCACTGAAATTTGTCTATTGTTGTAATTGCTTTAGATGTTCATAGAATATTTTTATGTATGTTACATGATAAAGGAGGTATATACACAAACATACTAGAAATGAAAGGGCAGAAATGTAAATAAATGTACTGTATTTAATATAAAATATAATCTAATGTGTGTCAGAATAAAAATGTAAATAAACTAGATAAAGAGGATTAAAATAATTCTGTGCACTTTGACAAGTTTGATTAATCAGAAATATAAAAGCATCAATCATACTTTGTTATATCAGGGAACAAATGGTGTGTTTTGGAGATATGAAAATAGGTATTGTAAATATTGCTTATTTTATGTCTTATGAATCATTTATATAGTGTCAGCATAGAGAAACTTTTAGTTAATTTCAAGCAGCAGCTGGCTGAAGAAATAATGGTTAAAACATGGTGTGAACCTTCTGATAAAGAAACTGGACCCTAGGTCTCTATCAGCCTAAAGTACAACTGATTTTTTATGAGACTCTGGGTTCCAGTAGCATCACTCAAACCAGCTAAAGAAGAAACTGGCTGACTACCATGAGACACTGGTGGTATTAAGATGGATTTTTTGGTGTAATGTACTTTCTGTGCTCCACATTTACTTTATATTTGCTTTTGATTAGAATGCTTACTGCATTAGACAGGGTACAACTTTGATAGGTTGGGGAGCAATGGAGATCCATTCTTGGGACAGGGGTGGGAGAATCTTAACTGGGAACAGCTGAGACAACATTCTATGTGACCTCCTTTTCTTACCCTCCTCTTTCCCCTTTATCATCTCCTTTAGTCAGAGCATGGGAATGGGGGGGGGGGTCGCATGTTACATTTGGGGCCTGGACTCCAGGACCTGTCCAGCCACTGCTGTGGCTTATGCTGGGGCTCAGTGAATGACACCCATTTGATGGTGGTGGAAGGTGAAGGGGATTGATACAGTTTTCTGCCTATGAGAGTTAGATCTTGTGGGCTCTTTTTATAAGCCCCATCCTTCATCTAGTTGCTGGAACTATGTTATTGCTGAGGGTTAGACTAATTGCCAGTTTGGGTCTAGGGAAGGATTTCCCCTTCCTGCTCCATGGCAAAACTGGCAAGTTGCTTGTGGGATTTTTCACTTTCCATCCAGCATCTACCTCTGTTTTGGAGGGCTTAAATTACAGTTACCACCACTTCAGCAGGGTTGGAAAGGCTCTGCTCCGAGATTCCTATAACTCACTGGACAGCTTGGACATTAATCCTCAGAATGGCATTACATGGTGAGGGAGTCTGCCTCTATGTCTTGTGAAGCTTCTACCCGCCCACCCCTCATCTCCTTTACCTCTAGCATGTTTTCATGGCTTCGCTTTGCCTGTCAGTCATTATTCCCATTTTGAGGGGAAAAAACAATTATGGGTTACTTTGGTAAAGACAGACAAAAAGAGTAGTTCATGCTGGGGATCACTGGTAATATTCAGCCAGACAGCTCAGCTCTCACTCCTGTCCCGTAAAGCTTATCTTCCCCATAATTAACCTCTTGAAGTGAAAATGCAGAGATGGTGTAGACAGGTGGGTCCAGACTTCAGAGGATCCCTCAGATCCCTCTTCTGTCAAAAAGCCAAGACAGCTACATACAATAAGTGTCCATTTACTGCATTAGATTTTGATAGATTTTATCATAAACCTTGCAGGGCCAAAAGAGGCTGTCCCAAGTGTTATAATTCAATGCATTTGGGCTGCTTGTTTGCTTTTATCTCTGTATATATCTCAGGACAAGTATAAGCAGAGGAGTATAAAAGGAACTTATGTGGAAGGAAATCCCTCTCCTCAAGGAGGAGGAGAGAGGAGACAAGCTGCAAAGTAAGAAGAAAAGATCCACAGGAACAGTGTTTGAGAAACAAAACGCTAGCAGTTGAAGGTGTTCAACATGCAACAGTATGGAAATGAAGAAGGAATCTGCTTTCACTCTAGCTCCTCTGTGCCACCAGCAATAGCCTGCTAGGGGCACAGAATATTTCCCCCAGCAAAGGAACTGCATTGGACTTTACTTACATTAACCCCTCCACCTAGTCCCCTGAAGCCTTGAGTTAGGGTTATGCTGTGGATAGAACCAAAGACGACCACACTAACATCCTGCTGAGGCCATTCTGATACATACCCAAGGGCACAGACAACGGTGGGAACCCTCCCGTAAGTTAGTTTCCTTGCTCCCCAGGTTGCATATCCTGTGCTGTGCCTCCTGGCATCAAGTGGGAGCTCTGGCTGCTCAGCCCTTCTGAAAAGTCAGGCCCTTACTGCACACGCTGGTGCATCTGTTACACAAATGGCCAGTTCTCTGTCATTTGCATGCATAGTTATGGGACTAGTACATGCATTCAGAGTGATTATGTGCACCACAAGCAGTTATTGCTAATGCCCGTGCCATACACACAGTTTCAGACATCAGGCCCAGAATAAAACTTGTAAATTGCAAGAAAAGGTTATTTTGGCTGATGTAGAGACTTATAAGAATGGCCATATTGGGTCAGACCAATGGTCCATCTAGCCCAGTGTCCTGTCTGGCAATGGCCAGCACCAGACTCTTCTAGCAGTTGGAGGTTTAAGGACACCTGGGGCACATGGTTGCATCCTTGACCATCTTGGCTAATAGCGGTTGATAGACCTATTCTCCAGGAACTGATCCAATTCTTTTAAGTACAAATCAGACTGAAAAGAGTTGCAAAGGGATCTCACAAAACTGGGTGACTAAGCAATAAAATGGCTGATGAAATTCAATGTTGATAATGCAAAGTAATGCACATTGAAAAATATAATCCTAACTAGACATACAAAATGATACTATGTTATCTGTTACCACTCATGAAAGATCTGGGAGTCATTATGGATAGTTTTCTAAAAACATCTGCCTAATGTGCAGCTGCAGTAAAAAAATCTAACAGAATGTTAGGAAATATTAGGAAAATATCATAATGCCACCATAGCGATCCATGATACACCCATACCTTGAATACTGCATGCAATTCTGGTCACCCCGTTTCAAAAAAAGATATTAGAAATGGAAAAGGCACAGAGAACAACAAAGGTGGATAGGAATAGGGGACAGCTTCCATATGAGGAGAGAATAAAAAGACTGGGACTATTCAGATTGGAAAAGAATTTGGGGGGAGGGAAAAGGGGGAAAAGAGGAGATATTATAGACCAGGAAAGCTCAGTTAAACTTTTAGAACTGTTTATTTTATTCTGCACACAGCAATTACTCCTGTTATAAGCAGGAGAAAAATTTGCTACTCAAAGAAGCTATAAAGACTTAGATGTATGCTTACAACAAAATCGGCATGACCTGCATAAAAAGGAGACCACTCCCTCCATGGACTTGCCTCCTTCTGTAATGATACTGCAAATGACGTTTGTGTCCTTTGCATAATATTCAAAGCTGTTGCACATTATGGACCAGAAATGAGCATAAGCACAATTTATTTTCAATTTGAGCATGGAAAAGCTGCTTATCTACTTTGGTAAATAGGGACCTTTATTCAGCAACTTTAAAGAGTTAACCAGTCCCTTGGAAGGGTTTTTTTTTTAAAAGGGTGATATTAGTAAGCATTGCAAGTTTGCTTTACTACACACTGTATCAATTGGCTCACTAAGGTTTCTGCAGAGTGACAAAGAACAAAAAATGCCTCAGAGAGTAAAAGTAGTCTTTTGATCAAAAACCAATAGCCCTGTTTGAGTAGCAAAGCAAAGAAAAACAAAAACTACTTGAGGGGAGAAAAGCCGCGGCATCATTAAAGTGCGACTTTCACAGTGGATGAGACCTGAGAATAAATCTGACTTAATTTAGCCACACATTAATTGCACCCCACTTATTAATTACTGGGGGGGGGGAAGAAGAGGGGAAGAGGATTTGGAGGAGAACGGGTAACTTCCCAGCCCATTTTTTCCTTTCTGGTCAAAGTCATCCATAATACTAAATTTGTGGTATCACATTGATTTCCTTAGAAACAAATTTCAATATCAAAGATATTATTTGTATTATTGTAGTTCCTAGAGGCCCAAATTGAAATTAGGATTTCATTGTCTTAGGCACAGGACAAATCATATTGTGAGATACCTCCCTCCTCAAAGATCTTCCAATCTAAAACAAGAGAGATACTCTCCCCCAACCATATTTCCTTAATTTTACAGATGTAAAAATGGAGGCGCAGGGTGAATAAGCAGCTAGTCCAAAGTCACACAGGAAGCTAGTGTCAGATCTAGGAATTGTATGATCTGAGTCCCAATCCAGCAGTTTATCCACAATGCTATCCTTTAGCATCACCTGATTGTAAGATTGGGCATAATAAGAAGCCAAGCTGTCAAAGAAAAGCCTTATCTGAACACAAACAAGTCAAAAATACATAGAAAATGATTGGTCATTTCAATTATATTATGCATGCACTTGCTCCATTTTGAAAGCATCTGTTTTCTTTGACTTTTAAATGTATACTATATAAACTACAATTTTAAAATGTCTTCCCCTTCTGACAGATGGATCAATGAAGATTAGGCTCTGATCTCTTTGAATGACTTGTATAAATGAATTTCCGTAAGGCGTCCATAAGGTCAAGTTAGTGTAGTCTTGTACGACACTTAAGGGAATAATACACGAAGCAAATAGCAGCACCATTGTATTTTATCCCTATTTACAGAGGAAATGCCTGCTGATTCAATGGATGTTTCCGCCCAGCAATTATTCAATACTCCTTGTTTAACTATCGCAACACTTGCTTATTTCATTTAAAAATATTGATGGAGTACAAGTAAAACACAGGCAGAAGACAAAAATCCCTTGTAATTGCTGTTTTACAAGGAAGTAACTAAACACGCTGAAAGGAATTCTTCAAAGTGCAGCTCTGCATTTCATTAGAGATCATTTCTCCTCTTTTTTTTAAAATCAGAATTTTACAATTATATCCAAGTTTGCATATTCTAGGTACTCAGAGTCTGCTACCACAGAGGTTTTTGGATGGTCTATCTGACTATTCTTATATGGAGTCAAGGAGACATGTCTTGTAATGGGAGCTACGTCATCAGATAGAGCAGGTTTAAACTTCTCTAAAACAGACATGGATTGAATATCTCACAAAAGACTATAATCCACAGGGATCCTTAGGAATCCTTGTACGTTCTCTGCCAGAAGAGAGCTCAATCACATGGAAAGAAACTTGCCCGATTGTTCCCAAACATTCTTCTACATCCATAAAAGTTTTTTACAGTGAGTTCTCCTCAATGTGCCCATTCTTTTCTTTCATTTGCCCTATGATGCAATTCTCAATGTATTATGCAGTGTGAAATTCTTTTTGAATGCTCAAGAATGAGGTTCTTCAGTTTCATTTCTTACATTATTCATATTAATAAAGTTGGTGATAGTGATCCCATCATATCAGTGACCTCTAGGTTCCTTGATTAGCTCAGTCTCTTCCCAGTGGTAGTGCAGGGGACAAAACATTTTAAAATAGGACTGCCTAGTTTAAAGCCAGACAAATGGTCTGCTTAGTAGATGTGCATCTTCCCAGTTTTGCAACCATTTATTTAACAGTCAGATCTTGATTTGCCTAGTAGGGTCACGATAATTCTGGGAATTTAGACACACTTAAGGAAACAGTAATTTCCATATCCATATTCACAACGCTGCAGCTAATAATCTGATGGATAAATAATCTTTCTTTTCCAGCAGATCATGACATTTTCATTAAACAATTTATAAATACATATTTCAAATGTGACTCCTTTGTGTTTTGCCACAGACTACAGGGAATTTGCTACTTTGAACTACAGTGTGGCAGGTTCTGCCTCAGAGCTGTCTGCTATTTAAGGCACTAAAAGAGAAACTCCATCAAGAAGCATCCAGTTTTTGGCATCCTCTGGTCCATCTTTTTTTGGTATTTTTCTGGTATGAATTTCCAGGGAATAAAAATGGAAGAGGTCATGAATACTGTCAAAGCAAACATGCAGCTTTTAGTCAAACTAATATTTCCATGAATATTTTTGCAGCATTCCTCCAATTTCACTCATATAATAGGTTTCCAGTGCTACCAACTTGGTATTTTATAATCTGAAATTGTTTCCTGTCTTATCAGTTTGATTCTGGAATGTCTTCAATATTCTTAACTAAGGCAACATCATGACCACCACTTATCACCAAGTATAGAGGTTTTATCTCAGACTCCTGAAAGTGTTAAATTAAGGTTTTGAAATGGTGTCCACTGCAGCAAATGTAAGCTGAGTCACATGCCACCTAATAGCAATGACTGAGTTCTTATATAAATAGGACAAAAGGTGATATATCACATTTGCAATGCCTAATGGCATAAAAGCACAGCATTAAACTCATCTACCGGATAATGAATGATTGAGTATAAAATAGTAATTCTTTAATTATCCTAGGTTTATATTTAGGCATTAGAACTCCAATTTTCTAATAGTGGACATTTCAAAAAGTAACCACAAGAGAACTTAATAGTACAGTCAGAATAAGGTAATTGTATATTGCTTAATGTCCTTACGTGGGGGAATAGGATCATACAAGTAAAAGCATTGACAGAAAGAGGAGAGGAGAGGAGCAAGGGAAGTGGGAAAAATTACATGAACACTGTCAATCTGTCTCCCATTACAAATAGGCTGGTGTGATGTGGAAAAAGTGTTATTTACCCCTTTCTACAATGCAAAAAACAGGGGTCACCCAATAAAATTAATAATTAGTAGGTTTAATACAAAAAAGAGGAAGTACTTTTTCCACACAATTCACCTGTGGGACTCATTGTCATGGAATAGTATGATGCCCAAAAATATAACTGGGTTCAAAAGAGAATTAGATAAATTCATGGAGGATTGGTTCATCCATGGCTATTACCCAAATTTCTGACTGCCAGAAGCCAGGTTGGAAAGATAGAGCAGATCTCTCCAAAATTTCCCTGTTCTGTACACTCCCCTTGAAATTCTGGTACTGGCCACTGTTGGAGACAGAATATTGGGCAAGATGGACCATTGGTCTGACCCTGTATGACCGTTCTTATGTTCTAGGCATTTGCTGCTGCATGCAAAAGCAGTAGGTGATGCCTTGAGAAGAAAGGCAAGATTTGTGGCTTTCTTGTGGCAGTCTCTAATGCAGTTAGCTGGAGAAACATCTTTTTTGAATGCATGGTACACAGTGTTCAGAAGCAGCATACTGGTCCAAATTTCCACTTTGTTCCTGCAGCACTCACTGTTTGGCATCATGGACACCCCAAATACCATATACCTTCTTATGAAGTGCAGAATACAGAGGAATTACAGACTGGGGGGCAAGTAAAGAAAGATAATGAGGAGAGGGGAGCAATAAAAACAAGAACTGAGAATAAAAGAATAAACAGTAGAAAGAAAAGTACAATGGAAAGTTAAAAGACAGATTAAGTAAAGCAGGAGTGAGGGACTGAAATAGAGAAGAGAGCAAAAATGGACAAAGGAAAAAAAAAGGGTGTGCTGGAGTATTTGGCGGAGGGCCACCCTAGATATTAGTTAATCCCCAGATGGGTTCCAATGAAAAGGGATTAGGCAGCCTTCAGATCTGGGAGTATTTTCACTTCTAGTTCCTTCCAGGTTGCAAAATGATCAAATTCATCACCTTCTGTTGGGCTGTGTGTAGTGAGTTTGTAGTCTCAGGATTTTTGTGATGTGAATACCTATCTATTAAAAATTAAACGAATCCAGACTGCTTTGGTGGTAGCCTCAGAAGACTCTCATCACTGGATAGTTGTGGAGACAAACAGTTTTCTAGAAGTGTTTCCTCCAGCTGATAAAAAAAAGTAGTTCAAACACAAGAAAAACTAAAGTAAAAGGTCTTTAAAAGCTTCATGCTCATATAACATCCCTCCATTTGCCACAGCTTCAAAAGAAGGAAAAATTATACTCAATTGTATTTTGTTTTTTCTCCCATTTATATAACAGGAATATCAACATTGTTTATTATAAACTTGCTAAATTTAACCCTGTTTTCACTTGTCCTATGCCGCCTCCTCTCCGCCTCACATTTTCTTCTCAAGAGTATTACGTAAAACAAAGACAGTAAAACAAAGTTATTGCTCATGTCCAAAATGCACACGGTACAGATAGCCAGCAAAACAACATGCAAATTGCCACATTATCCAAAAGCACGACACTCTAAGGCAATGGTTTTCAACCTATAGTTCGCAGACCCCTGATGTCCACAGACTGTCTAAGATTTCCAAAAGGCTCCGCTCTCCTTTTTAAATTTTTTTTTTAGGGATTGACAGATGAAAAAAAAAAGTTGAAAACTACTGCTTTAAGGCAATCTTAGACAGGCAGCAAGAGATCAATCCCACACAAAACTCAAGAAAAACTACAACAAAAGACTAAAGGATGTATTAATGCACTGTGTTGCTTGCACAGCTTTCCAGGTCTACAAATCATTTTCCACATCGCTAGAGTATACCATCACAGAGTCTTCTTTACTGGATTATTAGCCCATTAAAGTAATCAACATCATTTTTGAATAAGCAACATGATGAGTCGCTGCCCTGAAACAGTGACATGTAGCAGCCCTGCAGCCATAAGTCACCACACAATGTACATTGATATAACAGAGTGCTAAGTGACACTGACATCAAGTAAGCAATTTTTGTTTTGGATGTTTAACGCAATAAGAAGACTATGTAAGAATGTTTGAACGTACCATATATTTATCTACAGAAATGGAAAGACATTTCCTGATCTCTGGTGTATAACTGCTCTCATGAGATACCGCAAAGTTGTGTCTGTATTCTATACGTGTTGCATAATGAAATGATTGATACATTGCTTGGTTACCTGATTTCTAATCTTTTCTTATTCGTTAATAATGTTTATTATTAATTATTATTATTATAATTAATAAATGTTAATGGAGACCTATATTTCCCCTAAGAACAGTATAGCAAATTTTCTATGTTAGCTTTCCAACATGCTTCATCTCTACACTAGGAAGACTACACTTCTAGGCGTTCATCCTCAGTACTCAGTGAAATCTTGACTTCTCTTCTGAAAGTATCAGCAGGGGGTTTTGTGATGTAGATTCCACCTCTGACTTACCATTGGATAGTAATACATTACTGACAGACAAAATTTGTTTCATCTACAAAGTTTGCTTCCTTAACTGAAGAGAAGTGATGTTACTCAGCCCACTAACTTTTAGTCTCTGTGAGTCAGCATGAGGAAATAAACCAACAGATAAGCAGTACCTCCAACTGCTATATGGCTCACACAGACAAATCAAAACCAAGTGCTTTTTAACTTTAACGCTTTACTTTATTGGCCTCCAGCAATTCTCACTGGAATGCCTTTGCTGAAGTCTCCACTTACTAGCCTTAAGCACATACAACAGGTTATTAGAGTATCCCAAAATTTGACAATTGCCCTAACAAATCTGAGGCAGTCTTCAGGTGAATCAGTCACAGATTTCTGTATGGCCTGTCCTTCCGTCTGTGCCTAGAGGTCCTTCCAAATGTAGCCAGGAAACAATCTCCCTGACTCAGACTCACTACCTCCCTCTTATAACCCAAAAGTTAGAGACATGTCAATCAAAAGAATGTTACATAGCTGGCCAAACAAATCAATCACTGGGCAGAAACAGGAATTACAGAGACATGACACACACAAAAAAAGACCATTAAGCAAGCAATCTTAAGCTGTTAGTCTGATAGCTAAATTTCTCCATACCAACATTTCTAAAATATATCCAGACTTCTTTTTTTTCCACAGACATCTGTTCAGCATATTCAGAAAAGTAGAATGCATAGAGCCAGGCTCACTTCATGTGTTCACTGTCTATCCCCCCTCTCCCCAGTTTGCCTAGTTATGCTAAGTTCCTGAAAAGGCCTGACAATGACTAAAAGCAGCAATAATTGATAGTCCATCCCAATAATTTGCAGTGGCTTGACACCTGGCTGGTTTCTAAAATGCCTCTGTACACTGATGGACTCTCCATCTCTTCAAATTGAGACTTAATGCCTTTCTGGAAGGTATGTGTCATGGGGTAAGTTCACCTCATGCCCTCCTGGTGTGGAGGTTTGGGGGGCAAAAGGGGAGTAGGGTGTCTCTGCAGGCACAGTCCACCAGACTGGTCCCTTCCTGGCCATATGTCTCAAGGGTCTGAGTTGGGGAGATGTCCTTGGGGCTAGGGTGGTGCAGCCTCATGGCCAAGTCAATAGTCACCCTCAAGTCAGGCCTGTGTGGCCTAGTGGCCAGAGTCAATAGCTTCCCTCGGTCAGGGCTAAGGGACCTAGCAGCCAGAGTCAACATCACTGCCCAGGGTGCAAAGCAGTATGCAGTCTGTAGCCTTGCATTCAGGCATGGTGAGACTAGTAAGCAGTCTATAGACACAACAAGTGTTTGCACACCTCTGTAGTCTGAGTCTCACATAGGGGGCTGCTGTTACCCCAAAGGAGGTAGCAAGGGATAGGGAAATGTGGGCTTGCCTGACTCCACTGCGTTCCAGCCCAGGGCCATGTCCTTGTTGAGGGTGGTCACCACCCTAGTCTGTGGGGATCCCACTGCAACATGGTGACCTATGTCGGATGGGAGATAACACTAACTCCATCTTCCTTGGCTACTTCCAATAATGCCTCTTGACTCCAATGTCTGGATCTCATTGGAGCCATTGGGTTCCCTAGTGCTGGTAACTCCCTGGACATCTGACTGTGGGCAGTTGGCAGTGGGTCTCCTGGGCCTCTGATTCCCTCAGTTGGGGGCTGAAGTAGCTCCTTGCTTGGAGCCTCCACCAAGCAGCCTTCCCCCTCAGTGGTCAGCCTGGTTTGAGCAAGGCTGCTCCCTTCTATACTGGGGCAGCAGTTGGAGCATGCCCAGCACAGCCTAGTGGGCAGGACGTCCACTGCCCATAGTGATTTAACTCTTTCAGTGCAGGGCAAGCCCACCCTGTTATAGCATGCTTTAGCCAAACACAAGGTATTGGGCTCAATACAAGGGTAACTAAGTGAAATATAATGACCTGTGATATACAGGTAGTTAGACTGTTTTATCTAGTGGTCCTTTCTGGCCTTAAGCTCCATGACCCTTGGATAAACTAATCAACATCCTTTATCTTTAGACCACTTCTGGAGTTCTTGTGAAGTATTTCATGAGACACTGGTTATACACAGGATACGCTCATCCTCAAATGCTTTCAAATCACCAAAACAAAGATATTGGATCAATAGACTAATTTTAAAAATGCCCTCCTGTTTGCAAGTGCATCCAAGACCACTGTCAATATTCTGTCATGATAGAATCAGAAATGTAGGACTGGAAGGACCTTGATAGGTCATCTAGTCCAGTCCATTGCACTGAGATAGGGCTAAATATTATCGAGAACATCCCTGACAGGCTTTTAACTTGTTTTTATAAACCTCCAGTGACGGAGATTCCATAACCTCCTTATGTCATTTGTTTCAGTGCTTAGCCTCTCTTGCAATTCAGAAGATTTTTCCTAATGTCCAAGCCTTAATCTCCCTTGCTTCAGTTTAAGCCCATCATTTCTTGTCCTGTCCTCAGTGGATAAGGATAACAATTTATCAGCTTCCTCTTTATAAAAACTATGTACATAGTTGAAGATAGTTATGTTCCCGCAATTGTCTTGTTTTTAGATTAAACAAACCCCTCTCTCTCCCCCTTCGATATTTCCTTGTAGATCAGGTTTTCCAGAACTTTAATAATTTTTGTTGCTCTCCTCTGGACTGCCTCCAATTTGTTGACCACATCATTCCCCACTATGTGGGGCCCAGAACTTGACACTGTACTCCATCTGAGGCATTGTCAGTGCTGAGTCGAGGGGAAGAATTACTTCCCCGTGTCTTGCTTACAAGACAATAATGCACGTTAGTTGACAGTACATTTTCACTGGCAGTTTATTTCCACAACCATTTCAAAGCTATGGGAGAATATAAATGTTGGGGTTTAGTTCATAACAATATCATCAGCACTTCCCGTTCCTTTAATTTCATAGTCTGGAATAAGGATGAGTCCCTGCTCTGTTACCTTTGCTGTTCGTAGAACCAAAAAGGTATTCTAGCCTATAGAAACGCTTGTATTCCTTCATGGGTTTTGTTGGATTGGGGAGCAAACATTTCAGTCACTTCATTATTGAGTTTTTCCCTCCAAACAGGATTTCTTCTGAGAATTGTGAGGCACAAAGAATTTGCTTTGAATAATTATCTATTGCCCAGTTTTCAAGCCATGGTTGACACCTGCATATAATGCTTGCTGCTATTGACTCTTACTCTCATATTGTGTCATTTATGGAGCCATTGGCTTTGAATGTTGCCAGTTTTCTCCACTGAGGATTTCTTTCTTGGATTATCTTCATTAGTGTTCATTTAAAATCAGTCATAGTTCACAGGGTCTACACTTTTTAGATAATTTCCTGCAAAGACAGGGTGGATCCAGCAGAGCAGGTGTTTTCAAGCATGGTTGTATGAGCTTTTGATGAAGCTTCCATTCCCTTTTAAATGTGTGGCTTCTACTGTCCTGTCTGCAGGATCTTTTATGAACAAATCATCCTAAAGAGAGACAATGATTTTGGAGATGTTATTTCTGCATTGGCCTTCAGAAGAAGGCAACAATAATCTCTGGGACAGGTTCTAGAATCCTGTACAGTTTCAGGGTTTTCTTAGGAGGCATAACTGAGAAGGAGAATGGAAGGTTAGGGTGTCATAACAAGCAGTATGCTGGAATCTGAACCGCTAGCTAAGAGCAGCGGGAATATCCTGGTATTAGTAAACAAACCTAAAAGGTAAGATAAGGTAGGAGGTCAAATTATGTATGAACAGTGCATGGACAGAACATGTCATACAGGGATTAGTTCCTGAAAAGTAACCAAGCCAACCATGAAATGTATAGTTAGGAACTAGTGTTGGTGGACACCTATTATAAGGAAAAAGTTTTGCTGTATGACTTTGGATCTGTGATGTACCCGCATCCACCCCTAACTTTGATTAACTCAGCACAACTTTTTGTATGCCAAATAATGGAACCTGAGTGATGAGATTGGAGTCAAACTGAGTTTTTGGGGAAGTGAATGGAAGAAGTCTCAGAACCCCAGCAATACTTACAGAATGGGGGACTATCCTGAGAAGCAGTGATTCTGAAAAGGACTTGGGGACATGGTTGTTAGTCAACCGAACATGAGCTCCTGGTACAATGCTGTGGCCAAAAGGGCTCATGCAGTCCTTTGATATATGAACTGGAATCTTGAGTAGGATGAAAGGTTGTACTAACCTCTATATTTGGCACTGATACAACTGCTGCTGGAATACTGTGTCCAGTTCTGCTGTCCACAATTCAAGAAGGATGTTGATAAATTAGAGAAGTTCAGAAAAGAGCCACAAGAATTATTAAAGGATTAGAAAACCTGGTGTATAAGGAACTCAATTTACTTAATTTAACACAGAAGTTTAAGGGATGATGATTACAGTCAAGAGAGTATCTACATGGGGAATATTTGATATTGTGCTCCTCATTCTATCAAACAAAGGATTACAAGAAGTTGAAGCTAGACAAATTCAGATCAGAAACAATCTATTTAAAAAAAAAAAAAAAAAACAAGTCTACCAATGGTTGTGCTGAATTCTCCATCACTGGCAATTTTTAATTCAAGAAAGAATGCTTTTCTAGTTCAAAACAGGAATTATTTGGGGCAAAGTTCAGTGGCCTGTGTATGCAAGAGGTCAGACTAGATGATCACAGTGGACACTTCTGGCATTAGAATCTGAGTTCTTTAATTTTGCTAAGAATTTCCCATTCCACCCTGACAACTTAGTCACAGAATGAATGGAGAAGGGTGGTGAATTCTGCTTTGGTTTTGGATGGGAGGTATTTGCCCTTAGCTTTAGACTGCCTATCTAATTGTCTGGTTTAGAGAAAGACAGGAAAGAAAAAGGCAACGTAGATGTATACAGAATAGGATTTAGTCTCCTCTAACCTATTCTAGTTTTACATTGGGTTGATTCAATTTGAGTTTCTACAGCAGCTTGCAAGAGTGACAGCAGAATCGGTCCCAGCAATGTTATTTTATTTTCAAAGCTCTCCCGTCTTTTATTTTTGGGTTCTTGAGAAGGATACGTTCTAAAATAGGGAGTATTAATTTTATTTCATCCAATGGCTTTGAATTAAACAAGACAGATTTTAGAAGGAGAAATGAAAAACAAAAGGATGAAGAGGGGCTCGCTCCTGCAGTGCACGGAGCATTCTGGCCCTGGCAGTTAAACACATGCCTAAACAGATGAGCAGTCAGTGGGACTAGGTCCTTAAGGAAAGGCTATGCTTAAGTGCTTTGTGAGATGAGACAAGAGGGCTCAGCCCAGAAAGTCTAGTTTCTTCTTCCTGTGTACTGTCAGTGAACTCTGACTCTGTAGTTTATCTCCTGTGATAAGAAGACATGTGGCTGCTGACAATGGCATACCAGCTAGAGCTGTAACAGATGGAGAGGGTACACTAAAATTTTAGGTTTCTGCATATATTAGTCAGTAATACCCCATCGGGGACTCACTTTGCTTTTGTGCTTCATAAAATACCTCATCAGGGTACAACAGACAGCTTAGATTTTCTGCTTCAGGGGAAGCATCCCCCAAACCACTAAATAGTTGGTCAAAACATTTCAATCTGGTTTTTGCTTAAATACATTTAATTCCCATAGCAGTGACTTAACATCTTCACCTTCACATTTTCAAGCTGCACTGAGGAACGAATGCAACTTAGGGAAAAGAATGTTTTGACTCAAGTAGCTTGGGGATATAATCATGTTAGGAGAACTGTGTATTTAAGGAACCAACAATTTTAACAGCTACCTCCTTTTGAGAACTGGATTTTTACCTTGAGCTGTCAGAGTTCTGGGAAAGCTAGTTACCAAAGTGGCTTATGATTCTGAAGTATTGACTATCTGATTCACAGTAGATCGATGAAAGAATTTAAATGTTACTAAAATATTTCCAATTCCTACCTTGATTCATCTCTTTGGCTATTCATCTCATACTCATGTCATTCAATTCACAGATTCCAAGGCCGGAAGAGATCATTGTGATAATCTAATCTGACCTCCTGTATAGCACAGACATAGAATATCCCCAAAACAATTCCTAGAGAAGGCTTTTTAGATGAGCATCTAATCTTGATTTTAAAAAAGTGTCACTGCCATGACCCATGGTAAATTATTCCAATGGTTAATTACTCTCAGGTAAAAAATAATGCCTTATTTCCAGAGTGAAAGTTTGCATAGTATTATATACAGAAGTAACTGTTAGATTTCAGATAAAACCTAAACTACTTAGAGTTTAGGTACTGTATGTCCAGTAGCAGCAGCAGATCATTATCCTGTGACAAATTCCATTCTAAATTAAATTCTCTCTTCAATATAGCAGGAGTACAGGCCAAATTTCCACAATGAGAACGTGGTTGCATCAGGAATTTCTTCCCCATTAATTTGATTAATTGAACTGTTTACTTTTTGCCAAGCTCTAGGTAATATATTTCTAATGTAACATCAAATGAAAAATAGGTTCACTCACATATACTGCAATGCAAGATCTGCCAGGCATAGCTGAAAAGAAAGCATTAGCTTAAATTTGCCTTTACTTTTGTTAAAATGGTTGTTCAGATTTTGTTACATGGAAAATAAAGTTACAGGCTGCTGCATTTTAGAAGAGCATTGGGTCAATTTGGAAAAAAAAAAATTGGATACCAAGTTATGCTTCATGTACACATTGCTTTCTGGCTCATGAGTCACTGCAAGGGAACGGTGTTCCAGAGTATAGAGCATTACTGCAATGCTCAGCTAGCCAAATTATCCACTCCAACAACAGTTACAGCTTTACGTAACAAAAAAAAACAAGCAAGTAGGAAGAACCAAGCAAACCTAAGGGATTTATTCTCTCCTGGAAGCCTGTTTATGTCACCTACTAACTTTAGTGAGTGTTTTGCCTACCCATTAAAGATCAGACTATTGCTACCAGCTGGTTGGATGTGCTAGCAAGGGGAGTGGATGGTGTGGGAGCCATTCTCCACTGTGCACTCATCTTTGCAGAGAATGGCTTTAGGGCCTGAATGCCACATATTGACTTCAATGGGTTTAGATAAGGTTCTTAACTGGACTTTCTGTGCAGAGGTGTGTGTGTGTTTGGGGGGCAGAGAGGGACCAAACTAGTACTGCTGACTAGTCGAGAAGCAGTTTTGGTCGTGTGTGTGTGTCCTGTCCTCACATCTTTCCCTCACACCACATACAGCTGCATCTTAGGTGAGTTAGCAAAAAGTGCAGTAACATGCACCTCTCCCCTTGCTTCCCCTTTTGTTCTTATACAGACATGATAGTTCCAGGCACCATCTATTTGGTTGTCTTTCCCCACCCCCTCCTCACAGTGGTTCTGGGTATGCGTTTAGTATTACATCCCTCAGTCTTATGCAGAAATCAATATGCAGTTGGATAGATCATGGCTACATACAATGAGCAGTGATAACAGGATTTTTTACAATGAAAATTAGTAATGAAGTAAAAATTAAATAATTGATTTCATCATTTAAGGCAAGCAAGGACCATTAGATCATGTACTCTACCACAGGCCATTCAGTTTTACCCAGATATTGCTATATTGAGCCCTATGAATTTAGTTAGACAAAAGCATTTCAGTCCCCAGGAGGCTAATCTTTTATGTGCCACAGGTAGAGAACAGGAGAGACCGAGATGTCATAACTGGCCGGAGGCCCTTGCAATGGTAAGATATGCCCAGGTGATTTTACATGCAATCTGCACCCCATGCTGTATGCCACAAAAAAAGCAAAACAATAAAGTTAAGTTTCCTATCAATATGCCTAGGGGAATATTCCTGCTCAACTCCAAATCTGTCAATTAGTTTGACCCTGATCATTTGAGTAATACATATCCACAGGCATCTAAGAAAGAGGATCCTCTGTACCATCTCGGAGCACTGGTCCACCCCCTCTGGTGTCCCCTCTCCAGATGTAGCTAGTCTTGGATGCCTCACATAAAGGTAGAGAAAGAAACCCGAACACATGTGGCCGATTTTGCATTAAGGAAAAAACTCCTTCCTGACTCCTGCAAGTGACCAGCTGAAGCCTTGAAACATGAGATTTGAGTATAGTTAATAATTAATGCAAAGCTGCAAGTGCTATGAGCATGCTGAGGGCAATGCAGGCAAACTGTAATCCTTGAAGAAAGAGGATGAAGAGGGGATCCATAGTCACAGATTCTCAGGCCAGGACCACCACTAGGCCCATCCAGCCTACAGCCCCTTCTCCACACACACCCACACCCAAAATAGAACTTTTCCCAGAAACTAGATTAAGGCATATATCTTTTAGACAGATACCTGGTCATGTCAAACTGCAAGCAATAATGAGTCCACAACTTCCCCTGGTAAGCAGTTCCAATATTTAACTATCCTTATTTCAAAAGGTTGAATTTATCTAACTTGAACTTCTAACTATTGGACTGAGTTATTCCTTTATCAACAATATGGAAAAGTTACCCACTATCAAAGCTCTTTCCCATGTATAAAGTAGCTATACAGAATGATTAAGTCACCTCTCCACCATTTCTTCAATAAACTGAATAATTTGAGCTCCTTAAGCCTGTAATGTAAGGCTAGTTTTCCAGTCTCTAGATTATTTCTTTGGAGCTCCACTGAGCTTTCTCTCTCCCCCTCAGATGTGTGGACACCAGAACTGGACACAGTATTCTTGAACACAGTCTTACCAAAGTTGTGTACAGAGGCAAGATCATTTCCCTATTTCTACTTGATATTCCCTTTTTATACATCCAAGCATTGCATTAACCCTTTTGCCACAGACCTGAACCTAGAGTTCATGTTGAGGCATTTATCTATGCTGATCCTTAAGCCCTTCTCTCTGCATCACTGCTTTCCATGTCATCTCCCACATTGTAGCTATAACCTGTGCTTTTGGCTGCCAGATGTAGTACCTTGCATTTGGCTATATTAAAACGTATTTTGTTGGACTGACCATTTAGCCAGGCAACCTAGATCTCTAACAGTAACCTGTCCTTTTCATTATTTACTATCCCGCCCTCCTTTGTATCATCTGCAAACACTACTAGCAGAGATTTTATAACAGCTAGATTCTGGATAAGAATATTAGACAACATTGGACCAAGAACCAATCCCTGATGGTCCCCACTAATAATTGCCCCACCACTGATGTCTGCTCAGGGACAACCATATTTTGGTATTACTTGTCCCTCTTGCTTCATCACCACTTACGACCTTGGTGTTTAGCTCTCTCCTGCTGGAGCACTGTTGTTACCTTTTCTCTTCATTGTTACTTCTTTGCTCTACCTTGAGGTGACAGATTTGACAAACTAAGAGAAAGCTGAAACTAGCAGGGGAAACACATATAAAAGTGATAGGAGAAATAAGAGACAGGTTGCCATAAGCAGATATGCAGTTATTATGATTATACTTAGTTAACGGGCAGGGAGAAATATAGGGAACATAATGAAGTTTGAATTATGAAACTAGCTTGTTAGTACTTAATCAGAGAAATGATTATGTCCCCCAGTGTCTTATCAGACTCTTCCCAACAATCTAAGTGATAGGTTAGGTTGAGTAGCACACAGGATTCTGCTGTAAGTTTTAAAGAAATGATTTATTTTTTTCATATTACATCCTACACCAATTACTGTATCTTTTACAGGAAGGTCATTTTTAACAAAAACTTTTAGCCATTTTATTGACAAATCTGTAGTTGCATCATTATGTCCTTGGCAACTGTTGAGCAACAGATATAAAATGGGGGCTTGGCAGTTTATGCTGCTATTAAAAGTTGACTTTCATTAGCTTTAGAGGCTCAGAAAGTGGAGAAGGCCAAGAGGATTAAAGCTAACATGAGCAACAAATAGCTAAAGCTATGGCTTAAAATTAGATGCTACATGCAGATCTGAATGAAATGTCGACACATTCAGTGGTCATTTGTAAAACTTATTGATGGCTCTCGTTTTCTGAGTTTGTGTGTTTTGTAACTTTTGTTAATGTTTTGAACTTTCATATACATAGACAGATGAACCACCTCAGGGCTACTCTATGTTTACACAGGTCCCATATAGCTCATTGTAACGGACAATGATAGCCAGAGCACAGTACTGTTCAAGCCACAACGCCACATCCTAGTCACACTCTTAGATATGCCTGTTATGTTGAGGGCAACGAGAATAGGTTTGCAGTCATGCCATCTGTGGAAGCCCTTTTGTTACGGTCATTCCTTGATGGAAGGATGTACTACATTTAAGACCTCTTTACTTCACCAAAGAGGCATAAAAGGAGCATATTACAATGAAATGGCCCCAGAGGGGCCTATTCTGTTCCTATGTTATTGTAAATCAGAAGCATCTCCACTGAAGTCAAATGGAGTTAAGGCCTGATTCTCTTCTAATGGCAACTTTAATCTCAAGATGCTGTACCTCAGCCCTTTAGAACCCGTGTGCATATACACTAGTCACTTGGAACAAGACAAAGATTAGAGAAACGGTTTTGACACTTTAAGTGAAAGTTCCTTGGAACAGTTTGTTCTGGAGCACAGAGAGGAGAGACTATTCTTGACTTTGTGTTAAATAACAGAGAAGCTAATTCATGAAGTGACAGTAGCTGAGTCACTAACAGTGACCACAGTATAAATATGTTTGACATAGGGCAAACAGAGTGCCAAAAGGGGACACTCGTAAAAAAAATTTGGAAAAAGGACATTCAATAAAATGAAGAGGTTAGTATAAAAAGTCCTGAAAATAGAAGAGAAGCAAAATCCTTAGATGTGTCTTTGAATACTATTAAGGAAAACAATAGAGTCTCAGAAGAAGTCACTGAACAGAAAGGGAACCAGGAAGACTAAATGGTAAGGTTCAAGAGGCTATTTCAGCTAAAGAGAAATCATTCAGTATTTGGAAACCTAACCTAGGGAAGTCATTAAACAGGAGCATAAATTAAAGCAGGCAGCAAACAATAGGGAAATTAAGAGACTAAATATAATTGGAAGGGCAAAAAGAAATCGATAAAGGGGCAAACACATTGGATTATTTAAGTACAAGAGAAACAGGAAGTCAGAAAGAATCAGTGTGTGCACTGGAACACCAAGAATTAAAGGGAACAATTAAGGAAGATAAGACATTGCTGAGGAGCTCAGTGATTTCTTTGCATCTGTCTTCACTACTGAGGAGGCATCTCTCAGGCATGCTCTTTCCTGGTGTAGAGAAGAGACTATATTAACTTCATATTAATACAAGATGTTCTTTAGAGTAAGTATGAAGCAAAGATGTATGTTGTGAGACAAAGACTTGGTACACAGAGGCTGTGCACAGGTTTGGAGTCCTGGGGGCTTGAATCTGAAGGAGCATCAATTGACTAATGAGGGAGTCGGAGATCTAAACTGATCTGGAAGGGAAGCCTGGGTGGACTCTTGTAAGATTATGTTTTTTCTAGTTGAGTAAGTAGAAGTGTTACTGAATGCTATTATGTTTAATCTGGTTATGTAAGAGTTTATTGGGTTTTCAAACAAGAAATTGGAGGCATAGTCAGAGGGTTTTGAAGAGATCTGCAGGCCCCTGAAACACAGTTTGGAAGAACAGACAAGATCACCAGATATTTACAGGCAGGAGTCCTGAGAGAGACAACAGAGTAAGAAAGTTGTACTAACAACCGAGACACACCAGTATTGACCAGGGTATGAGGGTCGTTCAAAAAGTTCTAAGCCTCACCCAGAAAGTAGAGCCATAGCTGAACATTTTTGTTGTTGTAACACACTACCACTTCTTATAAAACTAGAAAAACTAATACAGATTTCTGTTTTAATTTGTGTGCATGTGAGGCCCATACAAAGGTGAAGGGTAGTGCGACAAATCTAAAAATGGACAAAACAGAGGCCCGAGCAGTCAAAGTATCTGCAAAAGAAAGGTATGACACACAAGGAAATCCATGAGGACATGGTACAGACACTTGTTGAGGACTCTCCTTCCTATGCAACTGAGAAGAAGTGGGCTGCTGAATTCAAGCGGGGCAGGGTGAGCACAGAAGATGACCCTCGGTCAGGTCGTCCAAAAACCTCAACCACTGATGATCAAGTTGATGCCATTCACCGTATGGTTTTGGATGACAGATGTCTTACTGTCCAGCAGATAGCTAAGTCCATAGGCATTAGTTCTGGTTCAGTTCACACTGTTTTAACTGAGATCTTGGGGATGAGCAAGCTGTCTCCAAGATGGGTCCCAAGAATGCTGACGCCAGAGCAGAAGCTGCAAAGGGTTGACATTTCCAGGACACTTCTGACTCGCTTCCAGGCTGACCCTGAGAATTTCCACCACAGATTAGTAACTCAAGATGAAACCTGGGTTCATCACTTCGAACCTGAATCAAAGATTCAAAGCAAACAGTGGAAACACCCTGGTTCTCCACCCCCGAAGAAGTACAAGCGGGCAGCGTCTGTTGACAAGGTGATGGCTTCTGTTTTTTGGGATTCTGAAGGCATAATCATGATAGACTACCTGGAAAAGGGAAAAACTATTAATGGACAGTACTATGCATCAGAATTAACACAACTGAAGGAAGCAATGAAGTCGAAACGCAGAGGGCAGGTGTGCTCTTACTCCAGGATAACGCGCCCGTTCACTCTGCTCAGGTTGCAGTAGCTGAAGCAGCCAACTGTGGCTTTGAATTGCTACCCCATCCCCCTTACTCACCAGACTTAGCTCCATCTGACTTCTACCTGTTTCCTAAACTCAAATCCCACCTACGTCGTCGCCATTTTGGAAACAATAATGAGGTCATATGTGCTGTGGAGGAGTTTTTGGAGGACCAGCATGCCACCTTCTTCCGTGATGGGATTGCAATGCTTGAGCATCATTGGACCAAGTGCATTGATGTCAAGGGGGACTATATAGAAAAATTGTGAAAAACTGTCTTGTTTCTGCAACTCCTTCTGCAGTTCCTCCTTAGAACTTTGTGACACTTGTGAACAAAGATTAACTACTTAGAAACTGAAGGAGAAAGCTGGAGCAAATCGATCACTTAAGTAGGACCAAATCAGCAGGACCTGATGTCATACATCTAAGGATACTGAAGGATCTCATGTAGGAAATAGCTGTGCTGTTAATGTGTGTAAAATTTTTAAGTGAATACACAAATTACTGTTCAAGAGGATTGGAATGTAGCAAGTGGTGTCACCCCTCTAGAGATTATCCAATCAATTAGATCTGTAAACCCTACATCTCTGTTTGGCTTGATTGGTTGAATCAATAATTAAAATATTTGAAGATCATGATCTACTTGGATCTAACCAGCACAGACTCAAAGAAAAATTGTGTATCGCTAGTCTCTTGAAAGTCTTTAAACATGTCAATGAAGTAGTGAATAAAGCTGACAATTTATTTAAATTTCCAAAAGGTCTTTGACAAGGTCCCTCAAAAGTGACTACCAAAGGCTTGTTTACCCAGCCCCACAGTGCAGACTACACGGCTTTAATTTGCAATACTCACTGAAGAATTGCTCTGCAATTACCCTGTATAGACCTATTAATGAAAATGGAAAGGTACCTGATTTGCTTTAACTTAGTCCTACAGAACTCGTAAGGACCTTTTAGTTTGTGCTAGCAGGGTCTACATGAGGTAGTTACAGTGCAGTCCTTTAGTGTACACTGTAAACCCCTCTTCAACCCTCATTCCCATAATTTGTATTGCAGGGCCAGGTAACAAGCTCTAAGAAGCTAAGTGATCATGGGGCATGAGGCATAGTGCTATATTGGATCAGTATGGCAATTCCTGTGTCATCTACTTGAGTATGTAGAGCCAAAGTCCAGCTCAAAGTGAATTCTAAAACAAAAATTAAGTGAAGGGGTTTAAAAATGCAATCTGAAGTTCAACCATGTTATTTAGCTAGGAAAACATATAAAGCTTCCCAAAGGAACAAACGAGCAACCTAAAAGCCAAATAAATAAATCACAATAAATAAAAAAAGTCAATGGCTCTTTCCTATCAGAAATACTCCTTAAATCAATGAGCTTTCTTTACATTTTGGTGATTTTGCCTTTTCTTTGAGTGCTTTATTGTTCCTTTGGGAGGATGTGTTTCATATTGCTATCTAGTACATTTTATATTGTAACACAGGCACACAAAGCATAAATCTAAGCCAGTTTTATCAGATGCCAGAAGTGAAGATGTGTGTAAACACTCCCATCCTTGCAGAAGCCATAAAAACATTGAATATTGCCCGTGTGCAGGAAGCTTTTGTTCTTTCTACACATTTTTTAAAAAAGTTAAAGAAAGTTTTCACAAAATGACTTAGGACTAAGTAACCCTCACTTGTAACTATCAGTGATCCACTAAATAAGGGCCACAATATACTTAAATTTGTTATTCTTGTGGAAGGGATTGTATCGCAGAAAGTTACCACTGACTCTAAATTTTAGAGAGGGGGTGATTTTTAAGATGAGGCAGTTAGTCAAAATGATCCTAGAGTCAAAATAAAGTTATGAAATGAAAATCTTCAGGCTCAGCATTAGGTTCCTTAAACATATGACAAAATTCATACTTCATATTAAGATTCCATTTATAAATAGTTTATAAGGATTCATACATGATTCATAGATTGTTTAAAAACACCATTAATCAAAATATATGGATTGTGATAGAATCTAACAGGCAGAGAGGTTGCCTATTACTATGACTTATTATAGTATCTGCACGTGTCCCATCCCGTGAAAGGTGTTATTCTTAAAATGATGTCATGGCTCTAGCCAACTGACATTTCTGCCATGTTATTTCCACAAACATTATCTTTCAGATACCACCAGAATTGGCTCCTAATAAACCAAAACCAATCCAATCAACAAATTTAAGATAGCTAGGGCAATAATTTAAAATATGCTGATATGTACTGTAGGCAGACTGAAGTAGTGTGACTATTTAGTCTTCTCTGTAGGCTTTTGAGATATGAAAATGTTTAGTCTCTTGACAATTGTGCCTAAGAAAGGTAATTAAAAAACAAAAACAGACACCTTGCAATAAGTAGTAAATTGTATTTTGAGTTCCATGCAGCTCTGGCTAAAATTCAATGGCAAAACGTACATAGGATTTCGTGGGAGCAGGACAAGGAGTTTGCTATTTATAAAAAAATTCTCTTTTCTTTATCAACATGACCTATGTAGTTTGTAAAGCATTTTGGGATGGAAAGAGCTAACAGTATATTAATAACTGAATCTGTTAATTAACGCAGTCTATATAAAACCTAATCCAACACTTTTTACATAATATTGTTAGGGAGCCTCTCTTTTCACAATAGTTTCTGAATGGGAGCCTGTCATCTAAGCAGGTAAATCAGAATTTGTGTTATGTTTGTGACATCAGGAGGATATGAATGCCAATGACTTGTTCCTTTCTGGAGTTCATGCTGGTGCGTCATCCAGAAAAAAAAAAGTAATTTTATTTTACTTGTGCTTATGCTGTCAAAGTTTTTGCATTTTAGTGGAGCTCAGTCACTTCCTTGATAACTGTTAAACAGAAGTTACTATGTTTAAACATTATTCTATTACTGTTAGAATTTGAACTAGTACAATTCTTTTGTATCCCACAATATTCTCTCACTACACTTTGTAAAGAAAAAATTGGATCATGCTTAAGTTTGAGGCAGGAAGGGACTATCAGATCATCTAGTCTGACCTCCTGCATATCACAGGCCATCAACACCCTCATACTAAGCCCTATAATCAAAACATTACAGCTGACAGAACACTAAGCTATTATGTGCTTACCACTGACTAGAGAATAGGAGTGACCAGTGTCCCAACGATCCTGCAATGACAGGGAAATGATTAAAGTGAGATATACCCGATAATTGCAGCTAGTGACTGGCACCCACCCCCTGCAGTGGAAGGGGAAATCCCTTCGTCCACCCCCAGTCTCTGCCAGTCTCACATGGGGTAAAATTCCTTTCCTACCCACATATGGGGATCAGTTAGACCCTGAGGATGTGAGGAAGCAGCAGCCAGTCAAGCACCTGTGAGAGAAAGAATGCTCGGTACCACCTCAGATGTCTAGTTTCCTTTCTCCAGTCATGGAGTCAACTGACGCTTCAGGAGGAAAAAATAAAAATGAAAAGCCATAGCCTCCATAACACGTTTTTGGAGGGAGGGGTCCAGGACCCTGAAAGGACATGCAGGTGACCATCTGAAGCATATGAACATGAAATCTAGGTGAGCTAGAAAATCCTGTTTTCAGAAGTGGTCTAAGCACTTAAGAGTCTAAGGGACAGGTTTTCAAGGGTATTTGGGCACCTAAAGACACAGATGTGCTTAGTGAGATTTTTACAAAATGTCTAAGCGGGTTAAGGCTCCTAATTCTCATAAAACTTAATATGAGTTAAGGGCCAGACCCTCAGGAGGTATTTAGGAACCTAACTCCTATTGGTTTTAATGGGAGTTAGGCACCTGAATATCAGCAGATTTGGGCCCAGGTGCCTAACCTGCTTTAAGCACCATTGAAAAGCCTATCAAATGCCTTTCTGAAACTTTAGATACCTAAATACGTTTGAAAACCAGGCCCTAAATCTCACTGAAAGGCAATGAAGAGGAATTGCATAAAGAAAGCAGACATTGAACAGAGAGGCTCTGAAAAATGCTAGAGATGCTTTTATACTTTGGCTCCTGTCCCACATGATGATCCTATATGAATGGAACAAAGAAGCTTAGCATGCCATTGCTTAAAGGACAGCTTTGTGCCACAGTGAAGCTGGAGAAGGACTGTCTTGATTGCATCAAGTACCCAAATTATAGAACGGTAGCACAAAAAGTATTTTTGTGACTACATCAGCATGTATAAAGCATAACTTTATGAACATAGCTAACATACCCTTCTCCTGTTTGGTATGGAGTTTTAGGAATGGAGTTTTGCAGTTTGTCATTAAGGCATATAAAAAGATGACTCAAACAGCTAATTAAGCACATAGCTGAGCCATGTAATCAATTATCATTGTTACCATCATCTTCCACATTCCCTTGTTTTTTGTTACACTCATCTGTTGAATCTCTCAACCAATTTTTAACCCCACAGAGGTGGGGGTAGGGGCCATCTCTTAATATGCTTGTATGTGGCCTATCTTACTGGGGCATCAATTCTGTCTGCGGCCACTGGGTGTGACCAAAATACAAATAATAGTAAAACAAGATAAATGCTGGGTAACAAGATTGAGTTTCTGCTTATTGAACAGTTTAGCATGGTCTCACTGTAACAGCCTCCAGACACAGATCACCCTGAACAGAAATTCACACTTGGCAAAAGGGTTACTTTCAATTGTCATTGACCTTTTGTGTTTTTTCACTTGCCTTTAAGCTATCATCATCTGTAGGGGAAATTGGATAAGGATTCGATTTCCGTCTGATATTGCATTGATTTACATATAGCAACCTTGCTCTATTTGACTCTCCTCTAACCTATAAGCTATTTTCTATAAAGGTGAGAGGTATGAACAATCTTTTAAAGCAAAATAGAACTATACATTCTTCAAAAGGGGAGTGACATTTCTTCAGGAAATCTCTGTAAACTGAACTTGACCATGGAAAACTTACAGTGGGAGATGGTAAGTGAACGTTTCTTTTCAGAATATAAAAATAAGAGTTAGTGTGGGGCTATATGAAACATGAAAAAGAGCCCTTTATATTCAAGTTCACAGATAATGAAGCCTAAACTACTGAGAAGAGCCAGCCAGAAATTTCTGCCAGTGGGAACAGCTGCAGAAGCAGTTAAAGTGGGGCTCTTTGCACATTCCGAGAACTTTCTACACTTTTGACTGGATATTCTGTGCTGTCTTTATACTCTAACTACCCTTCCCCTCAGAGTTTTTCACCTCAGCTTCACACCACACCTGCTCCTCTTATAATCTTTTCCCCTGCCTTGGCCTTCTCAGCCTCCTTCACTTCAATGTCCTCTCTCACTTTCTTTTTCTTTCCATTTAGCTGATCCACTCCTAAGTAACCTCCCTCCACAAAAAAAGTAACGTAACTGATATGAATGTTTACAGTTATGTTTAGCTATCACCATGATTTTCACAAGGAATCAATCCCTGCATCATCTCACTCTAAACGCTACTACATCTGCGCAAAGGGAGTCAACACTTATCTTAAAGGCTTGTCTACATGGAGATTTAGCATGCAGCAGGCTGTGGGCAAGCCCTTAGCATGACACTGCTGATCTCTTAATTTAATTCTGTGATAAGGAAAGAGTTGCCAACTGACTCTCTTCACAGGATTCTTGCTCTTCTCTACATATGTGAGTTTTAACAATAGTATCAAAAGAATTAAAAGCCTTCAGTGGAAGGAGATATGCAGAACCAAATTACTTAGAGTACCTGATGAGGAGCAGTACAGACTACTTAAGTTTATATTTAAGGCTCGAGTGACACCAAAGGCTGAAAATAAGGTAATTTATAATCTGACTTATTCTTAAATGATTTTTTTTTTCTGATTTACAAGAGTCTTTTGGTTTTCAAGAGAGCAAATCTGAAAGGTGACTATGATGAGATGAAGAAAAAGCAATGGAGATCATGGATGGAGAATAGAAGCCGTTAGCGCAGCACTCTGTCTGAGAACACTCCAGAAACTCCATATTCACCAATGTCAGGTAATTAAGATATGTTCTGTAGAAGGTATGCTTGTTTGGTATTATTTTTAAAGTCTTGGTCTGCTAAATATTAATAAAATGCTGCATTGTATGTGCTCCCACTGTATGTGAAGTTATGAAACATTGTTGAATATGCTATTAGAGTATGTTGCAAAGTGGGAAACTCCCACAAACGGCCTGTCAGCCACAAAAACGGAGTGGCCAGACAGCATTAATGGCTCTCTCTCACCTATTCAAGAATAGATTCCACTAACAGGAATTGTTTTCAGTGAAGGCTTTACTTTAGGACACATGTTCACAATGGGGTTGCTTGAGCAATGGAAAGCAGCTGCCACATCACATGCATGGATTATTCTAGCATGCTGAAGCAGACTATAAAAGGGGGAGAATGACAATCACTTTGCTCCACTCCCATACAACTGAACACCTGCAGGGCTGTCTGGAAGACAAAAAGGACTTTGAAAGGTGGAGGGGAATCCTAGGCAGGGTAGGTAGGTTGCCCAGCCTGCATTTAAGAAATGGCTTGCACCAGCTACAAGAGTTGCTAATTCCAAGCTTATTAATGTGTGGAATTTATGTTTATTTCTTTTGGTAACTATTTTAGTCTCTTAACACTTGCCACTTATAATCGCTTAAAATCTATTTTTCTGTAGTTAATAAACTTGTTTAATGTTTTATCTTAATCACTGTGTTTTTGAGTGAAGTGTTTAGACAAACTGCTCAGTAACAAAAGCTGGTGCACGTTCCTTCCACTTTGAGGAAAGGGCAGACTGGATAATAATCTTCAGTGATAAGGCTTTTTGACCAGGGTTAGATGGCATAGTCTTGGGGTACTGGGCTAGGGATCCAGCTGGGGCTTTACTATTGTTGGTTTGCGAATAGCTGGGGAAAGCATTCATTGAACTAGGTTGGGTGTCTGGTGCCACCTGCTGTTGAGTTGAGTGATAACAGGGTCTGGAGGGGCCACCTGTGTGTCACCAACCACAGTCTCGTGGAGAGTTCACCCCAAACTAACTGGTTGATATGGGTACCCAGTGGTTCCACAGCTCCCAGACAGTGCCCTAGGGGTTCTGCATACCATCAGAGATTGAAAGTAAAATTGAAAAGTTATGTACAAGACTTTGTCAAGAAATACTGCAGGAATAAATTAAAACCAAGAGATGAAAAGTGAATTATAAGATGCAATCAAGGGCAAAAGTCATGTGTACTTTATTAATTATCGGACATCTGATTCTAGGTTGTCCTGCATCTAGTGACATTTTCACACCACTGTAGACTGCAGGTAAGTGTTATCATCCTGAGCTGGAAGTGGTTTACACTGACTTTGCGTGAACTTTGCGTTGATGTAAACTGCACAAGGTGCAGGATAAAAGAATCAAGACATCTGTAGAGGACTAGAGAGTAGAGAAGGATGTATACTGCGGTACCCAATTCACTTGGCAGCTTATGTGCACTGCACAGATATCCAGCAGAACTGCTGGCGTCAGCGGATTATACTTTGAATTTTTGTTTCTTGGGATATACATGAAAGGCAATGAGTATCTACAGCTCTTCTTTCTGTTGAGTGGGGTAAAGATGTGCTGTAGTCAGGGTATGCCTATAGTGCCTCAGAGATGTGATTGCAGCATGGGTAGACACATCCACACTAGCTTTAACCTCACTAACATGGCTAAAAATAGCAGTATAGACACAGCAGCACAGGCTTCAGCACAAACTACCAACACAACAATGTACCCAGGGTTTTGGGCACAGAAGTTCATGCTGTTGCATCTACACTGCTATTTTTAGCCATGGGAGGGTAAAATCTATTAGAGATATGCCTACCAGTTTGCAATCATACCTCTGATTGCAGCGTAGATATCTCCTATTGAAATGAAGCTTGTCTGCAGCTCTACCCAGATTTTCAGCAGCTGGTCAGTCCAATACAAGGAAAAAAGCACCATTTCTTTCAAGGCAGCTGATGGTTAATGAAATTATGCGACCACCAAAAAGAGAAAGTGATAAAAAGAAAAATAACAGGAAACTCATGAAATGGAGTTTGCTACTGATTGATAAGAATCTTTTCCATTTCCCCAGCTTGCTGTGTGCTTCACCACCAAAACTAAATGTTTTAAATAAATTCAACAAAAAATACAAGAGTCAACTTACACAGAATTAAGAGAAGCTTCTGCAGTGAGGATGCCTCTCCCACACTTTCAGTATATTGAACATTGTGTTCATATGCTGTATATATTCTTAGATTAGATATTCATTTCAAAGAAGACTGCTGTGTTACTTGCTATCAGTCACATCACTATCAGGGTTGGTCTGATCATTTCTTTTTCACAAGTTTGCTTATAAATTTCTCAGAGAAAGAAACATGTCCTGTTATGTTATCCCTTATGTTCTACTGTAATGGAATTGTTTATCAGATTGTTCTCTTTCAATGTCAACATTAGGCACATTCCCCTTTCCTGCTGTTCATATAAATCTCAGCTGATCAAGTTGACTTTACATCTTATGTAAGTGATGCTACCCAGAATCATTTCTTCCTGATCTGGAATGCTTGGCAAGCTGTCTAATGCTGTGGGCACTCTAAATACACTTAACTTTTAAGTTAGCAATTCATATAGCCAATCAAGGTAACGGCCATATTCTCAGCTGGTGTAAAACAGCCTAGCTGTAATTCTATTTACTTCAATGGGGTTTTGCTACTTTACGCCAGCTGAAGATCTGGATCTCATTATAGAAGCCAACTACTTGTTGTCTTCTGTTTTTTAAATAAGTACTTGGGATTTCCTTGCAATATTAACTTCAATTGTTCTAAAGAGAAGGTAAACCACCATACATTTTACTCTGAAGCCTAAAATGATATCTGAAAATCCCATTGCAAACTAAGCATTCCTGTGGATATGCAGCAGAATGAAATTAGAGTGCACAAGAATTCTGAATTAGATTATATCATATGTTTAAAAAGATTATATGTATTAAATAATGCTGTAGTTCCTGAACCGAAACTTACTGAACCTTGAAAGAAGTCTACAACAAAAATAACTTAATTCAGTAGCAATATGGAGCACGGGAATATTCAAGTAAGAACTCAAGTATGTCTCAAAGTAATTGCTTCATTAGGAGACAACATCAACTTGTGCACAGATTTCAGGAATCAGTCATTAAGAAATATCAGCTATAATCCCACTGTGTGTGCTAGGTATGTGCTTGAGGACAACCAAGTCCAACTGAGCCAATCCCACCTTGAGGATATCAATTTGAGTTTTACAGTAACGTGTTAAAAGGTTAATTAAAGATGAGTTCCCAACAGCTAACTTCTTAATTAGAAACATGGGCTAAATAGGACGTTTTACTTTTTGCCTAAATGACCATACTGAATCAAGTGGTACTAGATCTTGCACTACAGAAAATTACTGATCTCATTTAACCATTCACTAGACCTGGTTTCAAGAAAAAGAAAAGAAATGACTGCTTTTTCAAGGACATCATGATGCAACCAAATTTATGGCCTACTTGAAAGATAAAAAGTGCATGACTACCTGAAGAAATTTCTTCAAAGCTTTCTTGCTTAGATAGATCAGCATCTGTTCAGCTATTTGGATAGCTGCTTGACTGTGTATTTTATCTTACTATGACTGATAAGTCCCCTAACAAAGCTGGATACCAATTAACCAATGTAATCTCTTTTTATTACTTACATAACCCATAGATGAATATAGCACTTACAAAAGAGAGAACATGTAAGCCCAAAATAAGGACACCATAAAAGGACCTGCTTCTACCTGCACCACTGGTTAATAGCGTGGCCTTTCCAAACTCATACCTACAGTGCCTTAATCCCACACCACCATCTAGTCTCTCTGTTCTGAAGACAACATACATTTCTCTGACTGTCATGAGTTTGCTCATGGCTCACAGAACCGTCTGCTGGCCATCCTGGGAATTAGTTCTACCAGCCTGCACTCTCCCTATGGTGGTGTTGTCTTCCCCCATCTTCTCATTTTGCTGCCCTGCTCACTCCTAGATATGCAGCTCTCTCTTTGGGGCTTGTCCCTTCAGCCAGGTCATGTTCTCCCCTTCTGGGACACACAAGTGCCTTCCAGACCCTGCTGTGTGGGGGACATCTCCAATGCTCTGTGCCACTACCCAGTGGCCAGTAGGAAAACCCAGACCCGTTTACCCTGCGGTGCCAGCCCAGGAACCCTACAACATGCAGCCTAGGCTGACTTCTCTTTAGTCTTCACTGCTGTTTCCATGAGCTTCTCCTCTCTCTGGTTTGCCAGCTCTGTAACTCCCTCTCCTCAGGGAGGGACTATAGCCTGCCTTCCTGCTGCCCATGGCTATTGCGAGCTACCTGGCTATATACTGGGCCTCACCTGTTCCAGCACAGGGGATCCTACTCCTAATTAGTGGCCAGCCCCCTGGCATCTTCTTTAGTTTCACCCAAGGGAGTTAATTGGCCTGCTGGGCCACCTTAACCCCTTCCAAGCCAGCGTGGGGTGGACACCCCATCATACTGACACAAAGTTTGCTTAGTTGATCCATTTTGAATTCACAAGTCATTTATTGGTGTAACATTTGCATATGAAAACATTAATAAACTTATTATATATTTATTTCAAGAGAGCAATGACTATAAAATCTTTAGTAGTAAGGGCTTGATCTCAAATATTTGGGAGCATGAGTAAGTTTATTCAAGTGAATAAACCTACTATGTTCATGAGGCACAAGTCCTAAATAGCTAGTTCAGGACTTTTCTATAAATTCCCAGGCAGTTATTCATGTTGTAAATGTTTTTAAGATTAATTCAAATAGAAAGAACAAAATAAGCTGAATTTGCACCCTTGTTAGCAGTCTGAGGCCCCGCCTACACTTACCTTCTGGATTCGGCGGCAGTTGACGGGAGATACGCAAGTGACATAAATCACTTGTGTATCTCGCATCGACTTCACTGTGTCTGTCCGTACGCAGTCCACACTGTGCTGTGCTGAAGGAAAAACGTTCCTGTAGATGCAGCGCAATGCCACTTACCAGGGTGGTTTTCCTACATCGATTGCTGGATCGACTGAGCGGGTCTACACAGACCGCTCAGTCAATCCAGAGACATCGAACTGATGGTGGCGAATTTGCTGCCGTCAGTGTGGACCCAGCCTCAGCAACAACAAAAGCATCCCTCCAGAAACCAGGAGGGAGGGAGAGAGGTTATCTTGTGTTCACTTTAATAGGTTTGAGACAAACAGACACCTCTGTGAGGGTGTGATAATGTAGGTGGATGCACCTGACAAGAATTGCTTGAGTCTGAATATGAGGAGTGTGAATGACCTTCTCACTTCTACATTTAGTCCCTCAAATTTAGGGGTGATTCTGGGTCAGGTGCAGGACAGAGGAACTTCCCTGATCTTGCCCTTCCTATACTAATTTCCAAGTAATCACACTAACATCTTTAATAAGTTAAACTTTAAAATAATAAATCTATATTTCAATAGACAGTGTATGTCTGACTCTTGCACAGTTCAGTGACCCAATTACCTCAAATTGTGAAAGTGAATTTCTGTGTAAAGAAACTGTTGAGGGAAACTTTATCTTTGGAAGATTACAAGAATAATTCACTTAAAGTCCTGACTGGAAACTAGGATTTTACTTTAAAGAGGTCCTTTCTTGAATTTGGATTATTTCCTCCTGCCTGCAAAAAAAAAAAAAAATTTTTCTAGCATAAAATATAAGAATTGTGGCCCCTGCCCCAACAAGCTTAAACAACAAGTTTCCAGATCTGGATGCCAAATATTAAGGGCAAAACCCTGCCCCCTTGAAATCAATGGGAGTTTTGCCAGTGATTTCAGTAGGGCTCAGATTTCAGTCCCATAGTTTGGTATGTAAATAAAATGGTTTGGTTTTTGAAGGTGCCCACTGCTCCTATGACTTCAGTGGCAGTTGTGGGTATTCAAAACTTCTGAAAACTATAATATTTATTTAGGTAATTAAATACAGTCATGTGAGCAGAGCCCCTGCATTTGCTTGGAGCCCAGCTTAACTAGATGGAAGCATTTGTTGGTCACACTTTGTATTAAGGGTATATCTATAAGTAGTTTATAAAGAACTAATACATTATTTGTGTTTTAATAAGTGATCAGTCAAGTATTATTTGTTATTTAGTGCAACAGATCAATACATTGCTTAGAACCATGGCTTATTACCTTATAAACCTTTTATTTATGTAGTTAAGACAAATTCTGGTCATATATTAGTCACTTATTAACTCTTTATACATCATTTTTATATGTAATCTTAAGACTAATCATTTATTTTAAAAGTGGCATGCCTTCTTGAAATGATATGATTTTTCCTCATGTCATTTCTTCATTATTAATACATTTGGGCTTAAGTTTTCTATAGGGTATCCACATCACTAGATCATCAGCTCTCCATTCCTTCCATTTTAGCTGTTTCTCCTGAACAATTTTTTCTTTTTGATATTCAGGGTTTTTTCCTTTCCATTAAATCCCAAACCCGCAGGATTACATAAATAGCACTGCACCAAGTCAGACTTTTTTAATATTAAGGCAAACCTGCTTTCAGATAAGTATAGCTAGCTTCACAAGAGGACTTTGGCCCCTTAACGGCCATTTTAGGCACCTAAATCCCAGAAGCAGGCCTTCTCGGGGTTCATGTACCCACCCCCTGCTCAGTTGTCTTGACTCACTTGGAGCCTAAGTTTTCACAATGAGTTTCCTAGACACCTAAATTTCTGCCTGAATGCATATGCACTGCAGCTCCACAATGGTGTATGAACCTGGAAAACAAGGGTGTTCTTCTGCCAAACTCACATGCAGAACCTTATCCAGTAAGCACGCTCAGAGCTCACCTACCAGATTGAGTCTGTATAGGACAACTTACACAAAATGACTGGGGGAACTGGTGTCAGAGGAGGACCTCCCTCAGAACTTTTAGCCCAGTAGTTAGGGTAATCACCTGGGATATGGGAAATGCTGGAGGGGAAAAAAGGGTTTTGAACAGTATTCTGACACTTCTCAGCTGAGAACCTAGCCACTGGTTTATAGCACGTTCTGATGTGGGGCCTCCCTCAGTCTCTCTTGTTGAAGCCATTCCACTGAGGATAAATAATTTAAAAAAAAAGTCATTGAGCAAGTAACCTGGATCCTTGGTCTTCCACCTCCCAGGTGAGTTCTCTAACCACCAGATTACAGCCTCCCTCCTCCTTCCCAATACCTGCCATTATTCATCCACAGTGCAACAGTTTCAACAAGAGAAACTGAGGGGAGATCCCACATCAGAATACCCAAAAGCCCAGTGGTCAAAATGAACAGAACAACGGAGATCCTGTGCATATGCTAACAGGTGCCCACGTCCTAACATCAGACCTGAATTTAGGAATTTCACTGATTTTTCTTTTCACCCTGACCAAGATGGGAATGATGCTCAGATAAGAACAGTTCAAGTGCTTACACAAGCCACAAAGGGCAATGCCACATGTCTCATACAGTAGCAGTCCAGAAAGTTGTTGAACTATGTCAGAACTTGGAGAGTGAGATTGCATTTAGGAGATGATTGGCTTTTGCCAGCCATGAAAACTGAACAGGGGAACATTTGCCCCCAAAGGAAGAGAAGCAGAGAGAATGTTGCTGCCTTTAGGCTGAATCCAATACCTATATCATTTTAATTACCCTGGTGGCTGGGGTATTCAGCTATATCTGATGGACCTAGAGAAAGAGCTGAAAGGGGAAGCTTTTGTCTTTCCCACGAGGCTATAGAAGCCTGTGAAAGTCACAATTAGCTAGTTAAATTTAAATGTTGAATATGTTTTATTTAATAAGAAAAAGAACAGAGGCAAAGCTTGGTGAGATGAAGTTACATAAATGCCTTAAAGTTCATGATTTAGATCTAAGTCAGGCAAAAGGCTGTAAATTGTCTTTCCAAAAGGGCACTACAGAGCTTCAAACTGTGCTTTGGCAAACAGTTAAGTATTGAAGTGCATGAAGCACAGTATAAAATGACTAAGGCATCATTTTCTGTGGTAACCTGGCTATTACTATTTATTATGTATTGTATTTCAGGAGTGTCTCAAGCTCCCAACAAACACCTTCGCACCCAATAGAGGTCCTCTCTCCAGAGATGAGTCAGGTTCTGCTGGTGGGCCAATGTGAGGACTGCACTATTACTGCTCAAGTTGTACCATTGCTGTGAATAAAAAGGACCAGTTTCCAAGGCTGTCCATCTGGCACCTTTCAAGAGTACTAAATTTCATTTTAAAAAGATATGAGCTAGAAACAAACATCTGACAGTAATGGATCTTTGGAATAAGTTCCTACTCTAATGATACCACAACCTAAAGATAATATATATCAGTCTGCTCATAAAACTTACTGTCTGGGTTCATATTTTTCATCGCACAATTGGCACTACAGCAACTTGTGGTTTTGCTGGCAATCCAGGTAGAGGCACCAACTATTCTCACCCCTAAAGATGGTTACTCAAAGTGGTGTGAAATGGTTTTACCTGTCCACTGGATAACAGAAGACTTCATTCACCAGTGCTGTTAATTTGGCCCCTGTTCAGCAGTGCACTTGAATACACGATTAAGTGTGTCCTTATTCATCAAAGCACTTGAACACATCCTTAATTTTAGCACATCTTTTGATCTGTAATATTTACCTGTCTCAGAGAGTGGTAGAGGTTAAGAGAACTCAGTGCTTGTAAAGCGCTTTGAAATCCTTGCATAAATCACACACTGTAGACCTGATCTAAAGCCCACTGAAGTCAATCAAAAGTCAGAAGTCTTTTCATTATGCATCACATATGAAAAGCATTAATAATTAATATGTCCATAATAAAGTTATATATGGAATTTCCTAACTCACAGAGAGTGGGATGCAATACAGGGGAGATTCAAGATTTAAACATGAATTGATCACAGAACTAAATACAAGTGGCTGCTTAGGTGCAAGTGACTATAACTTGGTTATATTTATGTGAAAACAAAAGATTCAAAACTAGTAATTTACATACTTGGATGATTTACATATCTGGTGCTTTAGAAGGCCCAATTTCACAAAGCTGAAAACAGCTAAGAGCCAAATCAGTTGGGAGAAAGTTTTAAACAGGAAAATGTGAGTGATAATTAGGAAACTATTTAAGAACATTTTGATAGATACTCCAAAAGCCACAATCAAGGAAGGTCACAATAACCAGGCTTAGAAGAGAAGTGAAAGCAGCTATAAAAAAAATTTAAAAAGCTAGCAAATGGTAGAAGTTACTGGTATTAAATGTAAATCAGAAGCTAGGAACTGTATAAAAATTCAAGAAGCAAGAGAACACAAGGAGAAATCTAAAGCCATTAGCATTAAGGACAAAATGAAGTTTTAAAGATTGGAAACAAAGTAATCCTCACAGTTATATCAGTCCATTATTAGAAGAAAATGGTAGAATTGTCAATAATGCAGAAGTGTTCAGTATATATTTATCCTGTATTTGAAAAATCCAAATGATGGTCATATCAGATGATGTACTTTCCATTCCAACAGTAATGAAAAAGGAAGTTAAACAGCTAAACAAAATATCTACTCAGACTAGACATTTAAGTCAGCAGAACTAGAGAATTTAAATCCAAGAGTTTTAGAAGAGCTGGCCAACAAGCTCTCTAGACCATTAATTTTGATTTTCAATAAGTCTTGGAACACTGGTGAAATTCCAGAGGACTGGGAGAAAGCTAACGTTCTGCCAATATTTTAAGAGAGCATAAATGAAACATCCTGGATAGTTATAATTAGAGAAGGTTCAGAGAAGATCCACAAGAATGATTAAAGGATTAGAAAACCTGATAATGAAAGACGCAGACCTCAATCTCTTTAGTTTAACAAAGAAGGTTAATGTGGTGACTTGATCACAGTCTGTAACTACCTACATAGGGAATAGAAATAGGATAGAGAGCTCTTTTAGTTTAGCAAAAAAGCTATAACAAGATCAAATGGCTGTTATTTGAAGCTAAACAAATTCAGGCTAGAAATAAGGTGGGTGTTTTGTTTTTTAAGAAACCTGGAAGAGTAGTTAGCCACTGGAACAATTTAAGAAGGTTTGCTATGGTTTCTCCAATATTGGCAATTTTAAAATCAAGACTGGATGTTCTTCCACAGGATATTGTCCAGCTCAAATGGGAAGTAATTCCCAGAAGTTGTATTGCTTGTGTCATAGAGGAAGTCAGACAAGCTGATCACAATAACCCTTTCTGGATTTGGAATCTACAAGACAAATTTTAGGTATTGAGATACATACTTAAAAAAGATGAAGCGATCGGTCATATAGCCATGATTTGTTTTAAAACAATAATTTTCTATCTTTGAGTACTCTATGCCCTTGAACAAAAAAGATATAAAAAAATGCAGTTACCAGTGAAATTTCATCTGCTGCTTACAGTGACAGATACCACAGTGCTTATCTAAGCATTGAATAGGATAATGGTTTTATCTGTATGCCACTGTTGATTTTATTTAATAGAGATTGGCATCTATCATAGACACTTTAGTGTTGGGATCTCATACTTAGCATAATATTTCCATTTCTAAAATTAATTGGCTTTCTTTCAGTCTTTTTAACAAGATTTTTATTTTAGCATTGAGTTGTTTCCAGTCTTTAGCTGAGAGGCCGGCTAACATTTTATGATTTATTACTGAAAAAAATGACATTGACTTTAACCTTTCAAGTATAATCTCTTTAAGTCTTGGTAGCTGATATATAGCTATCTTGATTTTAATGGCAGTTGTTTTCTTAGACTTACAGAACAATTTGCACAGAGACATGGAATACTTTAACTGGAAAAAGTAGTCTCAAATGATATGTTCAGGAACATTACAGTAATGAATAAAAGCAGTTTTGTAGTATCATAATCCAGCTCTCAAGAATCTAGAATTTTGCGATTAATAATCATGCTTTCTGTCTCTACTAGATGGGCTCAGGAGATGGAGTTCAGATACAGCCTAATTTATGGTAAGGTTCAAGTCTGAGGTTAAATCAGGACAAGCATTCAGGTTTGAAGTCAACAGTGGCAAACTCTTGCAAGCTTGCAAATCTGAGAGATAGTCTAGTCTTCTATGATAGCCACCATTAGAGACAGTTTTGGCTGCACTGAAGCTGGAGCTGGAACCTAGGCATCAACTGGTTTTGGGTACAACTCAAAGTAAAAACAGATTTAGCTCCGGAAATTAGAATCTCATCTTCTACTTCTACTTCATCTTCATCTCAAATTCAAAGAAGTTCACAAGTGAGGCTGTAGCTTGTCCATATCTAACATGAACCTTTTCTTAGAAGATTTGATGAAGCTGTGTTTACATTGATTAGTGATTTTTATAAATCATAAATGCTAGACAAAATTAAATCATTTAAAATAGATTTTCCTTATTGATCAGAATTTTATGGATTAACTTTTGAAGCCTTTAAATAAAAATGAATACTTAACCTAGAGTCCAGAGAAATAAGGTGAAAAGTGCTGCACCAAAACTCCATTTTGATATTTATCATCTTTCTAAGTATTTCAGTCCAACTGATATGTTCACTTTACTATATATTGTGTGAAAAATTTTGACAGTACGTTTTTCCTGTAGCAATAAGTTTACTATGAATGCTGGATAATGCTTTAAATTGCTATATTGAAAAATGCAATATATTTTCTTTATTATAGTCCTATAGTGATGGGGCAATGTCCTATATACAAACCACAACCACAAACATGGAAGATTGGCTATTAACTTCAGAAAGGCCAGGATTTCACCCAGCAACAGAAGTAGTTTGACAAATGTATTTTAATCCTTAAAACTTAAAAGCACTTCAGCAGAGCTAGGGTACAGTTCTGTTGTTCAGATTTTCATTCTTAAAGGTTAAGCTGTCCGATGCTTCATTTGGTTATGGTAGTCAACCCTAGCCAACATTTACCACATGGTGTTGTTGACATACCACAGTACTCCCCTGATCTTAGCTCTTTCCTATTCTAACTATAGTATCTCAGGTGATGTTGTATGACAGCTTTATTAGTGTTGTCACAGTAACCATGACCACCGCTGCCAGTGGTAACTGCCAACTCTATTGTGTGCAGTGCTGTCAATATAGCCCCTAAATTAGCTACTCTAATGGGAGTTCTTAAGCAAAGCATTTCCTCCTCCATGAATAAGAAACTGGGAAGGAGGGAAAATGGGAGCACTTCATTGTCCACTCAGTTTTTATGTAATTGTAATGCCTCTAACTTTAGTAGTCATTATGGTCCTGTGTAGTGAGGCAGAGGGGAGTCAAGAAACTATGACATGATTGGAATAACAGACTTGGTGGAATAACTCTCATGACTGGAGCACTGTCATGGATGGGTACAAGCTGTTCAGGAAGGACAGGCAGGGGCAAAAGGGTGGAGGAGTTGCACTGTATGTAAGAGAGCACTATGATTGCTCTGAGCTCCAGTGTGAAACTGGAGATAACCCAGAGGCTCTCAACTGGTGTAAAGCTTAGAAGCAAGAACAATAAGGGTGATGTTGTGGTGGGTATCTGTTATAGACTACCAGACCAAGAGGCTGAGGTAGATGGGGCTTTCCTCAGTCAACTAGGGAAAGTTTCCAATTAACAGGACCTGATTCTCATGGGGGACTTCAATCACCTTGACATCTGCTGGAAGAGCAATATAGCAGAGCACAAACAATCCAGGAAGTTTTTGGACTGTGTTGCGGATAACTTCCTAGTGCAAGTGCTGGAGCAACCAACTAGGGGTCATGCTGCTCTTGACCTCTGCTCACAAACAGGGAAGATTTGGTAGGGAAAGTAGAAGCAGGTGACAACCTAGGCAGCAGTGACCATGAGATGCTTGAGTTCAGGATCCTGATAAAAAGAAAGAAAGGAGAACAGCAGGATACGGACCATGGACTTCAGAAAAGCAGACTTTGACTCCCTCAGGGAGCTCATGGGTAGGATTCCATGGGAGACTAATATGAGGGGGAAAGGAATCCAAGAGTGTATTTTAAAGAAGCCTTATTGAGGGCACAGGAACAACCCATCCCAATGTGCAGAAAGAATAGCAAGTGTGGTAGGTGACCAGCTTGGCTTAACAAAGAAGTCATTGGTGAGCTTAAAACACAAAAAAGAAGCTTACAAGAAGTGGAAGTTTGTTCAGATGACTAGGGAGGATTATAAAAATATTGCTCGAACATGCAGGAATGAAATCAGGAAAGACCAAAACACAATTGGAGTTGCAGCTAGCAATGTGAAGGGGAACAAGAAGGGTTTCTACAAGTATGTTAGCAACAAGAGGAAAATTAGGGAAAGTGTGGGCCCCTTACAGAATGGGGGAGGCAATCTAGTGACAGAGGATGTGGAGAAAGCTGAGGTACTCAATGCCTTTTTTGCCTCTGTCTTCACACAGAGGGTCAGCTCCCAGACTACTGCACCTGATGGCACAGAATGGGGAGGAGGTGAACATCCCTCAATGCTGAAGAAACAGGTCCAACACTATTTAAAAAGATTGGACATACACAAGTCCATGGGGCCAGATGCAATCCACCCAAGGGTGCTGAAGGAGTTAGCTGATGTGATTTTAGAGCCATTGGCTATGATCTTTGAAAGCTCATGGCAAGTGGGGGCGGTCCCTGATGACTGGAAAAAAAGCAAATATAGTGCACATCTTCAAGAAAGGGAAGAAAGAGGACCCAGGGAACTACAGGCTGGTCAGCCTCACCTCAATCTCTGGAAAAATCATGGAGCAGGTACTCAAGGAATCCATTTTAAGGCACTTAAAAGAGAGGAAGGTGAAATGGAGCAGTCAACATGGATTCACCAAGGGCAAGTCATGCCTGACCAACCTGATTACTTTCTGTGAAGAGGTGACTAGTTCTGTGGATGTGGGGAAAGTGGTGGATGTGATATACCTTGACTTTAGCAAAGCTTTTGATACTGTCTCCCACACTATTCTTATCAGTAAGTTAAAAAAATATGGGTTGGATGAATGGACTATAAAAATGCATAGAGAACTGGCTAGAGCAAAGGGCTCAATGAGTAGTGATGGTAGCTGGTCACAAGTGGACTGCCCCAGGGGTCGGTCCTGGGGCCAGTTTTGTTCAACATCCTTATTAATGATCTGGAGGATGCGGTAGATTGCACCCTCAGCAAGTTTCCAGGTGACACTAAGATAAGGGGAGTAGTAGATACCCTGGAAGGGAGGGATAGGATACAGAAGGACCTAAAAATATTGGAGGATTGGGCCAAAAGGAATCTGATGAGGTTCAACAAGGACAAGTGCAGAGTCCTGCACTTAGGATGGAAGAATCTCATGCACAGCTATAGACTGGGGACCAATGAGCTAGGCAGCAGTTCTGCAGAAAAGGATCTGGGGGTTACAGTGGATAAGAAGCTGGATATGAGTCAGCAGTGTGCCCTGGTTGCCAAGAAGGCTAATGGCATATTGGGCTGCATTAGTAAGAGTATTGCCAGCAGATTGCAGGAAGTGATTATTCTCCTCTATTCAGCATTGTGAGGCCACATTTGGAGTATTGTGTCCAGTTTTGGGCCCCCTACTACAAAAATGATTTGGACAAGTTGGAGTCTCTAGTGGAGGGCAACAAAATGATTAGGGGGCTGGAGCACAAGACTTATGAGGAGAGGCTGAAAGAATGAGGCCTGTTTATCTGCAGAAGAGAAGAATGAGGGGGGATTTGATAGCAGCCTTTAACTACCTGAAAGAGGGGTTTCAGGGAGGATGCAGCTAGGCTGTATTCAATGGTGGCAGATGACAGAATAAGGAGAAATGGTCTCAAGTTGCAGTGGAAGAGGTGTAGGTTGGACATTAGGAAAAAGCTTTTCACTAGGATGGTGGTGATGCACTGGAATGGGTTACCTAGGGAGGTGGTGGAATCTCCATCTTTAAAGGTTCTTAAGCTGCATCTTGACAAAACCCTTGCTGGGATGATTTAGCTGAGGATAGTCCTGCTTTGAGCAAGGGGTTAGCCTAGATGACCTCCTGAAGTCCCTTTGAACTCTAATATTCTATGATTCTATGGGAGTCAAAGTCCTGTACTGTCATCAATGATGTTATCAAGTTATTGCCTGGCAGGTCAGGATGACCTGACCATCACAGAAATGGTGCAAGTTATTCAATAGAATTCACCCTACAAGGTTTGAAAGCCTCTGTAGAGCAGATGAGATATTAGGCCTCCAGGATTCAGGTGGGAAGTTGGTGGAAGATGACAAAACTACAATGGTCAAAATATTACAGATAAGTTGGTAGAAAGTTCCTGAGGTCAGCTGACATTGTATGGTTTTCACCACTAGCAGCCAAAATCTTGTGAGAATTACATATCTGTGCTGTTAAATCCCAACACCCAATTTAGAACTGAGCACCATTTGCATAACTTATATTTGTGAATCCCACTTGCTAATTTAGTATGGTCAGCAGTCTATTCCATGACTGCTTAATTGAGGCCAGTATTTAGGTAGAACCTGGGTGGCGGGACAAAGCACCACAGGCTTCATTAGTTTCTTTGGGAGACAAAGAACTGCAAAATCTGCTCTGTATCCAGCAGCCTTAACAAAGAATTACTTTTCTATTTAGCACAAAGGCCTGTCTTTGCTCTATTTGTGACAAATCTAGAGCCAAAGAGAGGAAGGAACCAGTCATAAAGGTATGGGAAACCTTTCTGCACAAAACAGTTTTGATTTACTTTCAGAGTTAGAATCTATTTCACAAATAGCAGTGTTACCAACCAGGAATACCAACAGAGAATCTCTATTTAGGTGACAGCTATTATTTCCATACCATAAAATGCAACATCTCATGAGATTAAATATAGTTTCTAGTCACAGGTAGGATTAAAAACAAAAACAAAAAACCAAGAAAGCCCAAAGACTTACACTATTGGGTTAGGTGGAAAGTTATGCCATATGAAATTTGTACATTAGTAGTAATTTTAAAATGAAATTTAACTTTAATGGATGAAGAGACAATTCATGGTCCATTTCTAATGTAACAAAATCAATCATTTTCTCAGAACTTGAGAAAAATATGTTCTGTTCTCAATAACGCTAATCCTGACAGGTGCTCCTGGCCATGTTTCTCTTGGATAATTTTGAAAGGTACTAAGACATGAAAAAAAAAACTTCTCTAAAACGAAAGAGTACTCATGGGCATTAAGATGACAGAGGGTGAAGAGAAGAGAGTGTGGGCTTTGAAGAATGCTAGACATTTTTCAAAGTGACCAACTTTTTCTTTTCCTAGAATTATTCTGTCAAAGATACTTAGCCTGGCTGTCACTTCTGCTTTATTAATGCCATATGTTTCACAGCATGAATCTACAGATCCATCTGTGATATTGGTGGTGAATTTAAGATATTGTTAAGTGCATACAGATCTTTCCTTGTACACAATTTCAATTCTGTTCAATAAAAGAAGTTGTAGCTGTAAATCGTGAACTTTAAGTTAACTGATCTAGCATTTAGATGGGAGGGCAACCCTTTGCCGTGGCAAGTGCATCTCTTCTAATCCAATTTGTGATTTTTCATGCCATTATGAAAGTGTGTTTGCTCTAATAGCTGCAATGGTTTCACAAGGCAACAGAATTAGATCATTTAGTGTGTCGCTCTAACTCCAATACATTTTCTTGAATTGGTCAAGTTTAGCTTTAAGTGCCTCTGGATAATAAAACAATTTCTATTGATTAATGTCATCACCTAAACCAAAGTGTATATTTGAGGATACTGTTCGGTTAAGTGTTGTGTGAGCTGCATTTTGTGCAAGTTCAGATTACATTAGAAAGCACAGGTACAAAACCAGAAAACCAGCCTATATTGACTCCAGAGGCTCTTCTTGTCCAAAAAAGTAAGTATTCCCTTTAGGTACTGTACTTCAGCTCCAACTGAAATAATTTCTTCATAAAAAACCTTAACTCCTCTGTCTGATGTCACCAAGTGGATTCAAAGTAGCAGCCGTCCTATAATCATCCTCCTAGGGTAAACTTTCAGATATGAGAAGACTCCTAGCAGACCAATCAATCAAAGAATACTGACATAACCAGCATATTTCTCTCTATAGCATCTAGCACAGCATTGCTGTATGCAGAGATTCAAGATACGTGCATAGCTATGCATCCATAACCATCTGATTTCATCAGAATAAAAAGTGTCTCTCTACTGTAAGATCCTTCTGAATTGGCAGCACCTTCAAAATACTGAAAACGATATTCAAAGAAAATAAAAACCACAAAGGAGCAGTCCATTGCACCTGCAGAAAGCACGAATGATGACACTTTACCTGGGTAAAGTGTGAGTGAATGTGGGACTGGGACAGTGAAATCTACCCCCAAGTCAAGGGATAGATTTCATTTGTAGCTCAACCCCCCCCATAATGGCTAATCTACCTTGTAGGTTAGAATAGTAGCTATTGCTTACCTGGGGATAGAGGACAGGTAATAAATTCACTGAATCTATCCATCTGTGGATCTAGTGGCTCATGCAGGACAGCCTCATTCATGGACCTCCCGAAAACATCACCATTTACACAGAGCCAGTGTGCAGACCAGTTCTGTGGGGCAAAAGGTTCCAGCTAGTCTGCTGAGATGGTTAGACTAAGCATTTGCACAGGACTCAGGAGAGCTGGATGCAATTCTCTGCACTGCCTCAGGCTTCCTGTGTGAAGTGAGGCAGTCGTTGGGATCCCCATGAGGCTAGATTCACAAAGAAACTTGGGTGTGATGAGGTTGAGTGTCACCACACCTAACCTTTAGACACCTAGAAAATCACCAGGATTCACAGAGCCTGAGTTTGGCACTTTGGGTCCCTATACAATGAGCCACTGACTGTCCACAACCAACTTCTTCTCTCCCAAAATAAAAAGATTGTGGCCCACATCCATGATAGGTGCCTCACAATGGGCTACACAAAAGCCAGGATAAGTGCCTCACAATGGGCTACACAAAAGCCAGTATGTTAGGCAGCTCCTTGACTAAGGTAGCTGATGGGAGATGACAACCCAAGGGATGAGTCCTAGGCCCCATCTCCCTCAGAGATAGGGGTTCAAGTCTGGACCACAGGAATATGCCTCCTTCTGCTTGGCATTCTCAGCTGCAAACCCTCTCAGTGTTGGGTACCTGGGTAGGACCTCCCTCAGAACTTTTAGCACAGTGGTTATGGTATTTACCTGGAACCAAGGGCTCCCTCTGCCACCTGAGGGAAAGAAGCAATTTGAAAAAGTATCTGCTACCTCTCAGGTAAGTGCCCAGGCCACTGCAATATTCTGATGCATGTGTGCACAGTCAGGGGGAGGAAATCTCCAGTTTCTCCTACTGAAGCTGCTCCATTGGGGATAAATTTAAAAAAACCACCCCATTGAATCAGGATGACTGGATCCTGGGTCTCCCCCCTACCAGAGGGGAGAATTTGCTCTCTCTGGCCTGGGGCTGAAGTTGTTGCACTGTAGTTAAATAGTGAAAGAATCACCAGGCCCAAGAGACCAAGCAAACATGTATGCAGATGACTTTGTAACCTGGAGGTGAGAGCACTCATGTGGGTGACCCAGGAGCCAGTCTCCCTGCTCCAATATTTAAAGTTATTCATCCACAATGGAACAGCTTCAACAGGAGAGAGACACTTAAGAATGCCCTATAACCCAACTGGTGATCCACTTGCCCTCTGCCACCAGAAGGACTTGAGGAGGGGGTCTCCCACAGCCCAAGTGAGTACCCTAACCACTGTGCTAAAAGATGGAGGAAGCAGCTCCTCCTTTCCCCAAAGTGATTTTATAAGCCCCTGTATAGGAGCCCCAATCTGGTAGGCAAGATCTGAGCATGCTTAGATCAAACTCTGCAGACAATCCTCTGCCTAACTTGCCTATGTGCTCCCAGTTCATGCATTGCTGTGGGGCTTACATGTCTGGCATGGGGCTAAAATATGCATGCTCATATGCAGAAACGTAAGTGCATAGGGAATTTTGAATGCAGAAATGTAGGCATTGAGCATGTTTAAACAAGGTCTGCTGAGCAGGGGATTTGTGAATCTCAGTGGGCCTGATCCAGTGTTTTAGACATGTCATAGAGCAATTAGGGGCCTAACTCCTTTTGTGAATCTAGAACCTTGTCGTCTCTTGTTTTATTCTTCGACTGTATGCTCTTTGAGGCAAAAAGCACCCTTTGTTCTGTGTTTGTTCAGTGCTAAGCACAATGGGACATAAGGAGGGTCTGTGCCTCACCTCCAAAATGGAGATTATAGCACTTTCTTAAGCCTCAGATGTGTTGGAAAGATAAGTACATTAAAGATTGTGTGTTGCTCAGATACGGTTGTAATGTGTGTAACACAAGTACCTAAGAACCTAAGATAGTTAGCTAATGGTGTCTCTCTCCACAATGTCCCGGCATGAGGATCAGTGTTGAGAAAGGCTTTTCTATAAGAGGACTTCAGCACCTAAGTGGATTTCAGCTGTTTTCTTTCTTGCATATAAGGCAGAAAGTACCTCATATCATAAACTCACTGCCAGACTGATGATTTAGAGCCTGTGTTTCACCAGTCATTTAATAATAGATAGCTGATTTCTCTTTCAAATACTGTTCATTGTCAATATCAGAGGTCTGATGTTTCTTTGAGCTTGCTATATGACTATGTTCCTTAAAATAAAGTTTTGTGGAAGGTTTGCTTTGAATCTCATTCTGTTAGTCTCAGAAAAACTGTGATTGGGATAATAGTGAGTTTTAAGATGAAATTGAATTAATGTAACTGTACAGCACAAAAAGCATGTCTTGGCAAATAGTGTTTAAATGCTGCAGATTTCTAGTAATGTGCTCTGAGTTATTTTGAGATGAGTCATTTTCATAGCAGCCAATATACAGATGAGTCTAAGTTTGGGAAAACGAAATACTTTATGATGAACTTGAATGGTAATACCTGTACTGCACCAACCAAATAAAGATAAAAACTAGGCCTTCGCAAACAGTTTTAAGTAGTACAGTTTTTCCAGAAACTTGGACATGTTCAGGGGTACGGCTGTAAAAAAAAAAAAAAAAAAAAAAAGCTTTCCAAATACCTCAGAAGAAATTTCTATGAGTAGTTCAGTAGTCAAATCCTTCCTTGCCTGAAATATACCATGCTTTGATTGCTGGCCAACAAAGCAGACTTGCCAGTGGGGAAAAGAGTTTAATTTTCTCTCCTGAAGGCAGTTTAATTTTTTCCTTGCTTTCTCACTATTAGAAATTTTTAAAAAACCCACATAATAAAGTCTGGATTTTATTTCCTGTGAAACATTTACTCACCTGATGTATCATCTGCAAATGCTATAATGGGGCATCAAAAAAATGATTGCACTACCTGATGGTGGATTGTATTAATAATAATTTACTACAGGAGTTCTGTCAGCTCAGCTCTGAATTTTTATTAACATTTTTTGGGAAGGTTGGCATGAGACCTAGGAGGAAGTTGGGCCCAGTTGCAAGAAGCCCATACAAATCTTGTATTAGTCTTTATTTGATCACTTTCCAAAATTCAAAGTAAAATTCACCTGAAGTCCCCACATTGTGCCCGGTTTTGTCATACTATGTGAGGTCACTATCCATGTAGCTTCCATGCCATTCTTGCTGGAACCCTCCAAGGCTCAGGCAGCTACCCCTACATGACTGCCAATGTGGGGCTCTGCCTTAAAGAAACATTTAAGCTCATGATTTGGATAGCAAAAACTGGTAGTCTTGGGTCTTATCCATGCCCCACTGAACTCACTTCCACTTCACTGGGAGATGGGTTAAGCTCTTACACAACTGTACTTGCAATACATCCTCCACTTTCTTTGGAAAGACCTAGAGTTTGACATACAGGCAAACTTAGCTTAAAAAAAAAAAAAAAGACTTGCATCCCAAAACTTGCTTTTAAGCAGAACACTAGCTAAATAACAAACATTCCAACTAGACCTCACAAAGAAAAGTGTCATCAGGCTGGTACAAGAGACAGGGTTACTGCACAGATTTGATTATTACGTATTTCACCCAGGAACAAAATAAAATTACTCAAGGGAGAAAGCCAGTAAACAAGAATACTGGTGGAGCATAGGAACTCATTTTCTCATAACTAGGGGTAAGTCCTTTGCTAGGTAACTGTAAGGGGAGCTAATTAGAAAAAGAATTGAGGTAGCTGGGCCAGGATCCTACAGACAAGCAATAATGTTTCCTGAATTCTAATCAAGATGCCTAGATTTATTTGCATAAATCTTTTCCCTGAATAAACATATTATTGCAACCCAGAGGGTAGATTTTGGTGACCTTCAGATATGGTGCTACAAGTAGCCCTTCTCACAACTTCACTTTAGAAAGTACTTAAAGGGCCACTTTCTGCCTTCAGCAGGAAACCTTCCCCATGGATTTCAACTTCTGCACATGGAATGATGGAAGATACCCCCCTTAACTCATTGAGTCAACTGTAATTAGAGGGTTGCTCTTACGGAAGCAGTTAGTTTCTTTAGGCAGTGGGAACAAACTCTTTCATAAGCAGGGGCGTGCCCAGAAATTTGACACCCCTCCTCACCAAGTCCAGGAGATGCTTACTTTTGTTCCCTCCTACACCTTCGGCCCCAGGGCCGGAGAAGTTCTCTGCCCCTGAGAATTGTTGGGAGGGTTGTGCCCCTGCTTGTTCCCCCCCCTTTGTGTACGCTCCTGTTCAGAGTCCGACTCAGATCCAAACTCAAAGCTTTCTCCTTATTAGCAAAGTGGGGACTTTCAACTCAGTGCTCTGGGTTGAGCCCTTCTTTACTTTTAACCACAAAGTACTTTGATCAAACACATTCCATTTAAAATGTACATCTGTTTAATCAAATAATTTCTCATAGTCTCTTGTTATAGCTCCAGCTGTTTAATGTGCCATTAACAAAGTTACTCTGTTTAGTAGATCCAGGGACCAGAGTGCTGCTTGATACTATGGACAGAGAACTAACCATACCTTGGCTGCAGTATTCTTTGGCAAATCCATGCTTTTGGATTATCACATGCTTCTTCTCTTCTGATAGCTGCAGTGGTTTCAGCAGGGTGTCCCCATCCCTTTCCTTGGGTGTCATGGTAGCTTCAAGAGGGGTAGACCCACCTCCCTCCTTCTCAGACAGCAATTATTAGGCAGACACTCACTTACCTACCAGCAGTTTCAGAAAGGAGTTCTACAGCAGTCCATTTCTTACCTACTGTGTCTGTAGCAGAGGTTTCAGGAAGGGAAAGGCAAGGACAGACTGTTCTCACTATTGCTGTGGGATATGTACTGTCCTAAGATGGCAGCTGTCTATACTGCTTTATGGCACAGAGGACCTTACCACCACCCTTCCTCAGTTTCCCTGTATGTTTCCAGAAACAGTTTACTCACAGCAAAAGGTCTTTAAGTAATAGCTCCCCTCTCTTGAGGTCTAATTTATTAAATAGCCTTCTGGCTCCCTAAAGAGCCCCTTTGACACCCTCCCCCTGCTTGAAGGGACTGTTCCTTCTAAGTCTCAGCCTTCCTGGCCTAAAAACTTTCCCCTCAAGTTTAGGAGAGGTATAGCCATCCAGCCAGACTTGCATGTTGTTGAGCAGCAGCAACAGCCATCCCCTCTGACTACCTCAGAGCCTCTTTTATTCTTCTGCCCAGACATCCAAGCAGGCTCTTAACCCTACTCAGGTGGATCTAATAATCCCATACACCTGTTTATATTTGGCTGGGACCCTTTCCCTGCCCACTTTATAAGGCTCCTTGTCCTGGACCCTTAAAGGAACAGTGGTCTCGGTTTTTCCTACACCTTTCCTCTCCCAGCCATTGACTGTCCACAACCAACCTCTTCGCTCCCAAAATAAAAAAGATTGTGGCTCAGATCCACAAAGGGACCTAGAAGTGGCAACATTGGGTGTTGCAGTGCCCAACTTTTAGGCACCCAGAAAATCACAGGAACATCATGTGATATACAAAGAGTTAAGCACCTAGACTCCTTAAGCGATGAATGGGGATAGTTAGGTGCCTAACAATAAGATGCACAGAAATCAGCAGGCTAGGCAGGGAGCCTTCTACGCTAGCCATTTGTAGATGCTGATGTGAGGGGCATATCCTAAGCTCCATCCCTCTCACAGAGATAGGTGCTTACGTCCAGGCTTCAGGTAGGTGCCTGTCTCCACCAGTGAGCCACAGCTTAGGCACTGACATCATTTCTTATAAGAATGAGTCAGGCATCTGTCTCATTCCATGCAAAATGGATGAAAGAGTAGGTGACTGTGCTGCTGCCCAGGTTATGCCTTTCACCCATTGCTTCGAGCACTCACCTGGGACATGAGAGATTCAGGTTCAATTCCTCTCTCTGTCTGAGGAGGAGAAAGGATTTGAACATGGGTCTTCCATATCTTTGGAAAGAGAGCATGCTCTAACTACCAACCTATGGGATAGCTTAATGGGGGGAGGGGCTGCCTCATTCTCTCCTCTTGAAGCTGTTCGCCTTGGATAAATAATTAAAGTAATATTTGAGCCAAGGGACTGAGTGCTGTCACTCACTAGGCTATGAAATCAGTTTCCCTCCCTGGGCTAGCCCAGTGGCTTTGTATCCAAAGTAGAACAATTTAAACAAGAGGGATTTAGGAGGCCCCATATCAGATTATTTCATAGCTTGTGGTTAAAGCAATTTCCTGAGAGGTAGGAGACTCCTCTTCACATCCCTTCTCCCCATTATTCAGAGAGGGGAACAGAACCTGGGTGTCCCACAGCCCAAGTGAATGCTCTGCTCATGGAACTAAAATGATAAGGAGGGCATTACCACCATCTTCTCTTTCTCGTTCAGCCATATTTTGTTGTGGGACCTACTGAATCAGGTCCCAGATGCGAGTTAGGAGAATGAATGCTTATTTTTCCCCAATTAGTAGATTTCACAGCACTAGGGGCTTAGGTGGGAGAGAGGAATCTGGGTGCCTATCATGAGGCAGCGGTGTGCATACCTGTAGGCAGACATGTAGGCACCTAGGGAATTTTTACAGCAAAAATTTAGGTGCCATATAAGTTTAGGCACCTACAGGGTTAGATGACAGCTAAGCACGGGTTTTGGGGCTCACAGGCGGATTTAGACATGTTTGCTTTTCTCATAAATGTATTTGCTCTTTGCAGAGGGATTTTAATGAATGTTGAGGTTATTTAAACAAAACTCTTCACTTCCTTCAACTCTCCAGAATTGATCCTTAATTAAACTTCTCCCACTCAACAAAGGCACTGCTACAGAAGTTGCTTTCACTTAAACTTTGCTTTTCTTACATATGCTCAGTCCTCCTCCTTTGTACAGAGATTCAATCTGTCCCTTTTCTCATGATAAAAGGGGTGATTTGAAAAGAAGTTAGGTCCAGATTGTGGCAGGCATCTGATTGGAGGTACAAGTGGTGATGGCTGAAAGAGGAATTCCCCAAATGCCCATTCCAAGGATGACATAATTGCAGCTCTTGCACTCAAGTAAACTTCAAAGATTGCTCTTGCTAATATCCCCAAGGATTCTAGCCACACCTGCTATTAGTCCAGTAGGAGCTGAGGGCACTCAGCACTTCATAAGATTAGGCCCTACTTGATCAGAATCAAGAATGCTTGGCATGTGTTTTTCTTCTGGTTGTTTTGAGCCATTGAGTTTCCTATATAGCAATCCCTGTAACATCAACAACAATGGCTGTTTCAAACAGGCCTTTTGCTTTTGCTTTGTCTGTTCTGCCCTGATATATGTTGTTTTTAAATTACTATTCTGTTATCGTTTTTTTTTCCCCAGAGCTTGTCCGTGAGTTTTACTAAGCAAATATTTACTTAGGCAAGAATTTATTCAGAATTTAATATGGTTGGCACCCATCGATTTCTCCTATCTTTGAAGAGAAATGTCTCTCATTGTCAGGCTGCTCTTTCTAGCTGGGTCCCTCACTAAGATATTTCTTACATCTGAATCAAAGCTAAAACATTGTTTCTTCCAGATTGGGTAAATGATATGCAAACTGAAAGGACTATTGGCCATATTTCCATAAGTGTTAAGTAATTTTGGGTAACCAGTTTATAGGGGTCTATCTGCAGAGACACCTTGGACCTGATTTTCAAAGGTTTGAGCAGTAGAGCTGAGTGAAAATTTTTTGGCAAATAGTTCATTCACTCAAAAATGCAATTTTGGATCAACCACAACTATTAGTTGGGGCCAAATCTGGTGAATAATTTTTGCTGGAAAAAAAAAAACTGGAAAAAAATTCCAAAAATATCAGATAGTTTCATTTTGATATTTTCAAAATTAAATGTTTTGACTTTTCATTTTGAAATGAGGTTTCACCTCGAAATTTAGATAGATTTAACACACACACGGTAAAACATATCCAAAACCGAAATGAAAACATTTTGTTTCATGTCAAACAAAATGTTTACTTTCAGATCAAACAAAATATTTTGTTTAACCCAAAACAATTTTTTTTCTTTTTTTTTTTCTTTTGGCAAGAAAAAATATTTGAATAGTCCTGTTGGATCAATCCAAAATGAAAATGTTGGGGGATTTTTCAATTCAGAGCCAAAAAAGATCAATTATATAACCAGCTCTATGGAGCACATCTTTCTACCAGGGACTTCAGTTGGAGTATTGAGTGCCCAGAACTTCTGAATAACAAGCCAAATGGGTCTCAAGCTACTCATCCCAAAAATCAAGGCACCTAAAATTTATGGTCACTTTGGAACATTTGGTTTAATTATATTATTACCTTCAACAAGAAAGGTCAAACCACTTTTTTTTAACCACAAAGGCCAAATCTGGAATCTATGAGAATTTCCTCTCAGTTCTGGTATGAATAAAAATGGAGTTCATTTTCTTTGGTGCTAAATTTATAGAGTATTCTTAATCATGAAACCAGGAAGCAGAATGACATCCTAACAATTATGAAGAATAGAGTGCTTACTCCAGTAATACACGTGCTCCAGATCTGTCGTGAGTGATCTATCTCTACCATGTGAAACATCACTCCATCTTAGATAGGTATAGGATCTTATGTCTTCAAAGTCACTTTCTTAAACCAAACTTTTCAGCATGCTCATTGAAGCCTTTTCTCACTTTATTTTCTTCCCCTTCATCTGTTCTTCTCCTTTCAACTTGAATTAAGAGAACTATCTGTAGTTCATTTAAGAACAAAGACTGATACAAGGGAGATAACATTTTTTACAAAGTTTTGAAATTGGAAGAAGTTAGTTCCAGAAAGGCCAATTTATTTCTGCCTATCAGACACATGAGGGAAGATTTTAAAACATGGTTGACTCCCTGAACAACATTAAAATGGCTGACAAATGTGAAATAGAAAAAGTAATGTGAAAAGGCTAACATGGAGCACAGTGAGCAATCTACTCAAAATGAATGCAACCCTTTTGCCTGACTGATATCTATGGTACATTAGGCAAAAAACACAGTCTGTCACTTTATAGGTTTCTTCACAAGCTATCTCTAAACTGTTGCCAGGTGTACTCAACACATTGCTCAGTTGACAGCACTTCTTCCTACACATTACACAGTGTGCAGCCAACCCCAACCAATGACATTTTCCTCCAGTATATGACAAACATCCTCAGCAGAATGGATAAGCCATCTGAACTCAAATATAGGATAACATATTTGAATCCTCAGTGATGTCTGACTATACTAGCCAACTTCCAAAAGATAGTTCTCTGAAACAAGTGATGCATTCACATAATTGTTAATGCTTTAACCTTAACATTCAGCAGCTCGTCTCTGAGTTCCAATAGTTCTGATTTTATGTATTTCATCATTTTTTTTATCACAGATAACATTTTGGGGAGCATTATACATGATATTCTTGTTATTACTTTTTACAATGTCAAATGACTTTTCAGTGTCACACAATTTCAAATCCTCATGAGGGAATCTCTGCTCAAGTGTCAGTTTGTTTGAAAAGTTGTCATTTCTGTCTTATTTTGTTGTTCTAGTTTATTTATTGTTCTCAGATCAGCATTTCAATATTTATAGAATGCAGCTTTATAAATATTGTGCTAGCTAGGGGCTCAGCACCATAGTATCTGACTGCCTTTTCTCCTGCCAACCTTTTCCGCCCCACCAGGAATGTGCACAGCTTGTAATAACGAACATAAAACATATTTCTACTTACAACACTAGTCCATTTGGGGATTTATTTCTTTTACATAAGGTAAGCACTGGGTATATATAGATTACTTGGTTTACTCCTAGAAGAGCTGATGTACAAATTGAGTTTAGGTGGAAAAATCAATGCACTGCATATTATTAGAATAGCCTGGGGGAATGAAGTATAAGGAGCTTGCATAAATGGCTGAAAGGTAAGATAGGGAGGGTGACCATAAGTCCTGTTTTTACCAGAAAAGTCCCATATTTAAGCCCTCTTTTAGGTGTCCTGACTTTTTCTTAAAAATTGGCAAACTGTCCCGTATTTTCTGTCTCCTGACCAGTACTAGGTTTACAGTGGCACCAATGGTGGCAAAGCACAGGACCCACTCTCAGAAGGGACCCATAAGGGGATGGCCGTGGCACTGTGGTGGGTCCTGTGAGCCAGATCCCTCTTGCCAGCCACCCACGCACCAGCGGTGAGGGAGAACAGTGGCTGATAGAGGTTTGGGGGGTGGGGAAGGCTGGTGCTGGGGTACAGCCGCAGCACGCAGAGCCAGGCAGCTCTCCCTGCTGGTACATCAATGCAGCCCCTGGCTATCCACTGCATGCCAGCTCCAGGGCTGATCCCGGCTCAGCCAGCAGGGCCCCATCCATTGTCCCATCTCCAGCTGGCTCTGGCTGTGAGCTGCAGCAGTTGGTGATTGTGGCCAGGCGGCAGCCTCAGGCTGGGTGCAGAGGCTGGGGAGAGGCAGCACCAGGTATCAGGAGAGGTGGGCCCATCCTCAGGGCCCAGCCTGGCATGGAAGGTGGAGAACGTCAGTCACCCCCTTTGTGTGAAAGAGGGGTAGGGGTGTATGTGTGTGTTACCTCCTTGGGTGTGCTGGGTGGGGGGAGGAGTGTGTGCATCACTTCCCATATGTGTGTCCGCTGGCCAGTTCTGCATGCCCCTGCAGCCACACAGCCCCAGCCATCTCTGTGCGCACCCCCACCACAAAGCATGTGGCCATCTCAGGGGCTCTTAGTTCTCTCTCGGCTGGGGCAGTGCAGACTGGAAGCTGCACTTGTGTTTCTGGTCCATTTTGATGCCTGGTTCTGGGTCAGGTATTTCTTTTTAATGGGGGCTCGGTCAACTAGATGTTAATTTGAACATTTGCCCTCCATAGTTCTGCTTGGTTGCCACTGAACTCGCTTGAATATGACTAATTTTACCAGGTGTCCCGTATTCAGCGTAGGGAAATATAGTCATCTTAAAGACAGGCCTGTAGTTGCAGACTGTGATCAACTGTCTGCTGTTTAGATGTGCTAGGAAATTATTACTGTAACAGTCATGACCATTTAAAAAAAAAGATTCAATATTGTGCATGTTCATTTCAGATATTGGAACTGCAGGAGCTTTTCAAGTTGTAGTAGAATAATTTCAGCTGCTTACAACATCACATGGGAACAAACTCTCTGTCCTGCATGCAATTCAAATACACCCATTTGGTCTCAGGAGGCTCTGGGAGGACCTTATTGGAAGGACCTCTGCCACCCCTCAGATCAGTGTGGCACAGAATCATTCACAACCACTGCCTCAGGGGTGCAATACTGCCTCTGTAGGAAGGATTTGTCAGTGGATTGACATCATCTCAGAGTTGAAGTGTCATATAGGGCCTCACATATAGAAATGATTCTGAGTATACAAATCCTGGTCCTCTATTATTATGGCTTTCAATCAGCAAGTCAGATGAATCCCATCCATCCCCCAAACCTAGTATACGTAATTTCATAAAGGAATAAAAATTATAGGTACAATTTTGCACCATGCCAGGACTCAGTCTACAATGAGTGTGGGTAACGTGGCTCTGCATCACCTTTGTGCCTTCCCGATCCTGGGCTGCTCAAGCCTTGAGCAGCCTCTGATGTAACATAGACAATTCTATGCTAAGTTACAGCAGCCTCCCAGGCTGCCTTTGGGCTGCAGCATGCCAGATAATGCACTGCAATGGGGTCCTCGGGAGACAGCCTCATGATTCCCTTCCCCAGTGCCTGAACCAGGGGAATCCTACCCTGGCTGGAACTGGGGCTTTTAAATCTTTGCACCATCTGGTCCCTTTTACTAGTCATAAGGGGCAAGAGGACTGATGATCTGATCCCCAGATATCAGTAGCTCTGTGCTTTGATTGTCTGAGACAACTCTGTTTCTGTACAGTTTTAAAGTATGTCCTCTTAGAGCCTGATCCAATTTCCTTTGCAATCAGTGGGAAAATTCCCAATAGGAGTTGTATCAGGCTCATAGGCCAGGTCTACACTTACCTGGAAATTCGGCGGCAGTCAATGGAAGTTATGCAAGCTGCACAGAGTAGCTTGCGTAACTCCCATCGACTTTGTAATTCCTCTTCTACGCAGTGTCTTCACTGCGCTGCGCCGATTGGAAATGCGTTCCTGTTGACGTAGCACTTGAGGGTGTGGTTTTAATGCATTTACTTCCAGATCGATTAAGTGGGTCTTCACTGACTGCTCAATCAATCTGGATAGACTGATCTGACGGCGGTAAATTTGCTTCAATCAGTGAAGACGTACCCATAGTCTCTAGTTCTCATTGTTACACTGAATGTGCTGTGTCTGATTTCCTAATCAGTTCAACATGCTTCATCTACTGAATCATATTTCTTGTTGGAGTGAAAATAATCTCATGTACCTACAAACTCTTGTCCAGAATGCAAAGCTGTGGTATAGAGAAAATGAAATTGCAGCTACCTTGTGTTATGTCTTTGATAAAAGGCAGAGTCAGTTCCAGCGACAGTCATTCTGGGCACCAGCAGTTTTTTGCTCTACTGGTTGGCTGGCAGTGGATTTGGGTTTTATTTCGGGTGAGATGTGGCTCAACCACAAGTGGAAGGCAGGAGTGCCAAGAAAGTTTTCCACTCTGGACAGCAAAACAGATAGGGCTGCATAGGGCTGATAACAAGGGTTTAATGCTATTTACATGCATATATCTTTTTTTGAAAGTGAAGAAATGTAGCACAGTTTAAAAAAAATGGCATAGCATATTATGTGAAATAAAACTTTAGATCTAAAAGAAAAAAATAAAGCGTATCTTTGAAAACAGGCCTACCATTCTCCACTATCTTGAGAAGCATGGATAAAAAACACGTGACACAGAATCTAGTCCACCAGTGTAAATCTATTTGAATTTCATTGAAGCCATTGGAATTTCATCTCAATTTGCATTGGTGTAACTCAAAGCAGAATTTAGTCCAAAGACTTTATAAACTAAATTTATTTCCATGCCAACAAAAATTCCACAGCATTTTTTTAAGCATGCAGTTTATAATGTAACCAACTCCTAAATTAAGCTAGTATTCATGGATGAAGAAAAGATTTTTTACATATTAATCTAGTCTTGAATGTCAACAATCTAGTTTAATAAAGAAAATATAGTGTGTGCACTAAATCCTATTAGTAGTGATTTTATCCCCTTCCTTCCATATATAGCCAAATTTTTTTGGTGGGATAGTTCCCAGGGGTTGTCACTCATAATAAAACAACAGGAAACTGCAGAGGTGAATCTGAGAGACTGGGACAAGTGAAAGTACAGAACCAGTAACAGGAGAACATCAGCAGCCCCTGAGATTCAGTTCATGTTACATAAGTATCCAGAAATGTGAGTGCCAATCAAAGGTACTTAATCCAAAAGGAACCATCCTCTTTTTGGTATGAAAACAAGGCTGGATAGCTCATGAGATTAATTCTCAATTCAGATGGGTCAGGAGCTCCACCCTTCTGACACACACACAAATAGACCTACAGGTAGTATTTTAGCTCTGGTCTTTGTAATTCCAAGTTCAGACTCAAACCAGGATGTGTGAAGCCTCAGGCAAAGTCATTTAGGTCAAAATTTTCCATTAATCATGGATACCCTTGTTTTGAGGTGTCAACTTGACACATACAGTGCCTGACTTTAGCTAGAGATGAAGGTGTTTCAACATTTCTTGGAAATCAGGGCCCCGGTAGCTAAAGCTGGGCACCAGAAAACTGAAGTATCCCAAATGAGTGGATAAAGTCTGCAAATTTTACCCTCAACACATTGTCTCAGTTTCTTCCAATGTAAAATGGAGAGAATACTGATTCATCTTATAAGGATGCTGTTAATTAGTTAATGATTGTAAAGCATCTGAATGATGAAAAACTCTAAGCAGTATGCTATTTCATTATTTTCATTGCCAGCTCTTCCCCACTATACATTTCCATGGCTAGAAGTATATTCTCATAGAGACAGATCACAGTAATGAAGTTCACAAGTGGCTAGGATCTTGTTCCAATTCTCTAGTTCTAAAAGGCTAGTTATTAGAATGGATTGTTAATGTCACCAATGTTTTTTATATAGATAAACTTAAAGGACATTTGTCCTTATCTTTTGAAGAACTCTATTAGAACTATTGATCAGCCTAGTACATGAGGGTTTTTACGTTATGAGTTGTTTTTGTTTATTTTCTAAACAGTTTTTTTGAGCATCTGAATTACTATGGTTTCAGTCTGAAAGCTAAAAAAACCAATCTATCATTCTTGACATCCTAGCCTTGGAATGCTATTTAAAATGTGTGCAATATATAAAAGAAAAGTTTTATCCCTGTTATGCTTTATTTGCCTCATTATTCCTCTGACAAGGATGGTAATGATTTAAATTATGATACTAGTTCTACTAGTAATCTCTGAGGTGCTGCTACATCACCAGATCTGATGAGGAATGAGATACATTCTAAAACAGGATTATCTCATCCCAAGAGTGTCAACAGAATTGTGATGTACTAAAAGAGTTAAAATATCCATTGGATTATAAATCTTTTTAACAGCCTGAAAGTAATACTTGTGCCTTCTCCCCTAACCCTATGTCATCGTTTCAAAGATTTACATTTGGAAACTAATTTCCAATATAGATTTATTTTTCAGTACAGCCACATCACAGTAGACAGAAAACTAAGGAAACCTTGTGACATTTTTTAGGACCATTCCAAAATGGTAGTTTTACTGAGTGGGATTTCACCAACCTAGACAAACATGAATACATATATAATATTTTCAACAATATCTGCTCATATTAAATATATTAAAATCATACAGTATTATTGATCCATTTAGGAACATTATTGCAGTACTAGTATTAAGACAGGGTCTTTTATATATATATATATATGTTTTACTTATGGCTTTTTGTGTCCTATAAGTTCCACTCTACAACTTAACTTCATACTATAACTTTCTATAAGAGGTCTCTTAATATTTTAAAATGGCTGTTGAGCTTCATTCTTAGAACATACATGCCTATAATGGCTAGGAGTATCTTAAATATAACAGATAAACCACAAGCTGTATGTTGACAGAAGGTCTCATTTTTAACGTTGGTGGAAATTCTTTTTTAATAATATGACTATATGCAGATTTTCTATACTATTCTTTAATTCTCTGCCAAAGTGCAGTGAGAAGGGTCAATAGGAACTTTGTCACGAGAAATAGCATAAAAGAATAAATGAGGAATTTCCTCTACCCTGGAAGATACCTTTTATTTTCATTATTTCAGTGATCGTTTTTGCTTTGCAAAATTTTTTTGGCTTTCAATTATCCATAAGAAGGAGATCATTTGCTTTAGCATAAATGCAAACCATCATGGCACAACCAGTGTGATCATCAACACACACCAGTATAGTCAGCATAAGCAAAGCTAATTGTATATATACATTTGTGTATTAATCTTATATAGGAAGCTTATGAGAAGAAGTATTGTGGAGAGGTATCTAGAAGATCTGAAAAACTTCCCTAGAGTTCAGTTATATTAGGCCAGATTATGACAGAACTACAACAGGCCCATGCCTACAGCCTGGCTTCTAGAATCACATCATGACGCTAAGATCTGAGTTTTCCCATGTATATTTCTAGTCCTCATAGCTGCAAAGGAAACTTTGGAACCTTTTTAACCATTGCAGTGACTTCTGCCTGAGTCTTCAGAGAGCCTGAAACAACAATTCAGAGTTCATCTGACTGGGTTATTGACTCTGAAACTCATTGCTAGGGAAAGAACACTACTAAATGTGACCTGAGGAAACAGTAAAGGTTCAAAAACTAAAGAAGCAAATCACACACGCCCAATTTAGATTTTTTAAAAGCTCATAATTTTAAACCATTCTCAGGTGGGGAGGGGGGCTGACCCATGATTTTTTAACACTTAGGATTGGCAGTGGAGGAGACACCAAGGACTAGCTCCCCTGGCCTCACGTAGTCCCCATCCCCTGCAATAGCAGGATCCTGCAAGGCAGTGAGAGATCGGAAGGGGACATGAATGGCTGAGTGGATTACAGGAGTTGAATAGCTGAGAGGGCCTGGGGAGCTCAGTGGCTGAGAAGTGTTAAGATGCTAACCAGTAGTGTGGGTTCAAGAGGACAAGTGGGCCAAAGACTTCTTATGTGCTATAGGGAACTGGGGGACCCTGCAGATCTTCAGTAATTTTAAGCTCTGTGTGGGAACTTCACTGGTGAAGCAGTCTGAGCAGAAACTGCTGTCCCACAAGTGATTTCAGCTCTAGTGAACACTTACCAAAACAAAAGACGCCAAATGAAGCCTTAATTTTCTCTAGCTTTGAACAGTGGGGAGAGGCAATTTAACCACGCTTAGGTAGAACCACACCTCCTGGCAGGGACACCTGTCCCCACCCCTTCTACCTTTCAAGGGAGTCTGCATTCGAGCCCCCTGTTTACTGAGTTCAGTTCCGATGAGGGTGATCTCTCCATCAGGCCAGGCTAAATACAGTTCTGCTTCCCTTTACTCCTGCAATAGACTCATAGACTCTATGGTCAGAACGGACCAATATGATCATCTAGACTGACCTCCTGCACAACGCAGCCACAGAATCTCACCCACCCACTCCTGTAATAAACCTCTGACTGAGTTATTAAAATCCTCAAATAATGATTCAAAGACTTTAAGGTACAGAGAATCCACCAGTAAGTGAGCTGTGACCCAGGCTACAGAGGAAGGTGAAAAACTCTCACAGCCTTTGCCAATCTGCCCTGGAGTGGTGATCAGTTAAACCCTGAGCATGTGCGCAAAACTCACCCACCAGACACCCAAGAAAGAATTCTCTGTAATAACTCAGAACCCACCCCATCTACTATCCCATCACAGTCCATTGGCATATCTACCACCAGCAGTCAAAGATCAGTCAATTGCCAAACTAGGCTGTCCCAACGTACCACGCCCTCCATAAATTTATCAAACTCAGTTTTGAAGCCCCCTAGGCTTTTTGCCTCCATTGCTCCTCTTGGAAGGCTATGCCTGAACTTCACTCCTCTGATGGTTAAAAACCTGCATCTAATTTCAAGTCTAAACTTCCTGATGGCCAGTTTATATCCATTAGTTCTTGTGTCCACATTGGCGCTAAACTTAAATAATTCCTTTCCCTCCCTGCTATTTATCCCTCTGATGTATTTACAGCGAGTAATCCTATCTCCCCTCAACCTTCTTTTGGTTAGTCTAAATAAGCCAAGCTCTTTGAATCTCCTCTCAGAAGGCAGATTTTCCATTCTGTGGATCAGTCTAGTAGCCCTTCTCTGCACCTGTTCCAGTTTGAATTCATCTTAAACATGGGGGACCAGACCAACATTTCATTACCCCTGCAATTAATACTAACGTAATCTGCAACCCAACACCAGCAGAAATGATCATTTGGGCAAAGCAGTCCCATTATGCTGAGCTCCTGGGCAGGGTAGGTGTGCTTATGCAAATACAGTCTGGTTCTGAAGCCTTCAGCCCAAGTCCCCCCAGACGTCTCAGCAGAGGATAGCTTATTCAGTCCCTGCTTACATTGTTTTATGGGAAGTTAGGAGAGAAAAACACGGACAAATATTATACACAAGCATCGTTTGCCATTAAGGATCACTGGGCACCAGGAGACAGGATTTTGCCAGATGTGGCTGGGGCACTCAAGAACAGAGGGGAGAGTTGGCAAAGCTAGTCACACACGGGAGGTGAGCCCAAGAAGAGCGAATTCTTGTATCTGGGGAAGGGAATATGGTATTTTTTGCTTTGTTTTATGGTTTTGTTTTGTTTGTTTTGTGGATTCTTTCTCTCTGAATATATATAAGACATACACAAAATATATCCCGTGTCTGATGGGAAATGCAAGGGGGCTCTTGCAGGAATTGTGGTTAAGCAATTGAATTCTCTGCCGGCTTGGTAAGTCTCAGTTGACTTAAGGGAGTTACATTAATAGAGAATTTGGCCATTGGTATATTGTAACAGAACTAGGTTACTTCATACAGACTATTCTAACACACATTCCACTTAAATATCAGGTGGGCATTTACTCTTTTTTTTTTTTTTTTTTTTTAAGGCATAATTTTTTTGTTTTTAAAGTTTTAAAACCTTCCAAAATACAGGGAATTACACATGATATTTTACAATGTTGGGGAGAAGGACCCAGAGTCTCCCCTTTTATTACACTCACCAACACACATGTATGCATGCATGCAGATCTTTAGAGCCTCCTTACTGGTGTTTCAATAGCTATGGGCCTAGGCATAATATTGTCTCTTAGAAGAAATTCAGATTAGTCCTATCTGATTATGATTATTTTAGCTTATGTACCATGTACTGATTCTCATTTGAGATTTCTCATTAAAGTTCATAGATGGGATCAATACAAATCAAATGATATCAAACAAGCAATTCTTTTCTTTAAACTGTGTGCATGGCATTCAGCTTAACTAAAAATGAAGTCTTTGGCAATAGAAAAAATTACCATTTTAATTAAAATGGCTTCTCTGTTAGTAGCACGAAGGGGTGAACCTTGGAAGGTTAGATTCTGTTTGCAAACATCTGATCTCCAAGGCTCAGATTAAGTAAGAATAGAAATAAACCTTGCACTATACAAGCATGGCAATTTTCAAATAAAATGCTATTCCTCACCCCTGAATAATGCACAGCCTTAGTGAATTCCTTTCCAAATCATTGTAGAGAAGTTTCTTTTAAGCTTTTTCACAAACTGTTGCTGTGTAGTGGCAAATTTTGTATACGAACAGCTCTTATATTTACTGGGATTGAGAGAGTGGGTTGAAATCTTCCACATTCTCCATCCTCATTATTATGGCACAAGAAAATCCTAAGCTAAAGCAGCAAACATCATAATAATGAATGTGCTGATAGAGATCAGGTTGTTTATTAGTTCAGTTTCTAGTACACTTTTTACATAAAATAATTCCTTTCATTTTTTTCCTCTTTCCATTCTTCAGTATAATTAGGCAACACAGTTAGCAAACTAATTTAAACAGCTGATAATTTTTCTTTAACCTTCTTCTCCCCCTTCTCCACATTTTATAGTATTATTATTCTACTGTAGTAGTGTTGAATGATGACACAAAGTGCAGAATGCAAAGGCTTTTATTTCAGAAACTCTTTGTACTGTGCTGTACATTAGATGCACTTTAACTTTAATTATTTGATAGGAGTAGCAAATTCAAAAGCCCCTAAAGAACTGAGAAGCCAATTCCCTTTGACTTTCAGTACAAAATCAATGGGACTTAAGGCTTCTAAATCACTTATATTCTGTTGAAAATTTTACCCTTATAACATTAACCATTACTTCATCCAGGGCTGGCTCCAGACCAAATGGCACCCTGAGAGAGGAGCACGTTCGGCGCTTCTCCCCATTTGTTAAACTTTTGAACAACTTATTTTTTATTGACTTGTAGCCCATTTCATGACTTTGATGCTCAAGTTGCATAATGATTTATCCCTGTCATGTAAGATGATAAATTTGCATACTAGGATCTGTAATTCTGTATTTATCCATGCCATATATAAGCAAATAAAAAAAGAATCATATCCTCTAAGCTTATAGAAACTTTCTAATTTTAAGAACATGTAATAATGACATGTATTAGCATCAGGAAATTGAACTGTGCACCAACATTGTGTGGACCAATATTAAATAGTGTTACAGGAGGTGACAGCCTTAGAATGTTAATCCTAGTCCTTTAATTCAAAAGGTCTCTTTTCTTGCTTTTGCCCTCATGAACTGAAGTTCAGCATCAGAGAGATCCAAAGACTGGCCAATGGCATTTTCAAGCAATAAAATAGCAAACGATGTCAGTCTCCCGTCAGCCATCGTCGATCGAAGATACGTTTTAATGAGCCTGAGCTTTGAAAAGCTTCACTCACTACTCATGAGCAGAATCCTTAAAGCTATCCACACATTAGGAAAAACATCCCTTAGCTCTGCATCATGAATAAATCGAAGAACTTGGAGTGGAGAGTGCTTCCCATGTGGCAAAAAGTGATGGATGACGTCCAATTCGACACAGAGGTCTTTATCACTGATGCCCAAACATTCCACGTGTCAGTGTTCAGAGAAGGTCCATGCAGCTGTTCAAGAGTATTTTCCTGTCTGCTGATAGCTTACTAAAGTCATACAAAACTGCCCAGTTTTTTCATGGTGCTTCACTTCTCCAAACTTTTCTTCAATAGACACTTAAGAAGTGTCAACAAACAAGCAAAAATACTTCATCTTGAAGTTTTCTTCTGAGTTTCCCATCGTGTCATCTCTGCCCTCATAACCAAATTCTCTCTTTTTCTGATGAATAAGATTTTCCTTGAAGACAGGTTCAACTCCTAAGTTTTCTGTCATTTCTTTGGCAGCAGTGATGACATCTTCAAATCCATTGTCACTGTAGGCCACATAAAAATGAAGGTAGCTTCTTATCAAAGTAGTATTGGAAGTGATGTCCATTGACTGAGTTTGTAATGCCTTGGTTACATATACTTGGAAGAGGATTTCATGCCAAGCCATAACTGAGACCAGAAGTTTGAAGTCAGTAATCTTGGATTCAGTGCAAGTATCCTTGACTGGATGCCACTCTCTCTTCCCTTCATGTTTATGCTGTTGTCATAGCCTTGGCCATGGCAGTCCTGAAGCTTTATTTTTTTCTTATTCAAAATGTCCATAAACAATTTTCTTAGGCCTTTTACAGAAGAGTTGACAAAAGTCCAGAACATTCTAGGAGGTTAGTGAAAAATGAATCCACATATAAAACACTTGAAACACTTTATTTCTATTTTCCTTTTTGTCACAAACAACAAAAACAGCACCCCAAGCCCAGCACCCCCAAACCTGGCACCCCAAGTGGTCCCTGGATCACCTGCCCCTAAATCCAGCCCTGACTTCATCAGTGCACAAAGGTTGATGAAGGGAAGAGGCTAATGTAGTTGATCATTCTAGATATATTTTCAAGTACTCCAGCTCAATAGAGCTTTACACCTCTAAAAGAAACAGTAAGTATATCTTTGTAACAGAGCGAAGCAAATCGATACAGTACCTAGTACCATATTATCCTGCTTGAAAAGACTGTTATTCAGGAAATTCTATAATGTATCCCCATGTTCAAAGGATCTCAATGTTTTCCTAAGTAGGTTGGCTTGTTTCTAAATATAAAACTTTTTTGTTGGAAATTTTTCTAGGTACTTCATAAGTTACAGAGTACGCAGTGGGAAAAGAAAGCTCTTCTGAACTAGTGAATACAAATGAAATATTTCTACCTCCTCCTGGGGAGATAAATGCGTGGTTACGATCAGTCATATAAGATAGTTTAACCATTTTCTGGGGATATGACTGTGGGGCTTCCATAAGTCAGAAGAGACATTGGTGGACAAAATGTATTTATATTCCCTAGGTCAAAAGAACAGTCTTTCTATAATCATGATCCTTCTGAACTCATCATGTGTCATATATTTTTAAAAATATCTCTAAAATTATTTCATAACTTCTGGTTTAGTGCCAGTAGCCAGGCAAACCAGGTGACAGAAATGTAGGTATCTCTAGCTGATCACTAAACTGCTTTAAAATATCATTTGCATCAAGATGCTGTTTTTATTTCTATAAATTAATAGCTGAGAAAATGAGTAAAATCAAACAGTTAATAGTGGGATGCAGTTCAAATCAGGCCTGAGTGTTTTATATAGTGGCTGAATATTTGCTTTTTTAACTAACTCGTGCCTGTTCACTAGCTGATATGCCTAATGTGGTAGTCATAGTCCACTTCCCCGTAGAGAATTATCCAAATCACAGAAGTCAAGGTCATATTTTTCAGCAGTTGGCAGCCTTGTTGGTAGTCTCAACACAGAAAACAAGCAGCATATGTATTTAAAGTTTAAAATATTCTCCCCAATCCTAGTGTTTTCTTTCTGTAATACTTTTTGCCAACTCATACCTTAAATTTTGCCTGCTACTTCTTTCATATTTTGATCATAAGCCAGGTTCTCAGGGAATGTAGTAAGTAAATGATTTTAATGCATGCAACACAAGGATGAATAAAGCGGTAAATCCTGGATGGAACTGGAATGAAAAAGAAAAAGAAAAATCAAGCTCAGCACTGAGAGATTCAATCTTTGTAAGTCTATTTTCTAACCAAATTATAAAAGAAATATCAGCCACAAGGAATTAATTTACCATGACATTGAAATTAAATGTGGTAAGGGCACCAGATTGTCACAGGAACAAAAGAGTCTCCACCAATGGTGAATTTTCATCACTTAAAGAATTAAGAGTTTGGGAAATGCAGTCTGAGGTTGGAAAAAGGACATTAGTCAGGATGTTTAGAAATCGTTAAGACCAGGAAGCAATCCAGATGTAGGAGTCATTATCCCCAACACAGAGAGGTTCTGCTGCAGATCAAGAAATCCTCAATAGCTCAGGATTATTTCTTTTCCCATTCTTTGAGATACTTTTGTAATATTCTATAAGAGAGACTGTGCCAATTTGTTAGAGTAAGAAACTGTTTTGTTTAAACACTGAAAAAAAGAACCTATTTTATTTCACTAACCAGTTGTCAGATTAGGATTTGTCTACATGGTGCATAAATCTACAACAGAGGGGCCCACGTGAACCCTGCTGACACACAGTAAAATTTACCTAGCATGCATTAATGTAGAACTGGTCCATGTTTCCACTTTTTGTAGGATCCCTTTTTGATTTTCAGGTAATGAAAGAGCTCCTGATGCAGCCATATTGTGGTCTTGGTATTCTTCCTATCCTTCCTTGCATAGGGACAGTTTGCTATGGTGCCTTTAATATTGCCTCCTTGAGAAAATGCCAGTTCTCCTGAACTTCTCTTTTCCTTAGATTTTCTTCCCCAGGGACCTTACCTACCTATCCTCTGAGTTTGTTAAAATCTGCTTTTTTGAAGTCCATTGCCGTTAATCTGTTGCTCTCACGCCTTCCTTTTGTTAAAATAATGAAATCTATCATTTCATGATCACTTTCACCCAAAGTGCCTTTCACCTTCAGATTTGCAACCAATTCCTCCTTAAGAAGCTCAGGTGCAGGAGCAGATGCAACAGATTATATCACAATGGTACCAGATGCTGCTGGTCTTCCTCCAAAAAGAATGGCTGCTTTGTTATTCACCTGACTGGCCTGCTAACCTGATTTGTTACTGCCAGATTGGTAACCTGACTGGCCACCCAAAATATATGTGTTTTATCCAGTATTCCCAAACTGACCAGTCTGAGGCCAGATGATGACCCAGAGATAATGTTGATATTCAAGAGGTGACTATGGATGACCTTTACCCAAGTGATTACCATTGGGATTCTCCTTTTGCAAAGCGGCCAAGGACAGGCAATCTACAGAGAACTGCTTTGATAGTCTAAATGCAGCTGAACTCTTCCACCATAAGTATAACGGGCGTGGAAGACAAGACAAGATTATCCACACAATGTTTCTGGAGTGAAAAGAAGCCAAACTCCATTTTTTTTAGCACATAGTGGTCCCAGACCACAAGAAGAACTAGTGCGCAAAATGTAAACTGGAGTAATAGAAATAGGATGAAATTTAATAATGGAAAGTGCAAGGTCATGCATTTAGGGACTAATAACAATGGAACTAATGGATGTAAACTGGCCATCATGAAGTTTAGACTTGAAATTAGTTACAAGTTTCTAACCATCAGAGGAGTAACGTTTTGGAATATACTTCCAATGGCAGCAGTGGGGGAAAAAAGCCTAGCTGGCTTCAAAACTGAGCTTGATATATTTATGGAGAGGATGGTATGAAGGGACAGCCTAGTTTGGCAATTGACTGATCTTTGACTACTGGTGGTAGATATGCCAATGCCCTGAGATGGGACATTTGATGAGGTGGGTTCTGAGTTATTACAGAGAATTCTTTCTTGGGTGTCTGACTTGTGAGTCTTGCCCACATGCTTAGGGTTTAACTGATCATCATATTTGGAGTTGGGAAGGAGTATTCTCCCAGGCTCTAGGGTTTTTTTGCCTTTCTCTGTAGCATGCGGAACAGCTCACTTGCTGGTGGATACTCTGTACCTTGAAGTCTTTGAACCATGATTTGAGGACTTTAATAGCTCAGTTATAGGTTGGAGGATTATTAAAAGAGTGGATGAGTGAAGTTCTGTGGCCTGCGTTGTGCAGGAAATGAGACTAAATGATTATATTGGTCCCTTCTCACCTTTTGGTTTATGAGGACACAATGGAGTCCCTACTCTACAATGTAATCTTCTCACTAAATGGCAAACACTTTAGTAAAAGATCATGGATTATGAAGTGTATTAGACACTCAAGAGGAATGAAATACAATTATTTTATTAGCTTCTATAGAAATAATCTGCATTTCAGATCCAAGATACAAAACCCTAGGGAAGTATGAGAGGCAAATAGATGAGAATCTTCTCTCAAATTAATGTGTCCTATGCTGCCCCTCTTCCTCCTTGAAGTTCCATAGCATGTTGCGGGAAGCAGGGAAGTAGCCACAGCTCAGTGTATTCTAGTTATTCAAGGATGGGAGACAGGATTTTAAGGACCATTGGAGCCCTGGCATAAATTAGAGCCACCCTGGGGCTATTCGATTTTACACCATAGGATTAACAAATCCCTGACATCACCAGAATCTCAGACATGCAAAGGTAATATGAAACCCCCCTTCTACCGTACCCCTCTTTTTCTTCAGTTGTGCCTCCAGAGAAGAACTTATTTTTCAAACAGGCATAGTGCCTTCAGAAGTCCTGTGGAGGGCAGTAGAGCTAATCAAAATTTCTCAGGCAAGACGTATATTTGCCAAAAATGCAGACCTGGGTTGGTTGCAACATTTTGTGAATACATGTCAAATTCACTGAACTCAGTCAGAAAAAACAAAGAAACAAAACATTCCAAAATAGCCAGAACATTTCATTTTGACATTTTCTAACAAACATTTGACTTTTTCCATTCAAAATGACTGTTTGTTTTGAATTTTACTTCAGTTTTATTAAAAACCTCAAAATTAAACTGAACATTTGGTTTGGGTTGAACAAAATACTTCATTCGACCTGAAATGACATTCTTTTTGTTTTTGTTTCACTTTTTTGATTTGCTGAAAAATTTGGATTCAGGTGGACTCCATTTTTTTTTTTTTTTGGTTCAGCCACTGACCCCCAAAAATTGGTTATTTGCACAGTTCTGGAGAACAGGTGATACACCAGACTGGAAGAGTGCACAGTATGTGTATCATTCTATCTAATGAAGAGGAAGCATGAAGGTATAGACCTCCTCATTCTGTTTTGAGGGTACCCCACAGGGAGTCCTACTTAGACAGAAGAGGTCCTTACACTCCCTGAGTGCAAGGATTGCACTATGCCCAACTCTTGCTTTTGGGTGCGATGGGGAAGAGGATCCTTGCACTTTCCCAATTCCCCCACCCTACTTAAAAGATCTACACCAGAATATTTTGTACCTATAACATTTTATGCGTGTGTTTTTTAACTGGATGACACCTGCCAGGTCTTCAGTTGGAACGTACTGCCAGTGAAAGGAATGGGAGTTTTTGCAGTTCACTGTGGGTAGTATGCAGCCCTTTCCCATTACAAATACAGAGTACCTCATTTATTTATGGGAGGGGTAGGATATTCATCTTCATAAACTTGATAAACACCTTTAAACATCTGTAAGGTTTAAAATTTAAAAGTGGATGGAGGAGTTTATATATACTGTATATATATGTGTGCATGCATACACACACATGTACACACACACACACACACACACACGCAGAATTTATACTATAGATATGAACACGCAAGGCTATTAAAAAAAACCGCCACATCTTTTTGACCTTCCTTGCATATTTTCCAAATTTATATTCCTCAGATGACAGGAGAAAGTTATTGTAATTTGAAATCTTTGTGAAAAATATTGTTCTAAAACTGAAAAGGAGATTCTCCCAGGAGCCAGACTAAATATTGTGAAGAATTTAGCTACAGGGCAAATGTTCCCTATTTTCAATTTTTACAGCTCATACCTCTCCCAGGATGTTCTTAATGCACTCATTTATAATCCAAATGATCTTTTGTACTGGATGGTTTTACCCAAAATGTGCTTCTTAGACCTGTGAGGTCAGAGAAGCCAATCTTGTCAGAAGTAAAGCTTGCCCAGAATTTTGAATGACTATTACTAAGCTCACTGTAGCATGGCAACTTTCTCAAGAATTTGTGGTCTTCACATTTAAGTCATCCTCTCCAATCTCATATAGCTAACATATTAATATACTTTGGGCTGATATTTAGCTTCAGAATAAAACAGCTCCAGCATAAAAGCAACATCTGAAGCTATTTCACATTCTTTATATTTTAAATCAATGGATCAAGAAGCAACAAATATTGGGGTACTAAGATCTCAGGTTTGGAGAGACTCAAAGGCACATCAGCTCCCCACTGAACAATGGAGCAAGAGCCAAATGGTAGTCTTGGATACCGTTCGGAGTCCCCACCTGCAGCTGGAAGATGGGCTAATCAGAAGGCTGCCACTGCACCACTCAAGTGCCACCCCAACTTTGGTAATTATTGTGGGTTGGGGAGTTACTAACCTGTTGTAGACGTGTAAGTGCTTGAGACAAAGTAAAATAGAGCTTTAAATGAGACCACTTTTATGTAATACTATTTGTGCCAGCCCACCTATTGGTCTGACAGCCATGTCTCCATTGATTTACCTCCTGACACCAACTTGCAGAGAGTAAGGTTACCAAGAGTGTTGGGTTGAAAGAACCTGGGGTAATACACAGCACCCACAAATGGAAACAATGGGAGATGCTAGGTGTGATTAATTGGAGCTATGTCTGAACAATTTATGAACTTGGATTTGTATTATGAAGTTATATAACAAAAAACTACTGTATTCTGAGTCCCTGTGTATATGTACACCCACGATTACTGTCAAAAAGGTATGCACCATACAGATACAATAGAAGGGTATTGAGGACTATTTGAGTGCAAATTTCTGGGTCAGTGGAGGAGCTGTGTCCTTAGACAACCAGTTTTACTTGTATAAAGAAAGAAGTAGTGGACACTTACCAGGAGAAGAACAAGGAGGCCACGTGACCAGGAGGGGTTTAAATATGGAAACACACAGGAATAGGGGGAGTCAGTCATGAATAGTAAGTCTTGGGCATGAGAGAGCAAGGACACAGAAGCTGGGTAAGGGAGCAAGACTAGCCATCATGTAATCAGTACCCTGCTTGCCTGTATGCTTTCCTGGATCCAGATGTTCCCCAAGGACAGGTGCGATAGAAAATGGGGACATTGCATTTTCGTTGTTTTGTGTGATGTGTACAGTCCTTTGCTTTACATGATTAAGTATAAAGAGCACAAAGGTGTTAGACTACACAAAGTGTGTGCATGAGTTTACTGCTTTGAAGCTACTGCCTGCTCCTGAGAGAGTTAAACTATAAACTAGAAGTTTCACACCTTTGGGATGGAGTTCTGGGAAAGAGGTCTGTTTAAGTAACTGGGCTATATTGTGTGTCAGCGCTAGTCCTGAAGTCTAGGGCAGGTGGCCTGAGGCGCCCCATTTCTGAGAGGGGGTAACAGATTGAGCAACAGTGCCCAGGAAATTTGCCCAAGAAGCCAAGGAAAGAGACAGTGGTGCAGCCTGCTGAGGCTCTAGAAGCTTAATACAGCCCACGGGTTTCAGGGCACAGAGACCTGGAGTCCTCGCAATAGTCCTAGTAGGTGGCTTGCAGGGAGAGCTTACTAGGATCTGCAGTGCAACTTACTGTTGCTCTTGAAAATCTGACTACATGATCCAGGCACCTGAATGGGTGTAGTGCTGATTTCTTTTGAAACTATGACTGTGTGTTTAGCTTCACGATCCTGGAAATAACATTCAGGAAAATGAACCAAGGGCAAGTTTTTGGGAGAGAATTGTCTAAAATTACTGATCTTTTTAAATCCAGTTGGTTATCCCAGTGACAATGTGAATGTGAGTGAAGGGGAGAGATCTCATGTATGAATGATCCTTGTGATTTGCTGCTAACACTTTCAACCCAAGAACATGTCTTCTCAGCATCTCAGAACAATCACAGTGTTCAATCATTTGGGATGGAGCGATAGCATAGTCCCTATGGGTGACAGGGAAGGATAGGACAGAAACATTCAGAGAGTGATGATAAAGTATGAGCTGTTTCATCCTGTTTCGGCTCCTTAGAAAGTCTATGTAAGTTCATAGTAACAAGAAATATGAAGTGCCCTCAGGCACTGGAGATATCAAGAGTGTGTGTGCATGTGTCTCTCTCTCTGTCACACACACACCATCCAACAGAACATTATTTTTTAAACCCCTTTCTAGAAAAAGAAAAATAACCCAGCTGAACTCGCCTCAGAAACCAAACTGCAGTTTTCTGGGATTAACTGTTTAGGAAAGATTCCACACAGTGGTCTAGTAGTTAGATAACTGGGGACAGCAGGACATCATTCTAAAGTTATCTCTCTGCTATTTCAGCTTTACTCTCTGTGCAAAATAAACAATGAAAAATGAATAGATGAATAGATAGGCCCGTAACTAGAGCTGATCGGGAGAACAGAAGGGTG